>CM051649.1:5190883-5932927 GCA_028020825.1 Podargus strigoides | reverse complement strand
CACCAAAATAGCCCTGGCAAAGGCATCGTCCATGGACACGCTCTCAGCCAGCCAGGGCCTTGGCCAAATCTCCCATCAGGCGAGGAGGGGGACTTTCTGCCCGCCTCAGCTCTCTGTCCCTGTTTTGGGACTTCCTCCCGCTCCCTTGGCTCACCCCTGTCACCCCTCAGACAGGCCAGGAAGTCAAGAAGGAGCTGCCCAGATTAGCAGGGAAGTGGCACCTGCACTGCGGCCCTGCACGAGGCCTCACCCTGCCCGCGGGGAAGCGGCGGGGGCCTGGCTGCCAGGACTCTGAAATAATGCCGGCGCTAAGCACCCGCCGCTGCCCCCCCACCCTGGCACGTGTGTCCCTTGGGAGCCACTGCCGAGGAGCAGATGGTGTTTCCGGAGCCATAACAGTTATTCCCAGCTCCTAGATCTGCAATGGGGCGAAGGGGGTGGGATTTAGGATGCTCCCACAAATTTTATGAGCAGTGATGCTCGTGCAAACCTCTGGCTCTCCCTGGCAGTCACCCAGGTGAACCCTGAGCCCCCCCACCCTGGTACCTGTAGTCTGGGAGCGAGGTGAGATGGGAGCCAGCCTCAAAGGCAGCCGGAGCAGTGGGAGCCGAGCATCCTACTGGGGTCCAGCCAGAGACCCTCTCCCAGGTCCCACAGGTTTGTGGAGGCCTGGGAGACGTGAGAGGGTGTCCGTCCAGGCCCCAGCGGGACACATGGCTCCCACTGCTTTGCTCAGATGCATCCTTGGAGACTGGTTGCAGTGCAGAGGCAATATGCCCACACTGCCCGACCGAGAACCAGCAGCCAGGCACAAACCCCTGCGCATGCTGTAGCCTGTGGCACCCGGTCCTGGGGGACATCGGGGAGCAGTCCCGGCCAAGCTGGTCTGGCACAAAACTCTGTACCGGTGAACACCCTCAGCACCCAGGGGAATGGGCACGTTGCAGTGCCTGGGGACAGAGCCGAGCTGCAAGAGGCTTTTCAGCCATGTGGCCCCGTCACAGCTTTGGGTCCTGGGTGCCAAGGGGGATCTCTCGGCACTTCTTCTTGGCCACCCCTGGTTGGCTCTGCACATCACCTGGCTGCCACTGCTGGCTCGGGCACGTGGCCACAGTGAGGAGCTGCCTGCTGGGCACATCTCACCGGGGCATCCTTTGGCAAACCTCCTTCCCAAGAGCACCATAGCTTTTCAGTGAGATAGGGGAGTGCTGGTGCTAACCCTCTCCACCAGTAGCTCCGGCAAACTGGTTTCCAGCCGGGAGCTCAGACTGGCTGCCAAAGGATGGGAGCAGCAAGCCGGGCACGGCAGGGGGAGAGAGGGAAGGTTGCAACACACTCAATTCTCCCATCTGCTGAGTATTGTTTGGGAAAAACAATGAGGCCGTTCTTTAAACTCAACCTTCGGGAGATCCTTGCTTTCCCCACGAGGCACCCTCTGGGCCATGCCTGCCTGCCCCGGCTAGCCCTGCCCTGCCGCTTGCACTGGCAGCGCTGCCGAGGACCCCGGTGCTTCTGCCTGATCTGATCTTAAATCCTCGCCCAGGAAAAATAGATCCTGTTTTTGGTGCGGTTTATGAAGCAGGATCAGAGGGCTGGGATAGTTGTGCAGGGTAGCAGGCAGGATGAGGCCTGCTGCATGAGAGACACCATCAGGTGAAAGCTGAGTGGCCAGGTAGCCAGCGCTCACACTGCGCCACTCTCCACCACATCTCCTTGAACTTGACTGGGGCCTTGCACAATAAATCAGCCACCCTCCTCCGGCGTGCTGAGGCACCCGCCAATAATTCACCTTCCCAGGCAGCTCTGCCCCTGCCCATGCTTCCCTCCCTGCCTGCGCTTCCCTGCCTGCCCATGCTTCCCTCCGTACCAGGGCAAGGAGTGAACCTGCCACGTGCCCAGCGCCTCAAGCGTGCGCGCGCACAGCTCACCGAACAAAGCCCGGCTGCCAGGGCCCATCTTGCTCCCCAGCTAGCTTGAAGTGAGCAGGGAAACAGCCCAACCCCGAGCCTAGGTGGGCTGAGGATGGGTGCTGGGAACCACAGCCTGAGCCTGCTGTGACCCAGCGTTTTTTCCCAGCTGCAGCGTGGCGGGGTGTGGATGGGGCAGTGCCGGCGCGGCGAGGCTCGGTGGGCAGAGGAGCTGTGCCGAGGGCCAGCCAAGCTGGCCACGCTTCCCTTGGTGAGGCGCAGCGCAGGGCATGAGAGGCGGGAGCCCCAGGCAGCCCCCACGCAGGCCTGGGGGAAAGCTACGGTGGTGTCCAGAGATTCGTCCTGGCCCAGGGCTGTGTGCGGCAGGGCGGGTCTGGAGGTGGGTTTGGCACCCAGAGGGAAAGGAGGGGACAGTGTCCCCTGCCTTTGGGGGTGATGGAGGCGGGTCTCTGCAAGACAGGGCTCTCCAGGGCTGGCCAAGGATGGCTCAGGGGACAGGGGTGGCTTGCCCTGCCTGCTTGCCAGCCCAGTGCTGCCTGTGCCAGCCTTCTCCATGCCTGGCCCCTGGATACTTCCCCGCAGCCCCATCATCCCCCCACATCATTCCTGGCATGGCTGCACCTGTCCTAGGGACAGGCTGAGCCCTGCATGGCAGGGAGGGGCACGATGGTGGTGATGGGGAGCATCCCCGGGGTCCCTTGCTGGAGGGGAAGAAGGAGGCCTTGGGGGGAGGCAAAACATCTCCATGTGAGTTGTGCTCGCTGCTTGCCACCCCCGGCTGTGCTGTGGCTTTTCCCATACAAGGATGACAGTGCCAGCACTGAGCACTGCTGAGGAGGATGAGTGCTCACGGAAGACATCCAGGTGGGCTCCTCCCCCCCCCCAGCTCCTGCACCAAAGCCAGTGGGTGCAGGCAGGGCCTCAGGGTGGCAGGGGCACGATCTACTTCTGGGGGACCCCACGGGGTGGGGATTTCTCCTGCAGCACCTCCGGGGTGTGCCGGGCAGGTCGGGGCAGGACGGCGAAGGCAATGGGGAGCAGCCGGGGCACTGATGGGTGCTCAGGCCTGCCAGGCTGGGCTGGCACCGCTTGGCATTACCAGTGACGTCCCCACAACACGTCTGGGGGCTGCTGATGGGGCTGAGCCTGAGAGGGGCACAGCCTTGCAGGGGTCCAGAGGTGCCCAGTACAAAACCCTTGTGGGTTTTGGGTACCAAAATGCCTTTGGTGGCTTTGGATGCACCAGATCAGCACAGAAAAGAACCTGAACTCCCTCCTAGCAGTGACCAGCTGAGCACCCTGAGATTGTGTCACCCTTGCGGAGGGGACACAGACCCCTGGGACATGTCAGTTGCAGGGTGGGCATGCACAGGGTCCCCACGGACATCCCGGGGCTGGGCTTGCACCCGGGCGGGCGGCTGGGCTTGCCATCCATCACATCGGCCCTGGGCGGGCATCCCCCGCCGCCGTGCTGCACTGTGCCAGCTTGGCCAGGGCCCAACACCCTGCACCGGCCACCAAGGCCTGGCACTCCCCAAGTCCTGGAGAGGAGCTGGGAAAGGATCCTGCAGCCCAGGTGCGGCAGTGCTCACACGCTGGGGGACCCGCAGGCCGGCCCCTGCCAGGGATTGATTTCTTGGTTAACTCGTCACTGCTTTAAAAGCACATTAATCCTCTCTTCCCCGGCCAGCAGCCAGCTCTAATCAGCATTTTGGGCAAAATCCCCAGGTCCAGGCTTCAGGCTGCCCGCCGTGGGCATTACCCTCCGAGCCACTGCCACTGCGGTACCCTTAGGCAGCACTGCCTGGCAAAGGAATGCCAGGATCCTGCCCTCAGACAGACCCCTCTTTGCTGGGAGTTTGTTCGACTCTGTGACCAGGTGGATTTTTTTAAAAAACTGGGGGGTTTATCTTGTTTTTTAAGAAGACTTGCTCTCCTTGCAAAGGGCCCCTGCATTCCCTTCGCGGGGAAATGGTATTTGTCCGGCTGTTGTCCAAAAAAAACCCCCAACATGTTTCTGATCACAAAAAAACAAGAAATATTTTTGCTTTCAAAGGAAAAAAAAAATAATGAGAGAGAAATGTTGATTTTCCACCCAGACATTTCCCCTTTCCCCAAACTAGCCTCAAAATGAGAGGTGCTGCCTCTCCTTCCATGCCCCAGCACGCCGTCCCGGGGACGCAGTCCCACTGGGGACACGGTGGATGCCGCTCAGGACTCATCCAAGCACCAGGGACAAGAGCGATGGCAGTGGCAAGCGTGTGCCCCGCTCTCTGCTCAGACCCCCCCCTTTGCTGGCTGCTCCCACCTTGCAGCAGGCATGGTGGGCTGCCGGGAAGGGTGGGGGGCACCAGTGATGTGCCAGCTCTCCCTGGCAGCCCCCCGTCCCTCCGTTTGCTGCAGAGCTCCCTGCTGCTGGCCCACCAGCCTGCTTCGCCCCGGTGCAACGGGCAGCAAGGTCTCACGGTTGCTTGGCAGGAACTGCAACCTGCCAGACCCTGCACCCTCCTCCTGCCGTCCCCTGCCCGCTGATTCGGGGAAGCGAGTTGGCGTGGGCTGTAGTGTGACCCCCACCACGCTGCGCCACAAAATCTCCTTCAGTAACCTGTGCGCCAGGCCAGGCAGCGGCGTGGCGTGAATAGCAATGAAGCGGCGCTGGCGAAAAGTGCAGAGTAAAGGGTTTTGGATGGAAATGGCATTGCATGAGAAAGAGAGCAAGCGCGAGCGTGCACGAGCCCGCGCTTGGAGCCGATACGTGTGCACCAGCCAACTGTGTGTGCACGAGCGTGCTGGGGCACACGCGTGTGCGCACATGTGTGGGCTGGGAGCTGGGGGGCCGAGCGCGGCGGTGTGGCAGGGTGCGGGGGCCGTGGGACCCTGGCAAGCGTGGGGGTGGGGGGTGGGGGTGAGCGAGTGGAGGGGGCTGCGGACCCCCGGTTGAGGGGGTGCGTGGGCAGGGCGGGGGGCGCGTCCGAAGGGTCTGAGGCACCTCCCGTGGCACAGCGTGGCCGCGGCCGTCGTCGGGAACCGCTCCTGTGCCCCGGCCAAGCGCAACCGATCAAAGGGCGGGCGGGGAGGGAGCGGGCCTGTGCGAGCAGCACCCTGGCCCCGTGCCACCCCACCTTCCCTCTCCGCTCCCCCGGGAGTTTGTTAAACAAATTTCTCTAATTGCACAAGCGGAGAAGTTTGTTGGAGAAAAAAACTGGGGAAATTCCCCTCCCCTGGGCCACCCCTTCCCCACTTCCCCCGAGGCAGCGGCGCAGAGTCAGCAGGTCCCTCCCCGTTCCGCCCCCCCGGCTCTGCGGGAGGTTGCGACCCCGGTGCCTGCGGGATGCAGCTGCGGGGTGTCCTCAGGTCACCCCTGCCCGCGCGGGGACGTCCCCTGCTCGCCCTGCCCCGAGCCGGGTCACACACCTCCCCTCCCGTCCGACCCCGGGGTCCGGCCCCGCCGCGCAGCGCGGTGACACCCGGCACCCCCGCGGGCTGGCGCTCCCCGGCGCTCGGCTCAGCGCCCCCGACACCGAATCCCGCCGGATTAGCGAATGTAGGGGATAAAAGCTTCGTCTTGGCGGCGGCTCTTTCCTGGGTGGGGGCTCCGGCGGTGGCCCTGCCAAGGAGGGAGGACACACGGCCGGGCGCCTGCCCCGACTCCCGCTGAGGTCATGGCTATAGATAGCTCCGGAGGGCCGAGGGCAGGACCCGTGCCCGCCCTCGCCAGCTGCACCGGGAGCCCCGTGGGCACCCACTGCCTCAGGGGAGAGGCTCTGGGGGTTGCTAGGTGGGGGGAGGGCACCAGCCATGGCCAGGTGACAAACTGGTGCTGCAGGGTGTGACCCTGCACCTGCAGGGACGCACTGGCATGCACAGCCCCACTGAGCATCGTCTGGTGCCACCATCCCCCCTCCATCCTCAGCGGCCAGTGGGGTCCCGCAGCCTGGGGCATCCCCACTGCCCAGGTGCACCTATGGGTGCAGAGCTGCTAGGTCAGGGAATGCGGGGCCGGGGTTCACCCCCTCCAGTTGCCTGGTCTTGGTGCAGCTCAGCTTCCCCCAAAGGCGGGTTTGTGCCCAGGGTGCCCCCACCAGCGCCAGGGTGGCTGGGGAAGGCATCATTGATGAGGGCACTAAAAATAGAGTGGCACTGGGATCTTAATGGGACTTTGTGGGAAACCTGGAAACATTTCTCATCCCCATAAATGAGTCCAGATGCATTGCATCCTGAGGCACTGCCGGAGGGAACCGGGATGTGCTCACCAGCCTCCTCGCCTTGGGGTGGTGAATTGGTTGGAGAAGGGAGTTGCCAGCAGCAGCACCGGGGCCGAGCAATGGCCTTGCTATGTCCTGTGTGGGGATGGTGATGGGAGCTGGCCAGCCAGAGCTCACCCAGCATCATCGTGGTGAGAATTCTGCCTGCTCAGCTGGTTCCTGTCCCCGGGGTTTCTGTGCCTGGCACCCATGGGTGCGCACGTGGGCACTTGCAGCTCTACGTGTGGCAGGGAGCATTTGAGAGTGCGCAGACTGGTAATGGTGCTGCAGCCCCCAAACCTTGGGGCTTTCCGAAGACCTCCCAGGGCAGGCAGTGGCAGAGTGCTGAGGTAACACGAGAGGCCCCCCAGTCCCAGGGCCAGTGGTGCTGGCAGCACTTCACCCTGCTGGCTCCCCGGTCCACCTTAACATGGCGTTGAGCTGGCAGGATCTGGTCTGATGGGAGGTTTTCTTCTGCTCTGCCATGGAGCTGGTGGCTGGGGTATTGGCTACAAGAGTGCCCAGCCCCGCTCAGGGACCTTGGACTCTCCCATGGGATGGCTCGGGACCAGCCCAGGCAAGTGGCCCAGGGCGGGTGGCTGGTGGGCTCCATGTCACAAGGCAGGTTGGCACGGCTATCTCCGGGACACCATGGTATGGCAGTGTCACTGAGCAGTTACAGCAGCAGCCCCAGAAGCAAGGACAGTCCCATCCCGTGCCTCAGTTTACCTTCAGGTGGGGAACAGCACCCAGCACAGGAGAAGGGCGCTCGCTCCCTGCCCCAGCCCCGAGTGCTGACTGATCACGTGGGGAACAAGGGGGTCAGCCACAGCCACCAGCCTCCATGCTGGGCACTGCCGGAGCCCAACATCCCAAACAGAGTCCCTTTGTCCAGGCCAGCCCCTGTTCCTGCTGCCTGGGAGGTGTCCAAAACCCTCCCAAAATAGGACCCGGCTGGGCTCAGCCTCTGAATCTCCCCAGGAAGGCTCTGCCAAGCTGCCGAAAGGGGGTGAAACCCACCCCCCCATTAAAGCAGTCCCATCCTTCAGTGCTCGAGGTGTAGGCTCTGGTCACACGTGGAGCAGTGCTGTCCCTTTGGGGATGCCCACATGTCCCTTTTCTCTGTGGGAAAGCCTGTTGCTGACCCGTGCCTCAGTTTCCCCATGCCTATGCAGAGGGTCATGGCAGGATGTCCCCAACCCCTAGAGAACCTGTGAGATGCTGGAGCGAAGGCTGACCTGCTGGCACATCCATGGTGCAGCAAAGGTGATGGGGCTGCAGGAGGGCTGTGAACTTTTCACTGCCGGGGCCCAGGGGCAGCCGCTCCTCCCACAAGGTCGCCAGCTCCTCAGCACAAGGCCAGGGCTATTTTTAACCTGTGGCTTGCTCCAACCAGTCAGGGATTGGATTTGCAGCAGGGTGAGCACTGGGAGCCCATCACGAGGTACAGAGACACACCCAATGCCACCCCCAGCCCCCAGCAGGCACACCCGAGAGGGAGCAGGGGACCCCTCTGCACCCCCACACCTTTAATGGTGCATGATGGAGGAGCGGGAATTAATCCCTTTTGGAAGGGCCAGGATGGAGCAGGCAGAGCTAAAAATATGTTGGGAGTGAAATAAAACCTCCTGCGTCAGGGGCTAAAGCCGGACTCAGAGCCCTGGGCTTGGCCCTGCGGGGCTGGGGGGGCCCTGTCTGGTCCTGGCTTCCACGGTGCTGGGAGTGTGCTGAGCCAGGGCTGCTTGCTGCCTGCCCTCCCCAGGACGATCAGGGTGCTGCCAGCCCCAAGGCATCTCCTGCCTCAGTTTCCCTCTGTTTTCCTGGGGATGCAAGCTGCCACCATCCCTGCATCACATCCTGGCAGCTCCCAGACTGGCACCCTGGGATCTAGGGTGGGCGAAGCACTAGGTCTCAGCACTGTGGCCCCAGCCCTGCCATTCCCATAGCCGCAATCTCCACTGTGTGCCAGGAGTGGGGCTGGGGGGAGCAGGCCACCCCTCGGGCCCCGCACTGACGTAGGGCTGGGCGGAGGAGCTGGCAGCGCCGGGGCCTGTTGGCAAAGCTTTTTTTTTTCCAGTTCTATAAAATATTTCGCTTCCTTGGAGCCCCAAGGGGGTTTCGGCTGGGAAGCCACATGACCCTGGCGCTGCCAGCCAGGGAATGCTTCCCAGGGTGAGGGGACGTCTCCTTGGCCATGGGCTGGGTCCCCTCCACAGTCCTCCTGTGCTGTTCACAGGGCTCTTCCCGGACCCAGCAGCCACCATCGCATCCTGCCTCTCCTGCAGGTGTCGTGCCTCAGTTTCCCCATCTTTGGAAAGGCAGCACCACACCCTGGGAGCAGGTGGGATCACCTCAGGGAAGTGGCTGAGCAGTCGGCTCCTGCACCCTGAGGGGAATGGGCAGAGACGGCGCCCCGGGGGAGTCTGCAGGAAGGCAGTGAGTGGCACCCGGCACTCCCACCACCAGGTCTCTCTCCCCAGCACTCTCCCAGCTCCTCTGCCCACTGGTGCCAACTGTGCCACTGTTGGGTACCATCCCCAGGGCATCCTTATCCCTTCCGTGCACCCTGGTCACACCACTCTGGGTGTATTTAACAAAGCTGGGGACCAGCAATGTTGCTGGAGGTGAGGGTGCATGTAGGCAGACCAGAGGCGGGATGATGGGCACAGGGTTGGGGCACGTACTAGAGAAGCTCTCCTTGGCTTCAGCCCACCTGGGCCCCCCCTGACCGCCGTCTGCTGGCAGTGCTGCCTCCCCGGGGAGGGCTGTGCCGGCTGGCGTGGGCCCAGGCAGCTCTGGCAACTGAGCCCGAGCTGCAGAGAGAGCTGCTTTTCTTCCTCCTGTTTTCCAAAGCAACTGGCAGGTTCGCTGCCTGCCACGGCCTCCTGTGACCTGTGGCGGCAGCCTCAGCGCGCTCCCTGTGCCCCCGCTCGCAGCCGCACCACCTGTGAGGGCGAGTGCCAGCATCGCCTCCCGCCCCGGCACGTAGGCACAGGCAGGTGGGCACCGGCCTGGCGTAGGGTGCTCGCGGCACCCGGGGGGCGGCAGGGACCTGCCTGCTCCGGGATGGCCCAAAGGACCCCGCAGGGTGTTTTTGGGGCAGCACTGGGCACGGGGAGCTTGGCAAGGGGTTCAGGGCCACCAAGGTCCCAGGCACGTGGTGAGCGCAGCGTGCTTTATTAGCCCATCCACTGCCTGCTGGTCTGATCCTGAGTGGGGCTGAGCATGGGGGCAGTAAATGAAGCTTGGGAGCCTCTTTCTGGCCTTGCATCCGTCCTGGCTGACCCTCCTAGTGGGGTGGCCGCACGTGAGGCGCGCTGTGGGGTACGGTCCAGCCTTGAGCTGTGCGGAGGTGCTGGCTGGAGAATGCTGTCAGTTCTGGGTGAAAAAAAAGCCGTGTGGTCTGGGGAGAGGAGCTGCGGAGAGGTGGCACCAAGTCCTGTCTTCCCCTCTACCCACGCTGGTGGTGCCAGCCAGGCAGCACTGGGTCTCTGTGCCCTGGCACAGGCTGCACGAGGGGTTTTGCAAGCATGGGGCTGGGTCATTCTCTCCCCGGCTTGGCTGCCGCTGCCGGGAGCTCGGGGGAGCGTGGCCGCAACGGCCTGTTCTGCCCCACGGGCAGCTCCGGCACGGGGCCAGGTGTGCACGGGCATGGCCAGCACGGCTCATACCGTCCCCAGCTGCTTTCCTGGCAGCTTCTATGGGGCTCCTGTTGCCCCACGCCCGATGTGCCTTGGTTTCCCCCCCTAGCATGGTGGTGCCACTCTCCAGGGCTGGGGAAACCTCATTAGGACTTGCCAAGCAGGCCGGGAAGCCTCACCACGCCATGCCAGCAAGCAGCAAAAATTATGAATAAGCTCTTGTTAATAAATACTTTATGATGCATCCAAATAGATTTCCTCCTCTGGAGCAATTATTGTAAAATGGGCTCTAATAGGGCACCAGGCTGCCCCAGGAAGGGCTGGGTGCTTTTCAGGGCCTAAGTGCCTCCTTCCATCCCCTCTAATGAGCACTTCCTAATCATTTGCATCTGTCTCGGCAACAGGTCTCATTACCAGGTTAACTTATTACCGAGAGCTGCTTCAGTGAACAGTTAAGAAACGGCTACTGGAGGCTTTGCACAAGAGCATTTTGTCTGTGCTGGGAGCATCCACGGGCTCTAGCAAGGGGAAACTGAGGCTGGGGCAAGGAGTAAGTCCCTGCTGTGCCCCTTTCGGGTACCAGGATTTCAGGATTTTCAGGATTACCAGAATGTCTCCAGCTGCATCCCCCTCCCCCGCTGCTGTGCCAATGCTTCCCGGGGGGGCACGGCACCCAGTGCCGAACTTGCCAGCCCCTGCCTGAGCTCGTGTGGCTGCAGGACCTGGCAGGAGCAGCAGCTGTGGGAGCCGGCAGCAGTTTGGAGGTGTGTGGCTGGCTGGCGGGGAGGCTGAGCATCCTTTCATCAAATAAACCCTGTGTGGTCCCTGCAGGGCCGGGATGTGGCCAGGTCACTACTCATCACTCCCTGCCCGCTGTGAGGATGGCATCACACTCCTCTCTTGGGCTGGGGCCATGCTGATGGGGAGCAAAACCCACTGCTGGGATGACTGTCCCCTCCCATCCCCCTCTTCCTCCTCCATCCTTCACCCACTTCCCCCCATGAAAACTGCTTGGGAATTTCCTGAGGAAATATTTCTTCATTGGAAAATTCAGGTTGTTTTGTCAAGCCCAACCTGTTTGGACAGGGTGCTTGAGTGGAGGATGCTTAAAGGCCCAGCCAGCTCGTGCCACAGTGCCCAGCCATGGTGCCCGTGCTTGGTGCTGTGTCCCTGCCTGGCACAGAGCATCCCCCATCATCCCCAGGGTGGAAGGCACCCGCTGTGGCCGAGCAGGCAGGGTGCGGAGCCCCAGCACCCAGCTGGGGTGTGGAGCCCCTCACCGAGCTGGTGAGGATGGGCGGTAGTTATAGGGAGAGGCAGCACCTCAGTTGTGCCCCCCCAGCTCCCTGGTCTCTTGAAATCCAGCCAGCTGGAGGAGTTAATCCTGGCATGGAGTGCACGGCTTCACGCAGAGCATCACTCCTTCCCCTCCCCACTCCACAGCAGAACTGACACCAAGATGGAGCCAGGCTTGACCCGTGCCTCAGTTTCCCCTCGCAACATCTGGTGTGGGAAGTCAGTGCTCCACCAGTCCCTGGAGGGGGGTGTGAGGGAGGCCCTGTGCTGGAGCCGGCAGCACCCCAACACAGGCGTGCTCTTCCCTGGGTCACAGGGCTTTACAAGCCTGGGCTGGATGGGGCCCAAGCACAGGCTCTGCTGCCAGATTCCCATCCGGAAATGCCCCGGGAGCAGCCTCATCTGGGGTTATTGCAGCACGTCTCTGCTTCCCAGCCTGGCAAAGGAAAAACAGCAGGAGAAATGCTTAACCGGCCCTTTTTCCGGCACTCCATGCTGCTAGCTGGGGTGGAGGGGCCACCGGTGATCGGGAACAGGGACAGATGGAAAGCACATCCCTCCCTGCCTTTGCTTTCCAAGCGGAGCTGGGTGTGAAGCCGGCCAGTGTCGGCCAGGGCAGTGTGCCCGGCCAAGGGGCTCCCTGGCTGCATGCTGGCAGTGGCATGGTGGGGATGCAGGGCACAGGGACAGTCCCCAAGTCCTCTAACTTATCCCCTTGGCACCCAGCTTCAGCCATGCCACCCATCCAACCGACCAGCTGTCCTGGTGCCCCCTGGCTGCCCTCACTTGGCCCTGCTAAAGCGGCTTAGCTCCACGTGGCATCTCGGCGCGGGATAAGCCGAGCGGGAGGGAAAGTTGGCGAGAGGCTGATCGGCTTTGGGTGCAGCTCCCATCCTGCCATAATCCTGGGGAGGGGGGGCCCACCATGGCTTCAGGGGCACCAAGGGCTGTAGGGGCCCCTGCACACAGTTTTTGGGGGGTCCCAGACGTAGTTCCGAGTAGGATCTGAACATCCTCAGCACTGTGGTGAGAGGGGGCAAAGCCAGCGTCTGCTCACAGCCCTACAGAACCCGGGGCTCACGCTTGCTGCCCTGCAGCAGGGCACCAAGTATCCCCCGGCCCTTGCAGCTATGGTGAGCAGCACCCAAGGGTGCTGCCTCCCCCAGCAGGGATAACCTAGTTCTCTCCCAACATCCCTGTAGTGGTGCTCGGGGTGGCACTGCCCAGCAGGAGGGCAGGGACAGGGACGACAGTGCGGTGCCCCTCCCCGTGTCCCCCCCCACCATGTGTCGTCGGCCCCCTGGTCCGCCCGGCCCTGCAGACAGCCCTGCCGCCGGCTGCCTGAGGAGGGTGGCGGGGCCATGGGATGGCACCAATTTGTAGGGCTCGTCGGAATAACCGGCCACCAAGGAAGATGAGCCGCCCACCGCCCCGGCCAAATATTGTTTCTGGAACTCGCTGCTGCTTTTTTCGGCTCCTGTCTTACTTTTCTTTGACCTTCTTCCCTGATGTCAGACACATGCCCAGCCCTGGCCCAGCTGCACTGAATTAGCGGCTGCTGCCGGGGCGGGGGGGAATAGACCCTGTGGCTGCTCCAGGAGCAACCGGCAAGGACGGGTCCACCAGGCAGGGACAGGTTCTCCTGGCAGGATGAGTTCCCCAGCAGGGCTGGGTCCCCAGGGTCAGGATGGGTACCCTGGCAGAGTATGGGTCCTCAGGCAGGGATGGGTTCCCCAAGGTCAGCATGGATCCCCAGGCAGGGATGGGTCCTGGAGGTCAGGATGGGTTCCCCAGCAGGGTTAGGTCTCCAGGGTCAGGATGGATCCCCAGGCAGGGATGAGTCCCCACAGATGATGTGTGTCCCTTGTGCCTCATGGGTACAGTATGGGGGGACAACTGTGGGGTCACAGCTCTGGTGAAGCTGGGTCCAGAGCAGGGGCTGTCAGCTCCCAGGGATAGTGAGGTCTGTGCTGGGGTGATGGGTCTGTGCTGGAAAATAACAGGGTCTGTGCTTGGGGGGATTTCTGGGAGGTTTGGGGGCTGTGCTTGTGGTTGGTGCTGGTGGTTATTGGTGTCTGTGCTGGGTTCAGGGGAGGGTAGGATCTGTGCCAGGTCACAGTGGGGTCTATGCAGGGGGCACTGGTTCAGGGGACACCAGGGGCTGCGCCGAGGGGTCTGTGCTGGCTGTTTGTGCCAGGAGAGTGGGTTTGGGGGTTCATAGGGGCTGTGGAGGGGCTAGTTTGGGGTTAATGGGGTCTGTGCTGGATTTGGGGCCGAGTGGGAGTTAGTGGGGTCCATATGGGGCTGGTCCCTGCTGGGAGCCTGCTTCAGGGGACACTGCTCCCTCCAAGCAGGGTCGCTTTGGGACAGGGCTGCTTCAGCCAGGGAATGGCATTGCTGCCCTGGAATGAGGGGCTGGGCACTGCCTCTGGAGCCACTCACCCCATCCCACTGCCAGAGCTCCATCTTCCCCCAGCTCCTGCCCACAGCTGCCTCCTGAGTCTCTCCCCAGAGCAGCGCCTGCCCTTGGCACCCTCCCCTCTGGGAGTGTAACCCAAACCTGGGCACGACCCTGCGAACCAGGGCTGTGGCACGGTGGTGCCTGGCACTGGCAGACTCTGGCAGGACTCGAGCGCCAAGCTGGGTTCCTTCCTCTTCCACATCATCACTCATCGTGAGGGACCACAACGGCCACATCTGCCCTTGGGAACCAGCTTGCTGCTGCCCTGGCCACACATGGGGATGCTTGGCCCTCTCTCTGCCATTTTCCAAGATGTGCCAGTCCCTGCCAGGAGGGCTCCCAACACCTCTTGTCCCCTGGGGGAGTTAAGGGGCCTCCAGCCAGGAAGCACTGATTTTCTCAACTGGGGAAAAAAAAGGGATGCAGGAAGGAGGGGCCAGGGAGCGGGATGCGTTTTCCTTGTTTTCTTTTAGGGCCAGACTCGTCCAGCAGCGCTCGCCAAATGGAAAAAGGCAGTCAGAGCACGCCTCATGCACCGGGCTGGGCGCCAGCCGCCAGGCTGGCCGCAACTGAGGCAAACTGGGGGAGTTTTCCACTGCTCCAGAGGGAGCAGGGAGGTTCAAGGCATCCACAGCCTCTCTGGGAGCACCCAGGATGCTGGGAATGTGGGGGACCTGTCCCTCGGGTGCTGTGGTCTGGCAGCGCCTGGCACTTGCACGGCAGCTACGGCAGATGCAATGTCAGGCGGGATTTCTGCGCCTGTCGGGAACAGATCCTGGCACGGGTGGGTGGGAAGGGGAGTGGGTCCGGGTGCTGGCGTGCCTTGAGCGAGTGCCTACCCCTCCGTGGCACCACCAGCTCTGGGGTGCCCCAGCCACCCCCAGCAGGTTATTGGCCTGGGAGCATTGCAGCAGGTGGGATTTATGGAGGGCTGCTGGGACGGGGGGGATCCTGCTGTGTGGGGAGGAGTTCCCCATCCCTGACAGGCATGTGCCTCTGCCACAGCTCTTCCTCCTGGTTGTGCTGGATTGCAGCCTGGTAGGGATGTCCCAGGCAGGTCCCCGCTGGCTCCCCAGCCATCCTGGGGACAGGTTTGGAGGGCCTTGGCTGGGAGTGACCGCCTGTCTTTTTACTCCCCCAGGATGAGTTCCACCCCTTCATCGAGGCACTGCTTCCCCACGTCCGGGCTTTTGCCTACACCTGGTTCAACCTGCAGGCCCGCAAGCGCAAGTACTTCAAGAAGCATGAGAAGAGGATGACGAAGGATGAGGAGAGGGCGGTGAAGGACGAGCTGCTGAGCGAGAAGCCGGAGGTGAAGCAGAAATGGGCCTCACGCCTCCTGGCCAAGCTGCGCAAGGACATCCGTCCCGAGTGCCGTGAGGACTTTGTGCTCTCCATCACGGGCAAGAAGCCCTCGTGCTGCGTCCTCTCCAACCCCGACCAGAAGGGGAAGATGCGCCGCATCGACTGCCTGCGGCAGGCGGACAAGGTGTGGCGGCTGGACCTGGTCATGGTCATCCTCTTCAAAGGGATCCCACTGGAGAGCACCGACGGCGAGCGCCTGGTCAAGTCAGGCCAGTGCACCAACCCCATTCTCTGTGTCCAGCCCCACCACATCAGTGTCTCTGTCAAGGAGCTCGACCTCTACCTGGCTTACTTCGTCCGTGAGAGAGGTGAGTGCTCATCTGCCTGTGGGGCAGAGCCAGGATGTCCCCACCAGAGCTGGCTCCCTAGGAGGGGTGTTTGTTCCAGCTTTCCTGTCCCCTCAGTGCCTGTCCTATGTCCCCCCCAAAGTCTTCAAGCTCGGGGACACTGCTCGGGGTCACATTTCCCGTTGCAGACCTTACAAAGAGGAGACCAGTGCTCCCATCCCTCCAAACTGCTGCCCAACTGGGTGCCCCTCCACCCTGCCGACATGGCCCCTCTCCCCTGGCCAGGACAGATCCTGACTGCCTGGGGGCCTTGTGCCAGGGAGGGGAGGAGGCGAGTGGTCTTTGAGGGTGCTCCTGGTTCTGGGCATCCCCAGTGGGTGGTCTTGGGGAGGTTAACCCTGCATCCCATGGCTACTAGTGAGTGAGAGGGCAGCGTGGACAGGGAAGGGACAGGCTGCTCCCAGCGCATCCCCTGAGGGCCGGAGCTGGGAGCAGTCCAGCAGTGCCAGTTTGCTGTGGGCTGTGGTCCCAGCCCCTCTCCCGATGGGTGACAAAGGTGGGGACAGGAGCGGCCGAGACTGGCTGAAGAGGGGGCAGTGATAACACCAGTGGGGGCAAACCCCAGCAGACCCTGCTGTGCCCTGAGGGAATGCTGCTCCCCTGCCCTTCACCCGCCTGGGGGTCCCAGGGACCCACTTGGGAGAACTGGGCTCCTCCTTCACTACAGGAAGGAGGGAGAGTCAGACCCTCTCTCGAATCCTTGACGATCAGAAGGAGGAAACTGAGGTACAGTGGGCAGGGCAGACGGCGGTTTCCAGGCTCAGAGGATTAGGTCCCTAAGCCATCATCCTCACCACCGGCTCACGCCACCTCCCCGCATGTCGGGAAGGGGAAGTTCATAGTAGGTCAGACTAGATCTTATTTTATCTGGGCAGGTTTGCTGTCCCCAGCTGGTGGCGTGCTGGCACAGACACCTTCCCAGTAGCTGGGGTCCCCCACAAGCCCCCCAGATCCCCCAGCACCCCTAGCTGGGTAAGGAGCCTGAGGAGATGCTGCATGGCCCCCATGGGTGAGGGCAGGGCTTGGTTTCACAGGGATCATGCAGAGCTGGGGGGTGTAGAGCTGAGTGTCAGTCAAGGGGTTCATGGCCCTCCCTGGCCAGGCTAGGCTTCCCAGGTGTGCGGGGACCAGGACATGGGTCCCCTCCTGGCAGCAGCCTGTTGTGCACACCTACAGTACTGAGTGATGGCCCCCAGCCGTGGCCCATCCCCTTCACCAGCACGGCAGAGGGAGTGTGAGGCTGGTAGCTCCTTGCCTGACACTGACGGGGGCCCAGGGACAGACAGTGACACGGTGAGAGCACCGCAGTGCCAGCTATCCCAACAAAGAGGGTGTCAAGCACCATGAATCATGGTGGGCATGGGTGGCCGGAGACAGGAAAACTGGGGGAAACTGAGGCACAGCAGGCATGCAACATGCTCCGCTCCCCAGGGACCCACATGTGCCCCCAGGGCAGGGCACTGGGGGGCGACTGCCAAGCCCTCGTGGCTTTGGGGAAAAGCAGGACATGACCCGTGCCCATGCTCAGAGACAGGATGGAGCCTGACAGGGCTGAGTGCCACGATTCCCCAGTGGTGCCCTGGGAATGGTGGGTGCTGTGCTGGGGACAGAGGAGCCCCGGGCATTGGCTGGGGTGGGGGCATGGGTGCCCTGTGCAGGATGGGGCAGCAGCTGCTGAGCAGGGTAGGGGGGGTGTTGTGTACTGGGCTGAGACATGGCCAGGCTGGGCTGAACTGGGATGGGATAATGGTCTGAACTGGGGTGCTGCATGCTGTGCTGGGGGGACTCCAGACTGGTATGGACTGGGGGCACCGTGTGCTGGCTTGGCTGGAGGTGTAGTGTAATGCTGGGCTGCGGGTACCCTGTATTGGGCTGGACTGGGAGCCCCCCTCGCTGGACTGGGAGCCCTACGGTGGCCATGCTGGGGGCAGGGACCTGGACCCCCGTGGCAGCTGTGATGGGGTCCCCTATACCACTTGGCATGCCACATTGGGGTGCCCGTGCCGGCAGGTTCCCCGGCCATGCCGCAGACAGCTGGTGTCCCCGGGGAGCTGGCTGCCCCTCTGCCACCACCCCCCTCCACCAGCGACCTTGACCCCAGTGTCTGGGTCCCCAGCAGCCGCAGTCACCTGACTGTCTAATTGGGAACGAAGCGCTGTAAATACTCTGATAAGGCCTGGCAGCCTCTCACTTTCCCTGTTAAGGTCGCTCTGTGCTGCGGTTAAGGGGGACCGGGACAGGCCAGCGGCACCAGCTGTGCTGGGGGTGGGACCCCCGGGGTGATGCAGGGTGCTGGGGGGTGCTCAGCATTGCCTCAGCCCCAGCCCGCAGCGGGTGCTCTGTGGAGCTGTGGCTGGTGGGGGTTATCCGGGCTGCCGCATCCGTGAGGCCACGAGGGACACTGGGGCAGCCACTGCATCCGTGGGGCCCTGCACTGTGCGGCCAGGCCAGGTGATGGCACCGCGTGGGTGTGCTGGGCATCCCCACAGCCTCACGCACTCACCAGCCTCCTCCCTGCCAACACACCGCCGGCGCCCTCCCGCCTGCTTGCTCCCGCTTGCTCCCGCTCACTTCCCCCCTCTGCACATCTTACCCTGCAGCCCACCGCCCCACAGATCTCGGGGGCTGGGGGTGAGCAGGGACAGGCTGGGGGTCATCTCGCTCATGCGGGCGCCCCCGGCCAGGCAGCTCCAGCTCCCCGCAGCCCCCCATTATCAGGCCGGAGCACGTGGGCTCTCCGCTCCCCCACGTACGCCCAGCCCGTTGTGCTGGTGTCAGCACAATGTCCCAGCCGCTGCTCTGGCAACGCCGAGCGGGGGGGAGGCGGTGGAGGAGCCCCCCAGCCCTGCTCCCCAGGGGTTGGGGGCAGCCTGTGGGCGGGTGCTGAGCTCCCAGGCCCCCTGCAGACCAATGCCAAGGGTGAGCTCTGCCTCTTGGCTCTTTCTTGTCCCTCATCCCTCTGCCTGAAAGACCCACCCAGCCTTCTGTACCCCTGGGTGCACATGGGGAAACTGAGGCATGAGCGATGCCGAACCGGAGAGAGGCCTTGTCCCAGCCCCACTGACCCTGGGGGGTGGACATGCCATGGGCTGCAGGGACACCTGGATCCACACCCCGCTGCTCTGCTGTGCAGCACCAGCCCCCAGCGCACCCTGCCCTGCACCCGCAGCCCCCAGTACCCCTGTGGACAGAGTGGGCTGGTGGATTGGTGCAGGATGGGTGCAGGCGTTGGTGCAGGGTTGGTTGGTGGACTGGGAGCAGGGCTGGGTGCAGGGATAGGTGCAGGGCTGGGGGCAGGACTGGGCTGTGCACACTGCAGTGGGGGAGGGGATGGCGCTGCAGCCTAGAGCTGGGTGTGCAGCGGGGGAGGGGGGTTGGGGGGGGGAGGGGGAAGCTCGGAGGTCGCTGGTGAAAGTCAAAAGCATTGCAGTAAAATGGTAATCAATCTCCCCAGTCGATGGTGCCAGGACCTTCGAAGCATTACAGAGAGATTCCTCCCAGCAGCTCCTGACGGCAACAGCCAGCCTGGGAGGGGCCGGTGCCCCCCTCCCTGCACCTTCACCTCAGTGCTGCCCACCTCCATGGGGTGCCATCCCTGTGCCTTCACCCTTGTGCCTCTATCCCTGCATCCACCTCCCTATGCCATCGTCCCAGCATCCCGCATCCCTGGACTTCCATCCCTGCATCCCCATCCCTGGACCCCCATCCCATGCCACTGTCCTTGGACCCCCATCCTGGCACTATCCATCCCTGGACCCCCCTCCCTGCATCTCCACCCTGGTGCCCCCCATCCCCAGACCTCCTCCCAGCCGGGCTCCAGGAGCTGGGGGGAGGCAGGACAGGGTCAGCACTGGTCCCTCGCACCCTTTGGGGTGCTCTGGGGCTGACAGGGACCCCACAGCCAGTGTGCTTAGCAGGTTGGAGGGGGGCAAGGCTCTGCCCTGAAGTGAGCTTCTCCTGGCAGTTCCTGGCAGCTGAGCCCCCCTGTATCCTCCCAGGGCTGTGCAGGGTGGGAGCACATAGGTACCCAGGGCAAGCAGGCAGCGGGCCCCAGGGTGGCATCCCATGCCTAGCACTCCCCAGCACGCTGCCACGTGCAGCCTGCCATGCCGCCGGTGGCAGACAGCACCCAGGGGGAGGCAGGGACCTCCACGCTGTGCCAGCATCTGCGTCCCCCACCATCTGGCAGCCCCTTATCTCCTCTCACCAGCCGCTCCGCTGGCTGTGGCGCAAGGCAGATGGCACCGATCTGCCAGGGAGCTTGTGCCAGGGCTCTCATCATGAGCGCGCCTGCTGGCCGTGCCAGGCCAACTGTGCCAAACGTCTGCACAGTCCCTCCAGATGGAGGAGCAGGCATTTCCCTGGGCAGTGCCACTCCGCTAGCACCCGCACAAATATTTATTGGCAGGGTTGCAAGGAGATTGATGGGGTGCACAATATTTGGGTCCCGCCATTGGCAGAGCTGGGCACTGGTGGGCAGGCAGGCTGGAGAATCCCCTGGCACACAGATCAACACATGCAAACTCTCCTCCTGCTACAGGTATCCCTCTGCTCCCAGCCAAGCAGGCAGGGAAGCCAGGATTGAGGGGAATGAGAGGCAGAGCCCAGCGGGTCCGGGGGCAGAGGCCCCTGGGAAAGGGCACAAGGGTATGAGACATCAGAGAATCTCAGGTTCCTGCCCCCGAGAGCTGTGTGCCACAGAGGCGGGGTGGGAAGGGGCTCACCAGGGTGTAGTGACCCCAGCCATCCCCATCCCTTGTGGCATCACTGCCTGGGGGACCCACCATCCCTGTGCCCACCCTCACTGCGAGCCTGATGGCGGCAACAGCAAGAATGATTTCGGCATGCTGGAGCTCCCTGGATCAATGTGCCAGTGACCTTGGGGAGGTCAGGGCTTCCCCGGCTCTCCAGCAGTGTGCTGAGCCAGCAGCATGCTGGAGCCAGCCGGCTTCCCCTGAGTGCCCAGTTGGCAGGGGACAGCCACAGCCCCGCGTCACCAGGGAAGCGAGTTGCCCTGTGCTCAGCTTCGTGGCCTTGGCCAGGGCAAGCAGTGTCTGCTGGGGACCTGGCACGGGGTGCTGCGTCCTGTGGAGCTGGAGTGGGGGGGCAAGGGCCCGGGGCAGTTCCCAGCGCCATTCAGCACCCGATGAATAAAAGATGAGCGAGCTCTGTCTCACGAGCACCTGCCATCCCCCGCCTTCACCGCCCACCATCCCCCTTGCTGGCAAGCATTGTGCCCTCCCCGGGGCCACAGTTGCCATCCTGGACGGGCGCCTGGCTCCGTACTTCGCTGGCAAGGGACAGCTGGGGCGGCAGATGCCCACAGCACTCCATCCTGCTGGAGGCTGTGGGCATGGAGGGGGGGAACAGATGCTGATAAGCCCCCCAGCATGCTGCTGCGCCCCCAAGCCAGGCTGGCACTGACAGCTGGGGCCTGGGGTCCCATGCCATGCCAGCCCCTGTGGTGGGATCTCAGACAGCGCTGGGGAGGGCTTGAACCTGCCCCACCTGCCATAGCCTCAAACCTTGGCCCTGGGGCAGGAGATTCCCACAATGGACTGGGAGTGATGCCTGTGGTCAGTGTGGGGATGAGAGGGGGCCTGAGGGAGTTAAGGGGGGCTGTGGAGGGGCCCGTGGGACTCTGGAGGGGGGCTATGCCAGGGGCTGTGCCATGCTGTGGGGCTGGGGTTGGTGGGGCAGTGAGATGCTGGCAGCCCCCAGCAGCTGCCTAGGGCCAGGCACCTTGGCAGGGCAGGCAGGAGCAGTGGGTCCAGCGGGGCAGTGGGTCCATCCAGCAGACAGGGGGCCAGGCCTACAGAGCTGGGGTGTCCCCTGCTCCCCCATCTCCCTTCTCCTTCTTCCTGCTTTCCCTTCCCTCCTCCATGTCAGCTCATTCCCTCTTTATTTTCTTTGTTCTTTTGTTCTCTTTCTTCTTTTTCTTTTTCTATTTTTTTCTCTCTTTTTTTCTTTTCCTTTTCCTTTCCATTCTCTTTTTCTTTTTTTTTTTTTTGCTTTCTCTTTCCCTTTCTCTCTACTTTCATGTCTTCCTTCCCTTTTTCTTTCTCTCTCCCTTCCTCCCTCCCTTTCTCTCTCCTCTCCCATTCCCTCCCAGCAGCTGCAGCCCCGGGTGCCCTCCGGCCCCCCCAGCCCAGGGCTCAGAGGCTGGGTGCCAGCACCCCGCGGAGGGGGAGTACGGGGGGGGCGGGCGGCTGAGCCGTTCTTTTATCCATCCCACTCTCTCCTGTCCCTTTGTCCGCTGCCATCTGTCCCTGCTGGCCTCCACGGGTGCCGGCAGCCCTGGATGTGGCCCAGGCCTGGCAGGGCCGAGCGAGGGGGCGGCCATGCCGCTCTCCTGGGGGGGTTCCCCCTGGCCGTTGCCATCTCCCCACGCCGACCGGGGTCGGCTGAGGACAAACGCGCTGGCTCCCAGCGTGCCGCCGCTCGCTCGCAGACGCCGGCCAACGTGCTCGCGCCTCCCCGGCCTGCCTGGGCCAGCTGGCTGCAGCCGGCGAACGTGGCAGCAGGGCGCCTCTGTCCCCCCCGAGGGACGCCTCCGGCCAGGACCTCCCCGGGGTTCTGCTCAGCGGGGGGGAGGAGAAGCTGCCGCCCCCCCGCGACGTTCGCAGGCTGGCGGAGAGCGGGCTGAGACCCAGCAAACTCATCTCACCCCCTCGTAGCACCGCATCATGGCAGGGGTGCTGAAGGGGGAGCGGGGCATTACAAAGGGCATGGCAGAGGGGTCTGGTGCCCCCGGCATGCCAGCCAGCCCGGCTCAGTCAGGATTTACCCGGCACACACGGCGTTTCTCGGGGTATTATATAAAGGAGGTTACACAAGCAGGTCTGTTCCAGGTTTATGTAAGGGCCACCCCAGCCAGGGGGGCCACTGAGGGGTGGTGTGTGCTGGGAGTCTAGACCCTCAAATTATACCCCCTCCCACAGCCTCGCCCACCGCTAGCCCTCACAGCAGGACCACTGCCCCACAGCACTCAGGCTCCTTCAGGTCTCCGGGTGTCCCCCATCCTAACCAGGCTGTTCACTCTGGGCCCTAATGATGCACACTATGGGGAACGGCCAGCCACAGGGTGTGAGTTGTGCATTGCTCCTGGGTAGGTGCTGGGGCTGTGCTGCCACCAAGGGAGGGTCAGGGAGGCAGTTCCCTGGGGTACTTAGACCTGTGCTTGCCCCCCAGGGGAAACTGAGGCACAGGGCAGGAGCCTGCAGGCAGCAATGCTGAGCCCTCTCCTATCTCCTGCCCTGTCACTGAGCGAGGGAGGAAGAAAGCTGCTGCCCTCGCTGGGGGCCCTGGGCCATGCACGACTGCACCAGCGGCTCCACCAGCCCAGAGCAGCCTCCAGCCTGTGCGCCTGCGCCCTGTGCCACTGCTGGTAACACCGTGCCCTGTTACCGTCAGTGCTCAGGCACTGAGCCAGGGCTCTCCTGCAGCCACGCCAGACCCAGGGGGCACCGGGCCTGCAGGGACTGCCCCCAGGGCTGGCCTTGCTGCCTGGGGATCGTCCCCATGTGCTGAGGCCATGGGCAGGGAGTCACCATGGGGCCAGTGGCACCTTGCCAGCCAGCAGGGCCAGGGTGCCATGGATCCATAAGTCAATGGGTGGCATTGGTCCAGGTTGCCAGTGCAGCCGGGAGCCTGGGCAGCCCCCTTCCCTCCTCAGGCACACACTTTGCTATTTTTAAAAGCCATTGGATCAACCTGTTTAGGCACCAAGCACTCTCCCCCTCCACACTGAGAGGGACCCTGGCACTGAACCCCCTTCCCCCTGGGCACCTCACAATGTGGCAGCAGGGCTCCCCCCACCGCCATCCCCTGTCCCGGCCCCAGGGGGTGCAGAGGGTGCAAGATACCCCCATCAGCAGGGCTGGGGGGCGTAGGGGGCTCCCCTGGCTTCTTTTGCCTTCCCAGTGCAGCTGAGCCGGTTGCTGGGTCCTGGATTTGGTCCCCCCTTAAAATGTCCCTCGGGGGGAGTGAGGCCTCTGCAGGCGCCCAGTGATCCCTTCGCCATTTTAGCGTGCTGGCCAGCTGCAGGCAGCCGTCACATGGTGGTGAGAGCAGAGTTTGGCCCGGCCACGCCGTGCCAGAGGAGGCAGCCAGGAATCTGCTGGCGAGCAGGCTGGCCCCGCTGCCCGGATGGCTGGCAGCTGGGGGGGGCACCGAGCCCACGGCCCCCTGCTCATGCCTGCACACCTCCCTCAGTGGGGCACGAGGGTGTCAGGAGGGGACAGTCCTGTCAAACCTCAGAGCTGGGGAAAATGCCCAGTGGTCCTTAGGGTGCCACAGCTGGGCCTGGGATGCTCAGGTTGGGAGGAGGCCCCTGGGTGCCCCCCAGGAACAGGGGAGGGTGGGGTGGTGTCGGCAGGGCTCGGTCAGGGTGATGCTGGTGGGAGAGCGTGGTGGCACAGGGACACGGGGGACACCCAAAGGGGCAGTGGTACCCAGGAGGTGCGGGTGGCCCTGCTGGGTGCTCTGGGACAACAGGGGCCAGGCTGGGGGTCTTTGGGCGGAGCAAAGGGCTGTGCCAGGTGCCCTGGGGGAGCAAAGTTCCATGTGGGGCATCTCAGAGTGAGCAGGGCCCATGCCGGGTATCTCAGGGTGAGCAGTCATGGAAGGTCCTGTGGGCTGAGCCACGGGCCACGTGGGTACCTCAGAGGACCCCGGCTGAGAGCACAGCCAGGGGGGCTTCCTCGTGGTCCGGCACTTTGGGAGCAGCAGCCAGGTGCCATCCTGGGGACAAGCGGGGGTCTGGAGAGCCCTGAGGCGGTGGTGGGGGGGATGCGGGGAGCCGGGCTGGCCACAGACACCGCCCCGTGCCTTGGCTGGGCTCCACCGCTAACCACTTCCAGAGCCGCTGTGAGATTTGTTTGAGGAGCGAGGAGGGGCTGTGTCCAGTGAGGAGGGGCTGTGTCCAACCCCCTGGTGCCCGCGAGTGCATGGGGGTCCCTGCTGCAGCTTGTCCCCTTCCCCAACTTGCTTGTGCCCCACTCACGCCCGCTGCACACTCTGCACGCTTGGGCACACGGCAGCTTTCAAAATGGGGGGGGAAAAGGAAAAAAAGAGAAAAATTGAGAGAAGGGGAGCAAAAAACCTCCGCACTCGTTGCCAGGGGAATTTCTGCTCCCTAAAATGGCTGCCCAGAGGAAGCCAAGTGTGCGGGCAAGAGTGCGGGCACGGGGCTGGCTGGTGGCAGGATGCAGCGTTGGGGCGGGATGCCACGGGGCTGCCAGTGTGAACGGGCCAGCACAGGGAAAGGGTGGGGAGGAACGCTGGCAGCTGGGGAGGGAGACAAAATGGCTGCGTCTGGCGTCGACGTCAAGCAGCCCCGGGCGGTGCACGGGGGTGTCAGGGCGGGGGGCGGCACAGTGCCGCTGCCTGCATGGCTCGGCCTGGCGAGCCAAAAATAACCGCTCCGGGAGCCACGCGTGCGCGAGGGACTGGGGAGTGAGCACGGGCTGGGTGGGGGCAGAGGGGAGAAAAAGGGGGAGAAAAAAAGGAAAGAAAGGGAAAAAACCGCCAAGCCGCAGCAGGCGGGCTGGCAGCGCCGGCTGCTCTGTTTGGATGGTGGCGGTTGGATTGTTGCAACCCGTTCCCGGCATCGGCCAAAGCTGCCAAAGAGAAACGCCGAGGGCCAAGGTGTGGGAGGAGGATGGAGGAGCTGGAGGAAGGACAAGGAGGGGGAAATACATGGTGCAAGTTTTGGAAGGGCTTTGGGAGCAGCCAGGTGAGGGGCACGTGTCTGGGCAGGGGAGAGGGATGCTCCCGAGCGCAGCTCAGCCCTGGTGGGGTGCTCGGCTGGGCCGGGCCGGGCCGGGTTGTGCCGGTGCCGCTGAGCTCAGCGTCTGAGCCAGGTTATTTTTAGCTCTGATGGAGTGGGGACGGCGGGGGCTTCAGGGGTCAGAGCGGGTGCTGCCTCAGGCCCTGCTGTGCTGCAGTGGGGTTGGGGGTGGGAGGATGAGGTGCCACAGTGCCTGGCTGCAGTGACACTGCCCGGTGGGACAGGGATGGGTGACAGTGGGAGCCGGGCCGGCAGCCATCGCCCTGCCTCGAGGCGGGTGGAGGTCATGGGTTTCCCTGCAGGGAGCAGCACCCATGTCCTGCGTGCCGGCGTGCGGGTGTCACCATTCCTGTTGCTGGCAGGGAGCCACAGGGAGGGACGTTCAGTGACTATTCCCCAGTGGCTGGGGACATGCTGGCTTGGTCGTGGTCCTCCTGTGGGGTGGGAGCCACTTGGCCAGACGCTGCCTCAGTTTCCCCCACCCCAGCAGAGCAGCGAGGGTGGCTGCCGGGGCAGATAGCCAGCAGATGTCCCTGGTTTGTACTGGGGTGTCTCACTCTGGTGGTTTTTTCATCTTGCAGATGCAGAGCAGAGCAGCAGCCCCCGGACAGGCATCGGCTCAGACCAGGAGGACAGCAAACCCATCACGCTGGGTGAGCGGGGCAGGCAGGGCTCAGGGAAGGGACACCTGAGCCCGTCCCCAAGGGTCCCTGTAGCGGAGGCAGCCCCCTCGACAGGCAGTCATGCCTTCTGCACCAGCAGCTCCTGTCAGCTGCTCTGGTGTCCCCCAGCCAGCCAATGCCTGGCAACTGCAATGACCTTGGCATGGCCTCAGCCTTGTCCTATGGCTGACAGAGCCCCACCAGGGCCATGTCCCTTGGGGACAGCAGCTGCCATGGGGTCCCATGGTGGGGGTGCAGCCCCCAGCCCTGCCAACATTCTCAGCCGCAGGGAAACTGAGGCACAGAGCAGCCCTGGAATGTCCTCAGCAAAGGGGACTGGTTGGGGTGGTCCCTTGCCAAGGGAGGGAAGCAAAGCAAAGCCGACTGGGGGGCTAGGTGGCGTTATGGGGGATTTGGGGATGTTGGGTGCCCTTGAGCATTGCCACAAGACCGTGCAGGGCAGGAGGGGTGGTCCTATCCCCTCCCCCATAGCGCTTTCTCCTCTCTCTCTCGCAGATTCGACAGACTTCCAGGAAAGCTTTGTCACCTCGGGGGTGTTCAGTGTCACCGAGCTCATCCAAGTGTCCCGAAGTGAGTGCCACCACGATGCCACCACCCCCCTCCGGCTGCCCTGGCACAGCAGTGTCCTGACATCTCCCCCATCCCGGCTGTGGGCTGGGAGGCAATGCCGCCCCCCGCTGATTCCCCTCTCTCCCCACAGCACCGGTGGTGACGGGCACGGGGCCAAACTTCTCCCTGGGGGAGCTGCAGGGCCACCTGGCCTATGACCTGAACCCCTCCAGCACCGGCATGAGGAGGACACTGCCCAGCACCTCCTCCAGCGGGTAGGTGCTGCCGGGGCCATGCCGAGGTGATGTCGGGGCGATGCTGGGGCAATGCCAGGGTGATACTGGGGTGATGCCAGAGCAATGCTGGGAGGATGTCGGGGTTATGCTGGGGTGGTGCCGGGGTAATGCCAGGGCCAGCCCAAGCATGGCCACTGGCCATCTCACTGCCAGTGAGTGCAGGGCAGGCAAGGGACAGGCCAGATCCCTTTCCTGGCGCTGATCCCTTCCCTGCCCCCCAGGAGCAAACGGCACAAGTCGGGGTCCATGGAGGATGACATCGACACCAGCCCGGGGGGCGAGTACTACACTTCCTCCAACTCCCCCACCAGCAGCAGCCGCAACTGGACAGAAGACATGGAAGGGGGTAGGTGCCTCTGTAGGGGCCCCCCATAGGTGCCTTCTTGCTGCTCTAGGGTCCCCCACCCGGCTCACCAGTTCCCTACGGGTGCCAGTGTCAGACCTCCCCTGTGAAAGCCTGTACATGCCATGGTGTTGCTATAGATCCCTCGGGCTAAAGCCCTGGCTGTAGGTGCTGGCTATAGGTGCTGTGGTGTTTCTGTAGGGCCCCCCAGCAAGTCACTGCTTCTCTATGGGAGCTGTGGTGTTGCTATAGGACCCCTTGATTTATGCGCAGGCTGTCTGTAGGTGTCCAGGTGTTGCTACAGGACCCCCCCCCATTCAGGGATGGGCTCTCCCTATAGGGCCAACCCGGTGCTCCTGCCCCACATTGGCCTCTCCCAGCCCCACAGCAGCCACTGGCATTGTGGACAGCTTGCTTTCTTGCTTGGTGTTTTTTTTTTCCCTTTCCTGTCTAGACAGCCCCAATTAGCTGTTCATTAAGAAAACGGGGGGGGGGGGGGGGGGGGCGGGAGGGAATGGGGGGGCCTGGGCTAATTAAAGTGATGCTGCGGGGCTGGCATAGCAGCTCCCATGCCCCGGGGTGCCTTGGCAGGGCTGCAGGCAAAGGAGCCACTTGTCCTTCTCCCCCCTTGGCTCTTATCCTGCCTTCCCGTGCCCCAAACAGTGGGGCAGGATCTGTCCTGGTCCCCCAGCCCTGCCAGAGCCTGGGGGTGCCCAGCCAAGGGGCTGGAGGCACCGATCCTGTCAGAAGGAGGCTTGGGGAAAGCAAGTCCTGCCCCAGGACAGTGCCCTGTGTGTGCCAGGGCCAGTGTCAGTGCCACGGGGGCAGGTGGGAGGCAGGGGGTCCTGGGGGAAGATGTTAACCCCCTCTCGGACGCGTTGTGTGCGGGCATGCGTGCCAGGAGGGATCTGTGCAGGGGCATCCCTGTCCCCCACTGGTGGCCTGCTCCGTGGCAGGGGCGGGGAGGTGCAGCGGGGTTACGGCAATCCCGTACGGGATGTTCTGGGAAATCCTCCTAACCCCGGCTGAGAAGTGGCTAAACCCATTACCAGGCCTGGGCCTAATGGCCAGAGCTAAAGACACAGTGCAGGGGGATTAACACGCCTGCTGCCCCCCCTGCTTGGCCCTGTGACCCGGGGTGGCCCTCAGGGCCCCAGTGTCTGCCACTGTGGGGAGGTCCTGGGGGCTGGGGTTGTAGGTCCCTGGAGAGGGTCACCCCCCAGGCCAGCACTGCTCTGCCTCCCCAGGGGCTCCCTGTGCTAGCAGAATATGGCCCCAGCCCCAGGGGTGGTGGGTGCCCATGGGAGCTGCAGAATCACGGGGGCACCTGTGGGGGCACCCACTTCTGCATCTGGGCTGGGCACACGCACACATACACGTGCACCTGCATGCAAAATTGTGCACGCACGCATGCTCTGGCTGATGCCCGTGTGTGAAGACACGCCTGTGCACACACGTGCATGTGCACACTCTCAGGTGCATATGTGTGCATGTACCTAGGTGTGCACACCTGTATTCTGGTGCATGCACGTGTGCATGTGCACACCTGCAGTACACCCCTAGAGATGCCCATACGTGCACACCCTCCTGCACACACACATGCTTACACGCACACACCCTCCCCATGCCCGCCCTGTCCCCTGGATGCCCCTCGCCCCAGGAACGAGCACCCCAGCCCTGGGCCAGGCTGGCAGTAGCCCTGGGACTTTGGGGTCCCACAGCGGGTGTTCGGGTGTGACGCTGCGCCCTACTTTCCCCAGGCATCTCCCCCACTGTGAAGAAGACGGAGATGGACAAGTCCCCCTTCAACAGCCCATCACCCCAGGACTCCTCGCCCCGGCTGAGCAGCTTCACACAGCACCACCGTCCCGTCATCGCGGTGCACAGCGGTGAGTGTCCTGCCAAGGAAACCAGGGCATGAAGCAAGCGGGCGGGCAGGTGGGAGCGCTGGGGCAGCAGCTAGCTCACAGTAACACCAGTGGGTTCCCCCTTTCTGCTCTTGCCTACAGGTATCGCTCGAAGCCCACACCCATCGTCTGCGCTGCATTTCCCCACCACCTCCATCCTCCCCCAGACAGCCTCCACCTACTTCCCCCACACGGCCATTCGGTACCCGCCTCATCTCAATCCGCAGGACCCACTGAAAGATCTCGTCTCGCTGGCCTGCGACCCGTCCAACCAGCAGCCCGGACCGGTAAGGATCCGGCCCCATCCCTGCATCCCATCATCGACCTCACCGCGGGGAGCTGGGGCCTGCCGCCGACCCGGCTGCCAGAGGGGCGTCCCCTGGATCATCTGTCATCACCGCCATCACTGCCACCACCGCCGCAGCATGTGGGGGGTTGGGGTGCTCCAGTGGCACCCGGGTGCCGGCACCCAGCCTGGTGCTGTGTTCCTACCGCTGCGGTTGGGGCTGAGCAGCTCCAGCTGGCGCCTTGCGTTTGTTCGGGAGCACAGCTGCGCCTGGTTGGTGTTGGCACCTCGTTTCTCTGGTGATGGATGTGCCGTCCCCTGGCTCAGCATGGGGCACCACCTTGTCAGGGAGACAGGGCGGTGGGTGCCAGGGCTGAGCCATCAGGCGGGGCTGGGGGTGTCTGGTGGGAGCAGGGCGTCCAGAACTGGATGTGTGACCGTCGCCAAAGAGCCACCCTCTGCCAGCATGCCTGGGAGAGCAATGGGCTCTGCGTGCCCCGTCTGCCCACACAGCTAGCTGTTCACCGAGCAGCCCCACCACTGCACCGTGTCCCCCAGCATCCCCACGGGGGTGGCAGGGCCACACTGTGCTGCTGTGTGACTTCTCTCGCCCCAGCACCAGCACCTCATGCACCCAGCAAGCCATGCACCCCACACACCAAGCACCTAGCACCCTGCGCACATGGTGCACCCAGCACCCCATGCACCCAGCACCCTGCACAGACAGCAGCCCATGCGTCCCCCACCCTCCACACCGCACACACAGCACCCAGGGCACCCACCCCCGCAAGCTCCCTTCATGCCCAAAGCGGGGGCCAGAGGTGGCCACGTTCCCAGTCCTGTGCCCTCCTGTGCCCCATGCCCCCTGCTCTGCCCCATGGAGGCAGGGGGTCTCAGGGAGCCCCTCTGAGCTCTGCCCAGCACCTGCCTGCTGCCCATTGCTGGTGAGGCCTGATGCCAGGGTGAGGGGCACAGCCACTCTTCCCCCGCACAGTGGCTCAGTGCCTGGCTGGCAGGGGTCATATTCGGAGCAGCTCCCCGCCGGGTCAGGTGCAGGGAGCTGGTACAGGAGCATCTGAAGGCCAGGGCCACGCCTCCACCACAGGGTGCCCCTTCCCCACAGGTGAACACTTCAAAGGCCTCCTGCTGCGGTGGAGAGGGGGGCACAGCGCCCTGGCTCTGGCATGCACCAGCACAGGGCATGGCCCTCCCCCAGCCCACCCTGAATGCCCCTGCACCCCCCTGCACCGCCATGGTTTCCCTGTCGCTGGCGCCGACCGTTCAGGGCTGCTCTGAGACCCAACAAACTCGTGTCAGCAGTGAGGGATGCTCCATGCCTGTGCCAAGCAGCACCGGGGGCTCACTAGCCGGCTTTGCCGGTGCTGCGCGTGCTTCCTAATGGCTTGTGCTGTTTGTTTTTCTGTCTGTGTTGTATCCCCAGTTAAATGGAAGTGGTCAAGTGAAAGTGCCCAGCCACTACCTGCCCACGCAGATGCTGGCGCCGCCACCTCCCCCTGGCATGCCCCGCTTGGCCGTCTCTCCTGACACCAAATCCACCACGACAACTACCGAGGGAGGGACGACCTCACCGACATCACCCAGTAAGCACCCCGCGGCGCCCACCCCTCTCCCTGGCCCGGCTGGCCCCTCCTCTCGCAGCCCCCCCAAGGTGTCCCCTCCCGTCTCAGTGCTGCTGGGGGGATGTTGGTGGAGGTGGCCTCCCCGCAGCCGGGGAGAGGGCGGCAGCCGGCACGCAATGAGTTTGCTGGGTCTCAGGCAGGTCGGAGCGGGCAGGGTTTGGGCAGGCAGCTGTTGTGTCCCCCAAGCCGGGGGGTTCTGTGCTGGTCCCAGGGACCGGCTCGAGCCCCGTGTCCCTCTGAGACGGCCAGGGGAGCAGGAGTGGAGCCGCAGTGGGGCTCCCCCAAGCCAATGTCCTGCCCAAACCCCCCAGCATAGGCAGAGCTTGTGGGGGAGGCTGTCGCCTCTCTGTGCCTCAGTTTCCCCAGAGACCGGAGCAGTGGTGCTGCCGGTGACACAGGGACCAGCCGGCGTGGGTGTGGTGCTGGGGCTGAGGCAGCGTGCCTGGCTGTGACACGTGGGGCTGCTGTCCTCTCGCTGCCATGGGGGTCCCTGACCTGGGAAGCAACGCGGGTGCAAGAACAGCGTGCGGGCCACGTGGAGCCCTTGTCAGGAGACACCTGGGGGGCCCTTCAGTAGCAGTGGTGGCTGACAGGCTCATTCCCCTCCCCTCCGCCGTGGGGGGCTTTAGCGCCTTGGCCAGGAGGATTTTGGTGTGCTGGGACTGGGTTTGCAGCGGGGAGACGCTGGTGTTGTCCCTGAGCTGGCATCGGGGTGCACGCCACAGTGGTGAGGTGCTGTGCCATCACTGCACTCTGCAAGGGGGTTGTCCCTGTCCTGCTGTACCCATGGGACACCTCCTGGTACCCTGAGAGGCTGCCACGTCCCAGCAGGGTCAAGACCTGCCTGGGGGCACCGTCCTCGTGGCACAGGCCACTGTTGCGTGTCGCGAGCCGGCCGGCGGGCGCTATGTGGCACGAAGAAATCGGCGCCTGGCCGATCTGGAGGGAAGAGCTCGGGCTGGCGTGGTCTGACCGGTGACAGGGTCACAGCCACAGGGGGGGGACTGGGCAGTGCCAGTCCACCCCAGGCTCAGGGAAGAATGCGTGTGGGGGACATTGGCTGTCCCCAAGTGGCGCAGAGGCCAGCTGGCTCTGAGCCCCCTGTGCCAGCCAGCAGCAGCCTGCCTCCAACGGGGCTGAGCCCAGGAGCTCAGCAGGGCTGAGGGTCCCACTGCTAGACCCCAGCCAGGGGGCGGAGGTGGCAGTGGGGGGACGTGGCCGAGCGGAGCTGGTGGCTCCCATCACACTTGTCCCACAGCAGCTCTGTTTGGGAAGCAGCAGTGCCAGCCTGGCACAGGAGCACCCGTCTGCGCCTGCATCCCTGGGGGGTCTTGCCCCTCACCCTGCTGTTCCCCTGAAGCCGCCCCCCAGGAGGGCACAGGCACAGGTGGCACCGCCCTGGGCGCAGCATCCCTGGCCTCTGCTCCCCTGCTGCCAGGGTGCAGGCAGGGACATCGCCCGGCTGCCAGCTCCGGGTGCCCAGGACGCCCATCCCAGCAGTGCCAGGGAGCAGGCCAGGCTTGGCCCTGTGGGGGACAATAGCGGTGACACCGGCATCCCCGTTAATGAGCTCTCATTTGTTCCCCAGCCTACTCTGCACCAGGCACGCCCCCTGCGAACCGTTCCTTCGTGGGATTAGGACCAAGGGATCCTGGGAGTATCTATCAGGCACAGGTGAGAGTGGGGATGCTGCTGGGGAACACTCCTGCCCTCGACCTGTGCACCGCCACCGTGGCACCGCCGTGGGCATCGCCGCCATGGGCATGGCCGTTGCGGGCATTACCGTAGTGGGTATCACTGCCATGGCATTGCTGACAGGGGAGTCCCCACCATGGCATCGCTGCTGTGGTATTGCCACCGTGGGCAGTGCCACCATGGCCATTGCCATGATGATACCGTGCTGGGGTATCACTGCTGTGGGCATCACCACCATGGACGTGGCTGTTGCAGACATCATGGGCATTGCTGTGGTAGCATTGCTGACACGGGCATTCCCGCCATGGCATCACTGGCATGGGCATCGCTACTGTGGGCATCACTGTGGGCATTACCACTGTGGCCATAAATGCTGTGGGCATTGCTACTATGGGTATCACCGCCGTGGACATTGCCACCATGGGCATTGCCATCATGGGCATTGCCACCATGGGCATCACCACCTGGCACCCTGTGCCAGGGCCTTGGGCACTGCTGGTGGCTCAGAGCCACCAAGGGGCCCCTGGGCAGAGGGAGGTCACTGCTGTGCCTATGCCTGGCACCTTGCCCTCCTCTTGTCACACTCTAACTGTGCCCTGCCTGGCATCCCGGCACAACTGGGTTGCCCCAGTGCCTGCAGCATCCCCGACCGACTGACACTGGGGCCATGTGCCCCCTCTCCAGCTGGGCATGGGCACCCTGCTGTCACCCAACTGCGCCCACCAGCCGCTTCTGCCTCAGCGGGTGTGTGCTTTTCCGGGTGCTTTCAGTAGTCGTGGGTATTTTTTAACCAGTAGTTCGTGAGATGGTGCCCGTGCCGTGGGCAGTGCTGCGGGGCCAGGGCAGGAGTGCCAGCACCTTGCTTCATTTGTGATATGAGTTGGCCAGCCTCAGTGGTCCCAGCAGGGCTTTGGAAGGCCACAGCCCTGCGTGGCAGGTGACACAGCGGGATGGGTGTGTGGATAGCGCCGTGCCGAGAGCACCCCAGGGTGCTGCACCCACTGGGGGCGAGTAACCAGGGTGCTCACCTGTGCCGCAGGGCACCTAAGGGTGCTGTGCCAGGGTGTGAGTGCTCAGGGACCATGAGCTAGGACACCCAAGGGTGCTGCGCCATAGCAGGGGGCAAATACTGGGGACCTGGCTCTAACCATAGCCCCCCCGTCCTGCCTCAGTTTCCCCAATCCCACACGTGGGCAGAGCACAGTGGGGCAGGCACCCTGAGGCTTTTGGGTCCCTAAAGAGGAGACACAGGGCAGTGCCGGAAGAGCCCCAGGGGAGCAGGGTGCCGGAGTCCTTGCACCCTCCAGTCCCCCGAGCATCACAGCCACTCAAAGCCACAGGGACCCCAGGGCCGCTGTCCCTCTGCATGCGTGTCCAGTCATGCTCCAGGAGCCTCCCCAGGGCTCAAGGATGCTCTGTAGGAGGAAACTGAGGCATGGGGGAAACGAAGTGGTGTCCTGCGTCCCTGGGAGAGGTAGCCAAGACCTGGGGCTTTCAGGTCATGTGTGGCAGGGCCGGGAAGGGTTAAGGGAAGCGGCGGCCCCGAGCTGTCTCGTTGCCAACGGAAACCAGACATGAGGTAATCCTGGACGAACTTGAACTTGGGGCTGGGGAGAGGGAGACAATGGGAGGGTGGCAGTGGGCCATCCTGTGGGGTCCCCAGCCACACAACCCCACTGCCTGTCCCCAAGTAGGACTGTTCCCCAGGGAGCGTCGCCTTCACCATGGAGGTGCAGAGTCTCTGGCCACCAAGGGGGACACAGGTGGCCCCGGCACAGAGGACTGACAAACTCAGTGCAGGAATGGGGACGACAGCCCCATGCAGGGCAGCAAGGCGAGCCGAGCAGGGTGACAGCATGGGGACAGCTGTCTCAGGGTTGGGGGGACACGCCAGCGGGGATGGAGCAGCTTGGTGGCACAGAGCACTAACGCCAACCTCTCAACCTCTCTCTCCTCTCCCTGCAGTCCTGGTACCTGGGATAACCACCGCTGTGCCGCCCCTTCGCCTCCCTTCTCCTCTGCTTTAGGCACCCCCAGAGGAACATCCCCGTCCCCGAGCACCAGGCCCAGCCTTGCGGTGACGACGGAGAGCAAGGACTCACAACGATGACGACGATGACGATGACAAGTAAAACCCACACCCGAAGGAAAGAGTGAGGGAAAGGAAGAAGGAAAAGGGTCAAACTTTTTTAAAAAGGAAAAAAAAAAACAAACAACAAACAAAACAACAGCCCATCCCAGGAGGACCTTCCCCCCCGCCCCAGCGATGCGCCAGAAAACAAAGAAACAGAGAAAAAGAAAGAAAGAAAAAAACACTATTATTTGCCCCATTGGCCGGTGCCACACTGAGACCTGACACAACTCATGCCAGCGATGCCTCCCGCAGTGGCAGTGGGGCTGCAGCGCCAGAGCCCTGCCGGCCCCTCACTGGAGGGTTGGATATGCAAGCGGCGCTTGACTGTCATTCTTGCCTCTATGTGAGTAGAAAAGATCAACCCCCAACACCACCACCCCCCCTCAGCCCCACACAGACTCTTGGGGGACCCTGAGGCCTGGGTGGGGAGCGGTGGGGTGGCGGGACACCTCCTGCCACCAGTCCCCAGTGGTTGCATTCATGCTCGCCATCAGGGTGATGTGATGGTCCGTGCCATGAATGCGCCTTGGGGATGGGTGACGCCGTGCTGCAGTGACGTGATGCGGTGACACGGTGGCATGGTGACGTGGCATGGTGGCCAACTTGGGTGGGTGTCACAGGAGGAGGGGGCTTGTGACGATGGGTCTGGCTGGAGGTGGTCGCAGCAACGGTGGCACCCAGCAAGACCCAGGCTGCCACTGTCGGGCTGGGACACCGCTCACCGTCTCTCTGCAATACCTTCCTCACCCCCCCGTCGTGCCCCATCCCAACGTGTCCCCACGCATGTCCCCGTGTCCCCCGGTGTGTCCCTGCACCGGGGGGGTCTGTGGCGGGGCATGTGTCCGTGTGTCTGAGCTATGCATTCCTGTGGACAGGTACCAGGCGGGTGGTAGGGTGGCGCGCTCGTGTTGCACATTTTGTAGGAAATGCACTTTTAAGAGGGAATTGTCAAAAAAAAAAAAAAGAAAGAAAAAGAAGAAAAGAAAAAAAAAATCACAAAAAAGGAGGAAGAGGAGGAGGAGGAAGAGGAGGAGGAGACAGAGCCCCCGGCACTGGCTTGCCGGCACGGCTGGCTTGGGGTTTTTTGGGGTTTTTTTTTTTTTTTTTGGATACAAAAGGATGGAGAAAAGGAGCCTGAGCGAGGGCAAGGGCAGAGCCAGCCCCACAGAGCCCCCGGCCTCATGGAGTCCCCAGCCCCACAGAGCCCCCAGCCCCACGGAGCCCCTGGCCCCACGGAGTCCCCAGCCCCACGTCAAGTGCCTGAACTGGGGTGTGGAGGGGTCCCAGAACCGTGGTGGAGCCCCCGGCCAGGGGCAGTGCTGGAGGAACCACCTGGCCATCCCTGTCCTGCACGGCGGCAGCGTGGCTGGGAAGGGAACGCGGGGACACGGCAGTGCCTTAGAGCAGAGGAGCGCATGCGGCAGCCAAGGCGAAGAGGAAGATGACGAAGGCACCTGGCGTCTCCAGCAAGACAGTGGCAGCCACAGAGGAGGCTGGTCCCAGGTGTGTCCCCAAAGGGACTCCAGGGAGCCCAGGCCCCAGCGGACACCCCGCAGGTGATGACGGAGAGAAGCCACCATGGGATATCCAGGAGCAGGGGATGTCACCAAGGCCACCGCCATCACCCGCCTTGCCCCTCCCCTGGCACCCAGAGCTGCCCCGTGGATCCCTGACATCGCACCCCGCATCCCAGCGGGGCCGCCCTCGCTTCCCACCCCCCAGGACGGCACAGCGAGGCCGGATCCTGCGCACCCGCACTGCGTCACCGAAGAAAGGGCTGACGCAGGAAACCCCGGTAGAGAAAAAAAACAAAAAGGACAAGAAAAGGAGAAAACCCACCAAAAAAAAGGAAAAAAAAAAAAAAGGACAAAAAAAAAAGCGCTTAGCAGAGAGGGAAACTTGGGGGGTTTTTTTAAGATTTGAGAAAAGAAACACATGGAAAAAAAAAAAGAAAAAGACAAAAAAAAAGACAAACTGCATGGTGCTTTAACAGGATCTGGTGACCTGGCTCAACCCGGCCGCTGCTGTGCATGGCAGACTATTAACCGCCTCTACCTTCCCCTTCAGCGAAAGAGAAAAAAGAAAAGAGGAAAAAAAACCCACCAAAAAAAATTCTGTATAAAAGAAAAAAAAAAAAAAGCCGTAAAAAAAAAAACAAAACAAAAAAAAACAGAAGAAAAAAAAATATCCATGTTTTCCTAATTTGCACGAAAATTTTATACCACATGATGTGCCTTGCCTTCGAAGACTAAGTATTACCGGACCCAATATCAGTGCGCGGGAGTCGCTGCATGCCCAGGGCTCCCGGGGGGCCGGGGGGGCCAGGGGCGGCCACCACCCCCTCCCCCCGCCTCCTGCATGGCTTCTTCTCGGCCGGAAAAGTCCCTTTTCTCTCTGTTATTATTATTATTATTTTTTAACCATTTTTTCCCCTTCAGAAACGTCTTCCAGTTGGTAACACTGATGCACCCTCTGCGCCAACACACCGGAATATGCAATAGCCCCTCGGCTGCGCCGCGAAAGGGGGGGCTGGTGGGGGGGGGGCGGGGGTGGCCAGGGAGGGGGGGGGCGGCCAACCCTTTGCTTTGCCTCTCTTTTATTTTTTCTTTCTTTTTCCTACCCTTTTTTGGGGGGGTTTCTTTTATTTTTCTGCTTCCAGCAACCAAAGGCAGTGAGGCGGGAGGCGGCAGGGACGCCCCCCAGGTCAGAGCCCCCCCCATAATGCTCTGGAGAAACCGGGCATCTCAGTGAGGATGCGGTCAGGGTCCCCGCCGGGAGGATCAGGGATGAAGACCCCCATGGCTGAGCCCTTACAGGGGGGCCACAGCATCCCCCCCTCACCCCCGCCTTGGGGGACCCCCCCCTTTTTAATTGGTAGGGCCAGGAGGGCTCAGCCCAGCTGCTCTTGTGACAGGAATGGAACCGTGTGAATGTAGCTGTGCCCCCCACCCAGGGCTGGTGTCGGGGGGGGGGGGTTGCAGTCCCCGCCCCACCTCCATCCCCATCAGCTTCATCTCCAGGGGTCCACCTGGCACAGCAGGGAACAGGCAAGGACATCCCCTCTCACTGTCACTTTGCCTATTCCCTGCCATGCCAACTACTTAGCGGGATCCCAACACCCCCAAAAAAATCCCAAATTTGCCTTAAAACCCAAGCATCCCACTGGCTGGAAAGAGAGACACTCCGCCAGCCCCCCCAGGCTGAGGACTGACAGGTTGTGACACCGATGGGCGGGTGGCCCCGCACATTGCTGCTGCTTTGTAATGAAGAAACGTCATCAACATTTAATTTTCTTTTTTTTTTTTTTTCCATTTCTTTTCTTTGTTTTCGTGGTGTCCAAAAGTATTAATGGAGGATGGGGGGGGTCGCACAGGGCAGGGGGAACATCTGTGGGCGACTCTTCTTGATGCAAGGTGCAGTATTGATTTGTGCAAGGACAATGCAACGCGGGGAGGGGGAGGTCCGTGTCCAGCTGGGGGAAAAGCCATTAAAAAATAGAATTTTTTTAAAAAAAGAGAGAAAATTGGAAAAAAAAACAAAACAAAACAAAACCAGCAAAACCGAAAAAAAAAAAAAAAAAGGGTTTTAAGGCTAGGAAAGGATTAGCTCAAATTAAAACAAACAAAAAAAAAGAAAAATTATTTTAAAAAGCCTTTCTCAGCAGTGAGCAGAGTGACAGCAGAGGGAGTGGGGGGCCCTGGGGCAGCCCCCCTCGGCCAGCGTGGGGCCTGGGGGAGGTGAGGGGCGCTGGCGCCCCTCTGGCCTGGGCCCCCCTGCCCCGAGGAAGCCCCCAGCCCCACAGGGGCACCGGCCGGGGTCCCCATCCCCCCCTTTTGCTGCCTTTCCCCCCCGAGGTCCGCAGCACATCATGCCAGGCTGTGGCCGCAGCCCCCCAGAACCCGCCCTTGGCAAGAAAAGCACCTTAAAACATGTTTAAAAAGGCAAAAAATAATCAACTCGGCACCCGCCAGCCTGGAGGGTGGCAGCAGGGGGCGGGGGCAGGCCGGAGCCCTTCCCTTGGGGGTCCGGGGAGCCCACACTGCCCCCGAGGGCTTTGCAGCGCTCCCGCTGGCACCCACTGCATCGCCCAGAGGGAATATGCAACCCCCTCGCGGGCCCCTCCCTGGGCTGTCCCCGCCCGCATGGAGACACGGGGGGAACGACCACTAATTTTTATTATTTTTATTTTTTTAACTGTTCTCCCTTATTTTTTTCTCCCCCTCGCAGCCTCTGGGCTCGGTGGCCAGGGTCAGGGGTGGGGGGACACCCCATCTCTGGGGCTGCTCCGACGGGGGGACAGGATGGGGACACAGGGGGGTCCACTTGACAATCACCGCGCCCAGGGCTCCTGTGGGGGTTTCATGCACTACAGTCTCTCCTAGAGGGTTTTCAGTCGGGCTCGTCGGCATAAAAGAAATTAATTAAAAAATAGTCCTTGTGACCTATAAATAATAAAAAAATAACCTGTACATATATATATCTCCCTCTCTCCACATATATATATGGGGCTGCAGGGGCTGGAGGTGGGCGCGGGTCCCTGCAGGCCGACATGCCATTAAGGTACTTTAAAGCGCAAAGGAATATATATATATATATATATAAAACCCCTATATATATATATATGTCTTGTTTGTTGTTGTTTTGTTTCTTTCTTTTCTTTTTTTTTCTTTTTTTTTTTTTTTTTTTCCAGTTTCTTTTGTACTCTCAGTTTGGAATCGCTGCATTCTGTCCCCTGGGCTCCCGCCACCGGCTGGGGCGGGCAGCACCCCTGGGTGCACCCCCCTCACCGCAGCAGCACCCACGGGTGTCCCCGTGGGCAGGCGGGAGCAGAGGTGGAGATGGGGTGGGGGGGACCTACCCCCCTGCCCCCTGAAAAAGAGGGGGAAAACCCACCCCCTCCCCCCAGCAAAGAGCGGCAAAAGGAGAGCAGCCGCCCCACAAAGGCCTCGAGGCAGCAGCCGGCAGCACCACGCCTCACACCCATACCAAAAATCCCGCCGCAGTGCCTCCGCTGCCGGCTGCCCTCGCCCGCCTTTTGGGGGGTTCCCTCCCCGCGCCCCCCGCGGGGCCGTGCCTGGTGCCCCCTCCCTCGCAGTTATATTTTACTCGTTAGCCGGATTCTCGCTTCTCGCTTGCCGCAGCCGTTACACACTTGCCGAGCGCACCAGGGCTGCGAGCTGGGTCTGGGACCTCCCCCCCCCCCCCGTGTGTCCCCCCCAGCCCCTGCATGCCCCCCCCGAGCCCCCCGCTCGCCTCCCTGGTGCTTCACAATATTTGATTATACCATTGTACGCAGCCATTACCGATAGCCGCCGCTCCTGCCTACATACACTTACTGACCGTGACTATGGATTTGGGTTGATTTTTTTAATGTTCTTTTTTTTTGTTGTTATTTCTTTTGGTTTGGTTTGGGTTTTTTTTTGTTGTTTTGTTTTGTTTTGTTTTGTTTTGTGTTTTTTTTCTGTTGGGTTTTTTTTTTTTTTTGGTTGTTTCCCCCCCTATGCAAAAAAGAGAAAAAGAGACAAAAAAGAAGAAAAAAATAAAAAATAAAAAACTGACACTCACAAAAAAAAAGATTAAAAAAAAGAAAAGGAAAAAAAAAAAGGACAAAAAAAAAAAATGTATAAAAATTAAACAAGCTATGCTTCAACTCCAGCTCGCCTCCGCCTGTCCTTCGCTGCCCTCGGGAGAAACCGAGGCACAGCACCCAGCCTGGGGGGAGTCTGGGCATCCCAGCTGGGGAGGGCACTGGGGTGGGCTGGAGCAGAGTCACACCGGGTAATGGGTGCCCGTCACCCCAGCAGGGGGGACCTGCACCCGTGGGTGCTGCTGGCCCAGATGAGGAGGGTCGCAGAGCCCCTGGGTGCACCCGCTCGGGGGACCATGGGGTGGCGGGGCAGGGCAGGTGTGGAGGGGACGGCGGGGACAGGGACACACGGGTGCGGCCGTGTGCGCACATGGGGATGCAGCACTGCCGCCACCTCCTCTGCATCAACTCCTTCTCCAAGTGACACTGTCCCCTTGTGCACAGGATGTCATCGCCTCACCTGCATGATGTCACTGCGTGGCATCGCTGGCCGAGCTGTGTCACCCCCGCCGTCCCCATCGTTCTCATCGCAGAACGTTCTCAGGACAGCCGGGGCTGCCAGGGCCAGGTGCTCCCCCACAGTGGTCCGCAGTCCCGCACGACATCCGCTGGCCCCCAGCACCCTGGGGACATGGGGCAGGACACCCGGGCCTGGGGGGGTCAGGGGGCACCGGCTCTTGGCCATACTGAAGTCACTGAGGTCACATGCCAGGACTCCACCATTGTCCCCTGCCCCGGTTGGCACCCCGGGGTTCCCCCTGCACCAAACACCCTCGGGGGCAGCGAGGCAGCCCCAGGAGCCCCATCCTGAGGGTGTGGAGCCCCACGGGGGCCACGGGACGGCCCCATCCCCAGCTTGGTGACAACAGACACTTGACTCTGGGACAGGCTGGGGACCTTTACTGGGGTACAGCCGGGGGGTCCTCCCGCCCCCCACGGGCGGGACCTCCCCGCCGGCCCAGGCTGGGGTGTGCGGGGGGGCCCTGCTCCTGTCCCGGGCCGCCGCCCTTCCCGATCCACTCCGGTGGGCGGGGGATCCACGCCGGGTCTTGGCAGCACCCGGGCCGCCGCAGCACCTCCCGCCCCGCGGTCGCCCGCAAAACCCGGCGCGGATCCACGGCCCGCGGACGGGGCTGAGGGCGTGGTGCCCGACCGGCGGTCCCCGGCGCCGGGCACCGGGTGGGCAGGTCACGGCCACCGCCTCAGAAGGCCGTGGACTTGCTCTGCTCCTCCCCTTCACTCTCCTCGCTGCTGTGGGTGTCCTCCGTGGCCGGGTTGGTACAGCCGGGGTGCTCCAGCCTGCGGGAGGGAGGTGTCACTGGGGCACGGCCACCGTGACGCGATGGGTGGCCGCCCCACCAGCGTAGGGCCGGCCCCAGGGGGGACGAAACCCGGGGGGTGGGCGCGCGCAGCACCAGGGCCGTGGTACCTGTCAGTCCCCGGGGTCACCTGCAGGCCGCTCTGCTTCCTGCAAGGGGGGAGAGGAGTGAGGTGTCCCCACCCTGCTCCCCACTGCTCCCCCGTCAGGAACAGCCCGACCTGCGGCCCCGGGCGGCGCTCCCCGCCGAGGCGGTGCAGGGTGCCCCCCCCCCGCGCCTACCTGCGCATTCTGATCCGCCAGAGCCGGTTCACGAGCAGGAGCACGAAGACAATGAAGAGGAAGATGACGACGGCCGTGAGGCCAATGAGCCAGGGCTGCAGCTCCTTGGGGCTGGTGCCTGCACAGCAGGGGGACGGGGATGTCTTCAGGGGTACCCCATCCTGCAGGGGATGGGACCCCCCCATCCCATGGCACAGGGTCCCGATCGTGCCAGGCCCGGCACCAGAGGGCACTGGGGAACACTGGCAGGTGCTCATCACCACCCCCTCCCCACTGTCCCTTGGGTGCTGAGGAAGCCATCCCCAAAACAGCCAACCCGTCCCTGGAAGAGCACAGGGGTGCCCAGCATGGTGAGGGGCACTGGGGACAGCAGGCAGGTGCCCCAAAATCTTTCTGCCCTGCCCCCAGAATGGTTGCTACTGGGGCAGTGAGACAGACTGGTCCTACTGGGGAGGTCTCCCAGGAGCTGATCCGATGCCCTGGGGTACAGGGGGGATGCAGGGGCACCTACCAGCCTGTCCTCGTGTGGTGGTGGCGAGGATGAGCAGGACGAGCAGTGAGAGGGGCTGTGAGGCCCTCGGCATTGTCAGTCGGAGGGTGGCAGAGGGCTGGGGCACGGCCAGATCCTGCACCCTGAGATGGGCTCCTCTTCCGCGCTGCCTCTCTGGCACCGCTCTCTGCACCCGGGGCCAAGGGGCAGCTTTTATTGGGCTCAAGAGGACAAGTGCCACCAAGTGCCATGGCAACACACCTCCTGTAACCTTTGAGAGGTGGCACCTCTCCCCCTGCTCAGCTACCAACACCTTGTGGCACCCAGCAACCTCCACCCTGGGGACCATGGCAGGGCTGGGGTCCTGGGGGGGGCGAGTGGATGGGGGGAGGGAGGGATGGATAGATGGATGGTTGTTTGGGTGGCTGGATGGAAGGAAGGACAGACGGATGGGGGTGTGTGAGAGTGTTTGGAGGGACAGACAGATGGGTGTGTCGTGCCCAGGGAGCACCTGGGTACCATGAAGAACCAAATATTAATGGTGTTATCAGCAAGACCATGGCAGGGTGAGCTGTTCCACTCTGCCTCGCAGCCCCCACCCGCCTGGGCACAGGGGAAATTGAGGCACGGGATGGTCAGTAGCATTCCAGGGACAGACTGTGGACTTTGGCAGGGCCACCCTGCCCATGGCAATTCCCCAGGGGGTGAAGAAGGAGCCTGGGGATATGGGGACAGGGTCCTCACCAGAGAGATGGTGGAGGATGAGAGGGACAGCCCCATCCTGGGCTTAAGGCAGGGGATGGGGGTCTCTACGTGGCCCCCCATCCCCAGTGCCCCCACCCAGAGCGCAAGTGGAGCTCATGGGTGCATTGCCCCCCAAGACTGGCTTTGGGGGCACTGGTGTGTGCCACTGAGCTCTGCCCTATCAGGAGGGGACACGGCCTGGCAGTGTCAGGGCACCAAGGGGGCCAGCAGAGGCAAATCCAACCTCAGCATACAGCTGTTTGTCCCTCCCTGTGTGTGTCTGCACGTGGTTGTGCTGTCGTTGGCCTCCCTGTACAAGCGCGCATCCGTGTTTCCATGTGCACATGTGCATGTGTCTGTGCCCACAGCCAGGATGTGCCTCCATGCCAAGGGTTTGCACCCACCAGCACCCACTTTTACATACCCACACGTGTGCCCACCCATGTGCACGTCCCTCCACAGAGATGCTGCTGTCCACAGGCAAAGTTCAGGGTGTCCCAGCCCTGCCACCTCCCCGTGCCCATGCCTGGCTAAGGGGCGAGTGAGCAGGGCTGGGGCAGGCAGCTTTATTGGGCAACAGTGATAGCAGCCCCGAAATAACCGTGTGCAGCTGTGCCACCGACAGCGAACCCGCATGCCAGCACCGGGCAGCGTCACCCCTGCACCCGAGTCTGGGTCCAGAAGCCTTGCTGTGCCCCGATGGCTGGGCATGGCTGCAGGGTCCTGGTGGTGGCAGGGGGTGTCCCCTGGCCCTAGAAAAACCTCTTCTTGCGAGAGTCAGCGAAGGAGATGGAGCTGCGCGGGGCAGCAGTGAGCAGCCCCAGTGGGATATCCATGCCAGGCAGGGCACCAACAACCCTCTCCGGCTTCCCCTCTGCTGGAAACCCATCCTCCTCCAGCCACTCCACCTCCAGCACGGTGCCCGTGGCCATCACCTCCTTCTCCTCCTCCGGCTTGGGCCCAAACGCCCAGTCTGCAGGGGCAGAGACAAGCCATCAGTGGCATAGCCCCACCATGGTGAAGGCTCTGGGTTTGGAGGATCCCCCTTTGCCCCCCACCCAGGCCCAGAGCTCAACCCCGCTTTGGGCAGCACTCACCAGCAAAGTCATGCACCAGGTCCTTGATGAGGTGCCCCACGATGGCGTATGCCACCATCAGCACCAGGCTGGCCGCCATCACCAGGTAAAGGACATAGCGGGGCAGGCGGATGCTGTCCAGGGCTGGGGGCTTGTAGTCCACATACAGCACCCCATCGTCCTCGGGGGGAGACTGCAACAAGTGCCGCAACCCCCGCACCCCCCCTGTGCCAGGGAGTGGGGTGCCTCCCGGCAGGGCCATTGCCAGCTCCCCTCACACCCCAGAACCGAGCCACCAAAGCCTCTGCCACGCCGGGGGCCGCAGGGGAGAAGTGGCATGAGGGTCCACAAGGGTCCTTGGTGCTAGCAGCTCACGGGGACAGCAGGGTCCCCATGCCTGGTGGCAGCACCACTCACCTCCTGTGCGATGGGATCCGCTCGCCTGCTGCCACCAAAGGACAGAGCATCCGTGGGAAGGAGCTTAGCACCTGCTAATCCGGGCAGAGCCCTGGTGGGCTCAGCCTGGGGGGTGACCCATGGGCACTGACACGGCTCGGGGTTTCCAGAATCTGCCCCTCTAGCAGCACCACCTCTGTCCCCCTGGGAGTGGGGAATCGTCTGCAGCTGGACAATCTCCAAAGGCAGGGATGAGGAGGGACACTGCGAGACCTCCCCCTCCCCTGAGCTTGGTTCAATCCCAGGCCCCGGATCCCCGAGCAGATGGTGTGAAATCCTGGCAGCAGTGCCCTACCCCAGAGGACACAGTACCCTCTGATCCAGGAGGTGATGGGTGCCGCAGACCCACACCAGAGGGGCTCCCGCAGGGCCCCCTTTGCTGTGCAGAGCCCAGCCATAGCAAAGCAGCCCACGTCGAGGGCCTGTTAACTTCCTAGAGCTTCACCTTGGACACCACATGCGGCACCCTGGAGGCCAGCATCACTCCTCTGGTGAGGAGCAGCCTTCAGAGGGGCCCAGGGTTCAGGCACCACACAAAGTGATGCCCTCTGCACCAGGAGGGTGCATGGTTTGGCCTGGACCAGCAACAGCCTTGAAAAAAAACCCAAACAAACCCTTCTGGGAGGGTTGCCCAGGGAAGGATGAAGGTGCCCACAGGGTTCAGTGCCAAGTCAAGGTTCAGCGCCCTGGGCCTCCTCCAGCCCAGCACACATCCCAGCTCTGCTGCACCCAAGGTTATCCCTGGCCAGATCCTGGCCACAAAAATGCCAGTTTCATTCCAATTTTGGCTTAAAAGGCATTTGGGGGAGTGAAGGCAAACACCGGCGCAGAGAGATTTGGAAACAACCCTATGTGGTCTGAGTCACCTGTGGAAATGCTGGAGAACAGCGGAGAGCAAGGGCTGGAGCAGCCAGGGCAATACACAGGGACAACTGCACCAGCAAACACTGGGGAGACACCCTGGCAGTGTGCCAAAAAGGTGCCGGTGGGGAGCCAGCAGCTGCCTTACACTGATAATGTGGCAACAGGGAAATAGCACAACCCACTACCCTGCCCCATCGCCTGCAGTGGACAGACAGACCCAGAGATGCCCCAGAGCTTGGTGGCACCAGATGGGTCCTGCCCTTCCCCAAGGAGCTACAGACAATGAGGGAATGGGGGCAAGAAGCTGCTGACTTTGAAACAGGGTGAAAACATCAGGTCTTTGTCTCCAGTGCTGAGGAACAGAGGTTCAGAGACCCTCATCTTCCATGTCACACGCGAGCAATCCCATCCACAGCACTCGGGTACACGGCTCTGACTTCCAGTAAGCATGTATGTGCAACAAAAATTGATCACACCTCCAGTAAAGCCCCCTTCCATGAGGTCCTGAACTGGGCCAGACTGAGGCTCCCTGCCCGAGCTGTCCCCCCAGGCTCCAGAGCCCCAGGGACATGGAGTCAGCTGCAGCAGCAGCTTTAGGGACTAAGAGGATTTTGCCCAGGAGTAACTCACAGGGAGACTTCAGTCAAGGGGAAAAGCCCCCGTCAGCAGGATGCCAGCCCTCGCGGTGCAGGGGGACTCCCCTCAGCCCCTCTGCCGGGCAGCACCGTGGGGGCTCCTGGGGCACCCCACAGGCAACGTCTGCCCTCCTCCCCAGGCCTGCAAGGGTTGGGGGGAGTATGTGTTTTACCCCACATCATCAGGGACCCCACTCCTCTCCTCCCATTACAGTTGGACTTGATCTTAAAGGTCTTTTCCAACCTAAATTTTTCTATGAGTCTATTACGCCAGCCCCGGGCCTCCTGCCAGGGCCCGACCCCATGGCACCGGGTGCACTCCACATCTGGGCAAGGGTGAAATCACAGCTCGACTCACACGGGAGCTCCCCCATCAGCACTTTATTCCCTGCCAACCCTGCCATGCCCACGCTGGGATGCCCAGGGGGTTTGGGTGGTGACGGCAGCAGACACCAGCCAACACCAGCCTCAGCCCTCCCAGGTCTGGTTAAATGTGGGGAAAAGTCCAGGCAGGCTCTGCCTCACCCTGTAAGCCCTAATGGCAGCGCCATTGCCTGCAGAAAGAAAAAGGGCAGCCAAATCTTCCAAACTTTGCCATGAAACAAACCCCATCCCAGGGCAAAGGCTGCCATGAGCACAGCTCTGGCCTGCCCTGACAGGATAGGCCAAACCTCCACTGCAGAGGCAAGGAGGGACCCGGCTCAGCAACAGCACCAGGGGCAATTTCAAGGCATCACAGCGCTACAACATACAAGAGCAAGTGCCTAAAGCCAGCCCTGGCCCCCCAGCAAAGCTCAGGCAGGGGAAGTGGAGCTGTATCACACCAAGCCACCATGGCAGCACAAGCCCAGAGCAGCCCCGGGCACCTCGCAGCCGTGGCAGGCTCTGACACGCAGAGCAGAGCCCACCCAGTCCAAAGCCCGAGCCAGGCGGTGCTGATCCTGGCAGGAAAAAAGGGGTGGATCTAGGAAATAGGGGGTGGCGGGGGGCAAGTAGCAGCTCAGCCTGGATCTCGAGGGCGCAGGCAGCCATACTTGTGCCCGAGAGCAAATGTAGTTCCTCCTCCACCACAGCACTGCACGGATCCATGTCGGTGGAGGCAGCTATGAAAGCACAGGGATGGGGGTGGGGAGGCAGCCCTTGCTGCCCCAGGCAGGGCTCAGGCAGACGTCTGCAGCTTGTGGAGCCCGTCGGCATACTGGAACTGGGTGCCATTCTCGTACTCGTACATGTCCAACGCCACCTCGCAGCTCTCCCGCACCACCCGCTCCTCATCGTGGGCGAAGGTGCGCAGGGTCTCCAGGCAGGAGGGGTGAGCGATGGAGCCCAGGGCCTCAGCACACTCGTGGCGAACCATGGGGCTCTCGGTACGGCTGCACAGGGCGGCTGTCAGCTGCGGGACACAGGCCTCATCCTGCATCTGGCCCAGTACGTAGCCGATCTCATGGCGGAAGAGGGCACTGCCGGAGCGCAGTCCTGCAGGGAGGGGAGAGTGAGCCCCCACAGTGCACTAAGGTGCTTGGCCAGAGCCCCCCACCCAAAAGCTGGGGGAAGCCATGGGGCAGGCTGGCCTGAGGGCTAGAGCCAGCAGGGACTTTTGTGGAAGGGGACAAAACACAGAATCACAGACTTGCCTTGGTTGGAAGAGACCTCTAAGATCATCAGGTCCAACCATTAACATGACACTGCCAATTCACCACTAAACCATGTCCCTTACCTCATCTACACATTTCTTAAATACCTCCAGGATGGGGATGCCACCACTGCCCTGGGCAGCCTGTGCCAGTGCCTGACAACCCTTTCAGTGAATTTTTTTTCCTAATATCCAATCTAACCCTCCCCTGGCACAACTTGAGGCCATTACCCCTCGTCCTATCACTGTTACCTGGGAGAAGAGACTGACCCCTGCCTCACTACCCCCTCCTTTCAGGGAGTTGTAGAGAGCAATGAGGTCCCCCCTCAGCCTCCTCTTCTCTAGGCTAAACAACCCCAGTTCCCTCAGCTGCTCCCCATCACACTTGTGCTCCAGAGCCTTCATCAGCTGCGTTGCCCTTCTCTGGACACGCTCTAGCACCTCAGTGTCCTTATAGTGAGGGGCCCAAAACTGAACACAGTATTCGAGGTGCAGCCTCAGCAGAGCTGAGTACAGGGGAACAATCACCTCCCTGGTCCTGCTGGTCACACCATTGCTGATGCAAGTCAGGATGCCATTGGCCTTCTTGCCCACCTGGGCACACTGCTGGCTCATATTCAGACAGCTGTCGACCAGCACCCCCAGGGCCTTTTCTGCCAGGCAGCTCTCCAGCCACTCTTCCCCAAGCCTGGGGTTGTTGTGGCCGAAGTGCAGGATCCAGCATTTGGGCCTTATTGAACCTCATACAATTGGTCTTGGCCCATTGATCCAGCCTGTCCAGATCCCTCTGCAGAGCCTTCCTACCCTCAGGCAGATCAACATTCCCACCCAACTTGGTGTCATCTGCAAACTTACTGAGAGTGCGCTCAATCCCCTAATCCAAATCCTGGATAAAGATATTAAACAAGACACCTATAGGAAGGGCTGTCCCACCCTACACCCTGACCCCACACAGCTGGGGCAGCCCTGGCACCACATGCCTGCAGCCATGCCCCAGCACACATGGCATAGACACACCTTTGGCTCATCTCAGATGGTTGTAGAGCCTCATCCACTTCCCTTGGGCTAGGGGGGGAATCCAAGTGGTTCCTGGACTGCCGTCTGCCCCTTCCCCACTCAGGAGACACTCCCCTCTCCAGAGCTATTCCTGAATCCCAGGACAAGGATGGCAGCCTCTGACTTTCCAGACTGGGAGAGCAGGACCCCAACACTCCGGGACCAGGTCTCACCAGGAGACACCGGATAAGACTAGTTGGTCCCAAGTCATGATTACAGTCTGCGCCCTCTCCCACCCGGACCCACAGAAAAAGGGGGCCTGGAGGACAGCGAGGGGACTGTGAAACATCGGAAAACAATGAGCGCTTTGTGATGCAACTCTTGCAAGCAGGCAAGGGGACAGCAGCTCTAGAAACAAACATGTGAAGAACCTAAGAGAAGCCTGGCAGCCCTGAATTTGGGAAGGGCCAATCTCTGATTAACCTGCACAGACTTAGAGAGAGGAGACTGCAGGCAGCCTCATGCTGGCCCTTACCGTCTGCCAGCGCCAGCACAGCAGCCTGGCCCCCTAGGTTTCGCAGAGCAAACATGGCCCGGTAGCGGTCAAACAGCGTGCGTGACTCATCCAGGAGGGTTTTGTGGAGTTCAGCAACATCTGTCTCCTTGGCAGGGGGAGCAGGATCCACGGAGAGGTAGGGGCTGGTGCCTGGCTCCTGCTTGTTCTCCTGCAGCCACTCCAGCCTCTTCACTGCCAGTTGACACGTCTCTGCCACCTGCAGGAACAGGGACACAGCCTTGGCTGCAGAACAGCACCATCCAGCACTGGGTGGGTGCCCAGGGCTTCCCAACGGCAGCTGGGTGCCAGCACACAGCAGGATGCCACACATGGTGTCCCCATCCTCTCTCCTGGACCAGCAGTGCTGCATCCCAGGAGAAATAACAGACACACATCCCCCCCAGTAGCCTCACCTCAACCACAGGATCCTCTGAATAGCGTTTCAGGATATTCAGCACATTGGGATTCCCAATAGCACCCAGGGCTTCACCTGAAAGGACGTGTCAAGATGTTATCAAGGTATCTACATGAGGAGGACCCTGCTGTGTCCTCTGGCAAAACCTCATCCCACTCTGAACTGGGGACACAGGCCTGACTCTGACTGATCCTAAATGAGACATCCAGGCAAATAAACATGGCAGGATCCAGCCTGGCTAGCAGGAAGGGGAAGGCTCAGCCAACCAGCCTCGCCAGGGGATGTGGTGAGGTGGTTACATGCCTCAGGGTTTTCCAAGCCATGACACACAGGCTGGATCAGGCCATCATGAGCTGTTCAGTATGGGGAAAAAGCATGTGCAGATCCCACTTGCAGGCTGGACCCTTCCCTTGCACCCACAGCCGCAGCAGCTGCCATCGTACCTGCTTCATGCCTGACCATGGGCTCCTGGCCAGTGTCCTCCAGCACCTGGATGAGCACAGGGATGGCTGCTTCGTCCTGCATCTGGCCCAGGCAGTAGGCCAGCTCGTGTTTCAGCAGTGCGGAGCCATCCTCGAAGGCCCGACTGATCCAGTCCACGGCTGTGCGGCCGCCCAGGTTGCGCAGGGTGAAGAGGGCCCGGAACCGGGCGGGCAGGGGCTGGGTCACATCCACCAGCGTCTGGCCGATGGCCTCCACCTCCTGCGCTGTCACCATGGTGCCGGGGGAGGCAGGGAGGGCAGAATCCGGTCGCACGCAGGCCTCTGCTGGTCACACTCCTGTGCACGGGGAAGGGGGTCAGGGGGTGCCCCGGGCGCAGCCCCCGAGGCCAAGGGCGCCCTCAACCGCCAGCAGGTCCCTCACCCCGGGGCAGGGAGGGCAGAGGGGGCCCCGGCCCGGCCCAGCAGCTGCCGCGTGGGCGAAGGGGGTGCCCCGGCGCAGCAGGCGAGCCCCGGCCCTGTGCCGGTGGGCCGAGCAGAACCGGACCCCGGGGCCGGGCCTGATCCCACCGGAACTGCCCGGAGCCGGCTTGACCGAACCCCCAGGACCGACACGGATCTCCCGCCGCGACGGCGCCAACCCGGCCCCGTTCAACCGGAGCCGCCGGGCAGGGCCCTGATGGGCCGGAGGGAGCGGGAAAAGGGCCCGGCCCAGTGCCCGCACTCACCGCGCGCCGCCATGCTGCTCCCTCACGTGACCGCACTGGTGGCTCCTACCACCGCACTTCCGGGTAGGGGAGAGCGGAGCCAGCCCCAGCCTGCCCACGGAGGGGACGCTGCCTTCCCCCCCTGCTCCGGCCGAGTGGGAGCGGCCAGGGAACGGAGTCAGCGGCGGCGCATGCGCACTGGCGGTGGAGTGCAGGCCCAGGGCTGTGCCCGGCCCGCCCTGCTCCCCAGCGCGGCCCCGTGGCTGCCGTGAGAGGGGCGGGAGACCGGGGGCGCTAGGGGCCCTCAGCCACGGGGAGCCCTGCTGTCCGAGGGGCCGTGGAAGGCACCAGCGCGACGCCTCCCAGCCTGAGACGGCCGGGGGAGCCCGCAGCTGTCCCCCTCCCGGCACTCGGAGCACCGCGTCCATCCCCGCGGGGCTCTGCCCGCTGCCTCCAGTGCGGCATCAGGGGCAGAGCCCGGCCCTGCCGAGCCCCGCGGGTCCCGGCCCCGTGGGAAGGGTGGCACGGGGGGACATGTCCGTGCCGTTCCCCTGCCTACCGCCTTCCAGCGAAGTGCTGAGGGAGGTGCCTTTGCGCTCCGGTAGCCGGCCCTGCCCCGGCACAGTGCAGGCAGCGTGCCACTGGGCTCCAGCCTGCGGCCGGAGGACAGCAGAGAAATAAACCACAGTGCTTGACTCCTCAGATGACATGGGCGGCAGAGCTGCATGTTTTTGCTCAAGCTGCAGCCGGGCTAGGAGCAGAGATCAGAGGCGCTCGCAGAAAGAGCTGGCCAGTGGGCAAGGGAGGAAGCTCGGGGGCTGAGCCACGGACCCTAAAAGCAAACCTCTCTGGGGAGGAGGGAGGAGGGTCGCCAGGCTGCGGCAGCTCAGCCCGCTCCCCCGCAGACAGCACGTGCTGCCTGTGCAGCAGCAGAGCAGGAGTTTGTGGACACAATTTCGTTCCGGGCTGGTGCCAACTTCTGGCAAGTCACTGCTCTGCCCCTTCGTTTCCTTCCCAAGTGTGTTTATACAGCAAGTTTTGTAGCTTCAAAGGAGTTCTGCCTTATTTCAAGTCTCCTGTTAGTTTTGGCTTGACTGAGGGGCCTCAGGACAGAGACATTCTCCCAGGAAAGGAAGACCCAGGCAGCTCTCTTCCTTGCCCAGCCCCAATCCCTGCTTTACTCACACAGCGCACAACACACCACCAGACCACTCAAATCCTGGAAGAGAGCAAGGACACAAAATACATTCCACTGCCTGAAACCGCAGCAAGACCATCACGAGCGTGACGCAGCCACCCACCTCCCCACACCGGGAATGGCTAGTGCAGCCAGCAGCCTTCCTCACTCCACCAGCAGCCTTTGGCAGAGATGAGAGGCTGCAGTCCTTTGCTGAACAGCTCAGTACCACTCGGCCAATGTTCGCCGGAGTCCATGGGAAGTCCGTGAGCAAGGATGTGCAGCTCTGGCCCCATCAGCCCTCCCCACAGCTCTCAAAGTACTGGCACATCAGCTCGCGCACTTGCTCAGCCCGGCCATCCTCCATCGCAGCGGGCGCAGGCTGGCAGGGCTTGGGCAGCTCGGTCGGCTCAGTGCCCTCCAGCCACTCCTCATTGAAGGGGTTGTCATGGGCTTCACAGACATTGTGCAGGATACAGCAGGCGAGGACGAGGGTGGGCAGCAGCTCCAGGCTGCAGTCATCACACTTCAGGAGGATCTGCCAGCGTGCCTTCAGGCGCAGGAAGGCATTCTCGATCACGCTGTGCGCCCGCTTCAGGCGGTAGTTGAACTGCAGCTGCCGCTGGCTAAGGTTCTCATCCTCCTGGTAGGGCTTGAGGATCCAGTCTTGCAAGGGGTAGGTGGCATCACCCAGCAGCACATACTTCTGCGCCTTCCCCATGAAGTGTTTGGGAGGGTTGGGGCAGAGCCGGCCCTCCTTGGCCAGCACCCACAGGCTGGAGCTCTCCAGGACTGCACTGTTCTCCATGCTGCCAGGGAAGGCGGTGGAAACGTCCCAGAACTGGCCCAGCCCGTCCACGGTGGCCTGCGTCAGGATGGAGTGCCAGCCCTGGCCATTGCAGTAGTCAGCACTGAGGCGCAGAGGTGGGTGGATGGGGATGTGAAGGCTGTCCAGAGCGCCGATGCAATGTGGGAAGCCCCAGCGAGTGCGGAAGATGCGCACCATGTTCTCCAGCTCCTTCTCATTGGGCAGCCGGAGGTAGAGGGGCTTCAGCAGCAAGACTACAGCATAGCTCACCTCCCGGACACACGTCTGCACCGTGGAGGGCCCCACACCGAAGAGTGGGCTGAGAGTCTGGTACTCCACATTGGTGGCCAAGTGCCACAGGGCCACGGCCACCCTCTTCTCCAGGGGCAGAGTGGAGTGGAAGTGGGCACTGTGCGGAGCCAGCCCAGGCCGCAGCTGGTTGCAAACGTAGAAGAAGGTCTCCTTGGACATCCGAAACTTCTCCAGCCAGTCCTGGGGCCCAAACTCCTTCAGGACCACCCGCTCCCACCAGTCCGCACTCCTGATGCTGGGCCAGGCACGAGGGTAGAAGTAGCAACTGGTTCTCCTCCGGCGAGCGATCAGGAGCTGCAGCACGGCGGGGAAACCAGAGGGGCGTGAGAACGTGCTTCCCTGGCCCCCACCCTGTGCTTCCCTGGGACCACTCCCCTGAAAACCATCCAGCTCAAGCCACCTGCTTGAGGCAGGGAGGATGCTCAGTGCTACACAGCCAGCGGCCCTGGTGAAATTTTCCTGTTCCTGGGCAACTCCACTGCAAACCCACCAGGCAACAGTTGTGACCCTGGACAAGATGCCTGGGTGCCGCAGACCAGAAGCCCTCTGGAAAAGTCCCCTTTCAGGGAGTCACTTACTCTGTGGTTTTATTTTTTAACAAGTATTACTTGCTTTCCTGCAACTGACTGAACTGCGGGCCTGGTCGTGATTTGGAAGGGGGAGCAAATACCCATGCTCCCAGCCCCTCTATAGGAATTGCTTTTCTGATACTAAATTCTAAAAAAAAATCTTTAAGCTGTAAAGAGGCTTTTTTCACCTTCCTCAGCACTGCTCAGGGAAGTGGGTTGCCCATGTTCCCTCGCAACAGCTTGTCCTCACTGCCAGGCCCTTCATATCCCCCATCCTTTGTGTCCCCCACCTTTGATGTCCCCATGTCCTCTGCATCCCCTGTCCTGTGTATGGATTCACATCCCATGTCCTTCAAGTCCCCCGTCCTTCGAGTCCCCCCATCCTTTGTGTTCCACATTCCCCATCCTTTATGACCTCTGTGTCCCCCTCGTGTCCTTCATGTTCCACATCCTTCCTGTCCCTGTTTCATGTTCCACATGTCTGCCAACCTTTGTGTCCCTGTGACCTGTGTCCCCCGTGTCCCCATCCCTGTACTTTGTGTCCCGCACTCCCCCCATTCCCCATTCTTTGGGTCCCCATAGCCCGTGTACTCCTCCATCCTTTGTGTCCCACATCCTTGCTGTCCGTGTGTTTCATGTCCCACATATCCCCTACATCCCCCATCTTTTGTGTCCCCGTGACCCATGTCCCCCACCGTGTCCCCCCTGACCCCCATTCTCCCCGTCCCCACGTGTTGTGTCCCCAGGTCCCCTCCTTTACGTCCCCGCGTTCTTACCGTCCCCCACCGATCGCGCCCCATCCCCGGAGCCCCCGCCCCGCTCACCGTCATGAGGCGCTTCTGCCGCTGGCTGTAGTAGTGCCGGAGCCAGGCTCGCCGCTGCGGCCCGTCCCAGGCCCCGGCCCCTCCGCCGGTCCCGGCCATGGCCCGCCGCCCGCCCGCCCGCCGCCGCGCCAGCGCGCACAGCAGCACCAGCAGCCGCTCCTGCATTTTCAAATCGAGAGCCGGGGCCGCTCTGGAAGCGATCGGCCGCGGGGTCACGGCGGGACCGGGAGGCGGGACGGGACGGGACGGGGCGGCACCGCCGCCTCCCCCCGCGGCCATGGCCGCGGCACGGCCGGGGTCCCCCCGCTCGCTCCGCTCTCCCGCGGACACGGGCCCGCCCCGCGTCTCACATGGCTCGGGCTGCAGGTCTGCCTCGGCCCGGGCGGCCCCGGGGCCCTCGGGCTGCACCGCCCGCCCGGTGCGCTGCGGCCCCAGCGCGCTGTCCATCCCGGGCCACACGCGTGCGATTTGCGGGAAGGCTGGAAAAGGCACGCCAGGCTCTGCTTCGGGCCAGAGCTCGCACCAGAAAAACAACAAAAAAACCTGACAACAGGCGACAACAATGGCGTCCTCTGACGTGCCCGAGCTCCCCACAGCCTTTCGGGTTTTTGGGATGTGCCACGTTCCACATCCCGAGGTCCCGTGTGACAGCGGGGAATGGGGGTGTCCCTGCAGTCCCTGGGGTGCCTTGTGTCCTGACCCCAGGGGTTTTAAAAGGATTCAGGTCCTTCCTAGGTTGGCAGTTATTAGCTGCATGTTGTTGTTGCTGTAAATAACACACAAGGGAGCTTCAAAGAGATAATCAGGGGAGACCGAGCTGCATTGGTAATGGGAGCTGCGTGCCTGCAGTTTCTCGCATCCCCACAGTACAGCCAAGCCACTGGTGCGGGGCAGGCTGGCAGCGGGCTCTGGGAGCACTGGAGCCTTACAGACACCGTCTGTGGAGACAGAATCCTGCTCCTCCTCTGACCCGTAATCAACACACCGAGCTCCCCGGGGCCGGGCCGGCAGGAGGGAACGCGGCACACACGGGCAAGGTCTGCAGCTCTGGCTGGCTCTCGTGTTGGGAGCGGCTCAGGGGAGCGAGTCCTCCGGCCAGCGCTGGCCCGAGGCTGGGAGCGGCTCCCCAGGCTGCGGCACTCGCTCCCCTCTTGGGGCCGTGCCCGTGCTCGGTGCCGGGTCCCGCCGGGAGCGGCTGAGCCGGAAGGGCTGCGGGGTTGCTGCTCTGACTGGCAGCAGAGATGGCGGCTGTGCTGGGGGCAAGAGGCAGCGGGGCACCGTGGCCTTGCGCCTCTCCGGGAGCCGCCTCCCGCTGGCCTGTGTCCCGACAGCACCCCGAGCCCCGCCACGGAGCCGGGGGCCGTGCAGGGCGGGCCGTGCCGGTAGGTCCTGAGGCAGGGCTCCGGGGAGGACGGCCGCCATGTCTGCACCCAGGCCCGTACCCTTCGCGGGAAGGGGCGAGGAGGGCTCGCTCCCCCACCTTAGGAAGCGCCCCCCCCCCCCCCCCGCCATAACGCCAGGCCCTGCTCCCGCCGCCCCGGGGCGATGCCCGGGCCCTGCCAGGCCGCGGCCGTTGCTGTGGCGCCACCGCTTCCTGTGTTCATTCGAACGGGAGAGCGGGGCGCGCTCCCGTCGTGCCGCGCGCGGGGGCGGGGGCAGCGCCGCGGGGGCGGCCGCCATATTGGGGAGCGCTGAGGCCGGCGGAGACTGACAGGAGGAGGCGGAGCGGACCTGGGCCGGGCCGGGCCGGGCCGGGCCGGGTCGGGTCGGGTCGGGCCGGCCGGGCAGGCAGGTAGGTAGGCAGGTAGGTAGGCAGGTAGGTAGGTAGGTAGGGTGGGCGGCAGGGCAGGAGCCCGGGGCTGGTGTCACGATGGCGCGGCGTGGGCTGTGGCCGGCCGCTGTCCCTTCTCCTGGGGCCGCGGGCCGCGGAGGGGGCGGGCCCGGCTGCGGGGCCAGGGCAGCTGCGGCTCGGACCCGGCTGGGGGTGCCCTCCCTCCGTGGGCGCTGCCGGGGGATTCCGGCCCGAGCTCAGGCCCCGGGGGCAGCGGGCTTTGGGCATGCCGTGTCCCGCGCTGGAGGCAGTGAGCGAGCAGAGCCGCCGCTTTGCTGCCCGGAGTGACGGCGCTTCCTCGCGGGAGCCTTTCGCCCGCTTTGTCTGTGGGCTTTGTTAGCCCGGGCAGGACCGGACCTGGTCTCTGCTGGAGAACTCGGAGCAATGGCGCTGCGCCGGGCCCGGTGCTCAGGGCCCCCGTACCGAGGGGCTGCGTGCGGGATCCGACAGGCGCGTGCCTCGGCCACTGCTGCGGCTGCCGTCGGGAGTCCGTGGGGCGCGTTCGTTAACGGGCATCGTGCACCCAGACCGGGGGGTACAGCCTCTGTCGAGCCAGAGCGGCTGAAAGCTTTTGCCGTAGACCTGTTATTGGTCAGCGTACCCTGGTCCGCTTTGGAAGGTCGTGATGAGAGCCAGAGCCGAGTCCAGCTGCTGTGTTGTCACAGAGTGGTGGGGGTTGGAAGGGACCTCCAAAGATCACCCAGTCCAACCCCCCTGCCAGAGCAGATCTCTCAGGAACACGTCCAGACGGGTTTGAAATGTCTCCAGAGATGGAGACTCCACCACCTCTCTGGACAGTTCCAGTGCTCTGTCACCCTCACAGGAAAGAAGTGTTTCCTTATGTTAAGACTGAACCTCCTGTGTTCCAGTTTGTGCCCAGTGCCCCTTGTCCTGTCACTGGACACCACCCAGAAGAGTCTGGCCCCGTCTTCCTGACACCGCCCTTGAGATATTGATCAGCATTGATGAGATGAGATCCCCCCTCAGCCTCCTCTTCTCCAAGCTAAACAGACCCAGCTCCCTCAGCCTCTCCTCATATGGGAGATGCTCCAGTCCCTTCATCATCTCAGTGCCCTGTGCTGGACTCTTTCCAGTAGCTCCATGTCCCTCTGGAACTGGGGAGCCCAGCACTGGACACAGCACTCCAGATGAGGCCTCAGCAGGGCAGAGCAGAGGGGGAGGAGAACCTCCCTTGACCTACTGGCCACACTCCTCTTCATGCACCCCAGGAGCCATTGGCCTTCTTGGCAGCGAGGGCACGTTGCTGGCTCATGGTCACCCTGCTGTCCATCAGGACTCCCAGGTCCTTTTCCCCAGAGCTGCTCTCCAGCAGCTCAGCCTGTACTGATCCATGGGGTTGTTCTTCCCCAGATGCAGGACTCTACACTTGCTCTTTTTGAATTTCATTAGGTTTCTCCCTGCTCAGCTCTCCAGCCTGTCCAGGACACACTGGATGGCAGCACAGCCCTCTGGAGTGTCAGCCACTCCTCCCAGCTTTGTGTCATCAGTGAACTTGCTTAGGATACACTCTGTCCCTTCATCCAGGTCGTTAATGAATATATTGAATAGGACCGGACCCAGTAGCGACCCCCAGGGGACACCACTGGTCACAGGCCTCCAACTTGACTCTGCCCCACTGGCTCTGGGCTCTGTCCTTCAGCCAGTTCCCAATCCACCTCACTGCCCAATCATCCAGTCCACATGTGTTAAGTTTGGCTGTGAGGATGCCATGGGAGACGGTGTCCAAAGCCTTGCTGAAGTCAAGGGAGACCACGTCAACTGCCCTTCCCTCATCGATCCATCTAGTTATGTCCTCATAGAAGGCTATCAGGTTGGTCAAGCATGATTTCCCCTTGGTGAGCCCATGTTGACTACTCCTGATAACCCTCTTTTCCTCAACATTCCTTGAGATGGTGCCAAGAACAAGCTGTTCCATCACCTTCCCAGCGACAGAGGTAAGGCTGACCGGCCTGTAGTTTTTTGTAAAAAAAAACCAAAACCGAACAACACTGTAGTTTTCACCAGTTCTTGGTTTCTTGATCAAATAGATAACGTGAAGGGTAGCTGAGATTTTTGTGGTATGGTACTAAAGAGAACTACTAAGTGAAAACTTTTATCGTAAGAACTTGTTTACGTGCAACACAAGTTGGTGATGTGCCATTGTCCATCCGCTGGCTTTTGAGGGTCTGAAGGATCTAAATGTTGCTGTGTCTTTCATGAGGGCTTTTTTTAATGTGCTGTTGACATTTTACAAATGGCAATGATACACATGTTCAGCAAGTTACAAGCTTGAGGTCTTAAAGTCTGAACTGGGCATCCTCTGTGCATCGTGAGAGGGGCAGTGTTCTGCTGGATGAGTCATTAAAGCGCAGTGACGTCTGTTGGGTCATGTTGGAGTCATCTGTCAGAGGTGTCATAGGCTTTATTGCATGGATGTTTTTTTCCTTGACTTGTAGCTCTCTTGAAGGTGGTGTGCATGCTTTCTTGTGGAGTGCTGATTCCTACTGAGTTAATGTGTTTAATGATGCTAGCCTGGTATTTTGTGCCAAAGGCTCTTCACAGAGCAGCCGCTCTCCTGACATCAACGTCTAACATTAAAGAATTATTATTGTTGGTATTATTTTTAATACAGAAGCAGAATTTTCTATGTCTGTTGGCTGAAACTGCTGTGTCTTCTAAATTCTATGACTTTCTTTTGTGGGTTGACTAGGGGCACCACTGCACCTTCAGTAGCTCAAGCGTTATGATGAAGCAGACTTTTGAATCGCCTGGCTTTTTTAGTGAAGCTCCGTGGACAAGGCTGCTGGTGAATTTTTAATCTTGGCTTTTAGTGCACTGACTTCTGATAAGGTTTCTGATAAAGCAGACCTTTTATGTAGAGCGGCTGCTCTTAGCTGTTTGTACTCTGTTTTGAGAGGTAAAATAGTCAGACAACCATATTCTGTGGTTTTTTTAAGTTAAACTGAATGTTGTTAAAGTTAGTAGCTTTATGAAAAATTGCCATGCTCGGACAGAGCGTAGAAACTGCTTCAAAAGAAACCAAACAACAAAAAAAAGCCATGAAGGTTCTGTAAAGTATTAACAAAATGCATACAGTAGCCTTTCTCTTGTGCTTCCCTCTACTCCTAAGTCATCTTTGAGTCTAGAATGCCTAACATGAAAAATTCCACCCTTCTAAAGACCCCATACCCTTAAGGTCCAAGTATTTTATCCATCCCCACTTTCTTGTTACTAACCACTTCACAGTACGCAGAATAAATAAATGAGTAAATATCTTCTAGATAATAACCAAAATGAGTGCCATTATGTGCTGGTTGATGAACAGCCAAAAGCAGAACCTCCATTTCTCCTGTTTGTCTGGTGACTTGTCCAAAATATGTGTTTATGTGGGGAAAACTGCCATCAGGTGACAATGGAAACAGAAGTGCTGTTGCTGCAACTTGCCCTCTGCTTCCTCTGCAGAGGCCATGACTCCCCATTGCTCTGCTCATGGCTGAGGGGAGGTTTGGTGGCGAGGTGGTACGGAGAAAGCTGTGTGGTTTTTTGGTTGCTGCCTCATGAGTCGGGAAGGGTAGCAGCACCCAGGAGTATTGGCACAGGGTACGTCACAAACTGAGGTGAAATCTCAAAGCAGAAAGTGATAAGGTTAATGCGTATCCCCTCTTTGTCAAGTAGTAGCTTGAGGAAACTATACCCAACTCATTTCCCAGCAGGCATGTGTTTTGCCATTTAGTAGGCCCAGGAAAAAGGACACAGCCAGCAGCAGACCAACAATCCAGTACGTAGGTTCTATTTCACGTAAAGGGGTCAGTATATAGAGGATCGCTGGGGGTACAAACAAGTCAGATAGATCATGAATAACAGACATCAACCCCAGCGACCCCAGGAATGACACAATATCGCTCATAACAGATGGAACAAACAGAGACACGAGATAACCCACAGAGCAGATGGGAGACAACCAGGAGAACAAGGCAGTTACATATGACAGAAGTAACCCCATGTTGCCTCCCCACAAAGCCCGTGTTTGAATGTGCCAGACCTGACTGGGACCCGGTTCCATGAGGAGTCAGGAGGTCCTTCCCCAACAGGAAACTCTGTGAAGTGCGTCCACTGCACAGACAGACTCTCCAACCCTTCCTGCAAGTGGGCCCAGCTTTTATCCCCAAACAGGACACCTGGCACTTGTTATCAAAATGCAGGCACCTGGGGCTTGTTTACCCGAGGGCTCTCCTTGCAAGACCGGCCGCACCCTGGAGGAAAGCCAAAAGGTAAACTCATCCCCTCCTCTTAAAGGGCTGTGGGAGCCACCCATATGTCAATCTTAATTCAGGGCTGGGGGTTCAGACCCCAGCACTTCAGCATGTTATCTTCCCGTACCTGCAGAAAACGGTAGTGTTTTGCACCCTCTCTGCCTGAGCACAAAGGCACAGCCAGCAGAAACCTGTTTCCTTACCTCTGCAGGAGCAGTGGAGCAAATGGGAGTAGCAGAACTTGGTCAGCACTTGGTATTTCTCAAGCATGATCTGGCAGAGCTGAACCTGATCTTTAACTTGACCTTCAGAGCTTTAATTGAGCCTTTGTTAGCAGCCAGAAAGGAAGAGGTGTTCAAACGCTGTTTATCCCAGGTACCTTTGTTAATTATTGCATCTTGAAAACTGGAGTGTTTTTTTTTGCTGCCTCTTATTTGTTTTGCTTACATAATAGGTGAATCTCTTATGAGAGTTTCTGTTAATTAGATGCAGAGATTGCCTTTTGACCCACCAGCAGGAGGTGATGCTGAGGTGACCCCTCGTTGAGCATGCGTTATGTTCTCACCCTCTGTGTATTTCCCGGTGTATGGCTTCCTGTGCTGCTGAAGACTTTGTACTTTATTTTGGATTCTCTGGGAGCAGGCGTGGCCCTCTTATTTATAAGGCAACGTCGTGAAAAGATTAAATAATCACTGCCTGCGGGCAATAAAAGGGGTTTTAACGACAACGAGTTTTTGAGAACTCCCCTGCTGGGTGCGTGACTGTCACGTGTGCTTGGATAAACTGAACAGACTACACTGCAGTGAGATGTGTATTGGATGAAAAAGTCACCCATGAAGGTAAAATAACAAACAGCAGTTCTTAGAAGCTGGCTGAAGCAAACTTAGAAACCCCTCAGCTCTGGGCCTGGCCGCTGCACGGGTACAACAGCAGAGGGGGCTGCTGACTCCAGGGGCTGCTGGCTTGGACACCCTCATCTCTGACTGTCATGCTCGTATGTGAGTTGTGAGTTAACAGTCGAAAATATACTTGTCTTTTGAGTACAGTGTGGCAGATGTGACTCTCTTGGCTTCCCTTCTTTTCCTCCAGTAATGGGGAGAAGGGGGATTTGGGAAAAACATCTATGCTGAAAGCGGTGGTAATATCTGAGCATCATCCATGTAAAAGAGGCAGCAATAGCAGTGTTCTTGGTAGACTTCCTGAAGTCTTCTCCTCAGATGAGGGCTTGCATCCAAGAATAACTATTTCGTGTAGGAAAATCCTAGTGAAAAACTTTTGGGCTTGTAGTGCTGTACTGTGAAGGTTTATTAGTGGAGGGGGAGTTTATTTTTAGAGACAAAGATTTTGATATTTCCTGAAGGTGTTATAACCATGAGTTTCTGCTGGTGTGTGAAAGTCCATGCCACATCCAGCTTGTTCAAAAGCCTGGGAAATAGAAGAATTCATAACTGGAAATACAATACTTCAGGCTGAGGTGAAGGTGCTGCTTACTAAATCAGCAGAAAAGTTTTGCCCCTTGGGGCCAAGATAGTTTGTTGTCCCGGTTTGAAAGACAGGTGTCTGCAGGAGCCCCCCTTGGAATGGAAAATACAACCCCCTCCCCCCCAAATTGTTATAGAATTGAAATTAAGGGGCTTTCAGGCAAAGATATGAGGAAAATGGGAATAACAGTTTTTACTAATGTATACAACAAAACTATAATACAGAGAAACTGGTTACAGGCCTGACAGAGTCAGGGGTACAACCTGGCCCCCTGCCGGGCAGGGTGCTGGTACCAGTCCGATCCAGGGGCAGCTGCAGCTCTCTTTGAAATGGTTCTGATGAAGCGGCGGTCTGTAGAAGAAAAAGTCTGAGCAATCCGATTTCGGTGGCAGCTGCAGTTCTCTTTTAAGTGATCCCGTTGAAGCTGTGATCTTGTAGAAAAGGAAAACTGGTCCTCCTCCGAAAATCCGGCGGCGGTGCAGTCCCTGTCCTCTGGGATCCCAGCGGGTAAGGCCCCTCGTGCTGCTCCAAACCCCAAATATCTCCGGCGGGAATGCTTGGCTCCTCCCCTCCCCCTCTGGCCGGAGCATCTCACACAGGGATGGTGAGTCCTGGGGCAAGGCGCATTAACAGAAGAATAGTCCCGGGGGGGAGGCAAGGAACACCGGCACCAGGCTTCAACGGCTCATGGTAATAGAATACATTGCAACCCAGGACATTATCCACCCCTTATTCTATTACCATTTGCATCATCCCAAATCAATACCTTTCTTAAACTCTACACACACACACACATATATATATACATACATATACAATGAAACTCTACACTCAGTTCTCACTTAAAATAAGGTCCCCTTGTGGTACACACCGGGTTTCCCCATCTTTCTGCATTACCCACCAAGTACAACCTGGTCCCTGAGCAAAGACAACCCCACGGATGGGTTTGTCTTTGCCCGAGGCAGAATTAACCCAAACAGTTTTCCCAAGCATACCTCTCATGTGCACCACTGGAACCTTATCCCAGTCTGTTGTTTGTAAGGGTTCAGACTGAGCGGGGCCTGCTCGGTTCGTGGAGCCTCGGGTGTTAACTAACCAGGTGGCTTTTGCTAAATGCATCTCCCAGTTTTTGAAAGTTCCTCCACCCAGTGCCTTCAAGGTGGTTTTAAGCAGTCCGTTGCACCGTTCAACTTTCCCAGCTGCTGGTGCATGGTAAGGGATGTGGTACACCCACTCAATGCCATGTTCCCTAGCCCAGGCGTTGACAAGGCTGTTCTTGAAATGAGTCCCGTTGTCAGACTCAATTCTCTCAGGGGTGCCATGCCTCCAAAGGACTTGCTTTTCAAGGCCCAGGATGGTGTTCCGGGCAGTAGCGTGAGGCACAGGGTAGGTCTCCAGCCATCCAGTGGTGGCTTCCACCATTGTGAGCACGTAGCGCTTGCCTTGGTGGGTTTGAGGCAGTGTGATGTAGTCGATCTGCCAGGCCTCCCCATACTTGTATTTGGACCACCGCCCACCATACCACAGGGGCTTCACCCGCTTGGCCTGTTTGATCGCAGCGCACGTCTCACAGTCATGGATAGCCTGGGAGATACTGTCCATGGTTAGATCCACCCCTCGGTCTCGTGCCCACTTATAGGTGGCATCTCTGCCTTGATGGCCTGAGGCATCATGGGCCCACCGAGCCAAGAACAACTCTCCTTTATGCTGCCAATCCAAATCTATCTGGAACACCTCTATTTTTGCAGCCTGATCTGCCTTCTCGTTGTTGCGATGTTCTTCATTAGCCCGACTCTTGGGGAAATGAGCGTCCACATGACGGACTTTCACAGGTAGCTCCTTTACCCGAGTGGCAATGTCCTTCCACTCATCAGCAGCCCAGATTGGTTTTCCCCTACGCTGCCAGTTGGCCTTTTTCCACCTCTCCAGCCAACCCCACAGGGCATTGACTACCATCCACGAATCAATGTAGAGGTAGAGCTTTTGCCACTTCTCTCTCCCAGCAATGTCCAGGGCTAATTGGACGGCTTTGAGTTCAGCAAATTGGCTTGATCCACCCTCTCCCTCGATAGCTTGTACAACTTGTCGTGTGGGGCTCCATACAACAGCTTTCCATTTCCGGCTAGCACCTACAATTCGGCAGGAACCATCGGTGAAGAGGGCATATCGTCTTTCACTCTCTGGTAGCTCGTTATATGGAGGGGCTTCCTCAGCACGTGTCACTTCCTCTTCCTCTTCTTCAGAAGATAATCCAAAAGCCTCACCTTCTGGCCAGTTGGTAATTATCTCCAAGATCCCAGGGCGATTTTGGTTTCCAATACGGGCGCGCTGTGTGATGAGGGCAATCCATTTGCTCCAAGTAGCGTCGGTGGCATGATGCGTGGAGGGAGCCTTTCCCTTGAACATCCACCCCAGCACCGGTAGTCGGGGTGCCAGGAGGAGTTGTGCCTCTGTGCCGATTACTTCTGAGGCAGCTCGAACTCCTTCATAGGCGGCCAACATTTCTTTCTCTGTTGCAGTGTAGTTGGCTTCGGACCCTCTGTAGCTTCGGCTCCAGAATCCCAGTGGTCGGCCCCGAGTCTTGTCAGGCACCTTCTGCCAAAGGCTCCAGGACAGACCCTTGTTCCCGGCTGCAGAGTAGAGCACATTTTTCACCTCTGGCCCTGTCCTGACTGGGCCAAGGGCTACCGCATGAGCGATTTCCTGCTTGATCTGAGTGAAGGCTTGTTGTTGTTCAGGGCCCCAGTGGAAATCGTTCTTCTTGCGGGTAACCAGGTAGAGAGGGCTCACGATCTGGCTGTACTCGGGAATGTGCATTCTCCAAAAGCCTATGACACCTAGGAATTCTTGTGTTTCCTTCTTGGTGGTCGGTGGAGACATCGCAGTGATCTTATTGATGACCTCGGTGGGAATCTGGCGCCGTCCGTCTTGCCACTTTACCCCCAGGAACTGGATCTCTCGGGCAGGTCCCTTGACTTTGCGTTTCTTGATGGCGAAGCCGGCCTCCAGGAGAATCTGGATGATTTTCTCTCCTTTCTCAAATACTTCCACTGCCGTGTTCCCCCATACAATGATATCATCGATGAACTGCAAATGTTCTGGAGCCTCACCCTTTTCCAGCGCAGTCTGGATCAGCCCATGGCAGATGGTGGACCTGTGCTTCCACCCCTGGGGCAGTCGGTTCCAGGTGTACTGCACGCCCCTCCAGGTGAAGGCAAACTGAGGCCTGCACTCTGGTGACAGAGGAATGGAGAAGAATGCATTAGCAATGTCAATAATGGCATACCACTTTGCTGCTTTGGACTCCAGCTCGTACTGGAGCTCCAGCATGTCCGGCACAGCAGCACTCAATGGTGGAGTCACTTCATTCAAAGCACGATAGTCCACAGTTAATCTCCATTCTCCGTCAGGCTTGCGCACAGGCCAGATGGGGCTGTTGAAGGGTGAGTGGGTCTTGCTGATCACCCCTTGGCCCTCCAGTTCACGGATCATCTTGTGGATGGGGATCACGGCATCTCGATTCGTCCGATACTGCCGGCGGTGCACCGTCGAAGTGGCAATTGGCACCCGTTGCTCTTTCACCTTCAGGAGCCCAACTGCAAAAGGATTTTCTGATAGTCCAGGCAAGGTGTTCAACTGCCTAATGCCTTCTGCTTCCACAGCAGCTATCCCAAAAGCCCACTTAAATCCTTTTGGGTCTTTGTAATAGCCATTTCGGAGAAAGTCTATTCCCAGGATACATGGGGCCTCCGGGCCAGTCACAATAGGATGTTTCTGCCACTCCTTCCCAGTCAGGCTCACCTCAGCTTCCAACAGGGTCAACTGCTGCGACCCCCCTGTCACCCCAGCGATAGACACAGATTCTGCCCCCACATGTCCCGATGGCATTAGGGTACATTGTGCTCCAGTGTCAACCAATGCTTCATATCTCTGTGGCTCTGATGTGCCAGGCCATCGGATCCACACTGTCCAAAAGACCCGATTCTCCCGTGCCTCTTCCTGGCTAGAGGCAGGGCCCCTCTAGGCCTGGTTATCATCCATTCCCTGGGCATACCTGCTAGATGTTTCTTCAAGGGGATCTGACATATCATCCTCCCTTCTGTAATACCTGGCAGCTCGGTCATGGGAGGCTGAGGCTACTTTCGCTTTAGTGGAACCCCCTCGGCTAGTGTTTTCCCTTTTGAGCTCACGAACCCGTGCTGCCAGGACAGAAGTGGGTTTCCCATCCTACCTTCTCATGTCTTCCCCACAGTCACACAAGAAGAACCACAGCTCAGATCGTGGGGTGTACCCTCTCTCTCTAGCTGGGGGACGTCGGGCTCTGACTCTGGGGTTTATGACCTGCACTGGTGCCACACGAGAGCTGCTCCTCCTCACCTCCTCCATCACCTCCTCCCTAATCTCTTCTTTGAGGTCCCTAGCCACAGCAGCGACATGAGCTTTCATTGGGCCATTGACTAAACTCTCATAATATCTGAACCTGTTGGCAACAGAACCCACTGTCTCTTGGTTGTCATCAGCATTAATTGTTGCAATGAACGTGGCATACTGCTGTGGCCCCAGCTTTGCCAGGTTCCACAGCATCTGCCCTGTACACTTGACCTTGTCGGGGTCATTATCATGCTGTCCGTCCCTCCCAAAGAGTACCTCTAACACTGCCACTTCCCTCAGCTGTTGGATCGCTTCCTCAAGGGTCTTCCATTGCATTCTATGATGGTACTCCTGCATTCTCTCTCTGTGGACAAACCTTTCCCTCACACTCATTAAAAGCCGCTCCCAGAGAGAAAGGGGCCCCGGCTCCCTTACAAATACCTGGTCCACCCCTGAGTCTTGGGCCAAGGATCCCAAATACCTGGCTTCACCACTGTCCAGTTGTACGCCTTTACCCATAAGGTCCCAAACCCGAAGTAACCAGGTTGTATAAGGCTCACACCCCCGTCGTGCAATGTCTTTTCGCATATTACGGAGACTGTCGAACGACAGGGATTCGATGATAATTTCAGGCTCTGACTCCCCTGCGGGTTGTGAGGGCTCTGGTTCATCACCATCATTAACTGGGCGTACTGATTTGGCCTTGCACTTCCTCCTCTGCACAGGGGCGACTGCTGCTGGCTGTGGCTGTCCTTGTGGTTCAGCTGGACCCTGCACAGCTGTAACATCTGTGGGTTCCACTGCTGCACCATCAGACTTTCCCTTTTCAGGACAAGGTTTCCCACTAGTTTGGGAGGTGTGTTCCCGCAGCATCTCACGTATTTCCTTTACCAGTACCCCCACCCAATTCGGCTGGTCCATTTGTGAGGTGGGCTGTTGGGCAATGCCAGGTCGTGGGACAGGGTCAGGCTGCGGGGCAGGATCTCTGGCCTCTGGGGCCGTGTCAGGTTCTGGGGCAGCATTCCTAGTCTCTGGGGTGGTTATCCAAGTAGTTATCCAAGCCAGTCTCACTTTATCTCTGCAGGCCCAGCAGAGTAGGCCTATTAGCAACACATTGATAGTATCTAGGGGAAATCTAAACCCTTCGAAAGCTGATGGAGCAGACCCAAAGAACTGGTTGAATGGTTGGGAGAAAACTTCCCCTGGTGTTATTTCCTCACAGAAGGTACCATTTTTAATGTAATCCCAGAAACATATGCTGAGCGTGTGATAGCCCTTTATCCATGTGCCCACATTCCACAGGAAACTGAAAAACCATGAATTCCTCACCTTACCAACCCACAGTGCAAGCTGGATAACAGCCACAGTAGCCTTAGTCAGAGGACCCATGGTTAGATAAGGGGCTGCAAAGGGGAAAAGCATAGCCACGACCACGTGCCACCCGAAGCAAGGTAAACGAGACCACATGGTGCTGCCTAACAAAGTTCCCACGTTCAGTGCACAAAAAATCAGGTTAGCCAGGAACTGTTATTCCCTTTTCACCCTTTTTCCTCAATGCCCTCAGGCCCCACGTTGGGCGCCAAAATCTGTCCCGGTTTGAAAGACAGGTGTGTGCTAAGGAAGGCAGGAACCCCCCTTGGAACAGAGAAATACAACCCCCTTCCCCCCAAATTGTTATAGAATTGAAATTAAGGGGCTTTCAGGCAAAGATATGAGGAAAATGGGAATAACAGTTTTTACTAATGTATACAACAAAACTATAATACAGAGAAACTGGTTACAGGCCTGACAGAGTCAGGGGTACAACCTGGCCCCCTGCCGGGCAGGGTGCTGGTACCAGTCCGATCCAGGGGCAGCTGCAGCTCTCTTTGAAATGGTTCTGATGAAGCGGCGGTCTGTAGAAAAAAAAAGTCTGAGCAATCCGACTTCGGTGGCAGCTGCAGTTCTCTTTTAAGTGATCCCGTTGAAGCGATGATCTTGTAGAAAAGGAAAACTGGTCCTCCTCCGAAAATCCGGCGGCGGTGCAGTCCCTGTCCTCTGGGATCCCAGCGGGTAAGGCCCCTCGCGCTGCTCCAAACCCCAAATATCTCCGGCGGGAATGCTTGGCTCCACCCCTCCCCCCCTGGCCGGAGCATCTCACACAGGGACGGTGAGTCCTGGGGCAAGGCCCTGATGGGCGCATTAACAGAAGAATAGTCCCGGGGTGGGGGCAAGGAACACCGGCGCCAGGCTTCAACGGCTCATGGTAATAGAATACATTGCAACCCAGGACATTTGTTTTCATCTCAGTGCAAAGGCTGGGGCTGGCATGGAGGAGGTGCAGGGGTAGAGAGACAACCATTTCTGTGGCCAGCTGAGATCTTTTAATTTATTGGTTTGCCGGGTAATGGGTTTTAGATAAACCACTGAAAGATGGAAACTTTGGCTTTGGGGAAGCAGGACATCTGGGATTGACTTCAAATCCTGCTGCTTGTGACTTAGAGGACTAAGTACTTGTTTACTCCATCCTCTTCCCCTTGTTAATTATGGGGTTTTTCCTGAGAGCTTATAAATATTCATCACCTGTTTTTTACCTCAAAACCTGTGCAATTATATACAGGCCCAAAGAGAAGGTAGCAGCTCTGGTTTAGGGTAGGCTCTTGCTAACTGAATTTATAGGAAGCGGGTGAGTTTTCCATTTCCCCTGAAGCAAGTTGGAAAGGCTTTGCCATTAAGGACTAGGGTATGTGGACTGTATGTTCTCTTCTAGTTGAAGAAATAAAAGATCTCAAGGAGCTACATGGTATTCTTTTTGGATACTATTTTGTCACTAATGATGACAGAAGAAAGGTGGGTTTTGGTGGAGTTTTCTGATTCCTAGAGAAGAATTTGTTTTCCGATTGACTTTATTTTCTTCTTGCACCTTGTGTCCTGTCTTTGAATTGGCTGGATTTCATCACAGTTCACATTACTTTCAGAACAATACTTCTAGGCAAACTTATGGTGCTGAATAAGTGCATTTTGTTCTTTTTATTGACCCAACCTTAATGTATTCAAATACGTAAATGTTTTTTCTCGGTATGGATCTGTCTTTAATAAGCCAACACACAGAATGCCAGGCTTGGCAGGGAAATGAATGCAGTTATTTTGCAGAATTGTTTCTCATTTGAAAGGCAGCCTGTACCTGTTTGGATTTTTCAGCAAGTGTTGAAGTTGGGGTAACAAACATAGGCTGTGTTGGCTTTGTCAATTCAAGATGCAGCCTACCTGAGCAGAGCAAGAGCTGGACGAGCCCTGACCCTCTTTTGTTCCAGAAATCCTTTGTACCCTTCTTAAAACTGGAAGGTAATTGGGTGGGTAAGTGTTAAACGTGAGAGGTGCTCATGAAAGTGAGAGGCTCTGAGACTACCAAAGGCAGGAGAACTCTTGGGTGTAAAAACTTGAATATATTTCCAAATTTATACAGAGCTGAAGGAGGTGGAGGCTGTCTTGGTAATTCAAATACAATTAGTGGTATGTTGATGCTTTATCTTGAAGCATCTGAAGCCTGAAAAAGGTTGTTTGGGGCTTATTAGTAGTACTGTTGTGTTCTGCCTATGCAGTCTCTTCTGTTGTTCACTCTGTGTGTGCTGCATTTCTGATTAGAAGTTATAGTTGAAATTTGTACAGATGAGCTCAAATGAAAAGCTCTAAAAAGGAACGTGTTTCATATCCAGAATTCAAAATGTCACATTGCTATGTAACTGGATCTAGAGCTTTCACAAATACTGCGCTGAACCATTTTGGGAGGATGCTTCATATGTGTGGTGTTCTCCAGGATCACGTTCCTTGTGTGGGTTCTGCAAGCTGATCTCCCTTCCTCATGGTGTTTTAAGAAAAAGAGGAGGACGTTTTGCTGCAATACTTGGTTTGAGAGGTCCTGTTAGCCTCTAAGGTAGATTTGGAAAATCATGGGTAGGTAAGGAAACTACAAAATGAAGGAGAGTGTTTGACATGGGGTGAGCTAATTTTTTTTTAACCTCCTTCATTAATAACATCACAGACTAGGTTTTCACTCACAAATAATGTGATCGCTCACTCTTTACTTCATTTGGTGGAAGCTGATTACTGTTAAATTTGGTAGCTTTTTCCAGTTTTGCCTCTAAAAGAACATATGTGAAAAATGTATTAAAGAAAAAAGCTTGGGGGAAGAGGTGGCAGAGGTAAGCAGGTGTACTCAGACAGCTTGGCACTATCTATTTCAGGGATGCTCCATAAAAGTGTTGGCATGTTTAATGGCAAGGAAGAAAAGGCGTCTGCATTTCAGCATTTGTCAGAAGTCCAAGATTCAGTGCTAACAAAAGGCTTAGAAAAAAGGAAAGTAGCTCTGCTAGCTAGTAGTTGACTGTAGTCCAGAGTCTCACACACACACACAGAATCACAGAGTGGTGGGGGTTGGAAGGGACCTCCAAAGATCATCCAGTCCAACCCCCCTGCCAGAGCAGGATCCCAGAGTAGATCCCACAGGAACACGTCCAGATGGGTTTGAAATGTCTCCAGAGATGGAGACTCCACCACCTCTCTGGGCAGTTCCAGTGCTCTGTCACCCTCACAGGAAAGAAGTGTTTCCTTATGTTAAGACTGAACCTCCTGTGTTCCAGTTCGTGCCCAGTGCCCCTTGTCCTGTCACTGGACACCACCCAGAAGAGTCTGGCCCCGTCTTCCTGACACCGCCCTTGAGATATTGATCAGCATTGATGAGATCCCCCCTCAGCCTCCTCTTCTCCAAGCTAAACAGACCCAGCTCCCTCAGCCTCTCCTCATATGGGAGATGCTCCAATCCCTTCATCACCTCAGTGCCCTGTGCTGGACTCTTTCCAGTAGCTCCATGTCCCTCTGGAACTGGGGAGCCCAGCACTGGACACAGCACTCCAGATGAGGCCTCAGCAGGGCAGAGCAGAGGGGGAGGAGAACCTCCCTTGACCTGCTGGCCACACTCCTCTTCATGCACCCCAGGAGCCATTGGCCTTCTTGGCAGCGAGGGCACGTTGCTGGCTCATGGTCACCCTGCTGTCACCAGGACTCCCAGGTCCTTTTCCCCAGCGCTGCTCTCCAGCAGCTCAGCCTGTACTGATCCATGGGGTTGTTCTTCCCCAGATGCAGGACTCTACACTTGCTCTTATGTTTTTGTACTTTATCTTGCTTTCAAGCTAATTTCATAGGATATTGTAATACTTAATCGCATCTTGCTGGATTACAGCATGTGCTGCTGTACCCCTCAGCTTGGTAACTCACTTCCAGTTTTTAATGGTAAACCCCATGTAGGTTTTCTGTTCTCGGAGGTAAGTAAACCTTTCTGCAGCAAAGTGTACGCAGTGGTGGAGGAAGCTGAAGGCATTTTGTGGCAGGCCCTGAGTGTAGCAGTCTGTTCCGTGTCCCTGGACAGCTTTCTCCCAGCACAGCTGGTTGTGTCCGCTTCCCTCCTGGACTTTGACACAAATTTATGTCTCGAGGTGACTCCATTAGTGTAGCTGGGACCCTGGCCAGGTGCCGTAAATGTTTATACAATAGCAGCTAATTAAAATTCCTTTACATTCTGCACAGCTTCCAGATGCCTGTGTATTGTGGGGATTTTTTTTGGTGTTAGGTTCCACCTTTCCCTTTGGAGACGTTTATCTGTGGTTGAGAGACCAACTTGGCATGTCTCTTCTGGCATTCAACTTGGCATGTCTCTTCTGGCATTGGTGGTTTTGTGTCAGTGTAAGCTGTGGACAGAGCATGACACGTGATTTGGGGAGGTTGGCCACTTAACGATGCAGAGCTCGGAGAAGGGCTTATGCAGCCCTATGCTTTATCACACAAGTTTGATACCAGTGCTCTGGATAGGAAAAGTAGTCTCAAGTTTGGAGACCAGGCTTAGGGGATTCTGAAGAGGATGCTTTGATAGGAAGGGGTGTAATATTTTGGTGTTTTTCTTCCTGTGTCGGTTGCAGCAGACTAATTACTGATCCAACTTCATGAACATAAATTCCTGAGCCTGCTGAACTCCTCAGCCCTGTGCTTTCCACCATGGACCAGGATTACGAGAGACGCCTCCTACGCCAAATCAACATACAGAATGAAAACACAATGCCTTGCGTGAGTGCAAATGGGCAATGCTAAATGGTTTTAGTCTGGCTGTTGTTGTCTTGCCTGTGACTCTTTTCACTTGACCTTTTGAAACATGTGTGACCTCTTTGAAGCAAACTTTAGTCTTCTTGGGCTGCAAGCAGGTGTGAGTTCCTGAGCTGTTCTAGGAATAACCAAATAACTTCAACAAAGCTTTTGAATATATAAACTTGGTTCAGGTTGCAAAAAGGAGTTAAGAAATTTTTGTGTAGCTCAGTGATGCCTTTTGACTAAATAATCTCAGTAAGTACATGTAGAACGTAAAAATTTGGGGGCTAACAAGCAAACCAACCAACTGTAGGATTTGAGAAGATAGAGCAGGTCTGGTACAGGCCACCAAGCTGGTCAGGGGGCTGGGTCAGGAAGATGCTGAGGCCTGTGTTTCTCAGCTTGGAGAAGATGAGGCTCAGGAGGGAGGAAATTGTTGCTTTCAGCTGCCTTGTGGATGGTTACGGAGAAAATGGAGTCAGACTCTCTTCAGAGGCACACAGGGGAAGGATTAGAGGCAATGGATGCAAGCTGCAACAGGGCGAATTCCAGTTAGATATTAGGAAAAAATGTTGACAGTGAGGGCATCCAAAGACTGCAACAGGGAGCTTGGAGTCATTGTCTTTGGAGATGCTGAAAACTCACCTGGATGAGTTTGTGACCTTCAATGTAATTTTGAAATTAGCCTTGTTCTGAGCTGGGCTCCTTTCCAACATAAATTATGAAAAAGAATGTGACTGCAGCTGAGGAATCTGCTGCTCACCCTGCAGCCAGTCTGCCCCACTCCAGCCTTTCATGTGTTTGCCTTGGCAATGGCAGCTTGAGATGGAGCAGTGAGAAAGAGGCTGTTTAATTGCTGCTTTTGACAGAAGTTCCCATGACAGTTGGACTCTGATGTGCTTAACTGATATTAAGGGGATGAACTTATGCTTGGCCCTTCTACCTAGGCATATTCAGCTTTGACAAGATTTCATTGATGTTTTTCAGACCCCTGCTGCGATCAATACTTGTTCATGTGTGTGTCTTTTTTTATTCTTTAATTCAGGTAGCAGAGATGAGAAGAACCCTGACGCCTTCCAATTCTCCATTGTCTTCTCCTAGTAAGCATGGTGACAGATTCATTCCCTCAAGAGCTGGGGCCAACTGGAGCATCAACTTCCACAGAATAAATGTAAGTTTTGCTCCCCTCTCCTACAACTCAGTCTTGGAACTGAGGAAGTGGTGCATTTTGTTTTGGCTGGCATAATTGCTCTGCTTATCTTATGTTCCATGGTTCCTCTGAATGCATGTCTTCAAACAGGCTGCCCTTGTGGTCCAGGAGACTTCTTTGTTGTTTTACCATATATTGTGAGGTTTCTATATGGTGATAGCATGTTTTTCCCTTTCAGGAAAACGAAAAATCACCAAGTCAAAACAGAAAAGCAAAGGATGCTACGTCAGACAATGGCAAAGGTGAGACCACCTTTCTACCACTTGTGCCATGCCTGTAGCTTTTATTTCAAGCTGTTGGCAAGTTTGGAAGTCAAGGGAACACTGGAACTTTCGCGCTTATGCAAAAACTCATGCTGGTGGTGTAGGAAATGCCCGTATCATGAGAGTGAATACCAGGCTTCTGACAAGTGTCTGGGAAGCAAGAGGCTATTTGTATCCCTTGATTTATTGTGCCATGGAAGCACTTTCCTGATGAAGTGGAAGGAGGGGAAACTTGCTGCTAATCTTGATTGCAAACTGGGGCCCCAGGCTTATTAAGAGACCCTGTGAATGTAAAAGGCAGACATGATCCTGCCACTCCCTGCAGAGCTGTTTGCTGCTTCAGAATTCTCTGCCTAAGCGCTTGTTTTGGGTTCACAGATGGCCTCGCTTACTCTGCCTTGCTGAAGAATGAACTCTTAGGAGCAGGGATTGAGAAAGTGCAAGACCCACAGACGGAAGACAGGAGGCTACAGCCGTCCACCCCGGAGAAGAAGTCTCTCTTCACTGTAAGTTGGTTACTTTGCACGAAAACCAGTACAGGTTGCGTGTGTGTGTCATGGGAACAAAGCACAGTTCTGCCAAGCTGCTAGTGCAAGTGAATTAGTGTTGTGGCTGGACTAAGATAAGCTGTTGATAACATTTGGTGGCCTGTAAAGAGAACATAACTATCTGCAGCAAGCTACATACAAGTTGGAATCAAGCTTTTTTTGGGCAGTGTGGTGACCAAATCAATCTTTTGGACTTCAGTGGAGATGAGGAGGTTTTTTTGTATGGTTCTGGAGCACCTGTGAAAGGGAGGAACGAGAAAGTCTGGAAAATCTGACAGTGGGTGTTGGAGTTAGCTAGGCATTGGGTGTGTGTTGCGAGTGATCCATTGGGTCTTGGGCTTGCTGGGATTCTTAGTAGATGTATTTTATTTATACAGTATTCACTCAGCACAAAACGTTCTAGTCCAGATGATGGCAATGAGGTCTCACCATATTCCCTGTCTCCTGTCAGCAACAAAAGGTAATACTGATGATTCTCCACAGATGGTGAGAAGGGAGGAGTTGGGACAGAGGATTCAGTGATGTTCTCTAGGGTTTCTTTCTAAGGTACCCAAAATTGCAATGTGAATCAATTTTGGAAATCTGGGGAGCTAAGTAGGGACAGTCAAGTTATAAAAATTTCTGCAGGTGCCCAGCCTGCCTGTATAATTAAAACATCTTGACCAACTTTCAGTAGGCAGTTTGCCTTTTTGCTCCCTAGCTCCTTTATAGAAGCAGAACATAATTCCTTCCAGTCTTACCTGCTGGAAAGAATTTTGTGGCTTCTGTTCATTTCTATTGAAATGCTTTAAAGAGCAGCTACATCCGTGTCTGCCATCTGCTGTGATGTGTAAGATCCTGTAGTTGTTTTTATAGCTGTTTTTGTAAACAGTCAGAAGCTGCTAAGATCACCTCGAAAACCCACTCGGAAAATCTCAAAGATTCCTTTCAAAGTGCTGGATGCCCCAGAGCTGCAGGATGACTTCTATCTGAACCTGGTGGACTGGTCCTCTCTTAATGTCCTCAGCGTTGGCCTTGGGACTTGTGTTTACCTATGGAGTGCTTGTACTAGCCAGGTAAATGATCATCAGTGTCTGGAGAGTGACGTACCTGTTGCTGTAGGTCTCTTCCAGTCATAGTGTCTTTCAGAGATATGGAACATGCTGCGTGAGGCATTCAATGCTCATAATGCTCTGTCCCAAACTAGGTACTGGTTTGCAAGACAGCTGATAGTGTAGTATGACAATGACAAGTGTTTCTTATTCCATTCTGTCCTACTTCCAAGGTAACCCGACTGTGTGATCTCTCTGTGGAAGGAGATTCTGTAACATCTGTGGGCTGGTCAGAACGGGTCAGTATAACATTGTCAACAATGACAGCTGAAATGCATGTAATTTAGATGCTATTGTTGTAAACTTATAGCTGTTCTTCACAGGTTTTAACTTCTTGGGTTCTTTTCCTGAATTTCCCAAAAATCCCTGTATGCATCACAAATCAAATGTGTTTTCCTGTCTGCACTATTTTTCTCTGCTAAGTGAGAGGGGACAGAGATCAGCCTCTTGTATCTTGGGATTCTCAAGGCACCTACTAAGAGGTGTGGGAGGGGGAAAGCCAGTTCACTTCTCCAGCTCTTGGCAATAAAATGTTACAATAAATACATTCCAGCCAGGATGCTTGGCCCTCTCAGTAGGGAAAAGATGTAAGATAGAAGAACTCTGGATGCTTTCCATCTTGTGGGATTTATCTCAAGTCTTCCTCAGCTTCTAGCTTTTGTTTTATGTCTGTCTTTACTTACTGGCTTTACTGATCATGGGTTTTTGTTTGTCTAGGGGAATTTGGTAGCTGTTGGCACTCACAAGGGCTTTGTACAGATCTGGGATGCAGCCGCAGGCAAAAAGCTCTCCATGCTAGAGGGGCACACAGCCAGAGTTGGTAAGGAGGTGGGAGGCAGAGGTTTCATGTGTTTTGAACTTTTTTCTTGTAAGCAAGGGATCTACTTGAAATAGCAGAACTCAGAATGTACCAGGCTTGATATTTATCCCCTGCTATGTCTTGAGCAGTGTTCAAAAATATCGTCTAGTAATTGTGGTGTTCTGATCTTGGGTGTGGTGGTGTTTGAGTATTGCAGCAGGTGTTTCCTCCATGTCTGAGGCATTTTAGGTTTGGTTACAACATCTTTTTTTGCTGCCACTGGCTTCCGGTTTCAGCCCTGCAGGCAGGCTGCTTTACACTGAGATTTCCAGTTCCCTTATTCTGCAGGGACTGTATTTTTTTGCTCAGAGGCATTTTGAATCTGAACACTGGAGTGAGATGTGGGAAGTTAAGGCACCTTCTGAGTTCTATTTCTGTGCTTTATTGCACTGTGAAATGGGATCAGTGATACCTTCAGTAAGATTGTATAGGTCAGTCTTTCTTTGTATACTTTTCTAGTACTTCAGACAGATATAAGGACGGTCCATAAGCACTGGTTTTTTAAACCTTTGCAGCTGTGGTGGCTGAGTTCTGCCTACCCACTCCTGTGGGACTCCTGCAACATATTCTTATGCTCTGCCTGCATTACAGGTGCCTTGGCATGGAATGCGGATCAGCTGTCTTCTGGGAGTCGAGACAGGATGATCCTTCAGAGAGACATCCGCACCCCACCCCTACAGTCTGAGCGGCGGCTCCAGGGCCACAGGCAGGAGGTCTGTGGGCTCAAATGGTCTACAGACCACCAGCTCCTGGCCTCTGGAGGAAATGATAATAAGGTATAATACTTCCAAGGAGTCCTGTGAGGTTCAGTGTCTAGAGGTTCACCAAGAAGTATCAGACACCTCTTTCTTTAAGGATATTTGACCTCTCTGAAAGGGGCTTTTGTTTCAGTTGTTCGACTGTGTCCCAACATAAATCATGCTAAGCTTCTACTCAGTCTCCTCTCCCTAATAAAATTAAAAAAGGAAATTTAATTTTGCATCTGTATGTGGCTAATTAAATCTATAGCTTAACTTAAGGTTTTGAGTTCAGCAAAGGTACTGCTAAGCTGTACTTCCTGACATTGTTTAGGTATAGTCAAGTTTGTTGCAATAATATTTATGTATGCAGAAGGAAACTGAGTTTAGAGCTATATAAGTCCTAATACCTATAGCACAGGGTTGTAGTTCACTGAGCACCATTTGGAAGAAGCATCTGTTATGCAGAAGCAGTGTTCAGAGCCCTTTGGAGTGGGTTGCTAGGTAGTGAATTTGCCCAGAGTCTGTGTGACAACATGGTTGTACTGAGTTCCTTCTGCTCAGAATAACTTCTAATGAACTTGAGTGTGTGTCTAAATATGTCCTGAAATAATACAGTCATGAAGACAAAGGAAGGGTTTGAGTTCATGTTCAGTGACACTGTGTCCTTGGCTTCGTAAGCTTACCTTAAGGACTGTTAGCTTCCCTATGGCCCAGTGGCAGAATGGCTCCTTGGTTGAGTGTGGTGGCAGGATGGAATCGGCTTCAGGGCTGCAAATCCAGAGCAGAGATGCATGTGCTTGGGCAGAGCTGAGGTAAACAGTCTTGTTGCCCAACTGCCCTCATCAGACACCACACAACATTGTGGTTTGTGGGTGTTGCGGACACGTGACTGCAGCACAAGTTTGATCACATCTCTCCTCTCTGCCAGCTCCTTGTCTGGAATCACTCCAGCCTGAGTCCTGTCCAGCAATACACAGAGCATCTTGCAGCAGTAAAAGCTATTGCCTGGTCTCCACACCAGCATGGCCTCCTCGCCTCTGGCGGTGGGACAGCTGACCGCTGCATACGCTTCTGGAACACACTCACGGGGCAGCCTTTGCAGTGCATTGACACTGGGTCACAAGTGTGCAACCTGGCCTGGTCAAAACATGCCAATGAGCTAGTAAGTTCCTCCCTGTGCAGCCCTGCTGCTGAGCTGTCTGGTGTTAGGAAGCATGATGCATATTTCCCTCTCCCCTTCCAGGTGAGCACCCATGGATACTCGCAGAACCAGATCCTTGTCTGGAAATACCCCTCGTTAACTCAAGTTGCAAAGCTAACAGGGCACTCATACCGAGTCTTATATCTGGTAAGCGACGGCTGTGTCTCTGAAAACTTCTCTAGTCACTTCTCTGGCTGTGCCTGTGCTGAGCTGAGACCCAAAGTCACAGTGCCAGTGGCACTGTAAGCTGCCTGCAGTCTAGGTGGAGACGTGAACGTTCCCCTACAAGCGATGAAAAATGCTCTGTATCTGGTTTCTTTGCCTGCAAGGGATATTTTGATTTGCTGCTATGAAAATGTGAGGCTTTATTAATGAATAGCAAAGCCTGCCAAAACTCTTCTGAGGAAGGAGAAGCATCTCCTCTTTTTCCTGTAAGACTTGCTTGCTCTGTCACATGTGACTGCCAACAGGGGAAGAATTGGATGCTTTCAGTCCTCCTGATTTGTCATTAAAATGCCTGGTGCAGTTGATCCACATTGATCTTGTACCTGCTCTGTACTGTTACATAGGGCTTTCAGCAGATTCATAACAGAGATAAATGTGCTGATAGTGTTTCATGAGGTAGATTCCAATGGAAGTGACTAACAGAGCTGGCAAATGCCAGTCATATCACACTTCCTGCCTTAACACTTACTTATAATCAGGGAGAAATAGACTCAATCACAAATGTCTTGGATTTCTTAACATAAGAATCCTTTTTGTGATAAGGGCATAGGCACTTTTACAAGGGCATGTAGTGATAAGAGGAGGGGTAACAATTTTAAACTAGAAGAGGGTAGATTTAGATTAGATATTAGGAAGAAATTGTTGGCTGTGAGGGTGGTGAGACCCTGGCCCAGGGTGCCCAGAGAAGCTGTGGCTGCCCCCTCCCTGGCAGTGTTCCAGGCCAGGTTGGATGGGGCTTGGAGCAACCTGGTCTGGTGGGAGGTGTCCCTGCTGATGGCAGGGGGGTTGGAATGAGATGAGCTTTGAGGTCCCTTCCAACACAAACCATTCTATGATTCTATGACAATTCTACCATGTGCTCCGTAGCTGCATAAGTAAGATGCAAGTGCTTGAATTGGCACCTGGTGAGACTGAGTACAGCACACGAAAGCAGAGGTAATTGTTTGTTTTCTTCCCACCAGCCATGTAGGAAGGAGAGTTAAATCTCTCTCATGCATTCCAATGAAGATTTGTTTTCAACCACAAAAATGTAACAGATGCTAAAGGTTGTTCTCTCTTGACCTTAGGCAATGTCACCTGATGGGGAGGCCATAGTTACAGGAGCTGGAGATGAAACCTTGCGCTTCTGGAACGTCTTCAGTAAAACTCGCTCGACAAAGGTAAGGACACATTGTGTGGACTGCTGCAGCTGTGTCCTGCAGAAGGCTCAGCCTTTGAGGCTGAACTCAGGCCACATTTGCTCTGGTTTGCTGCCTTGCCCCTCATCTCTTCACCACATCCTGCAGATGGAGGGCTGGGTGCAGTGAAGGGTTAAACTTTGCTGAGATACAGAGATCTGTAGTCATCAGATGAAAAAAAAAATGCCTCTGTGTGCCCATGGCAGTGTGACAGAACAAGTGGTGTCCCTCAGGGATCAGTACTGGGACCAGTGCTATTTAACATCTTTGTTGGTGACATGGACAGTGGGATGGAGTGCACCCTGAGCAAGTTTGCCGATGACACCAAGCTGTGTTGTGTGGTGACACACTGGAGGGAAGGGATGGCATCCACAGAGACCTGGACAGGCTGGAGAGGTGGGCCCATGCCAACCTCATGAAGTTTAACAAGGTCAAGTGTAAGGTCCTGCCCCTGGGTCAAAGCACTCCGAAGCACAAGTACAGGCTGGGCAATGAGTGGATTGAGAACAGTCCTGGGGAGAAGGACTTGGTTGTGTTGGTGGACGAGAAGACCAACATGAGCCAACAGTGTGCGCTTGCAGCCCAGAAAGCCATCCGTGTCCTGGGCTGCATCAAAAGCTGTGTGGCCAGCAGGGTGAGGGAGGGGATTCTGCCCCTCTGCTCTGCCCTTGTGAGACCCCCACCTGGAATCCTGTGTCCAGCTCTGGAGCCTCCAACACAAGAAAGATCTGGAGCTGTTGGAGCGAGTCCAGAGGAGGGTACCAAGATGGGCAGAGGGCTGGAACACATGGGGACAGGCTGAGAGAGTTGGGCTTGTTCAGCCTGGAGAAGAGAGGGCTCTGGGGAGACCTCGTAGCGGCCTTCCAGTACCTGAAGGGGATACAAGAAAGCTGTGGAGGGACTTTTTACAAAGGACTGTAATGACAGGACGAGGGGCAATGGGTGGAAGCTGAGAGAGGGTGGGTTTAGACTGGATATAAGGAAGAAGTTCTTTCCCCTGTGGGTGGTGAGGCACTGGCACAGGTTGCCCAAGGAAGTTGTGGCTGCTCCATCCCTGGCAGTGTTCCAGGCCAGGCTGGATGGAGCCTTGAGCAACCTGGTCTGGTGGGAGGTGTCCCTGCCATGGCAGGGGGGTTGGAATGAGATGATCTTTGAGGTCCCTTCCAACCCAAACTATTCTATGATTCTGTCCTTCTCCTGGCTGTTACAGGGCTGTTGAACATCGCAGCATTTCAGAGGTGGGCTTCATAGCATGCTTCTGTGAACTGCCCTGCTCCTCAGGGCTGATTATACCCCCTGCTCCTTAGAAGATTGCTTAAAACTGTGGCTTGGATGGAAATAGGATGGTGGATACTGCCACTGGCAACTTGCCATCACCGAAAATGGGTTTTGCCAGATGCTCTGGGAGCTTTTCTGAGTGTCTGGCAGAGGCAGTGGAGGCTGGCAGAGAGGTCCTAAGGAATCAGGTGGGGGAGCTGGCCTCACTCACTGTTGGCTGTCCCCATGGTTTCTGGTGGCGCTGGGGTACAGTTTCCTGCAAAGCTGTGGCAATGGCACACTTGCTTGCCATGCTCCTTGTTATCAGTTGGAAAAAAAACATGGGAATATTTATGGTGTTGGACTTTAAATGGTGAGCACAGATCATGCCCTGAGCTAGTGATACCTCAGCAGATTAGCAGTTGTTTTATTAAAAAAAAAACAACAGTGAAAGCATGTGGAGTAATGCTGTAGCACAGCCATGGAGCACTTAGCCCTTGTTTTGTGTTTCCTTGCCAGGAGTCTGTATCCGTTCTCAACCTCTTCACCAGGATACGATAAACCTCATGTACTGCAACCCAGGAGACTGCAGCCTGGCATGCCGGGATAGAGCCACTGCCTTGGTGTGCACGGAACCCCAAAGGATCAGCCAGACGGGGTGGGAATGCCAGTGGGACCGGAGGATGGACCCAGCAGATGCTCATCAACTATGTGTTTGTGAACCACAGCGGGCAGTATTTGGGATGGGGTTGGGGAGGGAACTGCCAAAGGTTTACAGATTCATTCTTCATAAAGCGAAATGGGTACAAGAGAAATGTTAAACCAGCATTCTCCGACTCTCACATTGTTTACTGGAGAAAACATGTATGACGTGGACCATCGAGACCGGACCAAGGCCGTCCCAGCTGCTGTGTTGTCCCCTCTTGGGAGAGCCAGGAGTGTCCTTGCCTCTCAGAGTGGGTTTAACCCGCTGCTCTGTGTCCCTCTGGCCTCAGATGAACATCTTTGGAGGTAGAAGCCAGCCAGCCTTGTTCAGTACGACTGGTGCAGGGAGGCGAGACTCCAGGCTGGGCATTAGCTCCTCTGATCACCTAAGGGCATTGTTTATAGCCTGGCATCCCCATTGCATGAAGAAACTGAAGAACTGCTTATTTTCCTTTTTTTTTTTTTTTTTCCCCCCCAAATAGGTACTGTAGTACTTGATACAATCATTCCTGTAAGACAGCTTGAGTTTGGGCCTGTTTGACAGCTGCCTTCAAACAAATTTTTGGGCTCTAAACTTTGGAGGAGACTTGAAGAGGCTCCACCTCAGAGGGAGCAAGTTCAGAAAGTTCTGAAATTGCTATTGCATGTTCTGGTCTGATCCTTTTCATTAAGAGAGGAAAAACAATGGCTTAAAAAAAACACAGCAAAAACAAAACCCAACCAATAACCACCATGCGTGTGGAGCTTCCCACAGTGCCAGCTGTGGTGGGCTGGCTGCTCTGGAGTCTTCCTGAGGACAAAAGCAGCTGAGTTGTGTCTGACAAACAAAGCTCATGTGGATCTGGTTTTTTGGAGAGAGCGTGGCCTCTTCCGGCTGGAAGGGGGGAAACAGCACGTCTGGGTGAGAGGGGGGGTTCTTTTTCTAATGCAAGGAAGAAGTGTTGCTTTTTTATCTCCAAGTCAAAGCCAGGGACCTGTTTTGGTTGTCATTTGTTTTTTGGGGTTTTTTTTTTTGGTTGGTTGTTTTTTTTTAAGTTCTATGGGAAGAGTGCCTGCTTGTGTGTTTGGAGCCTGCGTCGTGCGTGCCGTGGGATGTGACACAAAGCACTTGTGTGTGTTGCTTTTAATTTAAAGAGAAGCTGTTATGCTTGCAGCAGCCTGTTCTGTCTCACTGTACGTGTGCCAATGCTCTCCCTGCTGCGCACCATTCCCACCTGCCTCGTGCCCTCTCTGCTGCACTGGGACGTGTTTTTACTGTTCTTTCGATTTTCCTGGCTGTGTATATAGACCTTCACCTCTTCTCTGTAGTGTGCATAGGCAATACTTTTTTATTTTTTTCCTTCTCTCCCTGAAACCAGACTGTAGGGGTGGCAGTAGGAGTGTGACTGTCTCTCCTCGGTGCCACCAGTGTTCTTAGGGTGAGCTGCTCAGGTGTAGGAAGGCTGGACTGGAGAAGGGCAGTGAGGTGCCAGTTCACTGCAGCCTTGACCATGTGTGCCGTCACACGGGTGCCTGGATCAGGTGCTCCGTGCTCCCTCGGCGTGTCACAGGTCCTGGAAGGTGATGGTGAGGAGCTCATGTCCCCAGAGCTCGCCACTCTTAGCAGCCTGGCAGCATCAAGTCTCCAAAGCCCCAAATGGCAGCTGCGCCTTACAGCCTTGCTTGTCTCTGAAACAGTTTCAATGTAATTTCCGAAATGTGGTTTCAACACAACTAATTTATTGTAGTTTTTGCTGCAGGAGCATGGGGCTTGGTTTAAAAATCATCTCACAGCCTCCCAGCCCCTCTCGTTACTTGTACTATTCACTGGCACTGTTAAACTTCATCGGATGGGAAGAGCACTGCAAAGCACTGAGGGGTTGTTAGGAGTAAGTCAGGTCAGTAAGCTGACAGGCAGGTTTGGGTGAAAGGCCACCTGCAGCAAGACGTGGTCTGTCACAGGTGTCTGTCCTGTGCGCTGTTGGCCTGGTGGGCAGCAGAGCCTGGGACAGGGGTGTTTGCAGCAGGGGTGGAGGTGGTTGGTAGGTGCTGCTGTGGATTTTCTTGTCGGTTGTGGGTTGTCTCACATGCAGACCCACTGGAGATGCTGCCTTCTCCTCCAGGAAGAAACAGATGGTTGGGGTGGGGGCACACAGGAAGCCTGAGCTGTGGGGTGGTTTCACACTGGTTTCTGCCCATTCTAGAGCAGGAGGGGGCTGGGAAGTGCAGCCAGAGCACGTGGTGGCACAAGGCTCCCCCGGGACTCCTGCAGGGATCCCAGGAGCTGCTGAGGTGCCAGGCAGCGCTGTGAGTGCTGCATCCAGCTTGGTGCTCCCCACTCTCTCAGTGTCCAGCTGTGCCCCACCGCGCTGCGGAGGCCAGCCAGCCCCTCACTGCTCCTGCCATGCACCATGCTCCTCTCTTTCCAGAGACTCTCACAAATCACATCTCTCACTTTTCTCCCTTTGGAGCTGCCTTGGGAGCAGGTTGGCTCGTCCTGAAGTCTCATCATGCTTGGCAGTGAGAGCTAGTGATTCCAAGCTCGTGGCTAATGAGTGTGGTGAGAATGAGCTGTTCAGATTGACTGAGCTGTTAGCGCAAGGCAGAAACTCCTTCCCCCATCGTGCTCACCACTGCCAAGGCAGGAGCTGAGTTCCCAGGGTGCTCTCCACAGGTCTCCCCTGCAAGAGTGTGTGTCGGTGGGTGTGTGCGTGAGTCGTGGCCGGCGTAGGCGAGCGCTGTGACACCGGCGGCTGCCTGCAGCGTGTTGCGCCGTGTTGAACAGGGAAAAGAGCAAAGCGAATGTCAGCTTGTGTTTTCTGCGTGCGACCTGTAAGCACTGAGCTGCGCGGGTAGGTGGGGCACAGGGTCCTCCCAGAGTTTGTGTGATCGAGTCTGCAACCTTGTGGCATTGTTACATATAAGGCATCATATGGTGGAAAAAAAAAAATAAATAGTGTTGTAACTTTTCCATGTAAAGCGATCTGACTGGCATTAAACAAGTTGTGAGTTTACGTCCCATGGGCTTGGTGGCTCCACTTTGCTTTTCCATGGGGAGAGGAAGGGTGCAGCAAGCCCCCAGAGTTGCCCCCCCTGGTTTCAAAGGCCCCAGGGTCCCCACAGCAGTTGCCTCAGCTCTGCAGGTGCCAGCTTTTCCAGCGCAGATCATACCTGTGGTTTATTGCTCCTGCTCGTGTTTGCTTTCCTGCTGCTGGAAAGGGAGGTGCAGCCCCAACCCTCCCAGCCCTGCCCCTTCCCCTCTGCAGGGCAGGAAGGGATCAAAGGTGCCCCTGCCCTGGGGCAGCCACCCGTGCCTGGGAGGGGGCGTGGGGGGCCCTTGGTGCTGGGCCGTTGCCAGGCGCTGGTCCTGGCATTGTTCTCTCCGGGTGGGGCGAACTGCAGCGGGGCTGTGGACAGCTGCTGGGCATGGAGCTGAAGGAGCACAGACCCTGGGTCCCGCAGATCACCCTCGAGAGGGATGTCCCACTGCCCCTGTACAGGTAGGACCTTTGCCAGGGGAAGGAGAAACCCCTGCCATGGCCTCGCCAAGCCTGGCTGTGCCTTGGTTTCCCTGGGGTGGAGGAGGGGGAGCTGCCAGTGGGGATCTGGCTGTGGGGACATGTGGTAGCTCCTCTGTTGCCCTTGCTGGTTCAGTCCCACCAGCTGGGGGAGTCTCCAGCCCGCCCCCCCCTAAACCCCATCAGATTCTGCTGCCTTTAAGGACGTCCCACAAGTGGTGCACAGCCCTGTACCCCTCCCAAGCGTGTCCCCTGCCCTGCTGGAGCCCTGGGGTGCTGCCGGTGGGGGCATGAAGCCCTGACAGCTCCCTCCCACCCCCAGTGACCAGTATGTAATGCTGTGGGGGCTGTGCAAGGCCCCCCTGCTGCAGCAGGCCGTGCGCTGGAAGACCACCCCCATGGGCTGGGATGCTGCAGGACAGAGCTGGTCCACGGGGCTGAGCAGCAGGGATGAGGAGCCGGAGGCCCCCTGGTACACCCTTGCCGCTGACATCGCCCACCGCCGCTGGCAGTGGTTCCACGCCGCCCGGAGGGAGTTTGACCTGTTGCCCGCAGGTATGGAGCTGAGCTGGGAGGGCCTGGGGGTGCGGCATGGGGAATGGGGAGAAGAAAATAGAGAGGCAAGGAGCTGTCAGTGCCTCAGTTTTCCCACCTTGGGGTTTGGGGGGACCCGCAGGTTCCCCAGCTAGACCAGGATGGGGTTGAAGCTCAAGGGCTTTGGCCTGGCAGGACCCTGCTGTGGGGGGCAGGTCCTGCTGTGCTCCTCACCTCTGCTCCCAACTCCCAGCTTATGCTCAGCGCCTGCGGGAGGTGGCCTGGTGGGACCCCATGGTCCCTAGCATGAGCCTGGGACACTTCCTCTGGCAGGAGAGACCCGTCGTGGGGAAGGAGTACGGTAAGAGCCGGGATGGGGCAGGCTGGCTGCAGGGCCCTGGGGGCCCCAGGCTGTGCCCCCTCTCACCCCCTTCCCCTCTGTTTCCCAGTTGTCACACGCAGCCAGAGCCCTGGGGCCCTGGGGCGCAGCTCAGGGTACGTCCCAGGGCTCTCCTTCTGCTGCCCCCTGTTCACTACCAAGGACGTGAGGACCTGGAGCCGCCTCCACCACCAGCCCTCCACCCACCAGTAAAAGCTACTGCTTCTGCTTCTGTTGTGGCCTGTTCCTGGGGAGCAGGGAGGGGATGTTAGTGGCAGGGGGGTGCAGAGTGGGGTGATGGGTTGGTCCTCATCCTGTGGCATCTGGCCTGGCATGGGTCCTCCTGGGTGCTGACCCACCCAGCCCTGCAAATCCTGCCTGGGGTCAGGGAGCTCCCAGCCTCCCTCTGCTTATCCCAGCGAATAAGGCAGCCACGTGTCCTCAGGCAAAGGGCAACGCGGGGTCCCCCCAGGCCAGAGTGTCCCCAGAGGGCAGTCACATCTTTATTAAGAGAACAGAACTGTCCCTTTGTCCCCGCCTTGCCTGTGCCCCCTCTGCCTGATCCCCCGTACCCCCCTTGGCAGGGAGGACGGGGCATGGGTGGTGGTGGGTGCTTGACCCCAGCCAGCCCCCATGTGCTTCTCTTTGCCCCTGGGAGCTGCCTGGGTTCCTACTGCTGCTGCTCAGGGTGGGGAGACATGGGAGGAGCGAGACAGAGTCCCACAGCCTGTGTGGGCCCCCCAGGCACATTGTGGGGGCTGGAAGGCACTTGGTGATAGAGCCCCCAGCTCTTCCCCAAGAGGTGGAGGAAGGGCTCAGAGCAGCCCCCGAGCCCGTTCTCCCCACTGGGGCTGAGACTGGGGTCCTGGTGACAGGTGGGTCCTTGCTGGCTTCATATCTTCTTGTACCTGGGGGGGAGCCAGCATGAGGGGATGCCCCTGCTGTGCTGGGGACCAAGGGGCCCCTGAACCCTCCACTCACCAGTGTGACAGGTTGAAGTCTGGCCATGCCCCCACGAATACCAGCTGCTGCTCCAGCTCCATGATGCGCAGCCCAATGTACCCCGTGGACAGCAGCACGGCCACCATCCTGAGGGACAGGCCAGAATCAGGCATGGGGATCACAGCTACATGGGGGGACAGGGTAGGAACAGAGCCACAGCCAGGCTCCTGTGTGCTCGCCCTGGGGATGAAGAGGCCAGGCCAGTGCAGGTGCCCAAGGGGGAGTGGGGGAACCCCAGGCTGCCAGTGCCACACTGGAGAGTTTGCCTGTGCTGTGGTGCACAGGGGATGGGGACCCAAAGGATGTGTCCCGAAGCCCTGAGGTGCACAAGCAGGTTCTAGGGACTCACAGCAGCAGGTAGAGGAGGATGATGGTGTTGAGGGAGCTCAGCTGTTTGGTGGTCCAGGCCCATAGCGCACTGTGGGGTCCCCCTGCCAAGATGAGGCCGTGTCAGTGCTGGGGCTGTGGAGAGCCTCAGCCTGGTCCCCATGGGTGGCAGTGCTTGGGGCCAGCTGGGGGGAGGTCAAGCCACAGCAGCATCCCTTCCCCCAGGGCCCCCTAACACACCCTGGAGACTGTGTGGCTTTGCCAAAGGCACCTGCTCGCTGCTGCTCACAGCCAGTGCCGCTGCCTCTTCATCCTCCTCCTCCGCTTGCCTTGGCACTGGGCTCGGCCCATCTGCATGCAACCAGATGTTGATGAGTGCCCCAGGACCAGGGAGGGGACTGGAGAGTCCTGGGGACCCAGCAGGGCACACTGGGCCACAAGGAGCTGATTCTGCACTCCCTGGTGCTATGGGAGATGCTGTTTAGGTGGCCGAGGGCTGCATGGTCCCTCCTGGGCTGTGCGTGGCTGGGGAGGGGGAGGAGACAGGTGCTGTCAGGGGCAGGAACGTGTGGGTGAGGACAGGGGCACCTGTGGGCTCTGGGGTGGCCACTTACCCGGCAGCTCCTGGAGGCTGTCGGACTCCAGGGCTGACTGGCTTGAGGTCTGAAAGAGGATGAGCCCCACTTGTGGTCCACGTTCCCAAGGCACCTGCCCCATGGCCATGGGGATGGGTGGGACCTGATGGGACCTGTGCCAGCACCAAGGAGGGAGCCCTGAGGGTGCTGGGATCTGTGCTGTCCTGGGCTGGGGATTTTCAACTCCACATTTCCCCCCCAAAAGCCTTTCTGGGGGAGGCACCCATGCAGTGTGGGCTGGCAGCCTGCACCTGGCCCACGCCGGGGGGCCGGGCTGTGCCTCCCCCTTCCGACCATTTCCCAGACCATTTTTACCAGAGGCTTCCTAAGGATTTCCTCAGTGCCTGGAGAGGCCAGAGGGTTCCAGCCGTTGTCCTGGACCATAAGTGATGAAAGGGGGTGCTGGAGGATGCCAGCCACCCCCACAGTGCCCCCATGAGCCGGTCCCCTGGTCCAGCCCAGTGTGTACCTGCTGGTGTTTGCAGACTGACTTCAGGAGCTGGTACATGGCCTCCCGCCGGCGCAGCGACACAAAGAGGAACTGCTGGGCAGCGGGAAAAGGATTTGTGACAGAGCTGCTCCCTCAGCCACAGCCCAGAGCCTGCTGGCAGCACAGACCAGGACCCCCCAGACAGCCCTGGGCTGAGCTGCCCCCACTCTCACCTTCTCCCCCTCAGCTGTGCGGATGCTGAGCGCGTTGGGCACCAGCAGTGCCGTGTTGGTCTTCTTGAGGGTCAAGATGGAGGCGACGGGGATCACGGCCTGTGCCAGGGGGCCAGGCAGTGTCACTGTGTCCCTGGCTGCTGCCTGTGCCCCCCCGCCACAGCCACCAGCCCCAGGCCTGTCCCCAGCCCACCTTGATGTCCTTGAGCAGGAGGCTGGAGTGGAAACAGACGTGGTGGGAGGAGATGTAGAGGCGGCCATGGTAGGGCACCTCTCTCTGCCAGGCACAGGAGAAGCAGGCCAACAGCGCGTCCCGCTCAGCGAGCTCCCCGAAGGCTCTGCGGTAGCTGGCGACGCGCTTGCTCAGCTGCAGGGGGAGGCCAGGGCGCAGGGCTGGCATGGAGTGCATGGGCGCCCCACAGCCCCGCTCTGCTGCCACCTCTGCCACCAAACCAGGATGGGCCCACCCTTGGCACCCGCCCTGCGGAGTGTCCCACCGGGATCGTGGGGCTGGGGTCCTCCCGCCTGGGCACCAGCGCCCCACGACTCACCGACGGGGCTGGGTGTCCCTGCCTGCCCGTGGGTGCCGCAGCCTGCTCCGTCTCCTTGCAGGAGGGGTCCCAGGTTTTGGATCTGGCAGGAAGTGGCAGGCAGGGGTTAGCCACAGGGCTGCCCGCAGGCCGGGCACACGCGCGGGTGAGAGCACTCAGGGACGTGACCCCGGCGAGCCACAGCACCCACCTGGTGAGCACGGGGTACCCCAGCCGGCTCCCTGTGCTGCCCCTCTCCTCCAGGCTCTGCCACCGCTTCTCCTCCAGCACCGCCCTCCTGCTCCACCTCAGCTTCGCTGGTGCGAGGGACGAGTTGGGCACGCAGCTGGGGAGAGGGGGCAGGTCAGGGGAGACAGACCCCACGCTGCCTGTCCCTGCAGCACAGCAGCTCCCGTGGCAGCGTCACCAGCCGATCCCTCTCCCAGGGGAACATGGGGACAGGGCTCAGTCCCTGCCGGGGCTAAGAGAGCAAAGCCCACCCCATGGTGACACGCTGCTGCCTGCAATCCCCTGCAGCTGCCGGTGTATGGGGCTCCCCTTGTCTGGCTGCTCACCAGCCCCCCCAGGACCCTCATCAGCTCTTGAGGCTCACATGGGGTGTGCAGCCCCCATCACAGCATCTCCACAGCGAGAGGCAGCGGGCTGGGGGCACCACGGCCCTGCCAGGCCCCTGCCTGCCCCCGTGACTCAGTTTCCCCGGCAGCACAGCCCTGCCCAGGCTGGGGGAGAGCCCAGCAGCCCACAGGCAGCAGCAGGGCAGGGCTTACTCCCCGAGGGAGAGGCGCAGGTCCTGTCACGCCAGCTCAGGGAAAGGCTGCACACCCGTCTTGGCAGCCTCCCTGTGCGCAGAACCCAGACCCAGTACCAGGAGCCATCCGGATCCTGTTCCCTGCCCCACTGGAGGGGACGCGGGGGGCTGCGGTGGGTGCGTGGTTCCCCCAGGAGCGGCCAGGCCAGCTCAGTCCCCACTTGTGGGTGGGGGCCAGGGGGTGACAGCCCCTGGGTCCCTCCCGGTGCTCGGAGCAAAGGTGTGTGGGCAGGCTGGCTCCAGAGGGGATGGGCGAGTGGCTCCACTGCCAGATCCGCACACGGGCAGCAGAGCCCCCACGCTGGAGCAGCTCCTGCCCACCCCACGCCATACCTGGTGACAGGCACAGCCGAGCCCTCCTGTCCCGGCCTGCGTCGTGGTCCCGCTTGTGTCCTGCTCCCACTCATGTTCCTTCCCAAGCCACCCGGGCCAGCAGCTGCCGCCGCCTCCTCCACTGGCGAGGCTGGGCAGCAGGCGGGGCCGGGAGCAGCCTGGTTTGCAGGGAGGTGCCGGGGCAAACGCCAGCCCAGGCCGGCCAGGTGGGTGCCAGTGCTGCTGCACCCAGGGCACCTTGGAGGCTGCAAAGGGGTGACTGCGTATCACCACCACCATGGCATGGCCAAGGGAGGGCTGGCTCCGGGGGGATGTGGGAAGCCACCCAGCTGCCATGCCCACCTGCCCAGCTCACCAGGTCCACACGCTGAGGGGCTTCTGCACAGGGAGGCCCTTGGCAGGTGATGGTGGCACCAGCCCATGTGTCCCCAGGCAATGGGAGCCCTATGGGGCAGCCATAGGGGTGCAAAGGGGCATGAAGCATCCTCACCCCACAGCTGCACACCTGCCCACCCTGGGGAGGCTCCTGGCCATGGCCCTCCGCATCCTCTGGAGCAGCATGGTGTGGGACCCTGACCAGGGAGGGGGTTAAAGTACATCCCCCAGGGGTGGGCAGAGCTGCCTGTCCAGGGTCTCCTGCCTCAGCTGGAGACATGCAGCACCCAAACAAGCACCCAGGGGGTGAAAGCGTGCTCTGCAGGCACCCCTGTGACCACAGCCCTCAGGGGGAGGTTGGGGGCGGGGGGGGAGTCAGCTGCCCCTCAAACAAGCTGCAGATGCATCCCCCTCCCAGGCAGAGCTGATGGACAGAGAAGCAAACCCTACAATCCTACGCACACCCTGCAGCTTCGCCTGCCCGGTGCCCACTCTCCATCTCCAGCCCTGTGAGCAGAGGTTCCCCCCACCCCATCCCCTCCCCAGGCAGCCCTGAGGGGCAAGTTGGGCCACCAGCCCCCCCAGGGGTCTCTGCTGTGGGACAGAAGGCAGCCCCCAGAGGCCAAGCTCTGGGCAAGGGGGGAGTGCTGAGGGAAGTGGGGAGGGGGTGAGATGGGGCTGGGGAGGGGCTGAGCAGAGCTGGGTGGCTGGCTGGGGAGGCCCTTGCCCTCCCTGCAGGGCACTGGGGCATGTGCCAAGGCCACCTGGCCCTGGTTCCCGCCCTGGCTCAGCCCTTGCTCTCTGGACTGGGGCTGATAAAGCCTTTCCCAGAGCCCCAGCTGGCTTCAGTGAACAGTCATAAACCCCGCCAACAGCCCAGCATGGGCTGAGAGTGCAGCGTGGGGTGCTGCAGCCCCCACACCCCAGCTCCAACCCCCCCACCCAGCCCCCCCAGCACCCAGCTCTGTCCCCGCGCACTCTGGGCACTGGCGGCGTGTCACTGACTGCACGTGTCCACACGTCACATCCACTCAGGCCCCTCCTTATAACCCCCCACTCACAGAGAATCACAAAACAGCCTTGGCTCGAAAAGACCTCGAAGTGTGCACGCACACGCGCAGCCTCGCTCACACACACACTCCCACGCCCCTTGCCCACTCACGCAGACAACCCCCCACCCAAGCACAGCCCCCCCATCACTGGGGGCTCCATGGCAGCCCTAGCCTCACCCCTCCCCAGCTCCACAGCCGCACGCACCACGCTCACGGGTATGGCACGCGGTGGCCCCCCACGTGCACACATCACCCACACGCGTGTGCAAGGACACAGGGCACGCACACAGTGCCCCCCGTGCCCGCCAGTGCTCTCACGCCCGCAGCGCCCATGGCCTGGTCCCAGCAGGCAGGTGAGGGGCTCGGGAGGGCACGGGGTCAGGGGGCGGCACCAGGACCCCCTCAGCAAGGCACAGCTGAGGCTGCACCCCAGGGTGTGGGCACTGTCCCCTGGCCTTGGCACTGCACCAGGCCCCACCACCGCTCCTGCTGGTTCGGGCTCAGGAAGGCGCCGCCACAGCAGCGCGGGCCTGGCCGTGGTGTCCCGGCCACGTGGCCCCTCCGCCCCAGGTGACACCGGGTGACTCACGGCCACGCGGCAGGCACCTCAGGGCAGAGCCCGACGGCACCGGGGAGCCGCGTTCCTCGGGCCCCTCGGAGGCAGGCACAGGGGGGTGGCACGCTGCCCTGGACGGTGCCCGGGAGCCCGAGGCAGGCGATGAGAGCCGGCTGTCACCCGCCCGTGGCCTTTACCCCGGGCTCCCAGTTCCACTACAGCGGGGGCGGGGAGGGCCCGGCTAGGGCCTCCGGTGCCGAGAGCAGCGGGGAGCTGGGCGATGCCCAGCGGCCCGGCCCCGCAGACATGGCCCGGCGCGGCCCTCCCTGCCCCGCTGCACCTCGGCGGCACCGAGCGGGCCCAGCCGGGCCTACAGGCCGGGCCTACAGGCCGGGAGCGGGCCCAGCCAATGGCGCTGCCACCGGTTCCGCGGCTCCGGCCCCGCTAAGGCAATGAGAGCCCCCATTGGCTGCCCTGCACTGGGAGGCGGGACATCCACAGAGGAACCAATCATTAGAGCCAGCGCTGCTGCGCGGCCGCCATTTTGTTTGCGGGCGCAGCCGCCATCGTTGTTGAGGGCGGCCATCTTCTGGGTTGTCCCTCTGCGGGATCGCCCGGTGCTTTCCTCGGTGCTCGGTTTCCTTCTCCGCGGAGGAGTAAGGGAGAAAGAAGGAGCACTGCTGGGTCAAAACCGCACGAGCCTTTGTGCGCGCCCCAAACCACCCACTGTGCGGTTCTGCCTGCCCAGCCACGGGGCCCCTCAGCCCAGGAGCAGAGGCCCTGAGGGTCCTGCCCGAGCGGGGAGGGGCTCAGGGAAGACACCAAGGGCATTTATCCACGGTTAGAGGTGCTTTGTTGGTTTTTTTGGTTTGTTTTTTTCACTCCTTTGTCTCCTCCTTTAAAAAGTGCCGTTTGTAGATACTGACCTTACAAAAGCAGGTTAAAACCAAGGGCTGGGTGCCTGTCCCTCGTGCGGGGACGGACCCCTGCTGGCCCAAGGCCTTCTAGTGTTAGAGTTGTGCAAGCACAGGGTGACATCCTTCAGAGCCCCAGGCAGCGCACAGGGGTGTGGGAGGGGGACGTGAGTCCAGTGCAAGGTGACAGGGAGACAGGGCAGGGTCCGACAGCCCTCCCACAGCCCAGTGCCCCTGTACCAGTGCCATCCCCTGCTGTCAGCGTCCCTCCGAGGCAGAGCTCACAGCACGGGCACTGCAGCAGCCGAGGACACAGGCTCTGCTCAGTTTACGGTGCTGCTCTGGCTCCTTCCCTCCACGCTCTCAGTCCCACCATAGGGGGTCCCTGCTTCGCTCAGGCCCTGCAGGCAGACAGCATCTGTGGGGACAGGAAGGAAGGGACAGGTTAGGAGCCATTGCAGCTGCTGGGGTGACGTACCATGTGCTGGCCTGGACCTCCTGGACTCTCCTGCCACTGGCACGAGGGGCCCTAGCCTGGCCCCAAGGCAGCGTGGGGGAGGTCCGTCCTCTTCCCCCACCCCAGAGTGAGACACAGGCACCCAGCAGGGCAAAGAGGCAGTCGCTGAGCTGGCACTGAGCACTGGTGCCCGAGTCCCTGGCCTGGCAAGGGACACCGCATCCCCAATCCCTGCCCCCACATTTGGGTACCAACACACGGAGCAGCCCCCACCACCCCTCGGTGACCCATGGGGTGCCAGGATCAGCACAGCCATCCACAGGGGTGCTCTGCCCTCCAGGAGGGCACAGCAAGCAGTCACAGCCTCTGGCTCTGGGGCCAGGAGTGGCAGAAGTAGGATGGTGACCCTACCCCATGTGCCTACCATGAGGGTACGGCTGTGGGCAAGGCTCTGAGCACCCCTGCAGCCAGCCCTGCCACAGCACCTCCCACTGGGACAGGGCTCCCACTGCCTCCTTGCAGCGGGGCCATCTGGAAAGACACTTTCACTTTAGCCCAGGCTGGCGCAGGATGCAGGGCTCCCAGTGTCCCCAGCCACATGCCTGGCCTCCTGCAGTGCCACCAGCCCTACTCACGGTAGCGTATGCGGACGGGCCAGACCATGATGCAGCACAGAGAAGCAATGGCAGCGATGGCAATGCCTCCGGTGACCAACACCATCACCCAGTGGTAGAAGCTGATACAGGCAGGGCAGCAGAGCTCGGTCCTGCAGGGAGAGGGCAGGGACATGGCTTGGTGGCCAGGATCGGAGCCTAGTCCCATGCTGCCCAAGTGTCCTGGGTCTGCTGACAGCAGTCTCACATCCTCAGTGTCATGACTGGTTCACACTGAGACACAAGGGAAAGGTTCAGGACAAGGACAGATGGACTGAGATCCCCAGACCCTTCATGCGTCCCAGAGATGCAGCCCTCATCCAGGGCCAGAAAAGAAGTCAAGGAAGGATTTAAGACAAATCAGAGCTGGTTTCCACCCATGTCTCTCGCTCCAAACCAGGAATATTTGCTGCCTGGCCCCAAGGCAACGTGGCTGGAGCTGTCACTGGGAGGATTTCCACCCCGCAGGGACACTTACGGGCATGGATGCAGGTTCTGGATGACCATCACAGCCAGGCCGTTGGCCATCTTGTCCGTGAAGCTCATGGCGCCATAGACGAAGGCACCACTGTGCTGCAAGGGGAGAGGAAACCTCATCGGGTGCTGTGCCAAGGCCAGTCCCGCCAGGTAGTCCAGCGGGTGCCTGCAGCGAGAGCCTTGTGCCCTCTCATGGGCAGAGTCCATATTACAACAGAGCCCAGGCACAGGGCTGCCTGCACCCCCACGGCAGAGCCCCCTCGCAGGGGTCTCCATCCCCTCCCCCGATCCCATGCCAGTCACCACCCCAGCCCATGGGCTCTGAGCCCACTGTGACACCCTGGTCCATCCCGGCCAGGAGAAGCAAACATACCGTGTTGGTGCCGATGAGATCTGCTGTCATGGAGAGGGAGGTGACCAGGATAGTGGCAGAGCCAGCCCCAAGCAGCACAGACGCCCCGTAGATCTCTGCTCCCATCTCCCTGGCCAGGGTCACCCAGGAGGCAAAGGCCAAGATCACCAGGATGCCCACGAAGTAGGTCAGCTGCTCCGGGCCAGTGTGGGGACAGGCAGAGGGAGAAGGGAGATCAGACTCCAGCTCCGCTGACACCCAGCGAGGCAGGTGTGAGTGGGAAGGGCATGGGGGCCAGCTGCTACTTAGGACCCATGGGGGACAGTCCTGGCTCTCTCCCAGATGGTTTCAAACAAGGAGCCCCAAAATCAGCAAGAGCTTTGCAGTGGTCCAGGCTGTTTTACGGCATTGGCCACAGCCCAAGAGCCGAGCTCCCAGCAGAGCTGTAGGCAGGGTGCTTGTGTAGGGCACAGGGATACCCAACTGGCAGAAGAGGTGGGGGCTTCCTGGGGAGTGGTGCTTGCTGCAGTGCGGAGGGGGATGCACTGGAGGGACAGCCCCCTCCTGCTGGCACTGCAGACCCCCACACCTCCTGCCTGCCCAGGGTGGCTCAGCCAAACCCTTCCTCTGCTTCTCACAGGCACCATAGGGCTCTCCCAGACCAGTCAGGGCTGCACAGGCTGACTCTGCACCAGCATCACTTTCCCCAACCTCAGAAATGTGCAGGATAAGCCCCTGCCCACCACCCACACTGTCCCAGTAGGACCCATATTGCAGGAGGGGGTTGTTTGCAGAGGATACAGGAGGGGTTCCTGCTCTCCAGGTGGGCTCAGGTGTGCCGAGTGCTCTGCTCACTTGTGTGGTCAGGATCTGGCCCCTGGGCTTCACCTTGGGTCTAACTCAAACTTCACCGGGCCCCCAGGACTCACATTTCGACCTATGCACTTATTCACAGGCTTCATGAGGAAGGAGGAGAGGAAGCCACTGATGTACATCACCAGGGGGATGGTGGCAATGTATTTCTGCGAGAGACGAGGACAGGAAGAAGGTGAGCTCCAGGCCATCAGCACAGGACCTCTGCCCACGCAACCTCGGCATGCAGGCAGGGATCTGCTCTGCACCCACCTTGGGCAGAAGCAGCGAGTTGGTCAGGTACATGGCGATGTAGGTCTGGGACAGGTTGACAATGAGCCTGGTGAACATGTAGAGCACTGCAACCTGTGAGGGGACAGAGATGATAGGGCAGCACCACTCAGCCTGTGCAAACTGGGGGTAGGGAAGGCTGGCACCTTCCATGCCCAACCCTGTCATGGCACAGATGCCCACAGAGCAGGGGACAGCCCCCCTGATGTGGTAGGTGGGTGGCCAGTACAGCAGAGCCCATCTTTCCATCGTCACCTGCACCAGGGGCACGTCCCACTGCCAGGGGATGCCCACAACGCCCAGGCAGGGCAGCAGCCCAGGAAGGTGCTGCGAGCCCTGCCCATGGCCGTACCTGGTAGAAGGCAGGCTCCAGCAGCCAGTCCTTCCAGATCAGCAGTGGGCGTGGGGGGCTCGTAGGCTCTTTCTGCAGCAGGGGGGTGCTCTCCTCTAGCTGCAGCCGTGGGTATGGCTTCTCTTTGGTGCCCAGGTGGAAGATGAGGGAGAACACAGCTCCCAGCCCCACCACAATGAAGGACAGGTTCTGTGATAGGCAGAGGGGGTGAGCATTGCAGCGGGTGCTCTTTGCCTGCCCATCGCCCACCCCTAGCTGCCTGTTGGATAAAGAGGGGTCCCCAAAATCTCAGGGAGAGCTCAGTACAGCCCTTGCCCAGTGTGGTAGGTGAGATTTTAGGGCACTGTTACTTCACTCCCTCCAGCACCTCGCCAGCTGAGCCATGTCCCACCCAGGGCAGAGAAGACCCCAGGAATTGAGCCCTGCCACTTACCCGAAATATAGGGACATCCTGGATGCCGAGGTGCTCTGTGCGGTCAGGCTGGTCCACCTGGAAGTTCAGCAGGAACCAGGCCAGGCCATACACAGTGATATTGGCCATGACAGTAAAGGCATACCTGGGGGGAGACAGCACCTCAGGGTGATGTAGAGGGATGGGCACAGCTCCAGGCACAGTGGGGACATCTCAACCTAAGGCTGCCCTCCAAGCCAGGCATGCTACAGCCAGCTTTGCACCCCAGTGTCACTGCTTGAGGTGACATCTCCAAGAGCACACGGCATTAGCCTTACTGGTGCACCGCCCAGCATGCCCAATCTAAGCCTCAGGGCATGGCTGGGAACAAACCAAGATCCCTCCAGGTCAGCCTGTCCACCCTCCAGTCAGCTCACCTCTGCCCCACAGATACCCAGAGCTGCCCAGCCGGGTGCCCTCAGAGCCAGACCCCTTGGCCCTAGGGTTACCCCAGCACTGCCCTACATCACTCCTGCCCAGGAGCGCTGCGGTCCCCCCTTGCCTGCCAGAACGGGAACTTCCTCCCACCAGGGCAGACAACCAAGCCCTGCTCCGGCTGACAAACACTCCTTCCTGCAGCCTGATTCTGCCAGATATGCGGCCCTGAGCTGGGCTCTTCACAGTATGTGCTGCCCAGCTTGGCCCTGGGGCCACCCCTACCTATGGGACAGCCCCCACAGGGCAGTGCACAGCTCTCCCTGGGGCATCTGGGGGTGTGTGTCTATTCCTCCCCTGTGAACATCACCCTCCAGTCCAGAAGGATAAGTTCTCCCAGCTCAGGGAAGCACCACAGGCTGTCACCAATATCCCTGGCATCAGAACATTCCCTCCTGGTACCAAAGGGTTTGGGTCACCAACTCAGAAGACCAGTGTCACTTGGACACATCCTGCAGGATACACACATGACCGAGTCCTGGACCTGCTGTACTGAGGGCTCAAGTGTGCCATGGCACACAGGGAACATCAGAACAGTGGCACCCAGAGGACCTCTCATCACACAGATGGGACCTGGTGCAGGCAGGGCTGTTCCCCCGGGTTCAGGGGACACCCAGGTCTGGCCATGCTCACCTGAAAGCTGTGAGCTCCACCTTCTCATGGTCACTGGTCACCAGCTCAGGGATGAGGGACAGGTGGGAGATCTGTGTGGCTGCCCAGCCAAACTGGAAGATGACGATGAAGGGGAGGTAGTACATGAAGGCTGCCCACTGCGGCGTGTTCTCCTTGCAACCCAGGCAGGGGCTGAAGATGAAGGGAAAGGACACAAGGACGCAGGTGGTGCCTGGGAAGAGAGCGGAGTGGTGAGAGGCTGCAGGACCTGTTCCCCTGGGACCCCAACGGCCTCAGCTGGCTCAGACACGGATAGACACAGCCAGTCCTCTGCTAGGACAGGTCCTGCCCCACAAGACTGGGGAGGGAGCTGGGCCCCTTTCTCCAGCCAGATGACACACATTGAGCCGCAGACCCCCCCCTCAGCCCATCCTACACAGGTATAAGGTACCCTGAGGGCTCCAGGCTGTCCCACGGGCACAGGGCCACCCCATCTGTCCCCTTCTCCCTTCTGAGGGGCTGGCAGAGGGAGCCACACTCCTTCCACACTTGCAGAAGTCAGATGGCCAGGGACAGCCCCAGTGCGATGGCAGGGGACAGGAGCAGATCTGCCCCCCACACTGGGTTCTGAGCCATGGGAAGGTCCCAGCCGAGCCAGGGACAGCAGAGCCTGGCTCCTCCCTCTGCCGCAGCGTGACGGCGTGGGGACGCCTGCGTGGAGCAGGCAGGGACAGGCTGGCTTCTCCCTCTCCTTTCACAAGGTTACAGAGCAAATCTGCTGAGATGCTCCGCTGCTCCTGAGGCCCAGGTGCTGACACAGATATGACCGCCTGCCCTGTCCTGCGTGTTCCCAGCTTCACCAGGCACAGCCAAATGGCCGCCAGAACCTGTTCCTGTAGCTGAAAGGAATCTGCAGCCGCTTTGCCAGGTCCCCAAGGTCCTCTCTCCAGGGGACTTTGCAAGATCCTCCTCCTGATGAGGGATTTCTCCTCGCCCTGAAGGACAAGGGACTCAGGCATACTGTAACGTCTCTGCCCCAGACAAGCAGTGGGAAGGGTCCAAGAAGGTTCAAACCAGACCAGACCTCCTTTGTTACAGGGCTGTTGGTTTTAACCAAGCCCCGTCTGGAGGGCCAGGGAGGCTTTGCCCCCTCCCCAGTCCCAGGGCCCTGCAGGATCGGGCTCTGCAGTCCCCTAGGGGCAGCAAGGGCCTTGCCTGCATCCCCAGAGGAGTGCTGGAGCAGGAGCTGCAGGCCCCAGGCTGCTGCAGCCTCCACGTCCGCCCCTGCACTCACCCACAAGCTGTTGCCACCGTCACACACACAAGGAGACTCCTGTCACCCCTTCCTCCTCCTGGCCCCCAGGGCCAGGCAGTGCCCACCACTGGGGCCATCCCCATGGAGCCATGCTCCTCTGGCATGGGGCTGCGAGCTGCATCCCGACACCCACATATCCCTGGGTCTGCCCAAGCCAACGCCGCTTCAGCATGAGCCAGAGGGTTCCTGGGGACTCGCCACTCTCCCAAGCAGGGCCACGGGAATCCCTCAGGACCAGCCCACCCATCACTGCAGCATGCCCAGGCAGGCAGCAGAGGTCCAGACTCATCTCCGGGCGCTGTGGGGCAGGATCACGGGAATGCCAGGCTGTGGGCACAGGCACCCCGGGCGGGGAATTTGGGACAGCACTGCCAGAATGGCTCACACAGGCAGCAAAGAGCTGTTTGTCCTTCCCAACCCATTGTGGCAGGAAGCTGGCCCCCAAAAAAGCTGGCATGTGGGGTAAGCCAGTCAGGACCACTGGCACTGGTGGCCCAGGGCCGTGGTGGGGTGATGCCACTGATAGCAACTCGTGGTATCTTCCCCGCCCCAGCCCCTGAGGCTGCGGTTTCACAACGTTTCCTCCGATCTGAGCACGGGTTGCCACCAGATGAGCCACCCCGCTCCCACATGAAGCATCTCACCACAGCGTGACCGAGTGAGCCGGCAGCGGCACTGGCACAGCCAGTTCCAACGGGTTTGCTGGCCCAGCTCAGCGGCACCGCAGTCAGCCGAGGGAGGTGGTGGAGCAGCCCCCACCTTCTAGAAATAACCCATGCTCCAGCTGGGGAACCCCACAGCCCCCATCTGTGCTTCCAGCCTCCCCCTGTGCTGCTGAAGCAGACAGGGCCGGGCAGGGGGCTCTGCTCCTCACAGCAAGGAGTGGAGCCGGCCGGCACAGCCCCAGCCCCTGTGCAAGACGTGATTCAAGACTTCCCCTTCAGTGCATGCTCGACAGCACCCAGCTGGAGCAGACATGCGGGGAAAGCACAGTTCCAGCCACTTCCCCAAATCTAGGGTGCAGATCTAGCAGACACCATGGCAAGGGGTGAAGCTGCCCCCCCCCCCCCCCCCAACACCCTCCCTGACTGACCAAAGCTCCGGGGAGATCAGCCACCTTATCAGGCTGTCATTCAGTTGCACAAAGCGGTTGGCCGAGATAAATTTGAGATGAAGATAAGAGCACCCACACTACAACTGCCCTCTCTCCATGCAGGTCCACTCCGGGTGAGCCGGCACTCACGTTACTGTGCCGTTACCAGGAGGAAGCACTGAGGGTCTTTATCTCTGGCTGTGGATGGATGTTTCTTCACCCTCACCGCCTCATTCCCCATCACCACCTCAGCAGGGATGGGGCAGGCTCCTGCACCAGTCACAGCACGCTGTCCCCTCAGAGAGGGACCTGGACACAGGAGTCCCCACCAGCCCCTGCACTTCGTTGCATTTTTTGACCTCAGGGCACGATGCAAGATGAGCACCCATTGATAACTGACGCCAAGCCGGTGCCTCCTCCACATGCCCATGGGGCTCTTACTCACCAGGCACCTTCCCCTGCTGTGGACAGGCAGTGCTGCCTGCAAACGCAGCACCCAAGGTGCCAGTCCCCAGCACAGTCAAGGGCCCCGTGCCCCTGCGCCCCAAGGCTGGGGACAACCAAGAGCTGCCCAGCCACAAGCAAGTCCTTGGTAAACCCCCGGGCTCCCAGGAAAGCACAGGTTTTACGGTTGGTCTTGTTTTTGCTGTACCGTTGACTGGCTAAGCACACAGCTCTCACCCCAACTTGATGCCACTCCAATGCAGGGGGACACAGGGACACCCTGCAGCCCACCCCCCCCCCCCCCCCAGGTATGGCCCGAGGGACAGCAGGGAGCCCCGGGCTGTCAGTGCCCAGGCAGCACCTCCCACTGTGGCATGGGGACAGTGCCCAGTCAGAACGGAGTTGCCACAGTGCCCCTTCCAGGTTCAGCCATCCATGCCTGGAGGATCCTGGAGCACCCCACTGTCCCCTACACATGGGGGACCCAAGTCCCCACCTCATTGCCATGGGGGATGCTGCCCTTCCATACAGGGCACCCCAGAAAGGCACCTCCCATTCTGTCCCCTCTGCTCATGGCACATTGGGCCCATCTCCCCCCACCCAGGGCACTGCCACCTCAGCCCTGATATTGCCTAGGGCTGGTTCACCCTCCCTACAGGGCACCCAGGAAAGCCCCCCTCAAGGCAGCGTCCCTTCCGTGGTGGGGCTGCTCCCTTCCACCCCAGGGCATGCAATTCTGCTCATCCCTGGGGCTGCCCCCTCCATGTGGGGGGGACTCAGTCCCCACCTCACTTCCACCCTCCAGGCAGGGGGCTGCAGAAAGGCTTCCCTGGGGCTGACCCCCACCCCAGAGAGGCTCCCTCAGGGCCACCCATCTTCAGGGAGGCTTCCCTCCATGCAGGGCAGCCTCCCTCCAGGGCATCCCCAAGGCTCCAGAAAGGTGCCCCTCCCCACTCAGGGAATCCCCGAAAGGCACCCATGGTCCTGTTCCCCACCGCAGGGCATCCCAGAAAGGTACCCCAGGGCTGATCTTGCACTCCCGAAAGGCTCCTCCAGGGCCACCCATCTCCACCCAGGGCACCCCAGAAAGTGTCCCCCCGGGGCCACCCATCTCCACCCAGGACAACCTCCGAAGGGCTCTCCCAGCGCTGCTCCCCACCCCAGAGCATCCCAGCAAAGCCCCACCATGACCACCACCACCACCGCTCCCCCCGCCACGAGCAGCCCAGCACCCACCGGCGAGGTGCCAGGACTTCCTCCGCCCGTAGCGGCCGCAGCCGGCGGAGCGGTCGGCCTCGTAGCCGAGGAGCGGCGTGCAGAGCCCATCGGCCGCCTGCCCGGCCAGCAGCAGCGCCCCGGCCAGGCGGTGGCCGTAGCCCAGCACGGCGTGCAGGTAGAGCAGCAGGTATGTGAACCACAGCGAGGCGCACAGGTCGTTCAGGAAGTGCCCGGCCGCAAAGCTCAGCCGCGCCCGCAGCGCCAGCTCCGCCGCGCCCGCCGGGGGCTCCGCCATGCCGCGCTCCCGCTGGTGGCCCGCAGCGCCCGGCACGGGACGGGACGGGACGGGACTGGAAGCGACGGGGCGGGGCGGGACTGCGGCGCTGCCCGGCCCCGCCATCCCCGTGCTCCCCGCCTCGGCCGGCCGTGCCTCCCCCCGCCCCCCGGGCACGATGCTCCGAGCGGTGCCGCCCGAGCCCGCGGCGGGGTGGGGGTGCGGCGGGGTGAGGGGTGAGGGTACGGGGGTCGCCAGGGCTCTTGGTGGTGGGCACTGGAACCAGTGTGTGGGGGGGTACTGGGATTACTGGGACTTTGAGGTGACTACTGGGGTCATGGGAACTCCCCTTTGAGGGGATACTGGGATACTGGGGTAACTACTGGCATCATGGGGGCCCTCCATTTAGGTGCATACCGGGGTTACTGGGAGCAGTATGGGTGTACTGGTGTGACTGGGACCTCCCCTTGTGTAGGTAATGAAGTGACTAGGACCATTATGGGCAGTACTGGATCAGTGGGAGCAGGGTCGGTGAGGGGTACTGGGATCACTGGGACTCTGGGATGATTACTGGAGTCATGGGACCCCACCCCTTGGGTGCATACGGGGGTCACTGGGAGCGGTATGGGGGTACTGGAGTGACTGGGACCTCCTCTTGAGTAGGTACCAGGGTCACTGGGACCAGTATGAGCAGTACTGGGATCACTGGGAGCAGCATGGGGGGAGTACTAGGGTCACTGGGACTCTGGAGTGACTACTGGCATCATGGGGACCCCCAACTGAGTGCATACTGGAGTCACTGGGAGCAGTGTGGGCATACTGGGGTGACTGTGACCTCCTCTTGAGTCAGTACTGGGGTGACTGGGACCATTATGGGCAGTACTAGGGTCACTGGGACTCTGGGGTGTCCATCCCTTGGGTGGATACTGGAGTCACTGGGAGTGGTGTGGAGGTACTGGGATGACTGGGACCTCCTCTTGAGTAGGTACTGGGTGAGTGGGACCAGTATGAGCAGTATTGGGGTCACTAGGACTCTCTGACTATTGGTATCATGAGGACCCCCAGTTGGGTGCATATGGGAGTCACTGGGAGCGGTGTGGGGGTACTGGGGTGACTGGGACCAGTAAGGGCAGTACCAGGGTCACTAGGATCAGTATGGGTAGTACTGGGGCTGGTGAGTTCCCCTTCATGGGGTGTACTGGGGTCACTGGGAGCAGTGGAGGGTGGGGCTCAGGGCCACTGGGACCCCAAGGGTGGGCGTTGGGGCCACTGGGAGCCATCATGGGACAATGGGGTTACTGGGAGCAATGGCAGGATACCGGGATCACTGGGACTGGAGGCGCTGGGAGCAGTGAGGGCACGCTGGGACCGCTGGGACCACTGGGCCCTCTCGAGGTCCCTCCTGGGGCTCCGCTCTAGATGTCAGGGTGGGCACTGGGGTGGGCACCCACGGCGCGTTGGTTGCAGTATGCACCGCTCCGCTCAAGTCGTTGCCCCTTTAAGGCGCTGCTCCCCCCGAGCCCCCCCCACCCCGAACGCTTCCCCGTCCCCACGCCGGTTGCTGATTGGCCCGCAGCCTGCCGCGCGTGCCCAACTCAACGTACGCGCACGCGTGCGGCCAGCCAGCCCCGCTCCCTCCTTGCCCCGCGCCCTCGCCGCTTTTACCTCTGACTCCAGCCAATCGGCGTTCGGCTGCGCGCAGCACGGCTCGGCGCGAGCGGCCAATTGGAAGCGCCGAGGCAGGCTGCGGCTTTACATAATAATGAGGGGGCGGGGCTGAGGGAGGAAGAGCGGCTGGTGGCGCCAGGAAAGTTGGGGCGGAGGTGAGGGTCCGGGGGCATGGGCGGGGGGCGGTGTTTGGGGGTGAGCCTGTCGGGGGGCAGCGATGTGATCCCGGGGGGACGGCGGGTCGGGGGGGCGCGGCGGAGGGTGGGTCAGTGCGGGGAGCGGGGCTGGAGCTCGCGCTGGGGCCCGGTGGGCGGGCGGGGACTGACGGGAGGGGCTTCCCTGGGGACCTGCGGGAGGTGGAGAGAGCACGGGGGGGGGCTGGCAGGGGAGGGGGCCCCGCTGGGGGGGTGTGACTGCGATGTCCTCACGGGGAAGAGCATTCCGAGGGGGTCTTTGGCGGTTGGACGGGGAGGGATCCCGAAGTGCCCCCTTGGAGCTCCGTCTGCACCAGCCCCCACGGCGCAGATGCTAGCTCTGGCCCTGTCCTGCAGGGGTGGTGACCCGAGCACTGCTGGTGACCCCCGGACCCATGGCCAAGCAGCTGCCTGCCGGGATGCTGTAAGTGCTGCCCCTCTGCTGCGCGCTGGGGCCCCCTGTCCTCCTGCATGCCACGAGCCACTCCACGTCACCCTGTCCAGCGCCGGGCCTCAGTCCTTTGTCCCTTGCTAAAGGGTGACTGGTCTTGCCTGGCAAGCCTTGGGGGTCTTCTGCGTGTTTTGGGGATCCCCATCCCCTCCTGCGGTCTGCATCACCCCCCCATTTCCCTGCCTGCTGCGTTAGCTTGTGCTCCTGCCCAGCCTGGCTAATTAGCGCAGGGCAAACGGAGATCTGGTGTAAAAGGAGTGTTTCGTGAACCCTGTGCTGTCCTGGGCTGGTGGTGCGCGCTGTCCCTTCCAGCAGAGGGACAGGAATGCGGGGGCCACGGCACGTCCCGGGCAGGGGGATGGGGACACGCCTCCGGGGGGGAGGGAGGTGGATGTCAGAGTGAAGCAGCCGAGAGAGGTTCAGATAAGAGGAGGAATCTTGCCTGAAGTAAATTTACTTTTTAAAGCATCCTTAGGCACGCGAGGAATCCGGATCGGGGTTGGGGAGGGGGGCAGAGATCCGGCGTGTGGTGGTGGTGGTGGAGGGTGTCAGTGCATTTCCCGGCCATGGCAGCCGAGCATGATGATCCAGTATGGACATCAACGGGAATACTTCTGACAGAGCTGATAAAGAAAGCCTAAGGCTGGCTGTGGCTGTGCAGAGACTCAGGGATTTTTTTTTTTTTCGTGTGAGCGTGGGGTGCAGGGCATTGGCTTCCAGTGGGAAGAGCTTGTGCTGGGCACCCGTTCCATCTGCAAGGACCAGTGTAGTTACGGGTGGTGTCCCTGGGGGCTTACAGGAAGGGCCTCTGCCAAATTAATTGCAAGGCTCGTACAGGCGATAACCCGGCAGTGGTAGGTTGAGGTCTCTGGGGGCATTGGGTTTACACCAGGTACATGATGTGACAAACAGGGGTGTGTCCTGAGCTGGTTGGGATTGGTCAGGCTTTTGGTATATAGCAGTATTTTCTTTCTTTGCTGGGTCTTGTGCTTGGCCCTGTGCTGGTTACTGTGTCTTGTGACTTGGATGAAACCCAAGTGAGTGCTGTTTGATGTGATTCTTGAGCCCTCTGTGGCTCCCCCGACGCAGGGGGCCCAACCGTGCTTTGCCAGCGGACACAGAAGCAGGAGCTGCGTCAGGGACCAAAGGGTGCGAGCAGGACAGGGGCTCGGCTCTGGGATGGAGTTGGCTGGAGAAGGGGCTGGGGAGGCTCAGGGAGCCCCACAATGATGCTGGAGGGGGGCTGTGTGTGCTCAGCTGGGGCAGGGAAGCTCTGCCAACCCATGTCCTCTGCTGAAGGCAGATGCTGATATGTAAACGTGAGGCAGCAAGTTGGAGAGCAGGAATCAGGGCCATCAGCACTGTGTTGGAGCTGTTTGGTGTGTCTTGGAGGTGGCTTGGTGCGTCCTAGTGGCAGTGCAGGCAGCAGGAACCTGATGGAGAGGTTGTGGCTGGAGTGGGTTGAGCTCGCGCTGGTGCCCTGCCCTCATCCTCTGCCTTGAGGGTTCTCTTTATACCTGTGCTGGCTGTGGGTGATGCTTCCAGGTGGTGCCACTGGAGCCAGGATCCAAACCCTGGCGGCTCCTCTTCCCTCACAGAGGAGGATCAACTGGTTTGTGCTGCTTGGGACTCCTCAGCAAGGTGTGTGCCTGAGCCCTGCTGCACACAGAGATGTGACTGTTGCTGTTACCTACCCCAAGAGCAGCTCCCAGCCCTCTTCCTTATGTCCCAGCATCAGCACTGGACTTCGGGGCAGCTTTTGTGTGCCTGCCCTGCTCACCTGGTGCTGGGCTCTGCTTGAGCCCTGCTGCTCAACCATGGCCTCCCCTTGCAGGGGAACAGGGGCTCCAGGGCTGCTAGTGGGTTTGGGAGCTGTTTGATTGGGTGGGATCTGGGGGATCTGGTGAGTGTGAGGCTGTACTGCTTGGGGTTGCCATCAGTCCCGACAGTTTCACAGCCCTTTCTGACAGGCACTTTCTGGCCGCAGACATGCCACGGGCAAAGCTCAGCATGGAAACTTCCTGGTGGCCATCAAGCAGGAGAAAGGAGAGTCAGCACGGACGAGTGGCGAGAAGCCACATGGTGAGGAGGAGGTGAGCTCCAGCGCCCACATCCCTTCCCACACAGTCCCTGGGAGTGGGGTCTGCGTTGTGCAGCCTGGTGCTGTCCCTCCACTTGTCCTTCAGCAGTCCAGGCGAGCCGGTGGCTGCGGCCATGGCCCGAAGAAAGGCCCAGACCTTCCCTTAGGGACTGGAGGCTCAGGCGGGTCTGCAGGCTGCTCCTGTGTCCTGCCATCACAATGGCATCGTGTGCTCAGATCCATGATGTCCCTTTCCCTTCGCTCGGTGCCAGCCGGTGAAGAAGAGGGGCTGGCCCAAGGGCAAGAAGAGGAAGAAGATCCTTCCCAACGGCCCCAAAGCCCCTGTGACGGGCTATGTGCGTTTCCTGAATGAGCGGCGTGAGCAGATCCGCACGCAGCATCCTGACCTGCCCTTCCCAGAGATCACCAAGATGCTGGGGGCTGAGTGGAGCAAGCTGCAGCTTTCGGAGAAGCAGGTACTGACTCCCTGGAGGGACCCCCCCAAGGCTGGGCAGCATGGTCTGGAGCCTGCACCCCAAACCCTTTGCTTGCTGCCTGGCTGCAGCTCCACAAAGGGACCTCATCCCAGCACTAGTGGGGTGGTGAGCAGGAGCTGGGCCTCGAGTAGTGGGGAGGGGATCAGCAGCCCCCTGGGGAGCCTGGGGCCGGGCCAGGCTGAGGACCCTCTGTGGCTGTAGCGGTACCTGGACGAAGCGGAGCGGGAGAAGCAGCAGTACATGAAGGAGCTGCGGGAATACCAGCAGTCAGAGGCCTACAAGATGTGCACAGAGAAGATCCAGGAGAAAAAGATCAAGAAAGGTGGATTGTGGGAGCAGTGGCTGCCGGCGTCAGTGCCTGGATCCAGCCAAGTGCTGCCAGAGCCTCTTGGGGGGTGCTGGGCTGTCTCTGAGGGGTAACCTCCTTCCTCCTTTCCAGAGGATGTGTGCTCTGCATCAGTGAACACCCTGCTGAATGGGCACCCGCACAAGGTGAGGCCCCAGCAGGTCTACTCGTGCGTGGGGGAACTGAGGTGTGTGGCACCGCTAGGTTCAACCTGTGGGAACTGAGCTGACTGCAGGTTTGGGCAGAGGGAGGCTCACGGGTTGTGTTTCAAGGTGCAAACTTCGTGTTGAAGCAGATCCTGGAGTGGCAGGAGGCAGAGCATAGCCTGTGCCCCATCCCTGTGCCTCCCATCTGCCCCGCCCCAGGGAGATGGCATCTCCTTCCGTGGGCTCAGCCCTGCCTGACCCGTCCCCTCCCGTCCCCCAGGCTGGCGAGTGCAGCGACACCTTCTCCACCTTTGACGTGCCCATCTTCACGGAGGAGTTCTTGGACCAAAACAAAGGTGAGGGGCTGGGCTGTAGGGTGGGGGCTGCCAATGCTGCAGCATCTGGCTTTGGGGACACTGCAGCAAGCAGTGCCACTACTGGATCAGCCTGCATGCCACTGGGCAGGACCACGGCTGGTGTTGGGTGCCATCCAGGCTCTGAAAGGTCCTTGGTGAGGTTGGATAGAGGGACCAGATCCTGGCTGGAGCTTGGGGCTGGTGACGCTGAACCTCTTCAAAGAGTTGTGGCTGGGGAAGCTATTGGGTTTGGGATAAGAGAGAGTCAGGAGGGCCACCCTGCTGACACTGTGCGGTCCTGGCAGCCCGGGAGGCTGAGCTGCGGCGCCTGCGAAAGATGAACACGGAGTTTGAGGAGCAGAATGCCATCCTGCAGAAGCACACAGAGAGCATGAACTGTGCCAAGGAGAAGCTGGAGCAGGAGCTGGCCCTGGAGGAGAGGCAGACCCTGGCCTTGCAGCAGCAGCTCCAGTCTGTGCGGCAGGCCCTCACTGCCAGCTTCGCCTCCCTCCCCATCCCGGGTGAGTTTGGGGCGGCCGTGGGGACCAGCCTGCTGCTGGGACCTGGTGGCCACATGGAGGGACACTGCTGGAGCTCCACATGTGGCATAAGCGGGGGCAATGGAGTGGTAATAGACGCTCATCTGCTGATGGGGCAGGATCCTGGAGCACTGGGAGCTCTCCAGGGAGCCCAGGCATGTGACAGCCAGTTGGGTCCCCTGTGATGAGGTAGGGCAGGCTGGGAATTGTCCTCCTCTCAAGCCACAGTCATAGCTGTGCCTGCAAGGCAGTGATTGGCCCAAATCCCTTTGTTCCTGGGCTTGTGTTCATGCAGGAGATAGCACCTCATGTTTAGGGTCCCTTCCCTAGTCACCAGCATGATGGGCAGGGCTGGATGGGGACTTGCTGGCCCTGCTAACTGGGCTGCTGCCTTGTAGGCACTGGGGAAACCCCCACGCTGAGCACTCTGGACTTCTACATGGCCAAACTGCACAGCGCCATTGAGAGCAACCCCCTGCAGCACGAGAAACTGGTGGTGCGCATCAAGGAGATCCTGTCGCGGATAGCCAGGTGAGGTGGGCAGGACTGCCTGGGCCGGCACCCCAGGGCCAGCACTGGGGACACTGGGTCAGCCCATGGCAGGGCGGGCGATGGGAGCTGAGCAGGAAAGGTGTGGGCAGAGGGGCTCGGAGCTGCTCCAGACAGCTGTGGGAGAGGGAAGCCAACCTCCTCTAATTCAGCCTTGCTTTCCTCCCTCCTCAGCGAACACTTGTGAAGGGGACCAGTCCCTCCTGGGGCCGGCCGGACCACATCCCTGTCCCTTGGAACTCACTCAAGGGACAGTCTCTCTGCTGGTGGTCTGGCTGTTTCCCCCTCCACCCAATGCACCTCACTGAAGAAGTGAGCTGGGACCACACCTCAGCCCTGGTGTGGCTGGGCCTCGCGGCTGCAGCTTCTCTGAGGACCTCGAGCTTCTGGGGACAAAGCAGTGACAAGGCTGAGAGACCCTAGCTGGCAGCCCCCTGCTCCCCTGTGAACTGCCCAGCTCCTGCAGCTCTGCCTCACTGGACCAAGGACTCCCCAAGGCCAAGCAGTGGCAGATGAGGTGCCTGTGGGTAACTGGCCTGCAGTGAATCCGCCTCTTCCAGGGTGACCCAGCGGCTGCTGTTCCCCAGCCTGTGGTGGAAGGGAGGCAGCTGGGAGCCCCTGGCCTTCAGCACTGCCTCCTAGCCCCTAGACCAGCCTAGGGAGCCTCTTGGTCCCCTGTCCTGCTGCAGGTGAGGTGGCAGGCTTCTTTCCCCTTGCCTCTTGCTCTATTTAATCTTCCTGCTTCCCCTTGCTGCTCCCCTTGGGTGCCTTCAGCCCCCTGCCCATGTCACCCTGTCTGTTACCTCTCCTGCCGTGCTTCTGGGACCAGGCGGGGCAGCTCCTGCCCTCTGCAGTGGTGAAGACAAAAAAGAAAATTTTCATGCTGGAGGGGAAGCCAGGACTGACCCCTTCCTCCCCACAGTGGGTGGCCTGGGGGGTGATGCACAAGGCTTTCCAGCTCCTGCCTCCCTCCCTAAGCCCGTGCTGCATTGTGGGACCACTGTGATGGCAGCCATGTCCTGGGCTGTGCTGGGGTTGGCTGTCCCTGGGGCTGCCTGTCACTAATCTCAGACTGTAATTAGAGAGTATCTTATTTTCTTACTAGCACTACATTGATCTGGCTCTGGGTTTAACCTGGGGCTGGTGTGCGACCACCCCTCTCTCACCTGTGAGGTCTGTGCTCTGTAGATGAGTTTCCCAGTTGCCATCTCCTGGTGGCTGCTTGGCTTGGGATGGAGATGGGAGCAAATAAATGTTGGAGAAACAACCAGCCTGGTCTCTGTGTTTGTGCTCAGAGGTGGCTTCAGAGTTCCCAGCCCTAATCCCAGGGACTTTGGGGTATGGAGCAAGGGTGATGGCCCTGAGTTCAGAGCCTGGCTGGGGCCCTTCCTACATGGCAGAGCTCACCTGATCCCAGGTGGGTGACCTGCTCCGCCAGATCGGGTTCCCAGGCCTGGCGATCACCTTACGGCCACGCCAGGAGCCAGCGCCCATCTATAATTCAGCAGAGCCAGCAGCGGGATGCGGCGGGCAGGCAGGCTCGGCAGGCAGGCCCAGGAGGGCAGCAGCCCCATGGAGAACGGTGTGGGGCCGGAGCTGGGGACCCCGGAGCCGCCTGTGGCTGAGGGCGTCCCGGCCCCCCGGCCCCCCCGTGCCCGCCCCCGGCTGGTGTTCCACACGCAGCTGGCCCACGGCAGCCCCACGGGGCGCATCGAGGGCTTCACCAACGTCAAGGAGCTCTACACCAAAATCGCTGAGGTCTTTGGCATCTCGCCCACGGAGGTGAGGGGGCTAGTGGGGAGGGGACTTTGCACCCAAAGTGGGGGATGCCGACCCTGTGGCTTTGTCTGTGGCCAGCCCTGCTGTGGGTCCCCAGCAGCTTGCAAATGCAGCTCCCAAAATGACCTGGAAAAGAGCATTTTAATTCCAGGGCTGTCTTTACCCCTCGGGGGAGTGGTTGAGTGGCTCTGTGCCTCAGTTTCCCCCCAGCAGGCAGGGAGCTGGAGCTGCCTATTCCCTGGCTGATGCCAGCTGCCGTGTAGCCTGGAGCTGAGGGAGGGGCAGGGTGTGCAGGGACATTGCAGTGCTGGGTCCCCGGGCAGGCTGGGACCCCTCTGCTCCAGCAGTGCCCAGACCTGGCCCAATCCACCCATGGCCAGCTCCTGCCCTGGCACCGCCGGTGTACCCCTGCCCTGCCAGGGCATCCCTAGCCCCTGATGACAGGGTTCCCTGGGACAGATCCTCTTTTGCACGCTCAACACGCACAAAGTTGACATGCAGAAGCTGCTGGGGGGACAGATTGGTCTGGAAGACTTCATCTTTGCCCATGTCCGGGGCGAGACAAAGGAGGTGGAGGTGACCAAGACGGAGGATGCGCTTGGCCTCACCATTACAGACAACGGAGCAGGCTACGCTTTCATCAAGGTGAACCCCAGTGTGGAGCCACGCTGGGGCAGGGGGCAGCCCTGGGTGCTGGGGCAGGGGGCAGCCCTGGGTGCTGGGGCCCTGCAGGGTGACAGCCCCTGCTGCCACCCCATCCCTGGGACTGTGCTTCTTACCTGATTTCTACCCCCGCCTCGATTAGTACCCCCTGGGTCCACCCTGGTCCTGGGGGTCTTCCCTGCCATGGTGCAGTTTGGGGGGACCCTCCCTGTCTGACCTGGTTGCTAAAGGACATGGGACCATGGAAGTCTTTTCTGCAGGGTGGGATGGGGGCTCTAGCTGTCCTTCCCATGGTGCCATTTTGTTATTTTGTGTCCTCCTGCACGGTCCCCAGAGAATCAAGGAGGGGAGCATCATCAACCGCCTCCAGACAGTGTGTGTGGGGGACAGCATCGAGGCCATCAATGACCACACCATTGTGGGCTGCCGGCACTACGAGGTGGCTCGGATGCTGCGGGAACTGCCCCGGGCTCAGCCCTTCACCCTCCGCCTGGTGCAGCCCAAAAAAGCCTTTGGTGAGTTGGAGGGGTCCCCCTGCTCTTGCCTTGGGGCCTGGGGGACCCCTGGGAGGAGTGTGGGGAGACCAATAGCCTGTGGCCCTCCTGCCCTGCAGGGCAGGACCCCCCAGGGTCCACTGCCCCTTGTGCACCCGTCTTGCACCCCCACCCTGTGTGTGCCCTTGTGGACCTGGGGCACCCCTGCACGGCACTCGCGGGGGCACTCCTTGGGGAGACCCCACACCTGCTTGTGCTCCCCGTGGAGGAAACCTCTCCCTCTTTGTGCACTGTCCTAGGCACCCTAAGGCCACGTGTGTCCCCACCCTGTCCCCAGAGGTGTCCCACGCTGCCCGTGCGCATCCCCTTCCCATGCAGAGCTTGCCCTGCGGTGTCCCACAGGGATGCTGGGGCTGGGTGATGGCCGGGGCGGTGGGCAGCCAGGGGCAGGAGGTGCCTGCACCCTCACCCCACCTCATCCCCCTACCCGGGGCGCAGACATGATCGGGCAGAGGACGCGAAGCAGCAAGAACCTGGCTGAGGGCAGAGTGGCCAGCGGGAAGGGAACATTGCGGCTGCGGGCACAGGGCCCCGCCACGCTGGAGGAGGGGGTAAGAAGCCCCCAGAGACCCCCACCCTGAGCCCACGGACACTCACGCTGTGCTGGGGGTGGGGATGAGCATCCCCGTGCCCCTGGGCAGACCCTGCACTGGGCCTCCATAGGGTGCATTGCTGGGTGCCCACGTGTGCAGCACCCATGGGCACAGCTCCAAGGGAGTGAGGGGGTCCCTGGGCCGTGTCCCCACCCCGTGACACCGCCTGCTGGGCCTCTTGCCCCCAGCTCAGCCCTTTGGAGGAAGAAGCCGCCCGCCGGGTGGACGACCTGCTGGAGAGCTACATGGGCATCCGGGACAGCGAGCTGGGTGAGCGGCAGGGTGGGCAGAGGGTGCCCGTCCCTACCCCTCGCCCCACCTAACCCTGCCCCTCCTCCCCACCTAACCCCCACCTCCTCCCCAGCCTCGACGATGGTGGAGGCAGCGAAGGAGAGCCCTGGCGCGGCCCAGCTTGCCCGCGGCTTGGACTTGGTGCTGGGCGAGTTTGCCTTCCCCCAGGAGTTCGTGGCCGAGGTGTGGGCAGCCGTCTGCCACCCCGAGGGGGGGCAGGAGTAGCTCAGGGGGGCAGTGAAGCCTCTCGTCCCCATCCCCTCCCTGCATCCCCACCCCACCTGGGGTTGGTGGTGCCTGTGGGGATCCCCATCCTGCCCCACTCCCTGCCTTGAGCTGCATCCAAGTGTGTCCCCTGGGTTGAGGGGGGGTCAGCAGGGCATTCAGCCCACCCTCCCCCCTAGAACCCCCTCGCACACCCTCAAAATGTGGCAGAAAGAGGCCACGACTCATTAAAGCAGAGACTGGAGGAGAAGGGCTGTTGCTCTGGCTGGCAATGGGGCTGGGGCCCCCCCAACATCCCCCTGGATGCTCACTCCCAGTGGGCATGGAGAGCTGCACAAGCTGTGTTTTATTGGGAGGGGGTGTCACTCAGATGGGGACGGGGAGGAGCGAGCAGCCCTGTGCCCCCTGCTACCGTCTTGGGGCGGACGGGGCAGGGAGAGCCCATGGGTGCAAGTGATGGGGACAATTAATTAACCTGGGGGGTGGGATGGGGGGGTGGGTTGTTCCCCCCCGCCTTGGTGCCTGTCTCTGGAGGCCTCTACTGCTGGACAGAGTCGGCAGTGAGCTTACGGTGCAGGGAGGGGTTGAGGGAGAGGATGGAGGGCCGGGGTCGCAGGCTGGGGTAGAGGCGCTGCAGCACAGCCCGGCGGAAGAGGATGTAGACCCAGGGGTCCAGGATCTGGTTCCAGGTGACCATGCGGATGTAGATGAGCAGCATCTTCTGTGTCTTCGTGGGCAGCATCTGGAGCTGGCCACTGGCTGGCAGCTGCTGCAGGACTGTCTGGACAATGAAGATCTAGGGGGGAAAGAGAGCAAGGTGTCAGTGAGGAGCAGGGGGTATCCACACAGAGACCATGCCCCAGGGTGGGGGAGGTGATAAGGGTCCAGGCTGGGTGTTGAGCCTGTTGGAGAGGGGTCCCAGGCTCAGGTGGCGGGGGGACACCAAGACCCAGGGCTACATCAGGAGGGACAAGGGAGGGGAACACACCGAATCCTGGGACCTCACCAGGAGGAGCTTGAGGGTGACACCAAGACCCAAGGGGTACATGGAGTGGAGGGGTGCACCAAGGTGTGGAACCTCACCAGGAGGGTCATGGGGGGACACCAAGACCCAGGCAGGACAAGGAGGGGGGAGAACACCAAGATGTAGAGCCTCACCAGGAGGGGCATCCAGCAGATGGTGGCAATGACCATGATGCCCACGAGCTGCACCATCATCTCCACCTCGCTGTCCCGGCGCCGCTGAACCGACTCCCGGTCGTGGTAGACACGGCAGAGTGTCACCACACTGACTGTGTTGAAGATGAAGGAGAGCAGCACGGAGAAGATGCCCAGCAGGGCGAAGAGAAGGCAGAAGATGACGTTGCCAGTGTCGGGCAGGAGGGTGAGGAAGCACCAGGAGCCAGGGTACTGCAGCGTGTACCGCCCCAGCCCCAGCACTGGCAGCAGCCCCAGCAGGCAGGAGAAGCCCCACACCAGCCCCACGATGGACCAGGCGCGGCGCTTCGAGATGTTGGTGGAGCGAGAGAAGGGGTGGTTGATGCCAAAGAACCTCTCCCCAGCCATGGTGGCCCCCAGCAGCAGTGGGCACTGCCCAAAGAAGACCATGGAGAAGCCAAGGAAGTTGCAGAGATGGCAGCCGGTGTCCACCTTGGCCCAGGGGAACTTGATGAAGTGGTAGGGGATGATGACCGAGGCTGTCACCAGCAGCCCCATGAAGTCTGTGACCACCAGCCCACAGAGGAAGACGAGGAAGGAGGAGCGGGCCCGGCTGGACAGCTTGCGGGAGGAGCTGAGCAGGACGCAGAGGGCAAAGAGGTTGGAGCAGAGGCCAATGAGGCCAAAGGCAGTAGAGAACCAGGGCGAGGTGATGCTGTTCTGCACGTTGTTGTGGCCATCGCTGGTGTTGAACACCCCGAAGCATGTATGTGACTGCCTGGCCATGCTGCCATTGAGGGCCCCCATATTCCCCCACCCCATCCTGCTTCTTCCAGTGGCATCAGGCATCCTCCTGGCTTGGCTCCATGGCACGTGTTCCCTGCTGGTGCGAGCACCGATTCCGCCTTGCCCTGTGGGGACAAGGAGGGGGGGTTTAGGGCTGAGCCCACACATCACCCACTCTGAGCCTGCAAATGTGGGGCACCCCACAAGCTGTGGAGTGGGCCACCAAATCAGGACCACAGCCCCTGACAGGCTGGCACCGCTCTTGGCGCAGCAGTGGGTGTGGAGGCCCCAGCCCCACAGCTGGCTGGGATTAACTGTCCCTGGCCACCAGCCACATGGGGCTGTTGCCACGAGGCTGTAATCCAGTGTGGCGGGGGTTTGGAGAAGCACGGCGCTGGCAGCTTGGCTCTGACGGCACCAGCTTCTTCGTCGGGGACATTTGCCCTCTGCCACGGTGGGGAGTACACACTCTGAAGGATGGGGTGTGCAGGCACAGGGGGGCTGTACCAGGGCCTGATCCTGACACCCCATCCCTGCGCCTTCCCCTCTGCACCCCCAGCTCTGTGGGGAGAGGCCCCGTTCCCACAGTGTGGTGGAGCAACTGAGGCACAGGATGGGATGTCCACGCCTGGAGCTGTGTGCTGCACCCCTGGCTCAGGCACCACGGCCAGCCCACAGCCATGGGGTGCTTGTACTTCTGTTCTTGCTGCCCCCCCCCTGGCCCCACCACAGCTGGAGTCAAGGATTTGTCAAGGGGCCGTTTGCCCGGTGGCTGTGGCAGGGTGCACGAGGACAGCTCTGGTCACGGGCAGCCTGGCTGATGCCATGCTGGCTTCCTGGCCGTAACCTGGGGCTGGCAACTGTCCGGCGTCCGGAAAGCCCCGGGGGTCCTGCCTCCATCGCTAATTAGTCCAGGCTGCTAACTAGGGGATGTGGGATGGGGCAGAGGCATGGCCACAGTGGGGATCAGATGCCTCACAGGGACCAGGCACCCCAGGGACCAGAGCCCTCCTCTCCTCCTGGGACACATTCTTCCAGGCTGTGTATGTCCTTGCCACCCCATCTGACTGACCCTGCACCGCTGGCTGACACCATCCCTGGCCCGGTGACCCCTGGGGGATGCCCAGCTGTATGCCAACATGCCACCTCTGCAAAGACCCTGCTGTGGTGCCCCCTGGCCATGAGGGTCCTGGCACCCCTGCCTCCCCTTTGTGCAGGCTGGCACTGCCACCTGCCCTCTGTCCCCATCCCTAATTCAAACATCAAGCCAGCCCCAACGAGCACCAAACCCAGCAGCATCTGGCCACACTCTGCTTCTACACGTCCCTGTACCATGCCAGGCAGCCTGGCACCCCCCACTTGCAACCCCCTTTCCAGCCCCCAGTGCAAGGGCGGCCACAGGGATGGGAGTCACGGTGCACGCTGATCCCACAGCGCATCGCGAGCCTGGGATGGCGCCAGGCATTGCAACATCCTCCTCCAGGCCACATCCAGGCAGGCTGCAGGGCTGAGGGGGCTGGCACCCATCCGGCATGGCAGCACCCCCTCACCCCCGCTGCCAGCTGCACTCTTGGTCCCACAGCTGCTGGGGAGCTGGGACGGGGCTGGGGGTGGTGGCAGGGGCACATCCCTGTCCCCGTTCCTCATCCCAGCGCGGGCGCTGGCAGTGTGGTCGTGGTTCATTGCTGCAGTGTGAGGATGGGACGGCTGTTTCCATGAGACAAAATGAAAACTTGCTGCTGTTTGTTTTCACTGGTCCCTGAAGGATGGCAGCGGCACCCCAAAGGCGTTGGTTCCCTTGAGACAGGCAATCAGGCCGTGGTGTGACGGTTTTGGGTCTCCTCGAGGAACCAGCAGCCTTTCCCATGTCCCCTGGGATTTCCCTCCCTGGGAGGAGACAAATTTTACCCCCCGCCCCACAGTGATGTTACATGAGTGCCACGGCTCAGAGGTCCTGCTCTGGCTGTCCCTTGGCACGTGCCTGCCCCCACTCTCGGGGTGCTGTCTCCAAGTGTGTGTTCCCTGCGAGGCTGGGGATCAGGAGCCTTCAGGGCAGTCACCCAGGGACTCAGAGCTGTGGGATGCTCTTGGCTGCTGATTGACCCAGGGTCTGAGCCCTGTCCCCACAGAGAGGGAGTCTCCCCACAGTGACCCTACAGCCGGGCAAGGATGCACCAGTCCTGGCAGCTCCGCACTGCATGCCCCAAATCCCACCATCCCACCACCTACGGCCCCCCCCATCCTCCCCTGCTGCCCCGCTGCCACCACAGCCCGGACCCTCGCTCGCCACTCGCAGCCGGCAGGGCCTAGGACGCGGGGGCTGTGCCCCGGGTCAGCCGCGGCGCGGGGGCACCCTCGGGGCTGAGCAGCTGGGTGCCACCCTGCGCAGAGCTGCCTCGGCCTGCGACTGTGAAGCACTTAGAGCAAATCAAATATTAAAGGGCAGCCATTTAGTGCCAGCACACTGGGACCGAGACGAACCCCGCACGCACACCAGAGTGAACCAGAAGCACTTACGGGAAAGGGTTCACGTGGGGCCAGGGGATCCCCCCCCATCACGGGCAGCTTCATCAGGAGGTGTGCATGGGGACAGCACGGGGCCTCCGGAGGAGAGACCCTGAGCCCAGTGCCTGTCCCCTCTGCCCCGGCGTGCTTGGGTTTGCAGTTACTGTATCTGGCAAAACCCTCTCCCGGGAGATCCTGTGGGAGTGAGGGCTTGGCTGCTGGGGTAAAACCCTGGCGGAGAGGAACTGTCTCCCAGATGGGCGGCTGGAGGCTGAGAGGTGCTGGCAGCAGCAGCAGGGGTCGGTGGGGACACTAATGGGGCACTTGACACCACGTGAGTCCGTGGGTCAACGTTACAGTGCAGATGCACTGTGGGCTGCCTTGCCTCCGCTGGGCACCACTTCCTGCCCTGGCCACATCTGAGGTTAACAAGGGAAAGGAAAGAAGCTAATGGGGAGCATGGGACTCCTTATCAGCGCAGCTCCCAGCCCAGCCTGTTGCTTCCCCGGGCAGGGCTGGGCATGGGGCTGGCAGGGTCAGGCCGGGGAAGGCTGGGAAGGGAGGTTTGCTGGGCAGCAGGGCACCTCACACCTGCAAAGGAACCCCAAACTGGGCAGCAGCAACTCCCCCCACTCCCTGCATGTCCCCTTGGCCTGGGCTTTGTCACCTAGGATGTGGTGCTCAGCCGCAGGGCAGCTGTGCAGGAGGTGCTGCAGGGGTTTGCATTTGTGCCTCTTGTGTCCAGTCCCTCTTCTTTGCTTGCTGCACCTCTCCAGGGACAGTTCCATCCCTCCTTGTCCTGGAGGGACAAGGACTTTCTCTGCAGTGTCCCTTCTGCCTCTCCAGCCTGATGTCCTTTGTGCAGGTGGTCCCACAGGATGCTGTTGGGCATAGCTGTCCCTGGGCAGGGATGTGGTCCCACTGCCAGCCAACGCCCCTGGCTGGGGCTCTCTGGGCAGCAGATCAGCTCAAGGCCATCAGCTGGGACAGGAAAGGCAACAGCCACGTCATGGGGACGGGGACCTGGCAGGACCCCAGTGTCCCTCTTTGGACCCGCAACCACCAAAGGGACCTGCTGTCAGGGAAGCTGGCCTAGCCCGGAGCAGGGGCATCCCTGGGACACCCAGGACAGAGGACATTCACAGGAAGCAGTGACACACCAGCAGGGATGGTCCCTGCCAGGCGTGGTGGCTGTCCTTGCCTGTCCCCGCTGTGGCCCATGGCAGAGGTCCCCAACCCGCTCACCCTCCGGGCTGGCTGGGCATGGTCCCTGTCCCTGTCACCCCAGCCTGTCCCCGGAGCAGGGGGTGGCAGCTGGGCGATCACCCCGGGCACCCTCGGGAGCCAGAGCCAGTGCCCAGCAGCGCCCCCCGCGCCTCGGCTGCTCCCGGCCGCGGCATCGCGGCATCTCCGGGGCTGCCAAGCCCTGCGGCACCGCCCGAAGCAGCCCCTTTCCCGGCCCCCTGCCCACGGAACTTTGCTGGGAGGGCGGCGGGGGGCGGGGGGTGAGCGCGGGCACCACGTCCTCGTCCTCGCCGCGTGGGGTCACCTCCCCCCCCCGAAACGTACCAGTCTTGGGGTTTCTGTGCGAACCGGGCGGCGGAGCCAGCGCTTATCGCCTGGCCCAGCCCTGCGGTCTGTCCGTCCATCCCCCTCCGTCCGTCCATCCCAGCCCTGCAGGCTCTTTGTCCTCCTCAGCTCCTCCGGCCGCGCCCCCCCCGGCGCGCATCCCCCGGCCCCTCCATCCCCCGCTGCCCGGACCCTACCTCGCTGCCGGCGGGGCGCCTCCGGCGCGACTGAGCCCAGCCCGGCTCGGCTCAGCCCGGCTCGGCTCAGCCCGGCCCTCGGGCGGGCGGGGGAAGGACCGCGCTCGCAGCTCCCCCCGGCCCCGCCCTGTGCCCCCCGAACGGGGTCCGGATGCGGCCCCGCGCTGTCCCCTGTCCCCTCCGACCCCCACCCCATCGCCCGTCTCGCCGCCTGGGTCTGGCCCCACCGGGCTGCACCCCAAGCCCCTGCAGCATCTCCCGGTGCTGAGTCCCCCGCGCCAGCACCCAGAGCCCCGCCGGCCCGCTGCCACCCCGAAGGGCAGCACCCACGGGTGGGACGAGGGGCCGCGTCCCCCGGCCTCACCTGTCCCTGCTCAGCTGTGAGAACGGGCTGGCGCTGAGACACCCCAAGCCCGTGCCGTCCCAGCTATATTTAGCGGGGCCGGGCTCTTATCCGGGTTACTCATTTGTTTACCCGAGCTGGATTCCTGCGTCCGGAGGGGGGGGGTCAGTCCTGCTGTGCCACCACCACCAACCATCACAGTGTGACCCACATGGGCACATCTCCACTGGGCTGGCATCGCAGCAGGGCCTTGTCCACCAGCCTGGGAGGGTGACGACCCGCTGTGCTGCAACTCACCCCAAAACCCAGGGATAGGGAGGCAGCGGCTCCTGGAAGGAGGGTGGAGGAGGGCTGAAGGTGCTACATGGATGTGACTGGGTACCCCCAGCAGTGTCCTGGGGTGTCCTCTGCAGCCCCAGCCACCTGTACCCCAGGGGATGCAGCCAGACGCTGGGGGTTTTCGCACACCAGAGCTATGCCCAGCCTGACTGCTCTGAGCTTGATGTCACACTGTGCTGCTCAAAGCCACAGTCAGGCCACCAGGGTGACAAAGCCCCAGGCACTGTCCTGCTGAGACATGGGAGCCACCAGAGGGGACATGGCGGCCTCTGCTGCTCCTCTTGGTGCTCTGCCAGGGAGGGCAGAGCCCATCCCCGCCACGAGCATCTCCATCCAGCTCCAAAGCATTGGGAGCATCAGAGCCCACGGGTGACAGGAACATCCTGTGCACCCAGCATTCCATCAAAGCCAGCGAGGCCGGGGCGTGCAGGTGGCCAGGTGATGCTCAGAGGCCTGAGCAGGTTTTCTTGCCACTGCCTTGGCACTGCTGGGCTGCAGACCCCATCCATCAATCTCTTGGTTTGGAGCAAAGACTGTGACAGCAGAAGGCTGGGAGGAGGGTGACAGTCGGCTGGAGCCAGAGGGACAGCCTGCGGAGCTGGAATGCAGCTGGCCCTAGCAGGGGGAGCGTGATGGGAGCAGGAGCGGCCCTGCTGCGGGTGGAACCTGGATCAGCAGCTGGCTGCTGTACTTGGATGCTGCTTGGGTGTGCCAACCCTCCCACCATCCTGGTACAGGGTGCAGCTGTGTTCAGAGAGGATGTGGGGGGTGCCACAGGGGTGCCAAAGGTGGCTGTGCCCCCACCCGCCACCACCCTGGCATGAACCTGTCTGAGCCACTGCCGTTGTTTCTGGGAGCAGAAAAGAGCTGTGCCTCCCAAACCCAGCCCGGGGTGTGCCACGGCAAACCACAGGGCAGAAGAACGTAACTGTCTCTACCCAAAGTATAGGGGAGAAGCAGAGAAGAGCACTGAGAGCATCCAGGGCTGGAAAAATCCATCCTGGATTCAGCCGGATCCATCCCCTGAACCAGCCGCAGCGGGCGCCCGGCTGCAGCAGCTCCCGGGGCTCAGGCTCTGCAGGCTCTGGTGCCTGAGCAGTGGCTTTGTCCAGGGGCAAAGTCAGGGGTCTGGGAAAAAGCCAGCGCCTGGGAGGGAACATGGGCCCTGTCCAGGCTGGGGACACAGTGGGACATTTTTGGGGAAGTGCCCCACTCCCCACGTGTGTGTGCCCAGGCTGTGGGCAGGGGGGCTCTGCCAGGCAGTGAAGAAGGGAGGACACCCAACCACTGGCTTTTTTTCCCCGTTTCCTCCAAAGCCATCCCTGGCCGGGCCTGCACACACTTCCTGCGCCAAGCTCAGGCCCCAAACCCCCCCTGCGCCGAGCAGCTGCTCAACGGCTTTAAATAATGCACAGGAAGGAGAGGCCAGGGGATGGGTCCCGGCGCAGCCGTCAGCCCGGGACGTCCGGCAGGATGGGCTGGGGGCACTCGCGTGCAGGGCTGAGGCAGTGGGGGGCTCCTCATCCCTGGGCAAGCTGAGCCCCTCCGGCATGCGTGGGTGGCTGGGGCAGGCGTGGGAGTCTCCCTGAGCTTCCACAGTGTTTGCAGGGCTGGATCTGGCCAGAGGTGCTGGGAGCAGCAGGACGGGGTGACCCTCCTGAGCTATGGACAGCTGCGGGGCAGCTCCTGAGGCCAGAGAGCCTCCACGCCGCTGGGGTGGCTCTGTCTCAGTGCTGAGGGACCTTGGGCAGCCCCCGAGCCCCTCTGCCGTGGGGCTGTACGGGGGGGCAGGATGCAGCGAGGCCCGTGGGGAGGAAACAACCTCACAGCAATAGTTCACGGCCAAGACAGAGGTTTCCTGGAGGCTGCATCACTCATGCACCAGCATCCCCTCCTGCCCGCTGCAGCACAGAGCAGCAACACCCTGAGGGTTTGGGAGCTGGTGGGGGTGGGGACATGTGGGGCCATCCCAGACGAGGGTGGCTGTGCTCCATGGACATCACCTGCAGGGACTGATGCCAGCAAGTCCCTGCGCAGCCCCAAAGCTCTCCCCAAGGTGCCCAAAACCCACTGAGTGTCACTCAAGGCCCTCAGGAACCCCCACTTCAGCGGTAGGGTCTGAGGAGTGTGGCTGCCCCTGGCCCAGGGCAGCAAAAGCTGCTCAGGCACAGGGTGGGAGGGATTGCAGGCCATGGAAACCAGATTTTCCCCTGTAAGGAGATATCCCATCTCACACCCCTCTTCTCCTCCCTGCCAGAGGCAGACGCCTTGCAGCCATTGAACTGCTTCATCCCTCAGCCAGGGTCAAGGGAGGTGGTGGAGCTCCCAGGCTGCGGAAGCCGATCCCAGGGGAAAACATGCCAGAAATGGGGCTGTCTGAGAGGGCAATGGGCCCAGAGAGGTCTGCAGCAGTGGGAGCACTGGGGCAGGGCTGTGCTCATGGAGTCAAGGATGCCACAGCTCCAGGCGGGAGCATCTGGGCTGGGCAGGTCTGGCACTGGAGATGGAGTGTGTGGGGCTGGCAGGGGGCTGGCAGGGGGAGCATACGGGGCTGGAACAGGGAAGGGGAGCACACAGGGCTGATGGCTTGTGGAGAGGTGGTGGCAGACCCCAGAGACATGGGGGTGAGGAGACGCCCCCAGCACTACACAGCCCCCAGGGGAGCTCCCAGTGTGGCACTGGCTGGTGCTGAGGTGGAGAGTGACGTGGTACCGAGCAGCGTGGGGTGCTGCACACAGAATGCCACAGCTTAAACAACCTCTATTTATTTGTACCAAAGTCTCAGGGTCCCTCAGGATAAACGCAAGGACAGGACAGGGAAAACCCTCAGGAAAAGGCTGTGTGCAGGGCCATGCCTTAGTTCCTGTGACAGGGGACGAGACCGCCCTGCTCACCCCTTGCGCTGGGGTCTGGAGGGGAGCTGAGCAGCCCCTCATCTGCGGTAACGGTAACGCTTGAAGTGGAACCAGAGCTGGAAGATCCCGTTGGCAAACTGGCAGCGGAAGCCGTGGCGGTGGGAGTACTCCCACTCCCGGTTGACGATCTTGAAGGCGATGTCCTCGTAGGGCGGCCCGGCGTGGAAGCGCAGGATGGCAAAGTCCTTGTTGTCCTGGCAGGCCTCCAGGAAGTACTCGGGCGTCGAGCGCTTGTCGATGAGGTCGGGGTAGAAGATGTTGAACTTGTAGCCCTGCACGATCTTGGGGGGAGGGTTGTCGAAGTCGTAGTGCGTCTGGTTGTACTTGTTCCACTCGAAGCCCGTGTGCACCCGGTTGAAGAAGCGGGGCTTGCGGGGCCGGTACTTGTCAGCCCAGAGATAGGCCTTGCCCGTGAGGGGCATTTCCACGCTGAACTGCGCCTCGTCCGCACCCATGCCCTCCTTGGCCTTACGGAAGAAGATGTCATCGGCGCTCTCGGTGGCATCACCTGCAGGGAGGGGAGGTGACGTCTGCCTGCAGCACCGGCCAGGCCCGGGCTGTGGGGACACTGCTGCCGGGCGTGCAGAGGGAAGGAGCAGCAGACGCTGGGCAGGGGATGTGGAGCAGGACATGGAGATGTGCACATGCTGCCCTGTGGGCTCCAGGTGGGCACCGGGCCGAGTTGTGCTGGGAAACTTGCCCAAAACACTTCCCAATTGTCTGCAGCCCAAAGAGCCTGGTGGCGTGGCTGGGAGCGGGGAAGAACCCAATGCAGGCACCCGCAGGGAACACCAGCAGTCTTGGCCCCATCTCTGTGCTCTTGTCCAGGCCACAGCACCCTTTGCTGCCTGGGGACTTCTCTCTGCCTGGCCAGTTCTGGACACGTGCTCCAGATCCATCTCTTACCCACCTTTTTGTCAGGGCAGTGTCCCCCTCCAGCCCCACACCCCGAAGCACAGGAACCCCTCAGTGCCAGGCAGGCTGCGAGGCCGGCGGGCGCAGGGGCTGCCCGTGGGGCTCCTACCTGTGACCTGGAGTTGCTGGCGCAGCAGCAGCAATCGATGCGCATCCTCCTCGGCCTCCAGCACGTGGGCATCGAAGGGCAGCTCGTTGGTGCCCAGCAGCCGGGGGCTGTACTTCCCTGCATCATAGTCATCCAGACTCTGCTGGATCAGGTCCTCCTCCATCAGCACGGCTTCCCCCTCTGCCTCTCCCTTGGCCTCTGCATCCTGCTCAGCCTCTGGCTCTGAGGACGGCCCTGGCTGCACCACAATGCTCTCCTCTGGATGCAGCCTGCAAGGAAGAGAGAAGAGAGAACTGGGACGGGGATGGTACCCTTGTTCTCTGCTCATCTGAGCTCTGTCTATGGAAGGATGGGAGCACGAGGCTGCATTTTCTGTTCCAGGTGTCCCACGGGAGAGGCCTAGATGGCTGTGCTCCCCAAGGAAAGGGCTGCATACCTGTCACTGGGGGAGGCTGGCTCCTGCTTGATGATGGGGAAGAGTGGTTCACTCTCCACACCCTGCTCTTGCTTCAACTTGTACAGCTTCTGGCGCAGCACGTCCTGGTGCCGCTCCCGCAGCCTGCGACGAGATGAGCTGTCAGGTCCCACCCAGCAGAACCACCTGATGCCCACATTGCCCAGCGCTGTGACACTCACCACATCGGGTAATCTGCTGGGTTTTGTACAGTGTTGGGCTTAATAACTCATCAGTTCGGTCCCCTCTTGGAGACCTCACTGTAAACATTGCCGCTAGAGAAGGGACTGAGTGTCCAGCCCATCTCCCCTCTTGGGAGAACCACCCACCTTGGAAAAGGTATAAAACCCCTCCACCAGTGACTCTGGGTTTGTGTGTCACCAGCTCTGCTCATGGCAGGGTCTGCACTGCCCCTCTCCACAGCCCTGGCCAGAGGACAGTCCCTGCTCTCACCTGGCCCGAGCCATGTAAGCCTTCAGCTGCTGTAGCAGGCTCTCCCAGTACCCGATGTCAAGGTTGGGTCCTCCTGCCCGGATCTTGCTCTCGATGCCCTGGTACAGCACTTGCAGCTGGTTGTAAGTCTTCCCCTTGAACACAGACTGCACATCTGAGCTGACCGAGGCGTTGACACCATCCCGACGCTCCCCTGAACAGACAGGTAAGGGCAGCCAGTCAGTCTGAGTGCTCAGCCTGTCTTCACCCAGGCCCTAGTGGGTGGCACCTGACAGCTCAAGGCTGGACCCCAGTAGGGGATGGCTGCCAGATCCACAGCCTCCATCCAGCAGAACCCAGAGAACCCCTGTGAGCCTGAGCGCATGCGGCAGACCCTACACCCTGCTTTACCCCCTGCTCACACTCCCCTTGACAGCCACACCAGGCTCTGCCCTCCTGCTCACCCGGTCCTCCTTTCCCAGAGGCCTCCAGTTTGCGAAGCTTGGCTATCTCATCCTCTGTGATGATGGTCATGTCCCTCCAGAAGTCCACATTCTTCCCTTGCTCCAGCTCCATGTAAACCTGCGGGCAGGAGACAAGCAGGACATCAGGTGCCTGCTCTGCACCATGGGCAGGGAAGCAGAGCTGAGGGGGGGGGAAGCCTTGAGCTGCTGTGCAGAGCTGGCACCTGGATGTCTTCCACCAGATCCTCCATGTCGGAGACGGTCAGGCCGTTCAGGAAGGTGTAGGGCTCATGCATCTCCACGGCCAGGTCGTCATCCTCCGCACTGATGTACTTGGCCAGAAGGTCAATGGGTTTTGCTCTCCCATCCCGAATCCGGATCTTAGACCTGGGTGAGAGGAGGGGGACAGTGAGTGCTGCCTGCCATCCTCTGCTCCCTAGTGGGCCCATCCCCGTGAAGCCATGCACCTACCGCAGCTTGGCCTGCTGCAGGTGGAAGTTGTCCTCCTGCTCCTCCCAGGTTTTGAAGTGCTCTGCCTCTTTCTCCCGCTGCAACATCTCCAGCTCCTGCTCACGCATCGCTTTCTCCCGCTCCCGCTCCAGGCGCAGCTGCTTCACCTGCCCAGGGCGGAGGGAAACATGAGGCCACTGCAGACGGGACACTCATGCAGGACACTCATTTGAGGACACAGCCGTAACCTGGCTCGCTGAACTGCTTTGGCTCTTGCAATCAGTCCGAGGCTCCCAGGGAGCCAGGAGCCATGTGGAAGGACAGCCAGCATGGGCCAGTGGGGCCAGGCTGCTTGCTGCCAGCCCTTGGGAGGACAGGGGACACAGGCACAACTGAGTGCCTCAGTGCCACGACCTGGCACTTGTTGTCAGCAGCTCCCGAGCTGGACTCAGCCCCAAGAGAAAAGTCTTCTCACCCTAGAATAGCAGAAGTCACTATACTGCACCCCTCTCCCGACCCTACATCCTACAGCCTATGGGCACCCCCAGGGAGAAGAACAAAGGGACTCCCAGGTGAACAACTGGGAGAACTGGGTATAGGGTTCTCTGTCAGCCAGTGGGAGGGAAGGGACATCTGATCCCACCTTCTGCAGCTCCAGGCGATTGTCCTCCTGGATTCGCTTGTTCCTCTCCTTCAGGTCCTTCTCATCCAGGTGGCTGATTCCTTTCTTTTCCAGTGCCTGAAAGAGCGGCCAAGGGAAGCCGTGAAACCCAGCGATCTCCACAGCCCCACACCAGCCAGCAAATGCCACCACATCCACTCACTTCCGCTGCCCCAGCGAGGTCTGATCCCCCCAGTCCCACTCCTGAAGTGCCTCAGCAAAACTTGGGCTCATCCCAGGGCAGCCACACCACTTGGCGAGCGCTAACACACCAGTACACACTGCCCAGCACTCAGCTTGCAGGTCCCAACAGGTCTGGGTCTCTCTCCTGCACCCTGACCCACCTCCTCCCCCTGCACCCCTGGCTACAGACCTTGGTCTTCAGGAGAAAGGGGGTAAAAGCCCACTGAGCTTGTCAGAAACACCCAGCTGCTGCCCTAGCTGAGTGCTTTGCTCTCATGTGGCTGCTTTTAGTGTCACAGAGGTTCCCCCCTCAAGCAAAGGTTCCCACCCTGCTGCCCCGCTGCTCTTCTGCCCTGTTCTGTGGAGGCTGCAGGGGCACGATCTCCTTTGAGCAGCCTCCTACAACACGTGGGCACGGAAGAGAGCTCACCTTGCTCCAGATGAAGGTGCCTAGCAGGTTGTTGTCCCCAAAGGGATTGTCAGTGTTGGTGTAACCCATGTACTCCTCTCCCCAGCCCATCTTCTCCCGCTTCTTCCTCTCCTTGGCCTCCTTCTTGGCCAGCCGGCGCGCCCGTTTCTCCTCGGGCGTCTCCAAGGCTTTCATGAGCGCAGCCTGCTTCTTCTTCTCCTCCTTCAGCCTCAGGCGCTCCTGGAGGCTCAGCTGCGGCCCCATCTCCTCCCTGCCCTGGGAGCGTGGTGGGGAGGGAGAGCTGCTGGAGGACACAGAAGACTTGGAGCTGTCTCTCTTCCTCCACCGCTCTCTGCTCCGGGCTCTCCGCTTGTCTCGCTCACGCTCCGAGCTCGAGGAGCGATCCCGGGACTGCGAGCGGTGTTTCTTCCAGCTTTTATGGTGCTGGGCCCTGCTTTTGCTTTTCTTCTTCCATTTCTGTCTCTCATCGCCAGAGTCAGTGCTGGGGTGGGGGAAAGTCGTGTTTCAGTGGGGAGACACTCGCTGGCCCCGTGTCGGACACGGGGTGCTCCAGAGCAGGGGGTGCATTTCTCAGCCGCATATGCGGAGAGAACTGACCCAAACTGCAGCCCGAGCAGAGCTGAGAGAGCTCAACCACGCTTCCACAGAGCATCAGCTCCCCGTGCCACCCCCCAGCACAGCCCCGGCCGGGCTTTTTCGGGGTCACAGAACCCCAGAATCATCTCGGTTGGAAAAGACCCCGAAGCTCATCGAGTCCCACCGGCCCTCACGGCCAGCCCCCGGCTGCAGCACACCCCGTGCCAACAAAGAGCCGTTTGCTGCGGCGGTACCGGAACACGCACAACGCGTCCGTACGGAAAATCCAGGTCACTCCAGCACCGAGCGGGCCCGGCCTGCACCCCCTTAAAACCCGGCCTTGGCAGCGCTGTTCGGTGCAGGAGCACGGGGAGCGCTTCTCGGCCGCCCGCCGGCCCGGGCCTGCCCAGGCTCCCCGGGCCCTGCCCCCTGCGGCGGCCGCGGGCACCGCGCGGGCCCGGCGGGGGAAGTTGCCCGGAGCCGCGGCCTCCCCCAGGGGCGGCGAGAGGGGCTGGTTCGGCCGCGCGGTCCTCCCGGGCCGCTCTCCCCCCCGCGCCCCGGCACACCGCTCCCGGTCCCTCTCAGACGCGGCCCGGCCGCTCCGGGCCCAGTCCCCGCCGCTCCGGGCCCAGTCCCCGCCGCTCCGGGCCCAGTCCCCGCTCACCCCGAGCTCGGCTCCCGGCGGCGCCCCCGGCTCCGGCTCCGTCGCCGCTTCTCCCGGCGGCGCCCCCGGCTCCGGCTCCGTCGCCGCTTCTCCCGGCTGCCGGAGCGCTCCCGGCCCCGCTCCCGCCGCCGCGAGCGGGACCGCCGCCGCCGGGCCGGGCTGCGCCACCCCGAGCCCATGGGCTGCGGCTGCGGCTCCGCCCCGGGGGCCTCCGGCAGCGCCCGGCGCACAGGGCCGCCCGCCGGCAGGGGGCGCAGGCGGCGGGGCCGGGCCCAGCGCGAGGCGGCAGCGGGCGGGGCGGGGCCGCGCTCGCCCCTCCCGGCGGTCGGTTCCCCCCACAGAGAGGCAGAGCCGCCCGCAGGGAGCACAGCACAGAGCACGAACGCTTTATCACAGAGCGGACAGACAGCAGCGGTACAGTTCTCTGGGAAAGGCCTTCCCGAAGAGGGAGGGGAAAAAACCTCCAAACAACCAAGAACAAGAGAAAAAAGCACTCATGACTTAACTCCCCCCCGAAAAACAGAAGAGAAACATGACAACAGCACGGGTTGGCATCACATCGCGGCCGCCAGCCCCACGCCCCCACCTCACACACTCGGTACGTGGTGACACGGAACGGGAACACCCAGCAAACACACTCGGGTCTAATGGAGACATCAACAGAAAGAAATCAGACGTGACCTGGTACGCCTGCGCCCTGGCTTTCGCCCTGTCCCTTCCAGCAGGAGCCGGAGCTCAGTGGTGCTGGGAGTGAGACGGGGAAGGCCGGAACGCTGCGGGAACGCGGCGAGGCCCCAGGGTGGTGGAGCCCACGCACACCCCGCTGTGCCTGTGCCAAGCCCTACGAGTGCTCTGGCTTCACCAAAAACTTCCCAAAGTGCAATGTCGGCGCGTGCGGCCGAGCTGCTCTCCGCACAGATCCCTTGTGCAAGCGTTCAGGGGTCTGTGCCAGCCCCTTGGCTTGCCCCACACCTCTGCTCTACACCTGCCTGCGTGGGCAGAGCCTTGGCAGGAGCCTGCCAGCAAGCACAGAGATGCCAGTTTTCTCTTGCCCCGGCCACGCTCGTGGGCAGCAGCCACCTGCTGTTTGGGAAGAGCCCGAGCCAAAAGCTCACCAGCAGCCTCAGCACCAGGAGCCGAGGGGCCCTGCTGGGACAGTGGGGATGAAGGAGAGCGGTGGCAAACAGCTACGTGGGAGTGGGTTGTCATGCAGGGCTGCTCTACTCGAATCTCAGAGGAGTAAAAGAAATATGGTGCCTCCTTGTAACAATGGAGTGAGCAGAGGGTTACACCTGGGACTGCACCTGCCAGTGAGCTGCTGTGTCACTAGAGAAAGTCCTGACAGAGAAAGGACAGATGACCTATGTCCTGGATGAGCTGAAGTACAGCTTGGAGGGACAGTCAGACCAAGGGCACATTGTGGTCTGCTTCCTCCAAGAAGGGCCAATGCTCTTTCCTGTGGGCAAGACCTAGTCCTGTCCTCCAGCTATGCATCCTGCAAAGGCTTGGGAAATGCTCCAGAGCTCCCCGATGCTCTCGTGCTGCAGCACAGTGCAGAGAGGTGGGCTAAGAGCAAGCTTTAAACTCCAAGGTCCTTTTTAACCTCCATGAGAAGTGGAGGCTGAGCAGTTCTCCAGCACTGAGCTGATGCGCCAGGAGGTGACAGACAGCAGGGAGTGTGAGCAAGCCTGGAAATGGGCAGTTTCCATTTCAGACCAGCATCTCCCTGACGGAAGGTTCCTCCTGTCCCCTCGCATCGACAAAGTTGCTCTAAGCCCTCTGCATGCCCTCTCACAGGACCAACCCTCCATGTCCAGACCTGCTTGCTCCAAAAGGTTCAGCGCTACAGAACTGCAGGATTGTCTCAAAAAAGCCAAAAGGAAAGATGATTCTTGGAATGAACATGTTGCAGAAGGTCTGGGTTTCCCCACATCTCTTGGGACCAAGTGCAGCTCCAGCTTGCAGAGTTCATTCCCTGCGACACTCCATGAAGGTGGGGCTCAGATGCTTCCTGCACAGAGGCTAACCAGCATTAGAGACCCCTGAAGTGAGGGAAAGGGATAAAGTCTCCATTCGTGGTGCTTAAACCATCTTAAACAAGACGCTTGATTTCAGCTGGCTGGAAAGTCACGAGGAGACTAAACCCACCAGCCCATGGACACGGTGGTACCAGGGCAGCTGGGCCACGGGTCAGACAACCTGAGCCCAACCTCCCGGTTCCTCCGCAGGGCTGCGCTCCTCCAGCACAGCACCCAAGAGCAGTATCTGAAGACGCAGAAGGGATGCGCCTCCCTCCGGCCTCTCTACGCATGGAGAAAAAAAAACAAAGGCTGAATTTTTAGTATTTTGAAGCCTCTTGCTTCCAACCCAGAGGCAGGTTAGTCTGTAGGTATTGCACTCCTCCTGTCTCCCTGCCGCTGAACTACGGAGCTGCCTACGGCACTGCCCACACCGCCGGCAGAGCCTGGGCGGGACGGGCACGAGCAGATGGGGTGGGTTAGGAGCTGTTTCCCAGCCTTCTGCAGGGGCTGTCATGGAGCAAGGCTACTAGCTGGGTGAACGAGCTGTCACATAGCAACTGAAAAGGGAGAGTTTCTTGAAAGACTTTAGATAGATTATTTGGTAAATACATGAACACATCTAATGGCAGCAGCTTGCAAGACCCCTAGCATGTGCCTGGGCAAAGCACACCTTACAGCCTTCAGCAGCTGCAGGCAAGAGGAAGAAGTCTGGGTCCTGTACTTCTAGGCAAGAAAACATCAATTCATGAAGATCCTCACCAAATTCAGTAGGTTGCAGAGGCCCCATTAACTTCTGGGACCAGAATTAACCCATCCCGACTGCTGCTGTGAAGACAGACTGGGGGAGACTGAGCCCCGAGAGAAGGGTCCCACTTCCCCACTCCTCTACAAGGAATCCCAAGGACAGTCTGAGGACTGTAATGAGAATAAAGAGATTTTGACCCTCTTTCTCAAGTGAAGCTCATAAAGCACATGAGATGTGGCTTCCCCTAGTCTAAAGGATTTCCTTTCTTCTCTGGGAGATGAGGATGGAGTTGCTGGAGTTCCAGACAATGCTATGGTCCGTGTCCTGCTGACAAATGGATGAGCCTAGTCCGAACAATACCCAAGGACACCAAATCCTCTCGCCTAAAGCCTGCAGCCCTCACAAAGCAAACTATCTCAGACATCTGAAGAAGTGATTTCCCATAGCAGATGTTACCGCAGGTGACACCCCAGTCACCCAGCTTTTTGTCCAACTGAGTTTGTGAACACAATTCAGTGGCAGAGCCAGGCTTCCATTTCTGCCTCCAGTGTGTGCAGACACGCACGTGCCTCCCTCCTTGGCTGCCCTGAGGTACAGAGGATACGTGTGAACCCAGTGTTCATGACCCCCGAGTCATACACCCATGAGCGTGCGAAGTGGCTCCAGCAGGATGCAGTGTCCATGTGGGGCTGGGCAGCCCGGGGCACTCCCCCCAGAGCAGCTGGTCCCCGGAGGTGCACAGTTCCCATCTGCCCGTGCCTGGGTGTCCGGGGCAGGCAGCGGTGCGGCAGCCGGTGCGATGAAGTGTGGACTCCAAGCACAGAGGGACGGGGTGATGCAGCAGCGTGGCACACGGTGAAGGCAGAACCCACTGCGACGTCCGGAGAGCTGAGGTGACCGTGTCACTGTTGCCAGGAATCGTTTCCTTCCCCCGCAGAGTTACAGATCAAGAGAAGTCACCAGCGATTTTCGAACGCAAGGAAATTGGCGTGGCTACTTTGAACTACTGTAACATGGGAGCAATTCTGTTCAATGGCCTTTAATACATTGCATTTACATAGCACCTTTCATCCCAGGGTTTAAGTGCTTTAACGGAAGTGGGTACTGTGCACCCATTAGCATGGGGGAAACCGAGGCACAGAGTGGTTAAGTGACTTGCCTTAGGTCACTCAGCAAAACCGTGGCAGAGTCTGGACAGCCTTAAACCTCCTGACTCCATCAGTTGGTTAGCCCATACTGCTGCCTCAGATGAAGCCACTCCTGCCCTCCCCAGCAACGTGCTCCTACCAATTCTCCAGTGAGGTCTCACACTCCCTTCTGATGCACAAATATATGACAACCAAAAAAAAAAAAAAAAAAAAGTGCAGTAAACTAAATGTTTAAAAAAGCACATTTGTGCTGTCTCTGTGCAAAGATAAAAGAAATAAATACATGATTAAAAAATTAAAAAGGTTCACAGTATCACACATGGATAGGTAGCTACGGTAGTGCACGTCTGGAAAACACTGTGTTACTACCCAGGATTCTCTACACCCAGCTGGATGTCTCCATTGGGAGCTGCGGGTGAGCGTGTGGTTTCTTTGATGCCCACATCTGGGATAAGTAGAAATACACGGTTATAGTTTTGCTCCATTCTGAAATGCAGTGCCCGGGATCCTGCAGTAGCAATACTGGTGTTGGCAAGCTCTTCCCCATCCCACTGGAACGGCTGCATCAACGAAAAGGGAACACATCGACCTGCAGAGGGAATCGCTGCTCTCTGGGGCTTCTGTGTCTGCACAGAGATTACTGCAAGAGGCAGAGAAAAGAGAGTCAACACCCGAGCGCCTGCCCTGCACTCCGCCGGGTCTGAGCCCAGCCAGCTCCCCAGAATCAAGACAAGCGTAAAGAGAGGCTGTTTGTTCCACCTCCTCCAGCAATGACAACATGACCGGAGAACTTCAGCTCCCCAAACCTTTCACTGCACCAAATGATTCGGAACAAGCCACAGCCCTTGCTGAGCAGACTGGGTCTCTGCCAGCGCAGGAGATCTCTTCTGCTGCCACAGAGCTGATCTGAGATGCAGCAGGGCTCTGCCGCAGCCATGCAAGAGCCCCATGCTGGGCAGAGGCCAGCAGAGGCCACAGCAAGCTCCCTCTGCAAGCTCTGACCCTGACCCACCGGGCACCCGGCACACGTTTCTGGTACACTTACTGTATCGCTCTCCTCATCGGAGACAGAGTGGAGCTGAGCGCTATAGTGGAGCGGGGAGTAAACCCAACTCCTCTCGTCTGTCGGCTGCCAGAGTGGCCAGAGACGGCGGGGAGAATGCAAGGAGAGCAGCAGCAGAGCAGGGAGCAAAGGAGAGAAGAGGAAAAAATAAAAGGAGAAAATAAAAAGAGCAGGAAACAGTACAGTAAGAACAGCTGTCCACCTGGAGGGAGAGAACTGAGCTCAGTGCCAGTGCTCAGCAGAGAAGTCTTCCTCAGCCTCAGTACATACCTGCTCCCTTACCAGCTGGGACATGGGACAGCCCACCAGCAGCTGTCATTGGACCCTGCTCCAGCTGCAGTGGGGATGGCACCACCTCTCCTCTTGCAGGGACAGATTTTTAGAGCTTTTGAGATGCCAGGGAAACCTCAGCTCCCTGCCATAGCACCACCCCAGCTCCAGAGGAACCGAAAGACATGGGAAGTGACTTACCTAAGGGCAGGGACAGAGCTCTCAGTTCCTGCTACCCACTCCCAGCTCTCAACCTCCTGTTTCCTGAGCCCTGTGCATGCTACAAGCTGGCATCTGTGTGTCCAGGAGGGCTTTTACAGGGAAACCTGTGCCTTCCCCCTTCCCTACAGGCCAAGTAAGGCAACAGACAGGTGGGTTAGACCATGGTGGGTGGTGGCCACAGAAAGGAAACAATCACTGAGAGTCTTGGAGACAGTGGGGTGATGGGAAAAGTATGACAAAGGAGGCAAACCACAACTGGATCGTGGAATGAATGAGGGGGAAGGGGACGTGCATCGAGGGAGCTGGTTATCACAGCACTGGGCATCGGTGTGACACAACATGCTTCTGCTGCTGACACAGCACAGAGGAGCCCAGGCAGAGTCAAGAGCTGGTGTATGCTTCCAGTGTTCCTGGGGGGGACCCATTTCCACGGCAAACAGGCTCTTTTGGCTCCAGAGGTGCCCCCAGAGAGAGGAAACTGCCTCCTTTGACTTGGCCTGGGGCTTGCAATGGGAAAAAAAATGGAACTGGTTACTTAGAAGAAGCCTGAGGGGGTTCCCAGCCCAGGTACTGAGTGTAAGTCTACAACATACAAGAAACTACAAGAAGCCAGAGGAGCTTTGAAGCACTGGGCTCCAACATTCTGAACCCCATCAATAACTGCAGCTACATTAGCAGAGACTGATAGGAGGAAGGAGGGAAGGGAAACCCTTGCCTGGACCTTCTAAAAGGCTCTGCTAGAGGTGCAGGAAAGCTCAACACTGCATAAAGCCTGCCCCACATCCTGTTTTTCATCCATCCTGACTGAACCACAATGCTCCAGCCTCTTTCAGAGCCTTTTAGGAGCCCAAATGCATGCAGGGAGCTGCAAACCCAGCGGGGAGATAAAGGAGCATCCAGTGCTTGGTATTAACCCTCCTGGTGCTGGGGAAGCCAAACCCAGGAAGGGGCAGGAGGGGCTGCTGGGAGGGGTTGTCCATTTGTCCACATCAGTGCAGCACTTTCCTCATGCCATCAGCCACTGTTATTGCCCTTGCTTCTCCATGCACTCTGCCCAATGCCCTCTCCACTGCTGCCCTGCCTGACACCAGAAAGGCCAGTGCTGGGAGGACCACACCATACAAATGCTTGACTGCCATTACCCTCTGAGGACATCAGCTCTCCCAAAGCCTGAGAAGGGAAATACTAAAACCCAGAACAGTCTGAGCTCTGGATTCAGCCCCTAAATGCTCAAATGCCTCCCTGCATCTTTCAGAAAGGAAAGGAAAACCCTGACTGCCCACAGAAAACCTGGAGTGAGGAGGGAGTACATCAGTGATGTTGAGAAGGGCTGGACAGCAGAAATCATTTCTCACCCAGCAGCAGCTCCTAACTCATTTGTCTTTATGAGCTGCTCACCATTCCAGCCACCAGAAAGACAACCAGCCACAAGCCTATAAGGTTTATTTGCAACTGGATTTTTAGCAACTTTGAAACATCTCAATGGTCTCTTTGGAACCCTGTTGGGCTTCCTGGGCCAAGGGAGCTGAGCCTAATGTTGCTGACAAAGGCTCAGGTGTCTCTCTGGCCAGGTCTGGTGCTTCCAAGTTTGTCCAAGGGCTGGGTGATACTGCAGCCCATCCCATGGCAGGAGCCTGCAGAAAAGCAGAGCAGAGCATATGTTTCTGCAAGACCCTACAGGGACATCTATTTGTGTGATTTTGATATGCCTCCCTGGTTTCTGCTGGGCTAGTTCTTAATGGCTACACAATACAGAGCCACAGCATCCAAGGGAAGTGGAGTGCTGGCCCCAGTGTTTCAAAGCTGCAGCTCTGCTCCCCTACGTGCTAGCACGTTCACTTACAACGCCAGAGGAAAGCGAGGTGGTTCGGAGTCTGCGCTGGCGGGGAGAGTAAATCCAGTACCTCCCATCTGTGAACTGGATGGCCCCAGGGCAAGTGAAGTGAGAAAGGAAAAAGAGGGAAAAAGGATGATGTGAAAGAGAGGAGAGAGAGAAAGCAAAAGGGGTTGGGCAACTCCAGGCCTGAACAGATCAGCAGGCAGGAAAGCCGTGCGTGGGAAGAGTGGTGCCCATGCCCTGCCACAATCTCTGCACTTCTATTCCCCTGTGGGTGAACAGGAGGATGAAGTGCTCTCCTTTCAGGAGCAGACTTCCAGAGATCAGATCACAGTCCCTGGGACCTGACAAATCATCCTCTGCACCCAGCATCCCTTCACAACTATCGCCCCTGGAGCGCCCCTGTGAAAGAGCAGCTGTGCTCCAAGCCCTGCTGCACTCTGGTACAGCCTCACCTGAGCTCTGCCTCAAGTGGTTTTCCAAGGAGAGCACCCATAGGAACCCAAATCAGCTTTTCCCTTCGTCCCAGCAGTGACAAACACTCCACAGCACACGATACACATTTAATGCAAAACTCAAAGACTCAGGTGAAGTGTGAGGCTGATGAGCAGTCAATCACACTCTCTGTGAGCACACACTACACACAGATGGTTTCCTCTGGATAGAGAAGTGCCCCTCAAGCTGGGGGGAGTCCATATGTCCAGGGAAAGGGAGGAAGAGGAGCTGACCCTGGGTAGAAGACACTCGCCAGTGGAGCAGGCAGTATACGCAGGCAACTTGCACACAGCTGCCATCCACAGGCAAAGAGCAGCCAGTTAGAGGAAGCTGTTTGCATTTTGAACAGCATGCATAAAAACCCAAACAGACAAGCTTTTAAAATGGAGCCAATTCCTTCCACAGCTCTCATGAGCGTCGGAATGACTTGGCAATGAATGAGCAGCTCTGCAGCAGAGTCACGCAAACACAGGGAAAGGCAAACGTTGCCATTTTTAGGTTAGCCTGAAGGAGCTTGTCACAAGGGCTTAACTCATCTCCATTGCCATATAACCAACAGCAACGAGTCAGAGCAGGGAGGAGCTGGGCACCTCTTTTAATGAGGGTTCCAGTGCACAGGCATGGGGGAGAGCTCTCATGGGTCAGACTCTCAGCTCGGCTCCAGCAGTCCACGGGGCAGGTACATGTTGCTAGAAACTCAACTCTCATCTACAGAAGCTGCTCAGACACTGCAAGAGCTGATTGAGGAACACAGCACAACACTCTGCTGCCAACCAGCAACCACCTCACTTACTCCCTGCCTCAGCACTAGGTTTCCACTGCATCACCTAATGCATCTGCCTGCAGGGAAAGGAAACACCAGAGTTCACTAGAGCCCGAGGTCAGCCCCACTGCAACTACCTCCTTTCTGGCTCTAGGCCACTGCAGCACGTGTGTTCTCAGGAAAGCAGCCAGGCTCTCTGGCTGAGGAAGGAAGAATCTCTCAGTTGCACCTACATTCACCTTGGCTCGTCCCAGGACTGAAAACGCTGGCCTAGATAAGCCCTTCAGCACTTGTGCTTGGAAGTAGAGCAGCATGCCTATGGCTACATCCACAGCAGCAGTGCCACCCATTTGAGCCCCACTAGATGCTGTTTTGAGTTCTCCAAGGGTTAATTCAGTTCCCTGCATTCCAAAACCCACCCAGCATTAAGATCTCAAGGTGCTCAACATGCAGACAGAATGGGGCAGATACTGCCTTGCCTGAAACTGAGACTCTTACAGCCTCATCCGGTCTTTTCCATCACACCCCTTATGTCCCAGGTGAGAAGGTATCTTACAAAGTATATGTCTGTGACTGGCACGTCATCTTCATCCGAGGCCTGGCTGGCTGGTTCAGAGGCCTGGCTGGCTGTCTCCACCTCTATCGTGGCCGTGGATGTGACAATGGCACAGGCTGAAGAAGCCGCCTCTCTGGAGGTGGGGAAGGAATGACAGAATCTGGTCACCGCAATCAGAAAAGGAGCAAGCAAGACTATGATTTATTACAGAGGAGCTTAAGATGCTCTGCTGTCACATCCAGAAAGACCAGATCAGGTCAGAAGTGACAGTGCTCAGCTTCACTGGACGGTCTGGGAGCACCTGTCTGTCCAGGAAAGCTGGTGCCCTGCCATGTCAGCCTCCAGCACAAGCTGCCACAGACCAAATGACACTGGGTTGGGCTCTGCAAAGCTGCCCAGTGCTCTGGAACACTCACTCTTTGCCATCTTCTTCAGGAGCTATGATCTCAACATCACACTTGGGCTCCAGCTCGACACTGATCTGCTGAAGTTCCTCCTCAACCCGCACCTCCTCGTGTGACCTGGAAATCGAAGAGACAGGCCCAAAGGCTCAGCAGGCCACTAGTTATACACAGTCCTCAGTTTTAGGTCAGCCTGAATCTGTCCTGAGTCAACCCAGCCTCTTGCACCACCACCTCCCAGAGGAGTGAGCCATGCTGGCCTGCCCCGGCACACGGCTGCCTGCCACCAGCCACCCGTGGCACTGAGCTCCTGGCACAGACCAAGCCACTGATTTCAGCTCAGAGGGCGCCATGAGACCTCCCAGGATTGAGGATTTGGATAACGAAAACTCCCAGGCAAAAGTCAGTCCTGTCAAATTGCAGCACTCAAGACTAATGAGGTGGGAAATGAGGACAAGAGAAAGGGATTAATTAGCCAGTGCTGCAGAAAAGACAGGCAGTGTCAAATGGAGTGTGAGAGGAAAGAGAATTGGCCCCCAGGGAAAACCCGTGTCCCAAGTTAGCCTGGCTATCAGTCACAAAAGGGCCAAAGCCTCTGACCTCTTCCGATGCTCCCAGCACATCAAAGCTGCTCGAGTGCGCTCCGGGGTTAACATCAGATTTATCTGCATGCTCAGGAGCTGTTTGTGACAGTCTTTAATTTAATACCTCGTGCTATTAAATTGCTTGTGCTAGCGGGGCAGGCTCCACAGTCCTCATGGGAAGGAGAAGCGGGTGCTTGCCAAGCTGATGGCACGGTCCTGGGGAAGGGACGAGCTCCAGGTTCATTGGCAGCACCCTCCTACTTTGTGCTGTCCTTAGCCAGGAGCCAGAGCCAGCAGGCAGCACTCCTGTCCAGTTTGGTGCCAAGGAACTCGCTCCTCTCTTCCTCACAGGGGTGGATCTCAGAAACCCAGAGGGAATTCTCCAGCAGATCAGAATAATCTGAGCAGTGGCTTTGTCCAGGGGCAAAGTCAGGGGTCTGGGAAAAAGCCAGCGCCTGGGAGGGGACATGGGCCCTGTCCAGGCTGGGGACACAGTGGGACATTTTTGGGGAAGTGCCCCACTCCCCACGTGTGTGTGCCCAGGCTGTGGGCAGGGGGGCTCTGCCGGGCAGTGAAGAAGGGAGGACACCCAACCACTGGCTTTTTTTCCCCGTTTCCTCCAAAGCCATCCCTGGCCGGGCCTGCACACACTTCCTGCGCCAAGCTCAGGCCCCAAACCCCCCCTGCGCCGAGCAGCTGCTCAACGGCTTTAAATAATGCACAGGAAGGAGAGGCCAGGGGATGGGTCCCGGCGCAGCCGTCAGCCCGGGACGTCCGGCAGGATGGGCTGGGGGCACTCGCGTGCAGGGCTGAGGCAGTGGGGGGCTCCTCATCCCTGGGCAAGCTGAGCCCCTCCGGCATGCGTGGGTGGCTGGGGCAGGCGTGGGAGTCTCCCTGAGCTTCCACAGTGTTTGCAGGGCTGGATCTGGCCAGAGGTGCTGGGAGCAGCAGGACGGGGTGACCCTCCTGAGCTATGGACAGCTGCGGGGCAGCTCCTGAGGCCAGAGAGCCTCCACGCCGCTGGGGTGGCTCTGTCTCAGTGCTGAGGGACCTTGGGCAGCCCCCGAGCCCCTCTGCCGTGGGGCTGTACGGGGGGGCAGGATGCAGCGAGGCCCGTGGGGAGGAAACAACCTCACAGCAATAGTTCACGGCCAAGACAGAGGTTTCCTGGAGGCTGCATCACTCATGCACCAGCATCCCCTCCTGCCCGCTGCAGCACAGAGCAGCAACACCCTGAGGGTTTGGGAGCTGGTGGGGGTGGGGACATGTGGGGCCATCCCAGACGAGGGTGGCTGTGCTCCATGGACATCACCTGCAGGGACTGATGCCAGCAAGTCCCTGCGCAGCCCCAAAGCACTCCCCAAGGTGCCCAAAACCCACTGAGTGTCACTCAAGGCCCTCAGGAACCCCCACTTCAGCGGTAGGGTCTGAGGAGTGTGGCTGCCCCTGGCCCAGGGCAGCAAAAGCTGCTCAGGCACAGGGTGGGAGGGATTGCAGGCCATGGAAACCAGATTTTCCCCTGTAAGGAGATATCCCATCTCACACCCCTCTTCTCCTCCCTGCCAGAGGCAGACGCCTTGCAGCCATTGAACTGCTTCATCCCTCAGCCAGGGTCAAGGGAGGTGGTGGAGCTCCCAGGCTGCGGAAGCCGATCCCAGGGGAAAACATGCCAGAAATGGGGCTGTCTGAGAGGGCAATGGGCCCAGAGAGGTCTGCAGCAGTGGGAGCACTGGGGCAGGGCTGTGCTCATGGAGCCAAGGATGCCACAGCTCCAGGCGGGAGCATCTGGGCTGGGCAGGTCTGGCACTGGAGATGGAGTGTGTGGGGCTGGCAGGGGGCTGGCAGGGGGAGCATACGGGGCTGGAACAGGGAAGGGGAGCACACAGGGCTGATGGCTTGTGGAGAGGTGGTGGCAGACCCCAGAGACATGGGGGTGAGGAGACGCCCCCAGCACTACACAGCCCCCAGGGGAGCTCCCAGTGTGGCACTGGCTGGTGCTGAGGTGGAGAGTGACGTGGTACCGAGCAGCGTGGGGTGCTGCACACAGAATGCCACAGCTTAAACAACCTCTATTTATTTGTACCAAAGTCTCAGGGTCCCTCAGGATAAACGCAAGGACAGGGAAAACCCTCAGGAAAAGTCTGTGTGCAGGGCCATGCCTTAGTTCCTGTGACAGGGGACGAGACCGCCCTGCTCACCCCTTGCGCTGGGGTCTGGAGGGGAGCTGAGCAGCCCCTCATCTGCGGTAACGGTAACGCTTGAAGTGGAACCAGAGCTGGAAGATCCCGTTGGCAAACTGGCAGCGGAAGCCGTGGCGGTGGGAGTACTCCCACTCCCGGTTGACGATCTTGAAGGCGATGTCCTCGTAGGGCGGCCCGGCGTGGAAGCGCAGGATGGCAAAGTCCTTGTTGTCCTGGCAGGCCTCCAGGAAGTACTCGGGCGTCGAGCGCTTGTCGATGAGGTCGGGGTAGAAGATGTTGAACTTGTAGCCCTGCACGATCTTGGGGGGAGGGTTGTCGAAGTCGTAGTGCGTCTGGTTGTACTTGTTCCACTCGAAGCCCGTGTGCACCCGGTTGAAGAAGCGGGGCTTGCGGGGCCGGTACTTGTCAGCCCAGAGATAGGCCTTGCCCGTGAGGGGCATTTCCACGCTGAACTGCGCCTCGTCCGCACCCATGCCCTCCTTGGCCTTACGGAAGAAGATGTCATCGGCGCTCTCGGTGGCATCACCTGCAGGGAGGGGAGGTGACGTCTGCCTGCAGCACCGGCCAGGCCCGGGCTGTGGGGACGCTGCTGCCGGGCGTGCAGAGGGAAGGAGCAGCAGACGCTGGGGCAGGGGATGTGGAGCAGGACATGGAGATGTGCACATGCTGCCCTGTGGGCTCCAGGTGGGCACCGGGCCGAGTTGTGCTGGGAAACTTGCCCAAAACACTTCCCAATTGTCTGCAGCCCAAAGAGCCTGGTGGCGTGGCTGGGAGCGGGGAAGAACCCGATGCAGGCACCCGCAGGGAACACCAGCAGTCTTGGCCCCATCTCTGTGCTCTTGTCCAGGCCACAGCACCCTTTGCTGCCTGGGGACTTCTCTCTGCCTGGCCAGTTCTGGACACGTGCTCCAGATCCATCTCTTACCCACCTTTTTGTCAGGGCAGTGTCCCCCTCCAGCCCCACACCCCGAAGCACAGGAACCCCTCAGTGCCAGGCAGGCTGCGAGGCCGGCGGGCGCAGGGGCTGCCCGTGGGGCTCCTACCTGTGACCTGGAGTTGCTGGCGCAGCAGCAGCAATCGATGCGCATCCTCCTCGGCCTCCAGCACGTGGGCATCGAAGGGCAGCTCGTTGGTGCCCAGCAGCCGGGGGCTGTACTTCCCTGCATCATAGTCATCCAGACTCTGCTGGATCAGGTCCTCCTCCATCAGCACGGCTTCCCCCTCTGCCTCTCCCTTGGCCTCTGCATCCTGCTCAGCCTCTGGCTCTGAGGACGGCCCTGGCTGCACCACAATGCTCTCCTCTGGATGCAGCCTGCAAGGAAGAGAGAAGAGAGAACTGGGACGGGGATGGTACCCTTGTTCTCTGCTCATCTGAGCTCTGTCTATGGAAGGATGGGAGCACGAGGCTGCATTTTCTGTTCCAGGTGTCCCACGGGAGAGGCCTAGATGGCTGTGCTCCCCAAGGAAAGGGCTGCATACCTGTCACTGGGGGAGGCTGGCTCCTGCTTGATGATGGGGAAGAGTGGTTCACTCTCCACACCCTGCTCTTGCTTCAACTTGTACAGCTTCTGGCGCAGCACGTCCTGGTGCCGCTCCCGCAGCCTGCGACGAGATGAGCCGTCAGGTCCCACCCAGCAGAACCACCTGATGCCCACATTGCCCAGCGCTGTGACACTCACCACATCGGGTAATCTGCTGGGTTTTGTACAGTGTTGGGCTTAATAACTCATCAGTTCGGTCCCCTCTTGGAGACCTCACTGTAAACATTGCCGCTAGAGAAGGGACTGAGTGTCCAGCCCATCTCCCCTCTTGGGAGAACCACCCACCTTGGAAAAGGTATAAAACCCCTCCACCAGTGACTCTGGGTTTGTGTGTCACCAGCTCTGCTCATGGCAGGGTCTGCACTGCCCCTCTCCACAGCCCTGGCCAGAGGACAGTCCCTGCTCTCACCTGGCCCCAGCCATGTAAGCCTTCAGCTGCTGTAGCAGGCTCTCCCAGTACCCGATGTCAAGGTTGGGTCCTCCTGCCCGGATCTTGCTCTCGATGCCCTGGTACAGCACTTGCAGCTGGTTGTAAGTCTTCCCCTTGAACACAGACTGCACATCTGAGCTGACCGAGGCGTTGACACCATCCCGACGCTCCCCTGAACAGACAGGTAAGGGCAGCCAGTCAGTCTGAGTGCTCAGCCTGTCTTCACCCAGGCCCTAGTGGGTGGCACCTGACAGCTCAAGGCTGGACCCCAGTAGGGGATGGCTGCCAGATCCACAGCCTCCATCCAGCAGAACCCAGAGAACCCCTGTGAGCCTGAGCGCATGCGGCAGACCCTACACCCTGCTTTACCCCCTGCTCACACTCCCCTTGACAGCCACACCAGGCTCTGCCCTCCTGCTCACCCGGTCCTCCTTTCCCAGAGGCCTCCAGTTTGCGAAGCTTGGCTATCTCATCCTCTGTGATGATGGTCATGTCCCTCCAGAAGTCCACATTCTTCCCTTGCTCCAGCTCCATGTAAACCTGCGGGCAGGAGACAAGCAGGACATCAGGTGCCTGCTCTGCACCATGGGCAGGGAAGCAGAGCTGAGGGGGGGGGAAGCCTTGAGCTGCTGTGCAGAGCTGGCACCTGGATGTCTTCCACCAGATCCTCCATGTCGGAGACGGTCAGGCCGTTCAGGAAGGTGTAGGGCTCATGCATCTCCACGGCCAGGTCGTCATCCTCCGCACTGATGTACTTGGCCAGAAGGTCAATGGGTTTTGCTCTCCCATCCCGAATCCGGATCTTAGACCTGGGTGAGAGGAGGGGGACAGTGAGTGCTGCCTGCCATCCTCTGCTCCCTAGTGGGCCCATCCCCGTGAAGCCATGCACCTACCGCAGCTTGGCCTGCTGCAGGTGGAAGTTGTCCTCCTGCTCCTCCCAGGTTTTGAAGTGCTCTGCCTCTTTCTCCCGCTGCAACATCTCCAGCTCCTGCTCACGCATCGCTTTCTCCCGCTCCCGCTCCAGGCGCAGCTGCTTCACCTGCCCAGGGCGGAGGGAAACATGAGGCCACTGCAGACGGGACACTCATGCAGGACACTCATTTGAGGACACAGCCGTAACCTGGCTCGCTGAACTGCTTTGGCTCTTGCAATCAGTCCGAGGCTCCCAGGGAGCCAGGAGCCATGTGGAAGGACAGCCAGCATGGGCCAGTGGGGCCAGGCTGCTTGCTGCCAGCCCTTGGGAGGACAGGGGACACAGGCACAACTGAGTGCCTCAGTGCCACGACCTGGCACTTGTTGTCAGCAGCTCCCGAGCTGGACTCAGCCCCAAGAGAAAAGTCTTCTCACCCTAGAATAGCAGAAGTCAGTATACTGCACCCCTCTCCCGACCCTACATCCTACAGCCTATGGGCACCCCCAGGGAGAAGAACAAAGGGACTCCCAGGTGAACAACTGGGAGAACTGGGTATAGGGTTCTCTGTCAGCCAGTGGGAGGGAAGGGACATCTGATCCCACCTTCTGCAGCTCCAGGCGATTGTCCTCCTGGATTCGCTTGTTCCTCTCCTTCAGGTCCTTCTCATCCAGGTGGCCGATTCCTTTCTTTTCCAGTGCCTGAAAGAGTGGCCAAGGGAAGCCGTGAAACCCAGTGATCTCCACAGCTCCACACCAGCCAGCAAATGCCACCACATCCACTCACTTCCACTGCCCCAGCGAGGTCTGATCCCCCCAGTCCCACTCCTGAAGTGCCTCAGCAAAACTTGGGCTCATCCCAGGGCAGCCACACCACTTGGCGAGCGCTAACACACCAGTACACACTGCCCAGCACTCAGCTTGCAGGTCCCAACAGGTCTGGGTCTCTCTCCTGCACCCTGACCCACCTCCTCCCCCTGCACCCCTGGCTACAGACCTTGGTCTTCAGGAGAAAGGGGGTAAAAGCCCACTGAGCTTGTCAGAAACACCCAGCTGCTGCCCTAGCTGAGTGCTTTGCTCTCATGTGGCTGCTTTTAGTGTCACAGAGGTTCCCCCCTCAAGCAAAGGTTCCCACCCTGCTGCCCCGCTGCTCTTCTGCCCTGTTCTGTGGAGGCTGCAGGGGCACGATCTCCTTTGAGCAGCCTCCTACAACACGTGGGCACAGAAGAGAGCTCACCTTGCTCCAGATGAAGGTGCCTAGCAGGTTGTTGTCCCCAAAGGGATTGTCAGTGTTGGTGTAACCCATGTACTCCTCTCCCCAGCCCATCTTCTCCCGCTTCTTCCTCTCCTTGGCCTCCTTCTTGGCCAGCCGGCGCGCCCGTTTCTCCTCGGGCGTCTCCAAGGCTTTCATGAGCGCAGCCTGCTTCTTCTTCTCCTCCTTCAGCCTCAGGCGCTCCTGGAGGCTCAGCTGCGGCCCCATCTCCTCCCTGCCCCGGGAGCGTGGTGGGGAGGGAGAGCTGCTGGAGGACACAGAAGACTTGGAGCTGTCTCTCTTCCTCCACCGCTCTCTGCTCCGGGCTCTCCGCTTGTCTCGCTCACGCTCCGAGCTCGAGGAGCGATCCCGGGACTGCGAGCGGTGTTTCTTCCAGCTTTTATGGTGCTGGGCCCTGCTTTTGCTTTTCTTCTTCCATTTCTGTCTCTCATCGCCAGAGTCAGTGCTGGGGTGGGGGAAAGTCGTGTTTCAGTGGGGAGACACTCGCTGGCCCCGTGTCGGACACGGGGTGCTCCAGAGCAGGGGGTGCATTTCTCAGCCGCATATGCGGAGAGAACTGACCCAAACTGCAGCCCGAGCAGAGCTGAGAGAGCTCAACCACGCTTCCACAGAGCATCAGCTCCCCGTGCCACCCCCCAGCACAGCCCCGGCCGGGCTTTTTCGGGGTCACAGAACCCCAGAATCATCTCGGTTGGAAAAGACCCCGAAGCTCATCGAGTCCCACCGGCCCTCACGGCCAGCCCCCGGCTGCAGCACACCCCGTGCCAACAAAGAGCCGTTTGCTGCGGCGGTACCGGAACACGCACAACGCGTCCGTACGGAAAATCCAGGTCACTCCAGCACCGAGCGGGCCCGGCCTGCACCCCCTTAAAACCCGGCCTTGGCAGCGCTGTTCGGTGCAGGAGCACGGGGAGCGCTTCTCGGCCGCCCGCCGGCCCGGGCCTGCCCGGGCTCCCCGGGCCCTGCCCCCTGCGGCGGCCGCGGGCACCGCGCGGGCCCGGCGGGGGAAGTTGCCCGGAGCCGCGGCCTCCCCCCTGTAAAAAGAGCACACTCCTGGCCCCAGGTGGGCTCGTTAGGAGGAGCGATCCCCCGAGTCCCCGGATCCGCAATAAACGAATACCTGCTGCTAAAGATCCTCGTCATCTTTACAGTTAGTTTCAAGACGCAGTTTTTGCGCTGATCAGCTGGCGACCCAGATGGGACTCTCCGTCACCTCGCACGGCTCCAGGTAAGGCGACCTCCCTGCCGCGGCCCGGGATTTCCTGGGGGAGCTCCCTTGCTTGAATCCCTCTGCGAGGGCGGACAAGGACCGTTTGCTCCAAAACAAGAAGGTATTCGTCCTGTGATAAATGTAAAGCGCTATAAATAACGTGGGGTTTGAGTCCCCACACAAGACCTCGAGGCCAGGGTTAGAGTCCCTGCAGAGACTGTTCTGCTAGCAGACTAGGGGTTGGAGTCCCCAACCGTTGAACTGACGTCAGAAAGGGGTTCGAGTCCCCAGGGGCGGCGAGAGGGGCTGGTTCGGCCGCGCGGTCCTCCCGGGCCGCTCTCCCCCGCGCGCCCCGGCACACCGCTTCCGGTCCCTCTCAGACGCGGCCCGGCCGCTCCGGGCCCAGTCCCCGCTCACCCCGAGCTCGGCTCCCGGCGGCGCCCCCGGCTCCGGCTCCGTCGCCGCTTCTCCCGGCTGCCGGAGCGCTCCCGGCCCCGCTCCCGCCGCCGCGAGCGGGACCGCCGCCGCCGGGCCGGGCTGCGCCACCCCGAGCCCATGGGCTGCGGCTGCGGCTCCGCCCCGGGGGCCTCCGGCAGCGCCCGGCGCACAGGGCCGCCCGCCGGCAGGGGGCGCAGGCGGCGGGGCCGGGCCCAGCGCGAGGCGGCAGCGGGCGGGGCGGGGCCGCGCTCGCCCCTCCCGGCGGTCGGTTCCCCCCACAGAGAGGCAGAGCCGCCCGCAGGGAGCACAGCACAGAGCACGAACGCTTTATCACAGAGCGGACAGACAGCAGCGGTACAGTTCTCTGGGAAAGGCCTTCCCGAAGAGGGAGGGGAAAAAACCTCCAAACAACCAAGAACAAGAGAAAAAAGCACTCATGACTTAACTCCCCCCCGAAAAACAGAAGAGAAACATGACAACAGCACGGGTTGGCATCACATCGCGGCCGCCAGCCCCACGCCCCCACCTCACACACTCGGTACGTGGTGACACGGAACGGGAACACCCAGCAAACACACTCGGGTCTAATGGAGACATCAACAGAAAGAAATCAGACGTGACCTGGTACGCCTGCGCCCTGGCTTTCGCCCTGTCCCTTCCAGCAGGAGCCGGAGCTCAGTGGTGCTGGGAGTGAGACGGGGAAGGCCGGAACGCTGCGGGAACGCGGCGAGGCCCCAGGGTGGTGGAGCCCACGCACACCCCGCTGTGCCTGTGCCAAGCCCTACGAGTGCTCTGGCTTCACCAAAAACTTCCCAAAGTGCAATGTCGGCGCGTGCGGCCGAGCTGCTCTCCGCACAGATCCCTTGTGCAAGCGTTCAGGGGTCTGTGCCAGCCCCTTGGCTTGCCCCACACCTCTGCTCTACACCTGCCTGCGAGGGCAGAGCCTTGGCAGGAGCCTGCCAGCAAGCACAGAGATGCCAGTTTTCTCTTGCCCCGGCCACGCTCGTGGGCAGCAGCCACCTGCTGTTTGGGAAGAGCCCGAGCCAAAAGCTCACCAGCAGCCTCAGCACCAGGAGCCGAGGGGCCCTGCTGGGACAGTGGGGATGAAGGAGAGCGGTGGCAAACAGCTACGTGGGAGTGGGTTGTCATGCAGGGCTGCTCTACTCGAATCTCAGAGGAGTAAAAGAAATATGGTGCCTCCTTGTAACAATGGAGTGAGCAGAGGGTTACACCTGGGACTGCACCTGCCAGTGAGCTGCTGTGTCACTAGAGAAAGTCCTGACAGAGAAAGGACAGACGACCTATGCCCTGACCCTGGGTAGAAGACACTCGCCCCCTGCGCCGAGCAGCTGCTCAACGGCTTTAAATAATGCACAGGAAGGAGAGGCCAGGGGATGGGTCCCAGCGCAGCCGTCAGCCCGGGACGTCCGGCAGGATGGGCTGGGGGCACTCGCGTGCAGGGCTGAGGCAGTGGGGGGCTCCTCATCCCTGGGCAAGCTGAGCCCCTCCGGCATGCGTGGGTGGCTGGGGCAGGCGTGGGAGTCTCCCTGAGCTTCCACAGTGTTTGCAGGGCTGGATCTGGCCAGAGGTGCTGGGAGCAGCAGGACGGGGTGACCCTCCTGAGCTATGGACAGCTGCGGGGCAGCTCCTGAGGCCAGAGAGCCTCCACGCCGCTGGGGTGGCTCTGTCTCAGTGCTGAGGGACCTTGGGCAGCCCCCGAGCCCCTCTGCCGTGGGGCTGTACGGGGGGGCAGGATGCAGCGAGGCCCGTGGGGAGGAAACAACCTCACAGCAATAGTTCACGGCCAAGACAGAGGTTTCCTGGAGGCTGCATCACTCATGCACCAGCATCCCCTCCTGCCCGCTGCAGCACAGAGCAGCAACACCCTGAGGGTTTGGGAGCTGGTGGGGGTGGGGACATGTGGGGCCATCCCAGACGAGGGTGGCTGTGCTCCATGGACATCACCTGCAGGGACTGATGCCAGCAAGTCCCTGCGCAGCCCCAAAGCACTCCCCAAGGTGCCCAAAACCCACTGAGTGTCACTCAAGGCCCTCAGGAACCCCCACTTCAGCGGTGGGGTCTGAGGAGTGTGGCTGCCCCTGGCCCAGGGCAGCAAAAGCTGCTCAGGCACAGGGTGGGAGGGATTGCAGGCCATGGAAACCAGATTTTCCCCTGTAAGGAGATATCCCATCTCACACCCCTCTTCTCCTCCCTGCCAGAGGCAGACGCCTTGCAGCCATTGAACTGCTTCATCCCTCAGCCAGGGTCAAGGGAGGTGGTGGAGCTCCCAGGCTGCGGAAGCCGATCCCAGGGGAAAACATGCCAGAAATGGGGCCGTCTGAGAGGGCAATGGGCCCAGAGAGGTCTGCAGCAGTGGGAGCACTGGGGCAGGGCTGTGCTCATGGAGCCAAGGATGCCACAGCTCCAGGCGGGAGCATCTGGGCTGGGCAGGTCTGGCACTGGAGATGGAGTGTGTGGGGCTGGCAGGGGGCTGGCAGGGGGAGCATACGGGGCTGGAACAGGGAAGGGGAGCACACAGGGCTGATGGCTTGTGGAGAGGTGGTGGCAGACCCCAGAGACATGGGGGTGAGGAGACGCCCCCAGCACTACACAGCCCCCAGGGGAGCTCCCAGTGTGGCACTGGCTGGTGCTGAGGTGGAGAGTGACGTGGTACCGAGCAGCGTGGGGTGCTGCACACAGAATGCCACAGCTTAAACAACCTCTATTTATTTGTACCAAAGTCTCAGGGTCCGTCAGGATAAACGCAAGGACAGGGAAAACCCTCAGGAAAAGTCTGTGTGCAGGGCCATGCCTTAGTTCCTGTGACAGGGGACGAGACCGCCCTGCTCACCCCTTGCGCTGGGGTCTGGAGGGGGGCTGAGCAGCCCCTCGTCTGCGGTAACGGTAACGCTTGAAGTGGAACCAGAGCTGGAAGATCCCGTTGGCAAACTGGCAGCGGAAGCCGTGGCGGTGGGAGTACTCCCACTCCCGGTTGACGATCTTGAAGGCGATGTCCTCGTAGGGCGGCCCGGCGTGGAAGCGCAGGATGGCAAAGTCCTTGTTGTCCTGGCAGGCCTCCAGGAAGTACTCGGGCGTCGAGCGCTTGTCGATGAGGTCGGGGTAGAAGATGTTGAACTTGTAGCCCTGCACGATCTTGGGGGGAGGGTTGTCGAAGTCGTAGTGCGTCTGGTTGTACTTGTTCCACTCGAAGCCCGTGTGCACCCGGTTGAAGAAGCGGGGCTTGCGGGGCCGGTACTTGTCAGCCCAGAGATAGGCCTTGCCCGTGAGGGGCATTTCCACGCTGAACTGCGCCTCGTCCGCACCCATGCCCTCCTTGGCCTTACGGAAGAAGATGTCATCGGCGCTCTCGGTGGCATCACCTGCAGGGAGGGGAGGTGATGTCTGCCTGCAGCACCGGCCAGGCCCGGGCTGTGGGGACGCTGCTGCCGGGCGTGCAGAGGGAAGGAGCAGCAGACGCTGGGGCAGGGGATGTGGAGCAGGACATGGAGATGTGCACATGCTGCCCTGTGGGCTCCAGGTGGGCACCGGGCCGAGTTGTGCTGGGAAACTTGCCCAAAACACTTCCCAATTGTCTGCAGCCCAAAGAGCCTGGTGGCGTGGCTGGGAGCGGGGAAGAACCCGATGCAGGCACCCGCAGGGAACACCAGCAGTCTTGGCCCCATCTCTGTGCTCTTGTCCAGGCCACAGCACCCTTTGCTGCCTGGGGACTTCTCTCTGCCTGGCCAGTTCTGGACACGTGCTCCAGATCCATCTCTTACCCACCTTTTTGTCAGGGCAGTGTCCCCCTCCAGCCCCACACCCCGAAGCACAGGAACCCCTCAGTGCCAGGCAGGCTGCGAGGCCGGCGGGCGCAGGGGCTGCCCGTGGGGCTCCTACCTGTGACCTGGAGTTGCTGGCGCAGCAGCAGCAATCGATGCGCATCCTCCTCGGCCTCCAGCACGTGGGCATCGAAGGGCAGCTCGTTGGTGCCCAGCAGCCGGGGGCTGTACTTCCCTGCATCATAGTCATCCAGACTCTGCTGGATCAGGTCCTCCTCCATCAGCACGGCTTCCCCCTCTACCTCTCCCTTGGCCTCTGCATCCTGCTCAGCCTCTGGCTCTGAGGACGGCCCTGGCTGCACCACAATGCTCTCCTCTGGATGCAGCCTGCAAGGAAGAGAGAAGAGAGAACTGGGACGGGGATGGTACCCTTGTTCTCTGCTCATCTGAGCTCTGTCTATGGAAGGATGGGAGCACGAGGCTGCATTTTCTGTTCCAGGTGTCCCACGGGAGAGGCCTAGATGGCTGTGCTCCCCAAGGAAAGGGCTGCATACCTGTCACTGGGGGAGGCTGGCTCCTGCTTGATGATGGGGAAGAGTGGTTCACTCTCCACACCCTGCTCTTGCTTCAACTTGTACAGCTTCTGGCGCAGCACGTCCTGGTGCCGCTCCCGCAGCCTGCAACGAGATGAGCCGTCAGGTCCCACCCAGCAGAACCACCTGATGCCCACATTGCCCAGCGCTGTGACACTCACCACATCGGGTAATCTGCTGGGTTTTGTACAGTGTTGGGCTTAATAACTCATCAGTTCGGTCCCCTCTTGGAGACCTCACTGTAAACATTGCCGCTAGAGAAGGGACTGAGTGTCCAGCCCATCTCCCCTCTTGGGAGAACCACCCACCTTGGAAAAGGTATAAAACCCCTCCACCAGTGACTCTGGGTTTGTGTGTCACCAGCTCTGCTCATGGCAGGGTCTGCACTGCCCCTCTCCACAGCCCTGGCCAGAGGACAGTCCCTGCTCTCACCTGGCCCGAGCCATGTAAGCCTTCAGCTGCTGTAGCAGGCTCTCCCAGTACCCGATGTCAAGGTTGGGTCCTCCTGCCCGGATCTTGCTCTCGATGCCCTGGTACAGCACTTGCAGCTGGTTGTAAGTCTTCCCCTTGAACACAGACTGCACATCTGAGCTGACCGAGGCGTTGACACCATCCCGACGCTCCCCTGAACAGACAGGTAAGGGCAGCCAGTCAGTCTGAGTGCTCAGCCTGTCTTCACCCAGGCCCTAGTGGGTGGCACCTGACAGCTCAAGGCTGGACCCCAGTAGGGGATGGCTGCCAGATCCACAGCCTCCATCCAGCAGAACCCAGAGAACCCCTGTGAGCCTGAGCGCATGCGGCAGACCCTACACCCTGCTTTACCCCCTGCTCACACTCCCCTTGACAGCCACACCAGGCTCTGCCCTCCTGCTCACCCGGTCCTCCTTTCCCAGAGGCCTCCAGTTTGCGAAGCTTGGCTATCTCATCCTCTGTGATGATGGTCATGTCCCTCCAGAAGTCCACATTCTTCCCTTGCTCCAGCTCCATGTAAACCTGCGGGCAGGAGACAAGCAGGACATCAGGTGCCTGCTCTGCACCATGGGCAGGGAAGCAGAGCTGAGGGGGGGGGAAGCCTTGAGCTGCTGTGCAGAGCTGGCACCTGGATGTCTTCCACCAGATCCTCCATGTCGGAGACGGTCAGGCCGTTCAGGAAGGTGTAGGGCTCATGCATCTCCACGGCCAGGTCGTCATCCTCCGCACTGATGTACTTGGCCAGAAGGTCAATGGGTTTTGCTCTCCCATCCCGAATCCGGATCTTAGACCTGGGTGAGAGGAGGGGGACAGTGAGTGCTGCCTGCCATCCTCTGCTCCCTAGTGGGCCCATCCCCGTGAAGCCATGCACCTACCGCAGCTTGGCCTGCTGCAGGTGGAAGTTGTCCTCCTGCTCCTCCCAGGTTTTGAAGTGCTCTGCCTCTTTCTCCCGCTGCAACATCTCCAGCTCCTGCTCACGCATCGCTTTCTCCCGCTCCCGCTCCAGGCGCAGCTGCTTCACCTGCCCAGGGCGGAGGGAAACATGAGGCCACTGCAGACGGGACACTCATGCAGGACACTCATTTGAGGACACAGCCGTAACCTGGCTCGCTGAGCTGCTTTGGCTCTTGCAATCAGTCCGAGGCTCCCAGGGAGCCAGGAGCCATGTGGAAGGACAGCCAGCATGGGCCAGTGGGGCCAGGCTGCTTGCTGCCAGCCCTTGGGAGGACAGGGGACACAGGCACAACTGAGTGCCTCAGTGCCACGACCTGGCACTTGTTGTCAGCAGCTCCCGAGCTCGACTCAGCCCCAAGAGAAAAGTCTTCTCACCCTAGAATAGCAGAAGTCACTATACTGCACCCCTCTCCCGACCCTACATCCTACAGCCTATGGGCACCCCCAGGGAGAAGAACAAAGGGACTCCCAGGTGAACAACTGGGAGAACTGGGTATAGGGTTCTCTGTCAGCCAGTGGGAGGGAAGGGACATCTGATCCCACCTTCTGCAGCTCCAGGCGATTGTCCTCCTGGATTCGCTTGTTCCTCTCCTTCAGGTCCTTCTCATCCAGGTGGCCGATTCCTTTCTTTTCCAGTGCCTGAAAGAGTGGCCAAGGGAAGCCGTGAAACCCAGCGATCTCCACAGCTCCACACCAGCCAGCAAATGCCACCACATCCACTCACTTCCACTGCCCCAGCGAGGTCTGATCCCCCCAGTCCCACTCCTGAAGTGCCTCAGCAAAACTTGGGCTCATCCCAGGGCAGCCACACCACTTGGCGAGCGCTAACACACCAGTACACACTGCCCAGCACTCAGCTTGCAGGTCCCAACAGGTCTGGGTCTCTCTCCTGCACCCTGACCCACCTCCTCCCCCTGCACCCCTGGCTACAGACCTTGGTCTTCAGGAGAAAGGGGGTAAAAGCCCACTGAGCTTGTCAGAAACACCCAGCTGCTGCCCTAGCTGAGTGCTTTGCTCTCATGTGGCTGCTTTTAGTGTCACAGAGGTTCCCCCCTCAAGCAAAGGTTCCCACCCTGCTGCCCCGCTGCTCTTCTGCCCTGTTCTGTGGAGGCTGCAGGGGCACGATCTCCTTTGAGCAGCCTCCTACAACACGTGGGCACGGAAGAGAGCTCACCTTGCTCCAGATGAAGGTGCCTAGCAGGTTGTTGTCCCCAAAGGGATTGTCAGTGTTGGTGTAACCCATGTACTCCTCTCCCCAGCCCATCTTCTCCCGCTTCTTCCTCTCCTTGGCCTCCTTCTTGGCCAGCCGGCGCGCCCGTTTCTCCTCGGGCGTCTCCAAGGCTTTCATGAGCGCAGCCTGCTTCTTCTTCTCCTCCTTCAGCCTCAGGCGCTCCTGGAGGCTCAGCTGCGGCCCCATCTCCTCCCTGCCCCGGGAGCGTGGTGGGGAGGGAGAGCTGCTGGAGGACACAGAAGACTTGGAGCTGTCTCTCTTCCTCCACCGCTCTCTGCTCCGGGCTCTCCGCTTGTCTCGCTCACGCTCCGAGCTCGAGGAGCGATCCCGGGACTGCGAGCGGTGTTTCTTCCAGCTTTTATGGTGCTGGGCCCTGCTTTTGCTTTTCTTCTTCCATTTCTGTCTCTCATCGCCAGAGTCAGTGCTGGGGTGGGGGAAAGTCGTGTTTCAGTGGGGAGACACTCACTGGCCCCGTGTCGGACACGGGGTGCTCCAGAGCAGGGGGTGCATTTCTCAGCCGCATATGCGGAGAGAACTGACCCAAACTGCAGCCCGAGCAGAGCTGAGAGAGCTCAACCACGCTTCCACAGAGCATCAGCTCCCCGTGCCACCCCCCAGCACAGCCCCGGCCGGGCTTTTTCGGGGTCACAGAACCCCAGAATCATCTCGGTTGGAAAAGACCCCGAAGCTCATCGAGTCCCACCGGCCCTCACGGCCAGCCCCCGGCTGCAGCACACCCCGTGCCAACAAAGAGCCGTTTGCTGCGGCGGTACCGGAACACGCACAACGCGTCCGTACGGAAAATCCAGGTCACTCCAGCACCGAGCGGGCCCGGCCTGCACCCCCTTAAAACCCGGCCTTGGCAGCGCTATTCGGTGCAGGAGCACGGGGAGCGCTTCTCGGCCGCCCGCCGGCCCGGGCCTGCCCGGGCTCCCCGGGCCCTGCCCCCTGCGGCGGCCGCGGGCACCGCGCGGGCCCGGCGGGGGAAGTTGCCCGGAGCCGCGGCCTCCCCCCTGTAAAAAGAGCACACTCCTGGCCCCAGGTGGGCTCGTTAGGAGGAGCGATCCCCCGAGTCCCCGGATCCGCAATAAACGAATACCTGCTGCTAAAGATCCTCGTCATCTTTACAGTTAGTTTCAAGACGCAGTTTTTGCGCTGATCAGCTGGCGACCCAGATGGGACTCTCCGTCACCTCGCACGGCTCCAGGTAAGGCGACCTCCCTGCCGCGGCCCGGGATTTCCTGGGGGAGCTCCCTTGCTTGAATCCCTCTGCGAGGGCGGACAAGGACCGTTTGCTCCAAAACAAGAAGGTATTCGTCCTGTGATAAATGTAAAGCGCTATAAATAACGTGGGGTTTGAGTCCCCACACAAGACCTCGAGGCCAGGGTTAGAGTCCCTGCAGAGACTGTTCTGCTAGCAGACTAGGGGTTGGAGTCCCCAACCGTTGAACTGACGTCAGAAAGGGGTTCGAGTCCCCAGGGGCGGCGAGAGGGGCTGGTTCGGCCGCGCGGTCCTCCCGGGCCGCTCTCCCCCCCGCGCCCCGGCACACCGCTTCCGGTCCCTCTCAGACGCGGCCCGGCCGCTCCGGGCCCAGTCCCCGCTCACCCCGAGCTCGGCTCCCGGCGGCGCCCCCGGCTCCGGCTCCGTCGCCGCTTCTCCCGGCTGCCGGAGCGCTCCCGGCCCCGCTCCCGCCGCCGCGAGCGGGACCGCCGCCGCCGGGCCGGGCTGCGCGACCCCGAGCCCATGGGCTGCGGCTGCGGCTCCGCCCCGGGGGCCTCCGGCAGCGCCCGGCGCACAGGGCCGCCCGCCGGCAGGGGGCGCAGGCGGCGGGGCCGGGCCCAGCGCGAGGCGGCAGCGGGCGGGGCGGGGCCGCGCTCGCCCCTCCCGGCGGTCGGTTCCCCCCACAGAGAGGCAGAGCCGCCCGCAGGGAGCACAGCACAGAGCACGAACGCTTTATCACAGAGCGGACAGACAGCAGCGGTACAGTTCTCTGGGAAAGGCCTTCCCGAAGAGGGAGGGGAAAAAACCTCCAAACAACCAAGAACAAGAGAAAAAAGCACTCATGACTTAACTCCCCCCCGAAAAACAGAAGAGAAACATGACAACAGCACGGGTTGGCATCACATCGCGGCCGCCAGCCCCACGCCCCCACCTCACACACTCGGTACGTGGTGACACGGAACGGGAACACCCAGCAAACACACTCGGGTCTAATGGAGACATCAACAGAAAGAAATCAGACGTGACCTGGTACGCCTGCGCCCTGGCTTTCGCCCTGTCCCTTCCAGCAGGAGCCGGAGCTCAGTGGTGCTGGGAGTGAGACGGGGAAGGCCGGAACGCTGCGGGAACGCGGCGAGGCCCCAGGGTGGTGGAGCCCACGCACACCCCGCTGTGCCTGTGCCAAGCCCTACGAGTGCTCTGGCTTCACCAAAAACTTCCCAAAGTGCAATGTCGGCGCGTGCGGCCGAGCTGCTCTCCGCACAGATCCCTTGTGCAAGCGTTCAGGGGTCTGTGCCAGCCCCTTGGCTTGCCCCACACCTCTGCTCTACACCTGCCTGCGAGGGCAGAGCCTTGGCAGGAGCCTGCCAGCAAGCACAGAGATGCCAGTTTTCTCTTGCCCCGGCCACGCTCGTGGGCAGCAGCCACCTGCTGTTTGGGAAGAGCCCGAGCCAAAAGCTCACCAGCAGCCTCAGCACCAGGAGCCGAGGGGCCCTGCTGGGACAGTGGGGATGAAGGAGAGCGGTGGCAAACAGCTACGTGGGAGTGGGTTGTCATGCAGGGCTGCTCTACTCGAATCTCAGAGGAGTAAAAGAAATATGGTGCCTCCTTGTAACAATGGAGTGAGCAGAGGGTTACACCTGGGACTGCACCTGCCAGTGAGCTGCTGTGTCACTAGAGAAAGTCCTGACAGAGAAAGGACAGACGACCTATATCCTGGATGAGCTGAAGTACAGCTTGGAGGGACAGTCAGACCAAGGGCACATGGTGGTCTGCTTCCTCCAAGAAGGGCCAATGCTCTTTCCTGTGGGCAAGACCTAGTCCTGTCCTCCAGCTATGCATCCTGCAAAGGCTTGGGAAATGCTCCAGAGCTCCCCGATGCTCTCGTGCTGCAGCACAGTGCAGAGAGGTGTTCTAAGAGCAAGCTTTAAACTCCAAGGTCCTTTTTAACCTCCATGAGAAGTGGAGGCTGAGCAGTTCTCCAGCACTGAGCTGATGCGCCAGGAGGTGACAGACAGCAGGGAGTGTGAGCAAGCCTGGAAAGGGGCAGTTTCCATTTCAGACCAGCATCTCCCTGACGGAAGGTTCCTCCTGTCCCCTCGCATCGACAAAGTTGCTCTAAGCCCTCTGCATGCCCTCTCACAGGACCAACCCTCCATGTCCAGACCTGCTTGCTCCAAAAGGTTCAGCGCTACAGAACTGCAGGATTGTCTCAAAAAAGCCAAAAGGAAAGATGATTCTTGGAATGAACATGCTGCAGAAGGTCTGGGTTTCCCCACATCTCTTGGGACCAAGTGCAGCTCCAGCTTGCAGAGTTCATTCCCTGCGACACTCCATGAAGGTGGGGCTCAGATGCTTCCTGCACAGAGGCTAACCAGCATTAGAGACCCCTGAAATGAGGGAAAGGGATAAAGTCTCCATTCGTGGTGCTTAAACCATCTTAAACAAGACGCTTGATTTCAGCTGGCTGGAAAGTCACGAGGAGACTAAACCCACCAGCCCATGGACACGGTGGTACCAGGGCAGCTGGGCCACGGGTCAGACAACCTGAGCCCAACCTCCCGGTTCCTCCGCAGGGCTGCGCTCCTCCAGCACAGCACCCAAGAGCAGTATCTGAAGACGCAGAAGGGATGCGCCTCCCTCCGGCCTCTCTACGCATGGAGAAAAAAAAACAAAGGCTGAATTTTTAGTATTTTGAAGCCTCTTGCTTCCAACCCAGAGGCAGGTTAGTCTGTAGGTATTGCACTCCTCCTGTCTCCCTGCCGCTGAACTACGGAGCTGCCTACGGCACTGCCCACACCGCCGGCAGAGCCTGGGCGGGACGGGCACGAGCAGATGGGGTGGGTTAGGAGCTGTTTCCCAGCCTTCTGCAGGGGCTGTCATGGAGCAAGGCTACTAGCTGGGTGAACGAGCTGTCACATAGCAACTGAAAAGGGAGAGTTTCTTGAAAGACTTTAGATAGATTATTTGGTAAATACATGAACACATCTAATGGCAGCAGCTTGCAAGACCCCTAGCATGTGCCTGGGCAAAGCACACCTTACAGCCTTCAGCAGCTGCAGGCAAGAGGAAGAAGTCTGGGTCCTGTACTTCTAGGCAAGAAAACATCAATTCATGAAGATCCTCACCAAATTCAGTAGGTTGCAGAGGCCCCATTAACTTCTGGGACCAGAATTAACCCATCCCGACTGCTGCTGTGAAGACAGACTGGGGGAGACTGAGCCCCGAGAGAAGGGTCCCACTTCCCCACTCCTCTACAAGGAATCCCAAGGACAGTCTGAGGACTGTAATGAGAAGAAAGAGATTTTGACCCTCTTTCTCAAGTGAAGCTCATAAAGCACATAAGATGTGGCTTCCCCTAGTCTAAAGGATTTCCTTTCTTCTCTGGGAGATGAGGATGGAGTTGCTGGAGTTCCAGACAATGCTATGGTCCGTGTCCTGCTGACAAATGGATGAGCCTAGTCCGAACAATACCCAAGGACACCAAATCCTCTCGCCTAAAGCCTGCAGCCCTCACAAAGCAAACTATCTCAGACATCTGAAGAAGTGATTTCCCATAGCAGATGTTACCGCAGGTGACACCCCAGTCACCCAGCTTTTTGTCCAACTGAGTTTGTGAACACAATTCAGTGGCAGAGCCAGGCTTCCATTTCTGCCTCCAGTGTGTGCAGACACGCACATGCCTCCCTCCTTGGCTGCCCTGAGGTACAGAGGATACGTGTGAACCCAGTGTTCATGACCCCCGAGTCATACACCCATGAGCGTGCGAAGTGGCTCCAGCAGGATGCAGTGTCCATGTGGGGCTGGGCAGCCCGGGGCACTCCCCCCAGAGCAGCTGGTCCCCGGAGGTGCACAGTTCCCATCTGCCCATGCCTGGGTGTCCGGGGCAGGCAGCGGTGCGGCAGCCGGTGAGATGAAGTGTGGACTCCAAGCACAGAGGGACGGGGTGATGCAGCAGCGTGGCACACGGTGAAGGCAGAACCCACTGCGACGTCCGGAGAGCTGAGGTGACCGTGTCACTGTTGCCAGGAATCGTTTCCTTCCCCCGCAGAGTTACAGATCAAGAGAAGTCACCAGCGATTTTCGAACGCAAGGAAATTGGCGTGGCTACTTTGAACTACTGTAACATGGGAGCAATTCTGTTCAATGGCCTTTAATACATTGCATTTACATAGCACCTTTCATCCCAGGGTTTAAGTGCTTTAACGGAAGTGGGTACTGTGCACCCATTAGCATGGGGGAAACCGAGGCACAGAGTGGTTAAGTGACTTGCCTTAGGTCACTCAGCAAAACCGTGGCAGAGTCTGGACAGCCTTAAACCTCCTGACTCCATCAGTTGGTTAGCCCATACTGCTGCCTCAGATGAAGCCACTCCTGCCCTCCCCAGCAACGTGCTCCTACCAATTCTCCAGTGAGGTCTCACACTCCCTTCTGATGCACAAATATATGACAACCAAAAAAAAAAAAAAAAAAAAGTGCAGTAAACTAAATGTTTAAAAAAGCACATTTGTGCTGTCTCTGTGCAAAGATAAAAGAAATAAATACATGATTAAAAAATTAAAAAGGTTCACAGTATCACACATGGATAGGTAGCTACGGTAGTGCACGTCTGGAAAACACTGTGTTACTACCCAGGATTCTCTACACCCAGCTGGATGTCTCCATTGGGAGCTGCGGGTGAGCGTGTGGTTTCTTTGATGCCCACATCTGGGATAAGTAGAAATACACGGTTATAGTTTTGCTCCATTCTGAAATGCAGTGCCCGGGATCCTGCAGTAGCAATACTGGTGTTGGCAAGCTCTTCCCCATCCCACTGGAACGGCTGCATCAACGAAAAGGGAACACATCGACCTGCAGAGGGAATCGCTGCTCTCTGGGGCTTCTGTGTCTGCACAGAGATTACTGCAAGAGGCAGAGAAAAGAGAGTCAACACCCGAGCGCCTGCCCTGCACTCCGCCGGGTCTGAGCCCAGCCAGCTCCCCAGAATCAAGACAAGCGTAAAGAGAGGCTGTTTGTTCCACCTCCTCCAGCAATGACAACATGACCGGAGAACTTCAGCTCCCCAAACCTTTCACTGCACCAAATGATTCGGAACAAGCCACAGCCCTTGCTGAGCAGACTGGGTCTCTGCCAGCGCAGGAGATCTCTTCTGCTGCCACAGAGCTGATCTGAGATGCAGCAGGGCTCTGCCGCAGCCATGCAAGAGCCCCATGCTGGGCAGAGGCCAGCAGAGGCCACAGCAAGCTCCCTCTGCAAGCTCTGACCCTGACCCACCGGGCACCCGGCACACGTTTCTGGTACACTTACTGTATCGCTCTCCTCATCGGAGACAGAGTGGAGCTGAGCGCTATAGTGGAGCGGGGAGTAAACCCAACTCCTCTCGTCTGTCGGCTGCCAGAGTGGCCAGAGACGGCGGGGAGAATGCAAGGAGAGCAGCAGCAGAGCAGGGAGCAAAGGAGAGAAGAGGAAAAAATAAAAGGAGAAAATAAAAAGAGCAGGAAACAGTACAGTAAGAACAGCTGTCCACCTGGAGGGAGAGAACTGAGCTCAGTGCCAGTGCTCAGCAGAGAAGTCTTCCTCAGCCTCAGTACATACCTGCTCCCTTACCAGCTGGGACATGGGACAGCCCACCAGCAGCTGTCATTGGACCCTGCTCCAGCTGCAGTGGGGATGGCACCACCTCTCCTCTTGCAGGGACAGATTTTTAGAGCTTTTGAGATGCCAGGGAAACCTCAGCTCCCTGCCATAGCACCACCCCAGCTCCAGAGGAACCAAAAGACATGGGAAGTGACTTACCTAAGGGCAGGGACAGAGCTCTCAGTTCCTGCTACCCACTCCCAGCTCTCAACCTCCTGTTTCCTGAGCCCTGTGCATGCTACAAGCTGGCATCTGTGTGTCCAGGAGGGCTTTTACAGGGAAACCTGTGCCTTCCCCCTTCCCTACAGGCCAAGTAAGGCAACAGACAGGTGGGTTAGACCATGGTGGGTGGTGGCCACAGAAAGGAAACAATCACTGAGAGTCTTGGAGACAGTGGGGTGATGGGAAAAGTATGACAAAGGAGGCAAACCACAACTGGATCGTGGAATGAATGAGGGGGAAGGGGACGTGCATCGAGGGAGCTGGTTATCACAGCACTGGGCATCGGTGTGACACAACATGCTTCTGCTGCTGACACAGCACAGAGAAGCCCAGGCAGAGTCAAGAGCTGGTGTATGCTTCCAGTGTTCCTGGGGGGGACCCATTTCCACGGCAAACAGGCTCTTTTGGCTCCAGAGGTGCCCCCAGAGAGAGGAAACTGCCTCCTTTGACTTGGCCTGGGGCTTGCAATGGGAAAAAAAATGGAACTGGTTACTTAGAAGAAGCCTGAGGGGGTTCCCAGCCCAGGTACTGAGTGTAAGTCTACAACATACAAGAAACTACAAGAAGCCAGAGGAGCTTTGAAGCACTGGGCTCCAACATTCTGAACCCCATCAATAACTGCAGCTACATTAGCAGAGACTGATAGGAGGAAGGAGGGAAGGGAAACCCTTGCCTGGACCTTCTAAAAGGCTCTGCTAGAGGTGCAGGAAAGCTCAACACTGCATAAAGCCTGCCCCACATCCTGTTTTTCATCCATCCTGACTGAACCACAATGCTCCAGCCTCTTTCAGAGCCTTTTAGGAGCCCAAATGCATGCAGGGAGCTGCAAACCCAGCGGGGAGATAAAGGAGCATCCAGTGCTTGGTATTAACCCTCCTGGTGCTGGGGAAGCCAAACCCAGGAAGGGGCAGGAGGGGCTGCTGGGAGGGGTTGTCCATTTGTCCACATCAGTGCAGCACTTTCCTCATGCCATCAGCCACTGTTATTGCCCTTGCTTCTCCATGCACTCTGCCCAATGCCCTCTCCACTGCTGCCCTGCCTGACACCAGAAAGGCCAGTGCTGGGAGGACCACACCATACAAATGCTTGACTGCCATTACCCTCTGAGGACATCAGCTCTCCCAAAGCCTGAGAAGGGAAATACTAAAACCCAGAACAGTCTGAGCTCTGGATTCAGCCCCTAAATGCTCAAATGCCTCCCTGCATCTTTCAGAAAGGAAAGGAAAACCCTGACTGCCCACAGAAAACCTGGAGTGAGGAGGGAGTACATCAGTGATGTTGAGAAGGGCTGGACAGCAGAAATCATTTCTCACCCAGCAGCAGCTCCTAACTCATTTGTCTTTATGAGCTGCTCACCATTCCAGCCACCAGAAAGACAACCAGCCACAAGCCTATAAGGTTTATTTGCAACTGGATTTTTAGCAACTTCGAAACATCTCAATGGTCTCTTTGGAACCCTGTTGGGCTTCCTGGGCCAAGGGAGCTGAGCCTAATGTTGCTGACAAAGGCTCAGGTGTCTCTCTGGCCAGGTCTGGTGCTTCCAAGTTTGTCCAAGGGCTGGGTGATACTGCAGCCCATCCCATGGCAGGAGCCTGCAGAAAAGCAGAGCAGAGCATATGTTTCTGCAAGACCCTACAGGGACATCTATTTGTGTGATTTTGATATGCCTCCCTGGTTTCTGCTGGGCTAGTTCTTAATGGCTACACAATACAGAGCCACAGCATCCAAGGGAAGTGGAGTGCTGGCCCCAGTGTTTCAAAGCTGCAGCTCTGCTCCCCTACGTGCTAGCACGTTCACTTACAACGCCAGAGGAAAGCGAGGTGGTTCGGAGTCTGCGCTGGCGGGGAGAGTAAATCCAGTACCTCCCATCTGTGAACTGGATGGCCCCAGGGCAAGTGAAGTGAGAAAGGAAAAAGAGGGAAAAAGGATGATGTGAAAGAGAGGAGAGAGAGAAAGCAAAAGGGGTTGGGCAACTCCAGGCCTGAACAGATCAGCAGGCAGGAAAGCCGTGCGTGGGAAGAGCGGTGCCCATGCCCTGCCACAATCTCTGCACTTTTATTCCCCTGTGGGTGAACAGGAGGATGAAGTGCTCTCCTTTCAGGAGCAGACTTCCAGAGATCAGATCACAGTCCCTGGGACCTGACAAATCATCCTCTGCACCCAGCATCCCTTCACAACTATCGCCCCTGGAGCGCCCCTGTGAAAGAGCAGCTGTGCTCCAAGCCCTGCTGCACTCTGGTACAGCCTCACCTGAGCTCTGCCTCAAGTGGTTTTCCAAGGAGAGCACCCATAGGAACCCAAATCAGCTTTTCCCTTCGTCCCAGCAGTGACAAACACTCCACAGCACACGATACACATTTAATGCAAAACTCAAAGACTCAGGTGAAGTGTGAGGCTGATGAGCAGTCAATCACACTCTCTGTGAGCACACACTGCACACAGATGGTTTCCTCTGGATAGAGAAGTGCCCCTCAAGCTGGGGGGAGTCCATATGTCCAGGGAAAGGGAGGAAGAGGAGCTGACCCTGGGTAGAAGACACTCGCCAGTGGAGCAGGCAGTATACGCAGGCAACTTGCACACAGCTGCCATCCACAGGCAAAGAGCAGCCAGTTAGAGGAAGCTGTTTGCATTTTGAACAGCATGCATAAAAACCCAAACAGACAAGCTTTTAAAATGGAGCCAATTCCTTCCACAGCTCTCATGAGCGTCGGAATGACTTGGCAATGAATGAGCAGCTCTGCAGCAGAGTCACGCAAACACAGGGAAAGGCAAACGTTGCCATTTTTAGGTTAGCCTGAAGGAGCTTGTCACAAGGGCTTAACTCATCTCCATTGCCATATAACCAACAGCAACGAGTCAGAGCAGGGAGGAGCTGGGCACCTCTTTTAATGAGGGTTCCAGTGCACAGGCATGGGGGAGAGCTCTCATGGGTCAGACTCTCAGCTCGGCTCCAGCAGTCCACGGGGCAGGTACATGTTGCTAGAAACTCAACTCTCATCTACAGAAGCTGCTCAGACACTGCAAGAGCTGATTGAGGAACACAGCACAACACTCTGCTGCCAACCAGCAACCACCTCACTTACTCCCTGCCTCAGCACTAGGTTTCCACTGCATCACCTAATGCATCTGCCTGCAGGGAAAGGAAACACCAGAGTTCACTAGAGCCCGAGGTCAGCCCCACTGCAACTACCTCCTTTCTGGCTCTAGGCCACTGCAGCACGTGTGTTCTCAGGAAAGCAGCCAGGCTCTCTGGCTGAGGAAGGAAGAATCTCTCAGTTGCACCTACATTCACCTTGGCTCGTCCCAGGACTGAAAACGCTGGCCTAGATAAGCCCTTCAGCACTTGTGCTTGGAAGTAGAGCAGCATGCCTATGGCTACATCCACAGCAGCAGTGCCACCCATTTGAGCCCCACTAGATGCTGTTTTGAGTTCTCCAAGGGTTAATTCAGTTCCCTGCATTCCAAAACCCACCCAGCATTAAGATCTCAAGGTGCTCAACATGCAGACAGAATGGGGCAGATACTGCCTTGCCTGAAACTGAGACTCTTACAGCCTCATCCAGTCTTTTCCATCACACCCCTTATGTCCCAGGTGAGAAGGTATCTTACAAAGTATATGTCTGTGACTGGCACGTCATCTTCATCCGAGGCCTGGCTGGCTGGTTCAGAGGCCTGGCTGGCTGTCTCCACCTCTATCGTGGCCGTGGATGTGACAATGGCACAGGCTGAAGAAGCCGCCTCTCTGGAGGTGGGGAAGGAATGACAGAATCTGGTCACCGCAATCAGAAAAGGAGCAAGCAAGACTATGATTTATTACAGAGGAGCTTAAGATGCTCTGCTGTCACATCCAGAAAGACCAGATCAGGTCAGAAGTGACAGTGCTCAGCTTCACTGGACGGTCTGGGAGCACCTGTCCGTCCAGGAAAGCTGGTGCCCTGCCATGTCAGCCTCCAGCACAAGCTGCCACAGACCAAATGACACTGGGTTGGGCTCTGCAAAGCTGCCCAGTGCTCTGGAACACTCACTCTTTGCCATCTTCTTCAGGAGCTATGATCTCAACATCACACTTGGGCTCCAGCTCGACACTGATCTGCTGAAGTTCCTCCTCAACCCGCACCTCCTCGTGTGACCTGGAAATCGAAGAGAGACAGGCCCAAAGGCTCAGCAGGCCACTAGTTATACACAGTCCTCAGTTTTAGGTCAGCCTGAATCTGTCCTGAGTCAACCCAGCCTCTTGCACCACCACCTCCCAGAGGAGTGAGCCATGCTGGCCTGCCCCGGCACACGGCTGCCTGCCACCAGCCACTCGTGGCACTGAGCTCCTGGCACAGACCAAGCCACTGATTTCAGCTCAGAGGGCGCCATGAGACCTCCCAGGACTGAGGATTTGGATAACGAAAACTCCCAGGCAAAAGTCAGTCCTGTCAAATTGCAGCACTCAAGACTAATGAGGTGGGAAATGAGGACAAGAGAAAGGGATTAATTAGCCAGTGCTGCAGAAAAGACAGGCAGTGTCAAATAGAGTGTGAGAGGAAAGAGAATTGGCCCCCAGGGAAAACCCGTGTCCCAAGTTAGCCTGGCTATCAATCACAAAAGGGCCAAAGCCTCTGACCTCTTCCGATGCTCCCAGCACATCAAAGCTGCTCGAGTGCGCTCCGGGGTTAACATCAGATTTATCTGCATGCTCAGCTGTTTGTGACAGTCTTTAATTTAATACCTCGTGCTATTAAATTGCTTGTGCTAGCGGGGCAGGCTCCACAGTCCTCATGGGAAGGAGAAGCAGGTGCTTGCCAAGCTGATGGCACGGTCCTGGGGAAGGGACGAGCTCCAGGTTCATTGGCAGCACCCTCCTACTTTGTGCTGTCCTTAGCCAGGAGCCAGAGCCAGCAGGCAGCACTCCTGTCCAGTTTGGTGCCAAGGAACTCGCTCCTCTCTTCCTCACAGGGGTGGATCTCAGAAACCCAGAGGGAATTCTCCAGCAGATCAGAATAATCTGAGCAGTGGCTTTGTCCAGGGGCAAAGTCAGGGGTCTGGGAAAAAGCCAGCGCCTGGGAGGGGACATGGGCCCTGTCCAGGCTGGGGACACAGTGGGACATTTTTGGGGAAGTGCCCCACTCCCCACGTGTGTGTGCCCAGGCTGTGGGCAGGGGGGCTCTGCCGGGCAGTGAAGAAGGGAGGACACCCAACCACTGGCTTTTTTTCCCCGTTTCCTCCAAAGCCATCCCTGGCCGGGCCTGCACACACTTCCTGCGCCAAGCTCAGGCCCCAAACCCCCCCTGCGCCGAGCAGCTGCTCAACGGCTTTAAATAATGCACAGGAAGGAGAGGCCAGGGGATGGGTCCCGGCGCAGCCGTCAGCCCGGGACGTCCGGCAGGATGGGCTGGGGGCACTCGCGTGCAGGGCTGAGGCAGTGGGGGGCTCCTCATCCCTGGGCAAGCTGAGCCCCTCCGGCATGCGTGGGTGGCTGGGGCAGGCATGGGAGTCTCCCTGAGCTTCCACAGTGTTTGCAGGGCTGGATCTGGCCAGAGGTGCTGGGAGCAGCAGGACGGGGTGACCCTCCTGAGCTATGGACAGCTGCGGGGCAGCTCCTGAGGCCAGAGAGCCTCCACGCCGCTGGGGTGGCTCTGTCTCAGTGCTGAGGGACCTTGGGCAGCCCCCGAGCCCCTCTGCCGTGGGGCTGTACGGGGGGGGCAGGATGCAGCGAGGCCCGTGGGGAGGAAACAACCTCACAGCAATAGTTCACGGCCAAGACAGAGGTTTCCTGGAGGCTGCATCACTCATGCACCAGCATCCCCTCCTGCCCGCTGCAGCACAGAGCAGCAACACCCTGAGGGTTTGGGAGCTGGTGGGGGTGGGGACATGTGGGGCCATCCCAGACGAGGGTGGCTGTGCTCCATGGACATCACCTGCAGGGACTGATGCCAGCAAGTCCCTGTGCAGCCCCAAAGCACTCCCCAAGGTGCCCAAAACCCACTGAGTGTCACTCAAGGCCCTCAGGAACCCCCACTTCAGCGGTGGGGTCTGAGGAGTGTGGCTGCCCCTGGCCCAGGGCAGCAAAAGCTGCTCAGGCACAGGGTGGGAGGGATTGCAGGCCATGGAAACCAGATTTTCCCCTGTAAGGAGATATCCCATCTCACACCCCTCTTCTCCTCCCTGCCAGAGGCAGACGCCTTGCAGCCATTGAACTGCTTCATCCCTCAGCCAGGGTCAAGGGAGGTGGTGGAGCTCCCAGGCTGCGGAAGCCGATCCCAGGGGAAAACATGCCAGAAATGGGGCCGTCTGAGAGGGCAATGGGCCCAGAGAGGTCTGCAGCAGTGGGAGCACTGGGGCAGGGCTGTGCTCATGGAGCCAAGGATGCCACAGCTCCAGGCGGGAGCATCTGGGCTGGGCAGGTCTGGCACTGGAGATGGAGTGTGTGGGGCTGGCAGGGGGAGCATACGGGGCTGGAACAGGGAAGGGGAGCACACAGGGCTGATGGCTTGTGGAGAGGTGGTGGCAGACCCCAGAGACATGGGGGTGAGGAGACGCCCCCAGCACTACACAGCCCCCAGGGGAGCTCCCAGTGTGGCACTGGCTGGTGCTGAGGTGGAGAGTGACGTGGTACCGAGCAGCGTGGGGTGCTGCACACAGAATGCCACAGCTTAAACAACCTCTATTTATTTGTACCAAAGTCTCAGGGTCCCTCAGGATAAACGCAAGGACAGGGAAAACCCTCAGGAAAAGTCTGTGTGCAGGGCCATGCCTTAGTTCCTGTGACAGGGGACGAGACCGCCCTGCTCACCCCTTGCGCTGGGGTCTGGAGGGGAGCTGAGCAGCCCCTCATCTGCGGTAACGGTAACGCTTGAAGTGGAACCAGAGCTGGAAGATCCCGTTGGCAAACTGGCAGCGGAAGCCGTGGCGGTGGGAGTACTCCCACTCCCGGTTGACGATCTTGAAGGCGATGTCCTCGTAGGGCGGCCCGGCGTGGAAGCGCAGGATGGCAAAGTCCTTGTTGTCCTGGCAGGCCTCCAGGAAGTACTCGGGCGTCGAGCGCTTGTCGATGAGGTCGGGGTAGAAGATGTTGAACTTGTAGCCCTGCACGATCTTGGGGGGAGGGTTGTCGAAGTCGTAGTGCGTCTGGTTGTACTTGTTCCACTCGAAGCCCGTGTGCACCCGGTTGAAGAAGCGGGGCTTGCGGGGCCGGTACTTGTCAGCCCAGAGATAGGCCTTGCCCGTGAGGGGCATTTCCACGCTGAACTGCGCCTCGTCCGCACCCATGCCCTCCTTGGCCTTACGGAAGAAGATGTCATCGGCGCTCTCGGTGGCATCACCTGCAGGGAGGGGAGGTGACGTCTGCCTGCAGCACCGGCCAGGCCCGGGCTGTGGGGACGCTGCTGCCGGGCGTGCAGAGGGAAGGAGCAGCAGACGCTGGGGCAGGGGATGTGGAGCAGGACATGGAGATGTGCACATGCTGCCCTGTGGGCTCCAGGTGGGCACCGGGCCGAGTTGTGCTGGGAAACTTGCCCAAAACACTTCCCAATTGTCTGCAGCCCAAAGAGCCTGGTGGCGTGGCTGGGAGCGGGGAAGAACCCGATGCAGGCACCCGCAGGGAACACCAGCAGTCTTGGCCCCATCTCTGTGCTCTTGTCCAGGCCACAGCACCCTTTGCTGCCTGGGGACTTCTCTCTGCCTGGCCAGTTCTGGACACGTGCTCCAGATCCATCTCTTACCCACCTTTTTGTCAGGGCAGTGTCCCCCTCCAGCCCCACACCCCGAAGCACAGGAACCCCTCAGTGCCAGGCAGGCTGCGAGGCCGGCGGGCGCAGGGGCTGCCCGTGGGGCTCCTACCTGTGACCTGGAGTTGCTGGCGCAGCAGCAGCAATCGATGCGCATCCTCCTCGGCCTCCAGCACGTGGGCATCGAAGGGCAGCTCGTTGGTGCCCAGCAGCCGGGGGCTGTACTTCCCTGCATCATAGTCATCCAGACTCTGCTGGATCAGGTCCTCCTCCATCAGCACGGCTTCCCCCTCTGCCTCTCCCTTGGCCTCTGCATCCTGCTCAGCCTCTGGCTCTGAGGACGGCCCTGGCTGCACCACAATGCTCTCCTCTGGATGCAGCCTGCAAGGAAGAGAGAAGAGAGAACTGGGACGGGGATGGTACCCTTGTTCTCTGCTCATCTGAGCTCTGTCTATGGAAGGATGGGAGCACGAGGCTGCATATTCTGTTCCAGGTGTCCCACGGGAGAGGCCTAGATGGCTGTGCTCCCCAAGGAAAGGGCTGCATACCTGTCACTGGGGGAGGCTGGCTCCTGCTTGATGATGGGGAAGAGTGGTTCACTCTCCACACCCTGCTCTTGCTTCAACTTGTACAGCTTCTGGCGCAGCACGTCCTGGTGCCGCTCCCGCAGCCTGCGACGAGATGAGCCGTCAGGTCCCACCCAGCAGAACCACCTGATGCCCACATTGCCCAGCGCTGTGACACTCACCACATCGGGTAATCTGCTGGGTTTTGTACAGTGTTGGGCTTAATAACTCATCAGTTCGGTCCCCTCTTGGAGACCTCACTGTAAACATTGCCGCTAGAGAAGGGACTGAGTGTCCAGCCCATCTCCCCTCTTGGGAGAACCACCCACCTTGGAAAAGGTATAAAACCCCTCCACCAGTGACTCTGGGTTTGTGTGTCACCAGCTCTGCTCATGGCAGGGTCTGCACTGCCCCTCTCCACAGCCCTGGCCAGAGGACAGTCCCTGCTCTCACCTGGCCCGAGCCATGTAAGCCTTCAGCTGCTGTAGCAGGCTCTCCCAGTACCCGATGTCAAGGTTGGGTCCTCCTGCCCGGATCTTGCTCTCGATGCCCTGGTACAGCACTTGCAGCTGGTTGTAAGTCTTCCCCTTGAACACAGACTGCACATCTGAGCTGACCGAGGCGTTGACGCCATCCCGCCGCTCCCCTGAACAGACAGGTAAGGGCAGCCAGTCAGTCTGAGTGCTCAGCCTGTCTTCACCCAGGCCCTAGTGGGTGGCACCTGACAGCTCAAGGCTGGACCCCAGTAGGGGATGGCTGCCAGATCCACAGCCTCCATCCAGCAGAACCCAGAGAACCCCTGTGAGCCTGAGCGCATGCGGCAGACCCTACACCCTGCTTTACCCCCTGCTCACACTCCCCTTGACAGCCACACCAGGCTCTGCCCTCCTGCTCACCCGGTCCTCCTTTCCCAGAGGCCTCCAGTTTGCGAAGCTTGGCTATCTCATCCTCTGTGATGATGGTCATGTCCCTCCAGAAGTCCACATTCTTCCCTTGCTCCAGCTCCATGTAAACCTGTGGGCAGGAGACAAGCAGGACATCAGGTGCCTGCTCTGCACCATGGGCAGGGAAGCAGAACTGAGGGGGGGGAAGCCTTGAGCTGCTGTGCAGAGCTGGCACCTGGATGTCTTCCACCAGATCCTCCATGTCGGAGACGGTCAGGCCGTTCAGGAAGGTGTAGGGCTCATGCATCTCCACGGCCAGGTCGTCATCCTCCGCACTGATGTACTTGGCCAGAAGGTCAATGGGTTTTGCTCTCCCATCCCGAATCCGGATCTTAGACCTGGGTGAGAGGAGGGGGACAGTGAGTGCTGCCTGCCATCCTCTGCTCCCTAGTGGGCCCATCCCCGTGAAGCCATGCACCTACCGCAGCTTGGCCTGCTGCAGGTGGAAGTTGTCCTCCTGCTCCTCCCAGGTTTTGAAGTGCTCTGCCTCTTTCTCCCGCTGCAACATCTCCAGCTCCTGCTCACGCATCGCTTTCTCCCGCTCCCGCTCCAGGCGCAGCTGCTTCACCTGCCCAGGGCGGAGGGAAACATGAGGCCACTGCAGACGGGACACTCATGCAGGACACTCATTTGAGGACACAGCCGTAACCTGGCTCGCTGAGCTGCTTTGGCTCTTGCAATCAGTCCGAGGCTCCCAGGGAGCCAGGAGCCATGTGGAAGGACAGCCAGCATGGGCCAGTGGGGCCAGGCTGCTTGCTGCCAGCCCTTGGGAGGACAGGGGACACAGGCACAACTGAGTGCCTCAGTGCCACGACCTGGCACTTGTTGTCAGCAGCTCCCGAGCTGGACTCAGCCCCAAGAGAAAAGTCTTCTCACCCTAGAATAGCAGAAGTCAGTATACTGCACCCCTCTCCCGACCCTACATCCTACAGCCTATGGGCACCCCCAGGGAGAAGAACAAAGGGACTCCCAGGTGAACAACTGGGAGAACTGGGTATAGGGTTCTCTGTCAGCCAGTGGGAGGGAAGGGACATCTGATCCCACCTTCTGCAGCTCCAGGCGATTGTCCTCCTGGATTCGCTTGTTCCTCTCCTTCAGGTCCTTCTCATCCAGGTGGCCGATTCCTTTCTTTTCCAGTGCCTGAAAGAGCGGCCAAGGGAAGCCGTGAAACCCAGCGATCTCCACAGCCCCACACCAGCCAGCAAATGCCACCACATCCACTCACTTCCGCTGCCCCAGCGAGGTCTGATCCCCCCAGTCCCACTCCTGAAGTGCCTCAGCAAAACTTGGGCTCATCCCAGGGCAGCCACACCACTTGGCGAGCGCTAACACACCAGTACACACTGCCCAGCACTCAGCTTGCAGGTCCCAACAGGTCTGGGTCTCTCTCCTGCACCCTGACCCACCTCCTCCCCCTGCACCCCTGGCTACAGACCTTGGTCTTCAGGAGAAAGGGGGTAAAAGCCCACTGAGCTTGTCAGAAACACCCAGCTGCTGCCCTAGCTGAGTGCTTTGCTCTCATGTGGCTGCTTTTAGTGTCACAGAGGTTCCCCCCTCAAGCAAAGGTTCCCACCCTGCTGCCCCGCTGCTCTTCTGCCCTGTTCTGTGGAGGCTGCAGGGGCACGATCTCCTTTGAGCAGCCTCCTACAACACGTGGGCACAGAAGAGAGCTCACCTTGCTCCAGATGAAGGTGCCTAGCAGGTTGTTGTCCCCAAAGGGATTGTCAGTGTTGGTGTAACCCATGTACTCCTCTCCCCAGCCCATCTTCTCCCGCTTCTTCCTCTCCTTGGCCTCCTTCTTGGCCAGCCGGCGCGCCCGTTTCTCCTCGGGCGTCTCCAAGGCTTTCATGAGCGCAGCCTGCTTCTTCTTCTCCTCCTTCAGCCTCAGGCGCTCCTGGAGGCTCAGCTGCGGCCCCATCTCCTCCCTGCCCCGGGAGCGTGGTGGGGAGGGAGAGCTGCTGGAGGACACAGAAGACTTGGAGCTGTCTCTCTTCCTCCACCGCTCTCTGCTCCGGGCTCTCCGCTTGTCTCGCTCACGCTCCGAGCTCGAGGAGCGATCCCGGGACTGCGAGCGGTGTTTCTTCCAGCTTTTATGGTGCTGGGCCCTGCTTTTGCTTTTCTTCTTCCATTTCTGTCTCTCATCGCCAGAGTCAGTGCTGGGGTGGGGGAAAGTCGTGTTTCAGTGGGGAGACACTCGCTGGCCCCGTGTCGGACACGGGGTGCTCCAGAGCAGGGGGTGCATTTCTCAGCCGCATATGCGGAGAGAACTGACCCAAACTGCAGCCCGAGCAGAGCTGAGAGAGCTCAACCACGCTTCCACAGAGCATCAGCTCCCCGTGCCACCCCCCAGCACAGCCCCGGCCGGGCTTTTTCGGGGTCACAGAACCCCAGAATCATCTCGGTTGGAAAAGACCCCGAAGCTCATCGAGTCCCACCGGCCCTCACGGCCAGCCCCCGGCTGCAGCACACCCCGTGCCAACAAAGAGCCGTTTGCTGCGGCGGTACCGGAACACGCACAACGCGTCCGTACGGAAAATCCAGGTCACTCCAGCACCGAGCGGGCCCGGCCTGCACCCCCTTAAAACCCGGCCTTGGCAGCGCTGTTCGGTGCAGGAGCACGGGGAGCGCTTCTCGGCCGCCCGCCGGCCCGGGCCTGCCCGGGCTCCCCGGGCCCTGCTCCCTGCGGCGGCCGCGGGCACCGCGCGGGCCCGGCGGGGGAAGTTGCCCGGAGCCGCGGCCTCCCCCCTGTAAAAAGAGCACACTCCTGGCCCCAGGTGGGCTCGTTAGGAGGAGCGATCCCCCGAGTCCCCGGATCCGCAATAAACGAATACCTGCTGCTAAAGATCCTCGTCATCTTTACAGTTAGTTTCAAGACGCAGTTTTTGCGCTGATCAGCTGGCGACCCAGATGGGACTCTCCGTCACCTCGCACGGCTCCAGGTAAGGCGACCTCCCTGCCGCGGCCCGGGATTTCCTGGGGGAGCTCCCTTGCTTGAATCCCTCTGCGAGGGCGGACAAGGACCGTTTGCTCCAAAACAAGAAGGTATTCGTCCTGTGATAAATGTAAAGCGCTATAAATAACGTGGGGTTTGAGTCCCCACACAAGACCTCGAGGCCAGGGTTAGAGTCCCTGCAGAGACTGTTCTGCTAGCAGACTAGGGGTTGGAGTCCCCAACCGTTGAACTGACGTCAGAAAGGGGTTCGAGTCCCCAGGGGCGGCGAGAGGGGCTGGTTCGGCCGCGCGGTCCTCCCGGGCCGCTCTCCCCCGCGCGCCCCGGCACACCGCTTCCGGTCCCTCTCAGACGCGGCCCGGCCGCTCCGGGCCCAGTCCCCGCTCACCCCGAGCTCGGCTCCCGGCGGCGCCCCCGGCTCCGGCTCCGTCGCCGCTTCTCCCGGCTGCCGGAGCGCTCCCGGCCCCGCTCCCGCCGCCGCGAGCGGGACCGCCGCCGCCGGGCCGGGCTGCGCGACCCCGAGCCCATGGGCTGCGGCTGCGGCTGCGGCTCCGCCCCGGGGGCCTCCGGCAGCGCCCGGCGCACAGGGCCGCCCGCCGGCAGGGGGCGCAGGCGGCGGGGCCGGGCCCAGCGCGAGGCGGCAGCGGGCGGGGCGGGGCCGCGCTCGCCCCTCCCGGCGGTCGGTTCCCCCCACAGAGAGGCAGAGCCGCCCGCAGGGAGCACAGCACAGAGCACGAACGCTTTATCACAGAGCGGACAGACAGCAGCGGTACAGTTCTCTGGGAAAGGCCTTCCCGAAGAGGGAGGGGAAAAAACCTCCAAACAACCAAGAACAAGAGAAAAAAGCACTCATGACTTAACTCCCCCCCGAAAAACAGAAGAGAAACATGACAACAGCACGGGTTGGCATCACATCGTGGCCGCCAGCCCCACGCCCCCACCTCACACACTCGGTACGTGGTGACACGGAACGGGAACACCCAGCAAACACACTCGGGTCTAATGGAGACATCAACAGAAAGAAATCAGACGTGACCTGGTACGCCTGCGCCCTGGCTTTCGCCCTGTCCCTTCCAGCAGGAGCCGGAGCTCAGTGGTGCTGGGAGTGAGACGGGGAAGGCCGGAACGCTGCGGGAACGCGGCGAGGCCCCAGGGTGGTGGAGCCCACGCACACCCCGCTGTGCCTGTGCCAAGCCCTACGAGTGCTCTGGCTTCACCAAAAACTTCCCAAAGTGCAATGTCGGCGCGTGCGGCCGAGCTGCTCTCCGCACAGATCCCTTGTGCAAGCGTTCAGGGGTCTGTGCCAGCCCCTTGGCTTGCCCCACACCTCTGCTCTACACCTGCCTGCGAGGGCAGAGCCTTGGCAGGAGCCTGCCAGCAAGCACAGAGATGCCAGTTTTCTCTTGCCCCGGCCACGCTCGTGGGCAGCAGCCACCTGCTGTTTGGGAAGAGCCCGAGCCAAAAGCTCACCAGCAGCCTCAGCACCAGGAGCCGAGGGGCCCTGCTGGGACAGTGGGGATGAAGGAGAGCGGTGGCAAACAGCTACGTGGGAGTGGGTTGTCATGCAGGGCTGCTCTACTCGAATCTCAGAGGAGTAAAAGAAATATGGTGCCTCCTTGTAACAATGGAGTGAGCAGAGGGTTACACCTGGGACTGCACCTGCCAGTGAGCTGCTGTGTCACTAGAGAAAGTCCTGACAGAGAAAGGACAGACGACCTATGTCCTGACCCTGGGTAGAAGACACTCGCCCCCTGCGCCGAGCAGCTGCTCAACGGCTTTAAATAATGCACAGGAAGGAGAGGCCAGGGGATGGGTCCCGGCGCAGCCGTCAGCCCGGGACGTCCGGCAGGATGGGCTGGGGGCACTCGCGTGCAGGGCTGAGGCAGTGGGGGGCTCCTCATCCCTGGGCAAGCTGAGCCCCTCCGGCATGCGTGGGTGGCTGGGGCAGGCGTGGGAGTCTCCCTGAGCTTCCACAGTGTTTGCAGGGCTGGATCTGGCCAGAGGTGCTGGGAGCAGCAGGACGGGGTGACCCTCCTGAGCTATGGACAGCTGCGGGGCAGCTCCTGAGGCCAGAGAGCCTCCACGCCGCTGGGGTGGCTCTGTCTCAGTGCTGAGGGACCTTGGGCAGCCCCCGAGCCCCTCTGCCGTGGGGCTGTACGGGGGGGCAGGATGCAGCGAGGCCCGTGGGGAGGAAACAACCTCACAGCAATAGTTCACAGCCAAGACAGAGGTTTCCTGGAGGCTGCATCACTCATGCACCAGCATCCCCTCCTGCCCGCTGCAGCACAGAGCAGCAACACCCTGAGGGTTTGGGAGCTGGTGGGGGTGGGGACATGTGGGGCCATCCCAGACGAGGGTGGCTGTGCTCCATGGACATCACCTGCAGGGACTGATGCCAGCAAGTCCCTGCGCAGCCCCAAAGCTCTCCCCAAGGTGCCCAAAACCCACTGAGTGTCACTCAAGGCCCTCAGGAACCCCCACTTCAGCGGTGGGGTCTGAGGAGTGTGGCTGCCCCTGGCCCAGGGCAGCAAAAGCTGCTCAGGCACAGGGTGGGAGGGATTGCAGGCCATGGAAACCAGATTTTCCCCTGTAAGGAGATATCCCATCTCACACCCCTCTTCTCCTCCCTGCCAGAGGCAGACGCCTTGCAGCCATTGAACTGCTTCATCCCTCAGCCAGGGTCAAGGGAGGTGGTGGAGCTCCCAGGCTGCAGAAGCCGATCCCAGGGGAAAACATGCCAGAAATGGGGCCGTCTGAGAGGGCAATGGGCCCAGAGAGGTCTGCAGCAGTGGGAGCACTGGGGCAGGGCTGTGCTCATGGAGCCAAGGATGCCACAGCTCCAGGCGGGAGCATCTGGGCTGGGCAGGTCTGGCACTGGAGATGGAGTGTGTGGGGCTGGCAGGGGGCTGGCAGGGGGAGCATACGGGGCTGGAACAGGGAAGGGGAGCACACAGGGCTGATGGCTTGTGGAGAGGTGGTGGCAGACCCCAGAGACATGGGGGTGAGGAGACGCCCCCAGCACTACACAGCCCCCAGGGGAGCTCCCAGTGTGGCACTGGCTGGTGCTGAGGTGGAGAGTGACGTGGTACCGAGCAGCGTGGGGTGCTGCACACAGAATGCCACAGCTTAAACAACCTCTATTTATTTGTACCAAAGTCTCAGGGTCCGTCAGGATAAACGCAAGGACAGGGAAAACCCTCAGGAAAAGTCTGTGTGCAGGGCCATGCCTTAGTTCCTGTGACAGGGGACGAGACCGCCCTGCTCACCCCTTGCGCTGGGGTCTGGAGGGGAGCTGAGCAGCCCCTCATCTGCGGTAACGGTAACGCTTGAAGTGGAACCAGAGCTGGAAGATCCCGTTGGCAAACTGGCAGCGGAAGCCGTGGCGGTGGGAGTACTCCCACTCCCGGTTGACGATCTTGAAGGCGATGTCCTCGTAGGGCGGCCCGGCGTGGAAGCGCAGGATGGTGTGGAGAGTTTTACTGAGAGCTGGCTGCGGGACAGGGGGCACGCAGACACCATGGTGCTAGTCGACCAGAGGAACAGCAGATAAGCAAGAAGCTATGTAGGCACTAATTATTGCAAAGATAGCATATCCTTGCAGGTGCTGAAGCTAGACGATAATTGGATGTGATAGGTCATCATGACCGAAGTTCAAAGAAGTAGGCCTGAGAACTGTAACCGCAAATACGCACAACAAAAGGAGCTAGTGTTGGGAGAAGTAGCCAATAATGAGCTTAGCTTTTGCAATATGTATGAACCTAATTAACAACTGTATAAAGAGGTGCTAACCGCTGTAATAAACGAGACTTGCTGATCATCTTTGGTGGTCGTGTTGCTTGTTCTCCCGCCGACTTCCACAAATGGTGACCCCGACGTGATTGCCACGGTGGAGCGGCGAGTGAGCTCGGGTCCTACAGCAGCCGGGACGGCGAATAAGCACCTAAACCAAAAAATTCCTCGAGGCGGCAATTAGGCACTGAGGAATTCGTGGAGGGGTGCCGCGCCCTGGGTGACCTCATCGGAGAGCCCGGCCGATACGTGCTGCCGAGACCTTGCAAGGCTGCAACAGCGCTGACGAGTAACAAGGAAATGGAAAGGCAAGCAGCATATAATTTATTTACGTGCTTTTTAAAAAAGCGACAGATTAAGGGGATAGATCCCGAAAAGGAGCTCCCTGGGCTCTTAGATTATGGGTATGCTAAGGGTTGCTTTCAAAACCCGCATACTGTTCATGAATTAGAGGAATGGAGGAAGCTGGGGGATAAGATCTGGGAGGCTGTGGTAGATGATGATAAGACAGCAAAAAAGCTGGGAAAGCAGTGGCGCGTAGTGCATAATGAATTGCTACAATATCAAATAGCAAAAAGGGCGGCTCAGCAGGCTAACAAGTCCCAGGAAAAGAATAGGGGGTATGCCGGGTGGTCTGATTGTCCCTTGCCTCCTGCCGTATCTACGGTTGTGTTACCACCGCACGCCGGTGAAGGAGCTAGCGCTCCGCCGCCCGCCCCTGACCCACCTCCAGCGGCTATACCCGTTACCCCCTCAACACCCTGGCCGGAGGCACCCCCACCACCGCCCCCGATAGCCAACGCGTCTGTCCCTGGGGCGCAGAGCGACCTGGCGGGGGCCATTGCTCAAGGAAGGCGAGAGATGTGGGCGGCATTGGCAAAAGATTGTCTGGAGTCTGGGGATGGGGAGGCCATGGAGGCTGCAAAAGAGCTGGCTTGTCCGGTGGTTTTTTCTCCCTTGCAGGGAGGGGGGCTTCAGGCTACCATTACGGCGATAGATTGGAAACTTTTGTCCCAATTGCGATCCACTGTTAGTCAGTTTGGGGTCAAGAGCGCAAATTGGAGTATTAAGGAGGCCCTTGAGCGCATGGCTAGTATACCGATCGGGCCACAAGCGATGTTAGTGGAGGCTATTAAGGAATTGGGATTGGGATTAAAAGAACAAGCAAAGGTGAGCCAGAGTCAGGTGTTAGCTGCTCTTGCACCCCTGCAAGTCTCTGCGACAGTCGGCCCTAGAGCTCCATTTACTGGCCGTATCAAGTGCTACCGCTGTGGAGGGTTTGGACATTTGCGGCGAGAGTGTACGTTCGGGAAACTTCAATACCAGCACGCAGAAACACCACAGCAGCCGTGCCCCGACACAAGTAGCTGCTGTCAGCCAACCCTCGGATCAACCAACCTGCACCCCGCCACAGCAGGGAGCCTCAGCCTGGACGTGGCAGCCGCAGTGACAGTACGCTAATGTCGCCCGCACCCGAGAAAGTTCCCACAGGCATCAGGGGACCAATTATGATCTGGACAGGCTACCGTCAAGGGAAGCTGGAGTGAAAACCCGGGTAAGAAAAATGGAAAAAGAAGTAACACTGTAACTAGCTATTGTTATGCTTTTTAGAAAAGCGGGGACTGGACATAAGTAAAAAGACTTTGGGCTCCCTATATGCTTGGGGGTATGCCAGAGGACACTTTAAAGACCCTAATACGTTGTTTGATGTAACGGAGTGGAGAAAGTGTGGGGACTCTCTGCGGGACAATGTTGTTAGCGGTGATAAAACGGCGAAAAAGTTGCGGGGACTGTGGCGGGAGGTGAACGGTGCCCCTCCGTTTTTTTTCCCCCCCGCGAGCGCCGCAGCAGCGGCTGGAGCGGCGGCCGGCGCCGGGGCCGTGCCTGGCGCAGCGGAGCGGCGCGAGCGGCATTCCACCCCCCTCCTCCCCTGCACCACCACCCCCCTCACCCCCCCCACCCCCCTCACCCCCCTCCTCCCCTCACCCCCCTCCTCCCCTCCTCCCCGCGCGCGCTGTGGCAGCAGCCGGAGCGTTCGCGGCTTCAAGGCCCTCGCCACTGGTAAATAAATAAAAAAAAAAAAAAAAAAAAAAAAAAAAATTTAAAAAAAAAAAAAAAAAAAAGGGGGGAAAAAATAGTTGTGCATAAGCTGCCTTTTGTGGGGAGAATTAACAGTAGATGCAAACATAATTTTTCAGACCTTCTGGAATAAACATTTAAGCAAGCAACAATGTTAAGATAAAAACATCACAGTACCTGTAATACTATTTAGCAGCAGAGCAGTTTTTATGAAGCAATCACAGTAAAACAGGGTGCTAATGAGCCATATATGCAATTTCCAAATTGGTTGCAAAATGCACTTGATAGGGCACCTTTATCTGATCCTGCACGAGAAGCATTACTCATGTCTTTAAGTGTTGAAAATTCTAACCCAACCTGCAAGTGTATTTTACAGAGTCTGCCTAAAAACTCCAGTATTGCTGAAATGATGGATGCTTGTTCCGGGGTAGGAACACCCGAAGAGCATGCTGGTTTCATGGCATCAGCTTTTCCTGCGGCTATCCGACCCTTGGTAACGACATTTGAATAGTTCCCATGGTCCTTTAAAAGGAGGGGATGACTTTGCCTTTTGGCTTTCCTCCAAGGTGCGATCGGCCTTGTGGGGGGAGCCCTTGGGTAAACAAGCCCCAGGTGCCCCACATTGGATAAATGAGTGCCAGGTGTCCTGTTTTGGGGACAGGGGCTGGGTCCATTTGTGGAAAGAGTGGAGTGTCTGTCTGTGAGGTGGACGCACTTTGCAGAGTTTTCCTGTTGGGGAAGGACCTCCTGACTCTCCCTGCAACTGGGCCCTGGTCACGTTTGGCATTTGCAAATGGGGCTTCATGGGAAAACAATACGGGACTACTTCCATATGATGAGCCTTGGTTGTCTCCATCTCTTCTGTGGGAGACTTTGTTTCTTTGTTAATTCCACCTATTATTGAATTCCACCTGTTATTGGTTGCTGTTGTATTAATGATTGTACTTTATGTTTTCAAAAAGGTAACAAGCATGATTAAACATACCATGAAGAACGTATGGCTGGCTAAAAGAGAATAACCAAATAGTGAACCAGCCATACGGGATGTTGGCCTAGGCAGGTAGCCACATTCTAAAAGCTGCTTCAAAGAGAGAAAAAATAAGAAAGAGCAATGACTGCTTCACTAGGGAATGCAGGAGTGAGCAGATGGGAGTGACCAACTGGACACTGCGTGAGAAGAACTTAAGAACCAACGGGAACTGAACTGAGCTGCATGTTTACCTTGTACTAGAGACTTTTAACCAATTAAATAATGCGTGACCGCGTGTAGGGAAAGAAAAATTGTAAAAAAGGGACAGACAGAATTAATAGAAGATTTAGATAGCGTTAGGCATGCTGTGTTGCAAAATAGAGCTGCTGTTGATTTTTTGCTTTTAGCACAAGGCCATGGATGTGAAGATTTCGAAGGAATGTGCTGTTTGAACCTTTCAGATCATTCTGTATCAATTCATGCTCAGTTGTCTAAACTTCAGCAACTTACCAGGCACCTACAGCAAGAGACGGGTTGGGGTTTTGATGGCTGGCTTAAGGGCCTGGGACTAGGCCCGTGGTTGCGAGGAGTTGTACAATATCTTGCAGTTATTATTAGGGTTGTTTTATTAGCTTTGCTTTTATTGCCATGTATTTTAAACTGCCTTCAAAATATGCTTAACCGCTTGCTTAAAAAAGCTTTTCAGGCTAATTTAGTTTGGCAAAAAGAAAACGGGGGAAGTGTGGAGAGTTTTACTGAGAGCTGGCTGCGGGACAGGGGGCACGCAGACACCATGGTGCTAGTCGACCAGAGGAACAGCAGATAAGCAAGAAGCTATGTAGGCACTAATTATTGCAAAGATAGCATATCCTTGCAGGTGCTGAAGCTAGACGATAATTGGATGTGATAGGTCATCATGACCGAAGTTCAAAGAAGTAGGCCTGAGAACTGTAACCACAAATACGCACAACAAAAGGAGCTAGTGTTGGGAGAAGTAGCCAATAATGAGCTTAGCTTTTGCAATATGTATGAACCTAATTAACAACTGTATAAAGAGGTGCTAACCGCTGTAATAAACGAGACTTGCTGATCATCTTTGGTGGTCCTGTTGCTTGTTCTCCCGCCGACTTCCACAGGATGGCAAAGTCCTTGTTGTCCTGGCAGGCCTCCAGGAAGTACTCGGGCGTCGAGCGCTTGTCGATGAGGTCGGGGTAGAAGATGTTGAACTTGTAGCCCTGCACGATCTTGGGGGGAGGGTTGTCGAAGTCGTAGTGCGTCTGGTTGTACTTGTTCCACTCGAAGCCCGTGTGCACCCGGTTGAAGAAGCGGGGCTTGCGGGGCCGGTACTTGTCAGCCCAGAGATAGGCCTTGCCCGTGAGGGGCATTTCCACGCTGAACTGCGCCTCGTCCGCACCCATGCCCTCCTTGGCCTTACGGAAGAAGATGTCATCGGCGCTCTCGGTGGCATCACCTGCAGGGAGGGGAGGTGACGTCTGCCTGCAGCACCGGCCAGGCCCGGGCTGTGGGGACGCTGCTGCCGGGCGTGCAGAGGGAAGGAGCAGCAGACGCTGGGCAGGGGATGTGGAGCAGGACATGGAGATGTGCACATGCTGCCCTGTGGGCTCCAGGTGGGCACCGGGCCGAGTTGTGCTGGGAAACTTGCCCAAAACACTTCCCAATTGTCTGCAGCCCAAAGAGCCTGGTGGCGTGGCTGGGAGCGGGGAAGAACCCGATGCAGGCACCCGCAGGGAACACCAGCAGTCTTGGCCCCATCTCTGTGCTCTTGTCCAGGCCACAGCACCCTTTGCTGCCTGGGGACTTCTCTCTGCCTGGCCAGTTCTGGACACGTGCTCCAGATCCATCTCTTACCCACCTTTTTGTCAGGGCAGTGTCCCCCTCCAGCCCCACACCCCGAAGCACAGGAACCCCTCAGTGCCAGGCAGGCTGCGAGGCCGGCGGGCGCAGGGGCTGCCCGTGGGGCTCCTACCTGTGACCTGGAGTTGCTGGCGCAGCAGCAGCACTCGATGCGCATCCTCCTCGGCCTCCAGCACGTGGGCATCGAAGGGCAGCTCGTTGGTGCCCAGCAGCCGGGGGCTGTACTTCCCTGCATCATAGTCATCCAGACTCTGCTGGATCAGGTCCTCCTCCATCAGCACGGCTTCCCCCTCTGCCTCTCCCTTGGCCTCTGCATCCTGCTCAGCCTCTGGCTCTGAGGACGGCCCTGGCTGCACCACAATGCTCTCCTCTGGATGCAGCCTGCAAGGAAGAGAGAAGAGAGAACTGGGACGGGGATGGTACCCTTGTTCTCTGCTCATCTGAGCTCTGTCTATGGAAGGATGGGAGCACGAGGCTGCATTTTCTGTTCCAGGTGTCCCACGGGAGAGGCCTAGATGGCTGTGCTCCCCAAGGAAAGGGCTGCATACCTGTCACTGGGGGAGGCTGGCTCCTGCTTGATGATGGGGAAGAGTGGTTCACTCTCCACACCCTGCTCTTGCTTCAACTTGTACAGCTTCTGGCGCAGCACGTCCTGGTGCCGCTCCCGCAGCCTGCGACGAGATGAGCCGTCAGGTCCCACCCAGCAGAACCACCTGATGCCCACATTGCCCAGCGCTGTGACACTCACCACATCGGGTAATCTGCTGGGTTTTGTACAGTGTTGGGCTTAATAACTCATCAGTTCGGTCCCCTCTTGGAGACCTCACTGTAAACATTGCCGCTAGAGAAGGGACTGAGTGTCCAGCCCATCTCCCCTCTTGGGAGAACCACCCACCTTGGAAAAGGTATAAAACCCCTCCACCAGTGACTCTGGGTTTGTGTGTCACCAGCTCTGCTCATGGCAGGGTCTGCACTGCCCCTCTCCACAGCCCTGGCCAGAGGACAGTCCCTGCTCTCACCTGGCCCGAGCCATGTAAGCCTTCAGCTGCTGTAGCAGGCTCTCCCAGTACCCGATGTCAAGGTTGGGTCCTCCTGCCCGGATCTTGCTCTCGATGCCCTGGTACAGCACTTGCAGCTGGTTGTAAGTCTTCCCCTTGAACACAGACTGCACATCTGAGCTGACCGAGGCGTTGACACCATCCCGACGCTCCCCTGAACAGACAGGTAAGGGCAGCCAGTCAGTCTGAGTGCTCAGCCTGTCTTCACCCAGGCCCTAGTGGGTGGCACCTGACAGCTCAAGGCTGGACCCCAGTAGGGGATGGCTGCCAGATCCACAGCCTCCATCCAGCAGAACCCAGAGAACCCCTGTGAGCCTGAGCGCATGCGGCAGACCCTACACCCTGCTTTACCCCCTGCTCACACTCCCCTTGACAGCCACACCAGGCTCTGCCCTCCTGCTCACCCGGTCCTCCTTTCCCAGAGGCCTCCAGTTTGCGAAGCTTGGCTATCTCATCCTCTGTGATGATGGTCATGTCCCTCCAGAAGTCCACATTCTTCCCTTGCTCCAGCTCCATGTAAACCTGCGGGCAGGAGACAAGCAGGACATCAGGTGCCTGCTCTGCACCATGGGCAGGGAAGCAGAGCTGAGGCGGGGGGAAGCCTTGAGCTGCTGTGCAGAGCTGGCACCTGGATGTCTTCCACCAGATCCTCCATGTCGGAGACGGTCAGGCCGTTCAGGAAGGTGTAGGGCTCATGCATCTCCACGGCCAGGTCGTCATCCTCCGCACTGATGTACTTGGCCAGAAGGTCAATGGGTTTTGCTCTCCCATCCCGAATCCGGATCTTAGACCTGGGTGAGAGGAGGGGGACAGTGAGTGCTGCCTGCCATCCTCTGCTCCCTAGTGGGCCCATCCCCGTGAAGCCATGCACCTACCGCAGCTTGGCCTGCTGCAGGTGGAAGTTGTCCTCCTGCTCCTCCCAGGTTTTGAAGTGCTCTGCCTCTTTCTCCCGCTGCAACATCTCCAGCTCCTGCTCACGCATCGCTTTCTCCCGCTCCCGCTCCAGGCGCAGCTGCTTCACCTGCCCAGGGCGGAGGGAAACATGAGGCCACTGCAGACGGGACACTCATGCAGGACACTCATTTGAGGACACAGCCGTAACCTGGCTCGCTGAGCTGCTTTGGCTCTTGCAATCAGTTCGAGGCTCCCAGGGAGCCAGGAGCCATGTGGAAGGACAGCCAGCATGGGCCAGTGGGGCCAGGCTGCTTGCTGCCAGCCCTTGGGAGGACAGGGGACACAGGCACAACTGAGTGCCTCAGTGCCATGACCTGGCACTTGTTGTCAGCAGCTCCCGAGCTGGACTCAGCCCCAAGAGAAAAGTCTTCTCACCCTAGAATAGCAGAAGTCAGTATACTGCACCCCTCTCCCGACCCTACATCCTACAGCCTATGGGCACCCCCAGGGAGAAGAACAAAGGGACTTCCAGGTGAACAACTGGGAGAACTGGGTATAGGGTTCTCTGTCAGCCAGTGGGAGGGAAGGGACATCTGATCCCACCTTCTGCAGCTCCAGGCGATTGTCCTCCTGGATTCGCTTGTTCCTCTCCTTCAGGTCCTTCTCATCCAGGTGGCCGATTCCTTTCTTTTCCAGTGCCTGAAAGAGTGGCCAAGGGAAGCCGTGAAACCCAGCGATCTCCACAGCCCCACACCAGCCAGCAAATGCCACCACATCCACTCACTTCCGCTGCCCCAGCGAGGTCTGATCCCCCCAGTCCCACTCCTGAAGTGCCTCAGCAAAACTTGGGCTCATCCCAGGGCAGCCACACCACTTGGCGAGCGCTAACACACCAGTACACACTGCCCAGCACTCAGCTTGCAGGTCCCAACAGGTCTGGGTCTCTCTCCTGCACCCTGACCCACCTCCTCCCCCTGCACCCCTGGCTACAGACCTTGGTCTTCAGGAGAAAGGGGGTAAAAGCCCACTGAGCTTGTCAGAAACACCCAGCTGCTGCCCTAGCTGAGTGCTTTGCTCTCATGTGGCTGCTTTTAGTGTCACAGAGGTTCCCCCCTCAAGCAAAGGTTCCCACCCTGCTGCCCCGCTGCTCTTCTGCCCTGTTCTGTGGAGGCTGCAGGGGCACGATCTCCTTTGAGCAGCCTCCTACAACACGTGGGCACGGAAGAGAGCTCACCTTGCTCCAGATGAAGGTGCCTAGCAGGTTGTTGTCCCCAAAGGGATTGTCAGTGTTGGTGTAACCCATGTACTCCTCTCCCCAGCCCATCTTCTCCCGCTTCTTCCTCTCCTTGGCCTCCTTCTTGGCCAGCCGGCGCGCCCGTTTCTCCTCGGGCGTCTCCAAGGCTTTCATGAGCGCAGCCTGCTTCTTCTTCTCCTCCTTCAGCCTCAGGCGCTCCTGGAGGCTCAGCTGCGGCCCCATCTCCTCCCTGCCCCGGGAGCGTGGTGGGGAGGGAGAGCTGCTGGAGGACACAGAAGACTTGGAGCTGTCTCTCTTCCTCCACCGCTCTCTGCTCCGGGCTCTCCGCTTGTCTCGCTCACGCTCCGAGCTCGAGGAGCGATCCCGGGACTGCGAGCGGTGTTTCTTCTGGCTTTTATGGTGCTGGGCCCTGCTTTTGCTTTTCTTCTTCCATTTCTGTCTCTCATCGCCAGAGTCAGTGCTGGGGTGGGGGAAAGTCGTGTTTCAGTGGGGAGACACTCGCTGGCCCCGTGTCGGACATGGGGTGCTCCAGAGCAGGGGGTGCATTTCTCAGCCGCATATGCGGAGAGAACTGACCCAAACTGCAGCCCGAGCAGAGCTGAGAGAGCTCAACCACGCTTCCACAGAGCATCAGCTCCCCGTGCCACCCCCCAGCACAGCCCCGGCCGGGCTTTTTCGGGGTCACAGAACCCCAGAATCATCTCGGTTGGAAAAGACCCCGAAGCTCATCGAGTCCCACCGGCCCTCACGGCCAGTCCCCGGCTGCAGCACACCCCGTGCCAACAAAGAGCCGTTTGCTGCGGCGGTACCGGAACACGCCACAACGCGTCCGTACGGAAAATCCAGGTCACTCCAGCACCGAGCGGGCCCGGCCTGCACCCCCTTAAAACCCGGCCTTGGCAGCGCTATTCGGTGCAGGAGCACGGGGAGCGCTTCTCGGCCGCCCGCCGGCCCGGGCCTGCCCGGGCTCCCCGGGCCCTGCCCCCTGCGGCGGCCGCGGGCACCGCGCGGGCCCGGCGGGGGAAGTTGCCCGGAGCCGCGGCCTCCCCCCTGTAAAAAGAGCACACTCCTGGCCCCAGGTGGGCTCGTTAGGAGGAGCGATCCCCCGAGTCCCCGGATCCGCAATAAACGAATACCTGCTGCTAAAGATCCTCGTCATCTTTACAGTTAGTTTCAAGACGCAGTTTTTGCGCTGATCAGCTGGCGACCCAGATGGGACTCTCCGTCACCTCGCACGGCTCCAGGTAAGGCGACCTCCCTGCCGCGGCCCGGGATTTCCTGGGGGAGCTCCCTTGCTTGAATCCCTCTGCGAGGGCGGACAAGGACCGTTTGCTCCAAAACAAGAAGGTATTCGTCCTGTGATAAATGTAAAGCGCTATAAATAACGTGGGGTTTGAGTCCCCACACAAGACCTCGAGGCCAGGGTTAGAGTCCCTGCAGAGACTGTTCTGCTAGCAGACTAGGGGTTGGAGTCCCCAACCGTTGAACTGACGTCAGAAAGGGGTTCGAGTCCCCAGGGGCGGCGAGAGGGGCTGGTTCGGCCGCGCGGTCCTCCCGGGCCGCTCTCCCCCCCGCGCCCCGGCACACCGCTCCCGGTCCCTCTCAGACGCGGCCCGGCCGCTCCGGGCCCAGTCCCCGCTCACCCCGAGCTCGGCTCCCGGCGGCGCCCCCGGCTCCGGCTCCGTCGCCGCTTCTCCCGGCGGCGCCCCCGGCGACGGCTCCGTCGCCGCTTCTCCCGGCTGCCGGAGCGCTCCCGGCCCCGCTCCCGCCGCCGCGAGCGGGACCGCCGCCGCCGGGCCGGGCTGCGCGACCCCGAGCCCATGGGCTGCGGCTGCGGCTCCGCCCCGGGGGCCTCCGGCAGCGCCCGGCGCACAGGGCCGCCCGCCGGCAGGGGGCGCAGGCGGCGGGGCCGGGCCCAGCGCGAGGCGGCAGCGGGCGGGGCGGGGCCGCGCTCGCCCCTCCCGGCGGTCGGTTCCCCCCACAGAGAGGCAGAGCCGCCCGCAGGGAGCACAGCACAGAGCACGAACGCTTTATCACAGAGCGGACAGACAGCAGCGGTACAGTTCTCTGGGAAAGGCCTTCCCGAAGAGGGAGGGGAAAAAACCTCCAAACAACCAAGAACAAGAGAAAAAAGCACTCATGACTTAACTCCCCCCCGAAAAACAGAAGAGAAACATGACAACAGCACGGGTTGGCATCACATCGCGGCCGCCAGCCCCACGCCCCCACCTCACACACTCGGTACGTGGTGACACGGAACGGGAACACCCAGCAAACACACTCGGGTCTAATGGAGACATCAACAGAAAGAAATCAGACGTGACCTGGTACGCCTGCGCCCTGGCTTTCGCCCTGTCCCTTCCAGCAGGAGCCGGAGCTCAGTGGTGCTGGGAGTGAGACGGGGAAGGCCGGAACGCTGCGGGAACGCGGCGAGGCCCCAGGGTGGTGGAGCCCACGCACACCCCGCTGTGCCTGTGCCAAGCCCTACGAGTGCTCTGGCTTCACCAAAAACTTCCCAAAGTGCAATGTCGGCGCGTGCGGCCGAGCTGCTCTCCGCACAGATCCCTTGTGCAAGCGTTCAGGGGTCTGTGCCAGCCCCTTGGCTTGCCCCACACCTCTGCTCTACACCTGCCTGCGTGGGCAGAGCCTTGGCAGGAGCCTGCCAGCAAGCACAGAGATGCCAGTTTTCTCTTGCCCCGGCCACGCTCGTGGGCAGCAGCCACCTGCTGTTTGGGAAGAGCCCGAGCCAAAAGCTCACCAGCAGCCTCAGCACCAGGAGCCGAGGGGCCCTGCTGGGACAGTGGGGATGAAGGAGAGCGGTGGCAAACAGCTACGTGGGAGTGGGTTGTCATGCAGGGCTGCTCTACTCGAATCTCAGAGGAGTAAAATAAATATTGGTGCCTCCTTGTAACAATGGAGTGAGCAGAGGGTTACACCTGGGACTGCACCTGCCAGTGAGCTGCTGTGTCACTAGAGAAAGTCCTGACAGAGAAAGGACAGACGACCTATGTCCTGGATGAGCTGAAGTACAGCTTGGAGGGACAGTCAGACCAAGGGCACATGGTGGTCTGCTTCCTCCAAGAAGGGCCAATGCTCTTTCCTGTGGGCAAGACCTAGTCCTGTCCTCCAGCTATGCATCCTGCAAAGGCTTGGGAAATGCTCCAGAGCTCCCCGATGCTCTCGTGCTGCAGCACAGTGCAGAGAGGTGGGCTAAGAGCAAGCTTTAAACTCCAAGGTCCTTTTTAACCTCCATGAGAAGTGGAGGCTGAGCAGTTCTCCAGCACTGAGCTGATGCGCCAGGAGGTGACAGACAGCAGGGAGTGTGAGCAAGCCTGGAAAGGGGCAGTTTCCATTTCAGACCAGCATCTCCCTGACGGAAGGTTCCTCCTGTCCCCTCGCATCGACAAAGTTGCTCTAAGCCCTCTGCATGCCCTCTCACAGGACCAACCCTCCATGTCCAGACCTGCTTGCTCCAAAAGGTTCAGCGCTACAGAACTGCAGGATTGTCTCAAAAAAGCCAAAAGGAAAGATGATTCTTGGAATGAACATGCTGCAGAAGGTCTGGGTTTCCCCACATCTCTTGGGACCAAGTGCAGCTCCAGCTTGCAGAGTTCATTCCCTGCGACACTCCATGAAGGTGGGGCTCAGATGCTTCCTGCACAGAGGCTAACCAGCATTAGAGACCCCTGAAGTGAGGGAAAGGGATAAAGTCTCCATTCGTGGTGCTTAAACCATCTTAAACAAGACGCTTGATTTCAGCTGGCTGGAAAGTCACGAGGAGACTAAACCCACCAGCCCATGGACACGGTGGTACCAGGGCAGCTGGGCCACGGGTCAGACAACCTGAGCCCAACCTCCCGGTTCCTCCGCAGGGCTGCGCTCCTCCAGCACAGCACCCAAGAGCAGTATCTGAAGACGCAGAAGGGATGCGCCTCCCTCCGGCCTCTCTACGCATGGAGAAAAAAAAACAAAGGCTGAATTTTTAGTATTTTGAAGCCTCTTGCTTCCAGCCCAGAGGCAGGTTAGTCTGTAGGTATTGCACTCCTCCTGTCTCCCTGCCGCTGAACTACGGAGCTGCCTACGGCACTGCCCACGCCGCCGGCAGAGCCTGGGCGGGACGGGCACGAGCAGATGGGGTGGGTTAGGAGCTGTTTCCCAGCCTTCTGCAGGGGCTGTCATGGAGCAAGGCTACTAGCTGGGTGAACGAGCTGTCACATAGCAACTGAAAAGGGAGAGTTTCTTGAAAGACTTTAGATAGATTATTTGGTAAATACATGAACACATCTAATGGCAGCAGCTTGCAAGACCCCTAGCATGTGCCTGGGCAAAGCACACCTTACAGCCTTCAGCAGCTGCAGGCAAGAGGAAGAAGTCTGGGTCCTGTACTTCTAGGCAAGAAAACATCAATTCATGAAGATCCTCACCAAATTCAGTAGGTTGCAGAGGCCCCATTAACTTCTGGGACCAGAATTAACCCATCCCGACTGCTGCTGTGAAGACAGACTGGGGGAGACTGAGCCCCAAGAGAAGGGTCCCACTTCCCCACTCCTCTACAAGGAATCCCAAGGACAGTCTGAGGACTGTAATGAGAATAAAGAGATTTTGACCCTCTTTCTCAAGTGAAGCTCATAAAGCACATAAGATGTGGCTTCCCCTAGTCTAAAGGATTTCCTTTCTTCTCTGGGAGATGAGGATGGAGTTGCTGGAGTTCCAGACAATGCTATGGTCCGTGTCCTGCTGACAAATGGATGAGCCTAGTCCGAACAATACCCAAGGACACCAAATCCTCTCGCCTAAAGCCTGCAGCCCTCACAAAGCAAACTATCTCAGACATCTGAAGAAGTGATTTCCCATAGCAGATGTTACCGCAGGTGACACCCCAGTCACCCAGCTTTTTGTCCAACTGAGTTTGTGAACACAATTCAGTGGCAGAGCCAGGCTTCCATTTCTGCCTCCAGTGTGTGCAGACACGCACGTGCCTCCCTCCTTGGCTGCCCTGAGGTACAGAGGATACGTGTGAACCCAGTGTTCATGACCCCCGAGTCATACACCCATGAGCGTGCGAAGTGGCTCCAGCAGGATGCAGTGTCCATGTGGGGCTGGGCAGCCCGGGGCACTCCCCCCAGAGCAGCTGGTCCCCGGAGGTGCACAGTTCCCATCTGCCCGTGCCTGGGTGTCCGGGGCAGGCAGCGGTGCGGCAGCCGGTGAGATGAAGTGTGGACTCCAAGCACAGAGGGACGGGGTGATGCAGCAGCGTGGCACACGGTGAAGGCAGAACCCACTGCGACGTCCGGAGAGCCGAGGTGACCGTGTCACTGTTGCCAGGAATCATTTCCTTCCCCCGCAGAGTTACAGATCAAGAGAAGTCACCAGCGATTTTCGAACGCAAGGAAATTGGCGTGGCTACTTTGAACTACTGTAACATGGGAGCAATTCTGTTCAATGGCCTTTAATACATTGCATTTACATAGCACCTTTCATCCCAGGGTTTAAGTGCTTTAACGGAAGTGGGTACTGTGCACCCATTAGCATGGGGGAAACCGAGGCACAGAGTGGTTAAGTGACTTGCCTTAGGTCACTCAGCAAAACCGTGGCAGAGTCTGGACAGCCTTAAACCTCCTGACTCCATCAGTTGGTTAGCCCATACTGCTGCCTCAGATGAAGCCACTCCTGCCCTCCCCAGCAACGTGCTCCTACCAATTCTCCAGTGAGGTCTCACACTCCCTTCTGATGCACAAATATATGACAACCAAAAAAAAAAAAAAAAAAAAAGTGCAGTAAACTAAATGTTTAAAAAAGCACATTTGTGCTGTCTCTGTGCAAAGATAAAAGAAATAAATACATGATTAAAAAATTAAAAAGGTTCACAGTATCACACATGGATAGGTAGCTACGGTAGTGCACGTCTGGAAAACACTGTGTTACTACCCAGGATTCTCTACACCCAGCTGGATGTCTCCATTGGGAGCTGCGGGTGAGCGTGTGGTTTCTTTGATGCCCACATCTGGGATAAGTAGAAATACACGGTTATAGTTTTGCTCCATTCTGAAATGCAGTGCCCGGGATCCTGCAGTAGCAATACTGGTGTTGGCAAGCTCTTCCCCATCCCACTGGAATGGCTGCATCAACGAAAAGGGAACACATCGACCTGCAGAGGGAATCGCTGCTCTCTGGGGCTTCTGTGTCTGCACAGAGATTACTGCAAGAGGCAGAGAAAAGAGAGTCAACACCCGAGCGCCTGCCCTGCACTCCGCCGGGTCTGAGCCCAGCCAGCTCCCCAGAATCAAGACAAGCGTAAAGAGAGGCTGTTTGTTCCACCTCCTCCAGCAATGACAACATGACTGGAGAACTTCAGCTCCCCAAACCTTTCACTGCACCAAATGATTCGGAACAAGCCACAGCCCTTGCTGAGCAGACTGGGTCTCTGCCAGCGCAGGAGATCTCTTCTGCTGCCACAGAGCTGATCTGAGATGCAGCAGGGCTCTGCCGCAGCCATGCAAGAGCCCCATGCTGGGCAGAGGCCAGCAGAGGCCACAGCAAGCTCCCTCTGCAAGCTCTGACCCTGACCCACTGGGCACCCGGCACACGTTTCTGGTACACTTACTGTATCGCTCTCCTCATCGGAGACAGAGTGGAGCTGAGCGCTATAGTGGAGCGGGGAGTAAACCCAACTCCTCTCGTCTGTCGGCTGCCAGAGTGGCCAGAGACGGCGGGGAGAATGCAAGGAGAGCAGCAGCAGAGCAGGGAGCAAAGGAGAGAAGAGGAAAAAATAAAAGGAGAAAATAAAAAGAGCAGGAAACAGTACAGTAAGAACAGCTGTCCACCTGGAGGGAGAGAACTGAGCTCAGTGCCAGTGCTCAGCAGAGAAGTCTTCCTCAGCCTCAGTACATACCTGCTCCCTTACCAGCTGGGACATGGGACAGCCCACCAGCAGCTGTCATTGGACCCTGCTCCAGCTGCAGTGGGGATGGCACCACCTCTCCTCTTGCAGGGACAGATTTTTAGAGCTTTTGAGATGCCAGGGAAACCTCAGCTCCCTGCCATAGCACCACCCCAGCTCCAGAGGAACCAAAAGACATGGGAAGTGACTTACCTAAGGGCAGGGACAGAGCTCTCAGTTCCTGCTACCCACTCCCAGCTCTCAACCTCCTGTTTCCTGAGCCCTGTGCATGCTACAAGCTGGCATCTGTGTGTCCAGGAGGGCTTTTACAGGGAAACCTGTGCCTTCCCCCTTCCCTACAGGCCAAGTAAGGCAACAGACAGGTGGGTTAGACCATGGTGGGTGGTGGCCACAGAAAGGAAACAATCACTGAGAGTCTTGGAGACAGTGGGGTGATGGGAAAAGTATGACAAAGGAGGCAAACCACAACTGGATCTTGGAATGAATGAGGGGGAAGGGGACGTGCATCGAGGGAGCTGGTTATCACAGCACTGGGCATCGGTGTGACACAACATGCTTCTGCTGCTGACACAGCACAGAGAAGCCCAGGCAGAGTCAAGAGCTGGTGTATGCTTCCAGTGTTCCTGGGGGGGACCCATTTCCACGGCAAACAGGCTCTTTTGGCTCCAGAGGTGCCCCCAGAGAGAGGAAACTGCCTCCTTTGACTTGGCCTGGGGCTTGCAATGGGAAAAAAAATGGAACTGGTTACTTAGAAGAAGCCTGAGGGGGTTCCCAGCCCAGGTACTGAGTGTAAGTCTACAACATACAAGAAACTACAAGAAGCCAGAGGAGCTTTGAAGCACTGGGCTCCAACATTCTGAACCCCATCAATAACTGCAGCTACATTAGCAGAGACTGATAGGAGGAAGGAGGGAAGGGAAACCCTTGCCTGGACCTTCTAAAAGGCTCTGCTAGAGGTGCAGGAAAGCTCAACACTGCATAAAGCCTGCCCCACATCCTGTTTTTCATCCATCCTGACTGAACCACAATGCTCCAGCCTCTTTCAGAGCCTTTTAGGAGCCCAAATGCATGCAGGGAGCTGCAAACCCAGCGGGGAGATAAAGGAGCATCCAGTGCTTGGTATTAACCCTCCTGGTGCTGGGGAAGCCAAACCCAGGAAGGGGCAGGAGGGGCTGCTGGGAGGGGTTGTCCATTTGTCCACATCAGTGCAGCACTTTCCTCATGCCATCAGCCACTGTTATTGCCCTTGCTTCTCCATGCACTCTGCCCAATGCCCTCTCCACTGCTGCCCTGCCTGACACCAGAAAGGCCAGTGCTGGGAGGACCACACCATACAAATGCTTGACTGCCATTACCCTCTGAGGACATCAGCTCTCCCAAAGCCTGAGAAGGGAAATACTAAAACCCAGAACAGTCTGAGCTCTGGATTCAGCCCCTAAATGCTCAAATGCCTCCCTGCATCTTTCAGAAAGGAAAGGAAAACCCTGACTGCCCACAGAAAACCTGGAGTGAGGAGGGAGTACATCAGTGATGTTGAGAAGGGCTGGACAGCAGAAATCATTTCTCACCCAGCAGCAGCTCCTAACTCATTTGTCTTTATGAGCTGCTCACCATTCCAGCCACCAGAAAGACAACCAGCCACAAGCCTATAAGGTTTATTTGCAACTGGATTTTTAGCAACTTCGAAACATCTCAATGGTCTCTTTGGAACCCTGTTGGGCTTCCTGGGCCAAGGGAGCTGAGCCTAATGTTGCTGACAAAGGCTCAGGTGTCTCTCTGGCCAGGTCTGGTGCTTCCAAGTTTGTCCAAGGGCTGGGTGATACTGCAGCCCATCCCATGGCAGGAGCCTGCAGAAAAGCAGAGCAGAGCATATGTTTCTGCAAGACCCTACAGGGACATCTATTTGTGTGATTTTGATATGCCTCCCTGGTTTCTGCTGGGCTAGTTCTTAATGGCTACACAATACAGAGCCACAGCATCCAAGGGAAGTGGAGTGCTGGCCCCAGTGTTTCAAAGCTGCAGCTCTGCTCCCCTACGTGCTAGCACGTTCACTTACAACGCCAGAGGAAAGCGAGGTGGTTCGGAGTCTGCGCTGGCGGGGAGAGTAAATCCAGTACCTCCCATCTGTGAACTGGATGGCCCCAGGGCAAGTGAAGTGAGAAAGGAAAAAGAGGGAAAAAGGATGATGTGAAAGAGAGGAGAGAGAGAAAGCAAAAGGGGTTGGGCAACTCCAGGCCTGAACAGATCAGCAGGCAGGAAAGCCGTGCGTGGGAAGAGCGGTGCCCATGCCCTGCCACAATCTCTGCACTTTTATTCCCCTGTGGGTGAACAGGAGGATGAAGTGCTCTCCTTTCAGGAGCAGACTTCCAGAGATCAGATCACAGTCCCTGGGACCTGACAAATCATCCTCTGCACCCAGCATCCCTTCACAACTATCGCCCCTGGAGCGCCCCTGCGAAAGAGCAGCTGTGCTCCAAGCCCTGCTGCACTCTGGTACAGCCTCACCTGAGCTCTGCCTCAAGTGGTTTTCCAAGGAGAGCACCCATAGGAACCCAAATCAGCTTTTCCCTTCGTCCCAGCAGTGACAAACACTCCACAGCACACGATACACATTTAATGCAAAACTCAAAGACTCAGGTGAAGTGTGAGGCTGATGAGCAGTCAATCACACTCTCTGTGAGCACACACTGCACACAGATGGTTTCCTCTGGATAGAGAAGTGCCCCTCAAGCTGGGGGGAGTCCATATGTCCAGGGAAAGGGAGGAAGAGGAGCTGACCCTGGGTAGAAGACACTCGCCAGTGGAGCAGGCAGTATACGCAGGCAACTTGCACACAGCTGCCATCCACAGGCAAAGAGCAGCCAGTTAGAGGAAGCTGTTTGCATTTTGAACAGCATGCATAAAAACCCAAACAGACAAGCTTTTAAAATGGAGCCAATTCCTTCCACAGCTCTCATGAGCGTCGGAATGACTTGGCAATGAATGAGCAGCTCTGCAGCAGAGTCACGCAAACACAGGGAAAGGCAAACGTTGCCATTTTTAGGTTAGCCTGAAGGAGCTTGTCACAAGGGCTTAACTCATCTCCATTGCCATATAACCAACAGCAACGAGTCAGAGCAGGGAGGAGCTGGGCACCTCTTTTAATGAGGGTTCCAGTGCACAGGCATGGGGGAGAGCTCTCATGGGTCAGACTCTCAGCTCGGCTCCAGCAGTCCACGGGGCAGGTACATGTTGCTAGAAACTCAACTCTCATCTACAGAAGCTGCTCAGACACTGCAAGAGCTGATTGAGGAACACAGCACAACACTCTGCTGCCAACCAGCAACCACCTCACTTACTCCCTGCCTCAGCACTAGGTTTCCACTGCATCACCTAATGCATCTGCCTGCAGGGAAAGGAAACACCAGAGTTCACTAGAGCCCGAGGTCAGCCCCACTGCAACTACCTCCTTTCTGGCTCTAGGCCACTGCAGCACGTGTGTTCTCAGGAAAGCAGCCAGGCTCTCTGGCTGAGGAAGGAAGAATCTCTCAGTTGCACCTACATTCACCTTGGCTCGTCCCAGGAGTGAAAACGCTGGCCTAGATAAGCCCTTCAGCACTTGTGCTTGGAAGTAGAGCAGCATGCCTATGGCTACATCCACAGCAGCAGTGCCACCCATTTGAGCCCCACTAGATGCTGTTTTGAGTTCTCCAAGGGTTAATTCAGTTCCCTGCATTCCAAAACCCACCCAGCATTAAGATCTCAAGGTGCTCAACATGCAGACAGAATGGGGCAGATACTGCCTTGCCTGAAACTGAGACTCTTACAGCCTCATCCGGTCTTTTCCATCACACCCCTTATGTCCCAGGTGAGAAGGTATCTTACAAAGTATATGTCTGTGACTGGCACGTCATCTTCATCCGAGGCCTGGCTGGCTGGTTCAGAGGCCTGGCTGGCTGTCTCCACCTCTATCGTGGCCGTGGATGTGACAATGGCACAGGCTGAAGAAGCCGCCTCTCTGGAGGTGGGGAAGGAATGACAGAATCTGGTCACCGCAATCAGAAAAGGAGCAAGCAAGACTATGATTTATTACAGAGGAGCTTAAGATGCTCTGCTGTCACATCCAGAAAGACCAGATCAGGTCAGAAGTGACAGTGCTCAGCTTCACTGGACGGTCTGGGAGCACCTGTCCGTCCAGGAAAGCTGGTGCCCTGCCATGTCAGCCTCCAGCACAAGCTGCCACAGACCAAATGACACTGGGTTGGGCTCTGCAAAGCTGCCCAGTGCTCTGGAACACTCACTCTTTGCCATCTTCTTCAGGAGCTATGATCTCAACATCACACTTGGGCTCCAGCTCGACACTGATCTGCTGAAGTTCCTCCTCAACCCGCACCTCCTCGTGTGACCTGGAAATCGAAGAGAGACAGGCCCAAAGGCTCAGCAGGCCACTAGTTATACACAGTCCTCAGTTTTAGGTCAGCCTGAATCTGTCCTGAGTCAACCCAGCCTCTTGCACCACCACCTCCCAGAGGAGCGAGCCATGCTGGCCTGCCCCGGCACACGGCTGCCTGCCACCAGCCACCCGTGGCACTGAGCTCCTGGCACAGACCAAGCCACTGATTTCAGCTCAGAGGGCGCCATGAGACCTCCCAGGACTGAGGATTTGGATAACGAAAACTCCCAGGCAAAAGTCAGTCCTGTCAAATTGCAGCACTCAAGACTAACGAGGTGGGAAATGAGGACAAGAAGAAAGGGATTAATTAGCCAGTGCTGCAGAAAAGACAGGCAGTGTCAAATAGAGTGTGAGAGGAAAGAGAATTGGCCCCCAGGGAAAACCCGTGTCCCAAGTTAGCCTGGCTATCAATCACAAAAGGGCCAAAGCCTCTGACCTCTTCCGATGCTCCCAGCACATCAAAGCTGCTCGAGTGCGCTCCGGGGTTAACATCAGATTTATCTGCATGCTCAGGAGCTGTTTGTGACAGTCTTTAATTTAATACCTCGTGCTATTAAATTGCTTGTGCTAGCGGGGCAGGCTCCACAGTCCTCATGGGAAGGAGAAGCGGGTGCTTGCCAAGCTGATGGCACGGTCCTGGGGAAGGGACGAGCTCCAGGTTCATTGGCAGCACCCTCCTACTTTGTGCTGTCCTTAGCCAGGAGCCAGAGCCAGCAGGCAGCACTCCTGTCCAGTTTGGTGCCAAGGAACTCGCTCCTCTCTTCCTCACAGGGGTGGATCTCAGAAACCCAGAGGGAATTCTCCAGCAGATCAGAATAATCAGAGGTGTGATATGTTCTTGAGCAGATTGGATAAGATCTTTTTCATGTCAGCTCAGGATGTAAATTCATGCTTTAATAACTTTGATCTTGCACTGGCTTTCACCAGGGGATCACAGAGTGCTCTACAAACACACAGGTCCCTGCTCCCCTTGAAAGGGCTCACTGAAATGCCAGCCCCAGAAATGGAGATACTAGGCAAAAAACAGTAAAGGAGGCCACACTTGTGTGGGGCAGTTGTAGCTGTGGCAAATCTGTGACAGACAGATCTGCTCTGACCAAGATGCCTGTATGGTCCACGGACGGTCACTTCGATTCAACCTGACCTATTTCTGGATGAGAAGCCACATCCTACAGCAGCTCCCTCCATTAGGTACCAAGGGAGTCTGGTGTAACTCGGGTGAAGTCACTGCATCTTGCCAAATGGGTCCCACTACCGGTGCCTCCAATTCTCAGCAGTTTCAGAGTGGATGCTGCAGGAGGTGAGGTGTTTCGCAGGTCCCTGACACTTTGTGCTGCATATCAGTAGCAAGTAGGTCCTCACCCTCCAGTGACAGGAATTTACCAAGGTTCAGTGACATACAGCATCCAGAGGTATTTTCATTAAGAAATACCACAGAAAGTGTTTTTCTCACAGTGCATGTGGTCTGAAGCTCAGCAAATCACTAAAAGCTAGGAACAAGGGGAGATGTCTGTAAGATAGTACAAACCCTCATCTTCCAAAGCCCTTGCCTTCCTCTGAAGGACCAAACACTGACTGCAGGCAGAGAGGATGCCAGCCTGTCCAGCAGCTCCTCTGCCTATGGCACATCCTAAGACTGCATCTCTGATGTGCATTTCAAAGTCTGCACCTACAATACTTAAAAGATGTCCTGGAAAGCTAAAGCAGAGTCAGCAGCAAATACAGGATCCTCATGCAGATCCCACTGACACAGGCAAAGGGGTCATTTTTACTGGTGCAAAAATATGCAAGATGATATGAGCCTCTAAATCCAGACATCCCTGTGCCATAGGGGATTTTTGTCCTACTTTGCCCTTGGCTCCGAGTCATCTATCACCACTGGACGGAAAAAAACCCAAACCTCAAAGCACCAAAGTTTTTGAAAACACTGGAAGCTACTTCTCTGGGGACTAAGGGTGCTTAGTGCCTCACAAAGTCAAGGCTCTTGCGCTGGTGGCAGGCAGATGCACAGAGGAGGAATGTTCCTGCTGTTAAGGCTCGCTTACCCAGAGAGAGACAATCATCTTCCTTGATTCTGGTGCTGGTTGGTTGGGTGGGTAAATTTGGACAACTTGTTTGTCCCCTTTCTCATCAAATAACAGGAGTAATATTTAAGATTCCTTGCAAAGCACAGAGATCTACTTGTAAGGAAAGTTCTGTGTAAGAAATGGGGATCATTTGAGACTGCAGGAAGAGGCTCATCATCCTGCCGAGATTCACATTCAGTCCTCCAAGAGACTTTTGCCCAGGGACAAACATGAGGCCTCTGTGCAGCAGTGCAAGAAGAGCTGAGACATTTTTCTCACCTGCCATCCTGCCCTGAGGAGTGTGTGCGCCTCCTGCAGAAAGAAGCCAGAATAGCAGAGTTTGAGTAGTAATTTAAGACAGAAATCCTACACTGCCCCCAAATCTAACTCTCCACCCCATGTGGGAGATGTTCTACTTAACGGCTGACACTTCTCCCAGCAATAATTAATCCCATCAAAGCTGTGCCTGCTTGCTCCCAGGAGAGATTTAATTAAAATTGGTCATTAGCATTCCAGAGCATAGGGCAGCCTGCTGAGATCTGCAGCATGAAGAGGAACGGCAGCCACTTGACTCCAGCGGGAGCAGGGGGAGAGTGCTGTCCTCACCTGTACCTGGGCTGCTCAGAGGTCTCTGAAGGGGATCGCTCAGGAACAGAGAGAGATGTTGAAGATAGCGTCGTGGCTATGGAGGCCGTGGTAGCTTCTTCAAAGGAAGGAGGTGTGCAGGGCAGCAGGTCTGGCCTGCCTGCTGGCCCGGAGTGGAGGGCAGGAGAGATGCAGGAAGAAAGAGATGGTCAAACACCAACACCTTACCTAGGCCAGCCCTGTGTGAGGCTGTTCCACCATCAACCTGCACTCCCTCACGGGGACTGGTCACTTAAAACCATGAATAGGCAAGGAGTTCAGCTAGGTTCATGAACACAACAGCTTCTCCCGAGGCATCCTCTAGAGAGAGCCAGTATGCACCATTTCCAGCAGGACAGACAGGAAACGTAGGGCCAATGAAGACATCTCACTGGTAACCAAAGTTGGATTAAAGGCTTGGATCACTACAGATAAATATCCAAGTGAATTAACAGATGAATCAAGTGCTTGCTGCTTTTCATGGGTAGATATCTAACACGTATGCACTTGAGAAGCCCGTCCTTCACCACTCATCTGTAAATCCAGCCCAGATGCAAGTAATGAAAGGCAGCACAGAACCAGGCTATTCGTCTTTTTCAGTGGCAAGAGCTTGTCCCTTGTTGCGGTCTAAACACAGTCATTAGAATCCTGCAGTTCCCAGCTGCCCCAACCCTTTTTTTTACTTTCAAGGGTGGAAAATTCAACTTTCTGATCGCATTTGGGCTATGACTGCTGGTGCCAGTTGGCAGTGGCTGCCCTACAGCAGTGACACAAGCAACCATTTTTATTGCAGAACCATACAGTGCTGCAAAGAAGGGATTTGGTTTTCTTCAATGCAGAGGCATTGCTTCTCCAATCAACTAACTGCTAGTGCTGTGACAGAACAATACACTCTTCTCCCCTGCCCTGGTTAACCTTGCACCTGCAAAGCACAGCAAGACGTGCAATGAAGAGCTATCCATCATGGAAGGTGTGTGGTGGTGCACAGCAGGGAACTCAATTAGAACAGGGGATGATCCTAAGGAACTGTTAGGAAAGAGAGGATAATCACACAGCCAGCCACCACCAAACAAGACCATTACCTTCATCGTCAAGTGTGGGGTAACTCCTGGCCGCACGAAGGTCGTACTGTGTTTCGTCCTTTTCCGAGGGAAGCTGGCTAGCTGAGAATGCAGCTGTCGGACCAGCCGTCTTCACAGCCAGCAAGGCACTGCGCCCTTTCTTTGAGGGAGATGACTTCAGAGCTGGAAAAGAAGAGTGAAAGAGAAGATAAAATTGCCACCAACAACTATGTCACACCAAAGGCACTTTTCCCTTCATAGAGAGAGGTCTCTGCACACACACACGTGCTCTGCAAGTGCCACCTCCAAAGGGCTGAGCCTGAGCCAGGCTGCAGGGAGAGCTCCTGGTGGGAGTCTGAGCAGACCGAAGCCAGCTGTGACAACCCAAGGGCTTTGCAGTTTCCCAGATTTGCTCTATATTGCAGCAGAAAAGCCTGTTCAGACTCTGGCCCAGAAACTCTCCATGTGGACTGAAACAGCAAGCTGGAGATAAGGCTTTGCCACTCCCACATCACAATGGCAACAGCTCTCAGATTAGGTACTTACAGGAATTCTTTCGAAACACTGTGTTGGTCATGAACTTGAAGAACCTCTCTGCATAGAAGCTAGGTCTGTGTACTGACACTGTGTCCTACAAAGGCAAGAAGCAATTGTTTAATTTTACAATATCCCTCAAGGCTGAATTTCTGTAACAACCAATGCAGTCTTTTTTATTCCAGCATTTAGCACTGATAGCACCTTAAAATGGAAAGGCTTAACTGAAGTGATCTGATTAATGCTATAAATGAGACTGAAGCATTGCCTTTTATTTGATTGCATTTGATTATATTCTTGCTGTAATTTTATAATGGATTTTGGAGATTTTATTCCTTTTTAGACTTCCTGGATTTTTAAAATATTGGCCTTGTTACCCATATGAAATTTCTTCTGGCTTTGCTGGCTGTCATTCAGAGTGCACCTGGATACCTTTGCACACAACACAGACACCAAAATTCAGCCAAATGTCTCCATGCACTTCAAATGTTTTGCACTTTTCGTTTAAAATAGTAAAACTGAAGCTGTCTCTGCTTCTGAAGTTCGACTGTGTTACCATGACTTGGCATCTACGCATTTCCTTTGCCTTATTGTCAAAGGGAAGCTAGGATATGTGATGCTGAAAAACAGTTTCCACATCCAAGGTTGCTCTTTCGTAAACATGCACCTGGCTGCTGCAGGAGACAAGAGCAGGGAAACACTGAAAAGGATTTATTAACAGATAGCTTACTGAAGTGGAAACACAGTCAGTCACCAAAGAGAGCAAACACAGGGCTCCTCAACACACAGGCAAATGCAGGCGCCTTGTGCGTACAGCTCCTGGTATCATGGGGAGGAGGAAAAGGACAGATGGGAGCAGAGGAGGAAAGCTGGTAGCACGACAGCTAAACATAGGAGGAGGTGGAGTGAGCAAGAAAATCTGATTGGGAATAAGTGGCACTACACCACTGTGGAGGCATAAGAGGCAAGAACTATTCCTTTCATCAGCTTCAACTGTGTCAGTTCAGGCACCGTAAATAGCGAGGCAGTGGGCTCCAGCTAGCATAAATGAAGCCAAGGCAGGTAACCCTGCCGAGGCCTGGGCAATTCCTGCCTCTGTGCAGGCACTCACCCCATCATGGACAAGGGCCTTCCAGGTATGTTCTAGCTTCTTGATGAACCTAATTCCAAGGGAGAAGTGGAGAGAAAAAGAGACAAACAGATTCAGGCATGTCCTCTATAACTAAGCCACCTCTCATACCCCCCACACAGGAGATCACTGAGCTGCTAACAATTCTTCCTTCATCTGGAGTGTAGTTTTCCTCCAGCCAAGAGAGGTCAAGCTGAGCACACTGGCATCTCTGCAGTAAGGTCAGGAATACCTGGGAACCCTACAGGGAAGGAGGAGCTGGGCTGGAAGAGTGGCAGAAAAATCACCTTCTGTTCCTGGATATATGCTATGCATCCTAGGCACAGAGATAGGAAACTTTTTAATGAGCAACTCACTGTATCTTAGAAAAATAGCTCTGTGTCACCAGCTGTTTTAAGGACAGGATAAAAATTCACAGCCCCCAACACACACTGACAGACAGCTTTAGGCAGCCTGCCTACTCATTATCAAACTCTTCAGGAGAGGGAAATCTTCCTGCTTTCATTCAGTATTAAAATAGATGTTAACACACTTAAGGGACAGACAAGTGCAGTTACCTACCTGTATGATTGCAGGATATCTATTATTCCTACATGTAGCAGGAGACGCTCTCCTTTGCCATTCACTGCTGGGATTCCTCCCATCCTGCAAGTAAAACAAAACTTCAGCGAGTGCAGCCTCAAAAAGAGCAGCTGTAAATGCCCCCAAGACCTGTGGAGGGGAGGACAGCAGCACAGAAAAGAAGGCTCTGCTGTGGTGGTCAGACACAATGCAAAACCTGTAAAGTCACTTCGGGTGCAACCGTGAGAAGTCATCTACTGTCCCAGGCCATCTCATGCAAGGTGTCCCTGGGGTTACTGCCTGCTTGGATCAAAAATAACTACTAGGACAGGACCCATGTTGTGTGGTCGCAGCTCTGCCTGGGCCAGAAAGCACAATGTTATTTTTTTTCTTAGCTACAGGACATTTTATTCTGGGGATCAGATTATTTATCAGGTCAGTGTGAGCTGCCTGCCTATTAGGGCAGCAAACCCTTAAGGACACAGGTATTTCCAGTCCCAGCCACACTAATATCAGTCCTGCCAAAGGTACAGTGACTGCTAGCACCAGCATACAACAAAAGCATGCAGGTATCAGGCAGGCCACTGCAATTATTGATGCTACTTGAAATAATGAAACACCAGAGTATTATCCTGGCTCCACCGTGACTCATCCTCCATCAAAACCGGAGCAACCGTTCAGACAGCAAACAGCAAACTCCACCATTTGTGAGCAAACTTGGGCTGCAGAGCCAGAGAGACAGTCACAAGAGCCACCTGCAGCCCAAGAGCCACAGATCGGGCACAGCACAGGACAGGTTTTGAGCAAGGCCCCACAGCTCCACCAGTTACTCCAAGCCGTGGGCTGTTTGCTAACCCCACTGGGATGGCCTCAGGGTACTGCTGGGGATTCTAAAGATGGAGTGGAGAACAAATTCCAAGCTCCTGGGGACACGCTGATCCCTACTTCCACTGCAGTATCTGGATGCTGAGCTAGAACCGAGCTGGTTTCTTGTCCCCAGAGCATGGGTGGATGTTTAGAGGCTGTTACAGGAGCTGACAACCTAGAGACTGGCCTAAGAAGAGAGACTGCTGTGAGGCTGGAGTCTTACAGAAGACTTTCCTACTCCAGCTTCCCCCTTTCCCACCACACTGCTTTACTAGTGGCAGTACCATAAGCCCCGGGAGAGACGCTCACTCTAACAGTTCACATGGGCTTCATTAGCAATTTACTACTCCAGCCTCCACCTCTGCCCCTCCCAGCAGCACAAGAGAACCAGGTTTTCACTTACGTGTCGTCTGTGTCTATGGACTCCCCCCGGGCAGCCCCACCCTGGATGGACTCCATGGCTGTGGAGTAAAGTGCCTTCTGCCCCACGGGACGCTTCTCATCTGATGTGCTGTGGGCTCCCTCAGACTGCCGCTCCCGTTCTTGCTGATCTATGTTATGAACCCCAAGCAGGAGGCTGTAGTCCATGATCTTAAAACTTTCCAGCACCTACAGGTTAGTATTGAGTGCAAGAACAAAGACAAAATATCAGGCTAGCAGCTCAAATACAGCACAGACCCCAAAGCATGGAACAGCCCATCCACATTCCCGCTAACTCCTTCACCAGAGCCTGAACATTTCTGAACCAACATCTCTGGATTTCATTGCACAGAGTTTGGCCGTCCCACAATCAACCCAAGGGGCTGAAGGCTTGCCAACAACACTGCTGTGCCACGTATCTGCTGCACACTGTATAGGAAAAACGCATTTAGTCCCAACAGCTGAGCTATGAGTGGAGCAGGCTGTCAAAGTGATGCAGCAGGCAAAGGAATGCAGCCTTTGACCTCAGAAGTTGTCATGAGATCCAACTCCACTGCTCTGATTTCAGGGAAAAGGGCAGTAGAAAGTATTTACCCTGCTTTGGCATTAGCAGATTAACAAGGTTCTCAATCATTTGCTCTTCCTCGTGCTTGGGAGCCACAGAACTTCACTAGCCTGCTTCCCAAGCTGCCCCCTTACTTACCAGACAGTCTCGTTGCAACGTTTTCACCAACGCACTGAAGGTGTCTGCATCCAACATCAGGCCCTCAGGCATGTCTTGTATGAAGTCAAGATCCTTGTACGTAGGGCTGGACTTTTCTTTTTCCTTTTTGGATGCCCGGCGTTTATAGGTCGAGCCTTTCAGGTCAAATTTCAGGTGCATTTTCACCACGCGAGGCAGAATGTTGTTCATCACGACCACGCGGATGTTTTTGCCCCCCGATTGCACACAGTACAGTCCATAAAACTTTGGCAGTAGTGTCCGTGGGTTCTGGTTCAGATTCTGCAGCAGGGTTGGAAAAAAAAAATGAGGAAATGTTATTTTGGCAGAAGAAACTCCTGCTGTGTTCAACACAAAGTATGTTAACACAAAGTATGTTAACACATCTTGGAGCGGTCAGACCTAGAGATTTTCTAAATTTTAATAAGAGCTGACTGTACACATTTGACAAACTCCTGCATTTCAGTGGCTTTAGGCCCCAAAAATACCACTTTGCCATGAACACAGGGAATAGGAGGTACAGCATTCTCTGGGCAAATAACTAAGTCTGGAAATTCCCCGTTTTCCCCATCAACAGCAGCAAAAAAGGGAAACCAAACTGGAAGAGAAATAAACACAATAAGTGGGAACTTCAAGTTTAAAAATAACAGCTATCTTCATCTCTTCAGAAGTATCAGAAATCAAGAGCCGTTCTCTGGCTCAGAATAAACCAGGGGCATGGTATTTTTTAAACAAAACAACATTAATTTTCTCCTCCTTTTGCAGAGCTGCTTTATAAAACACAGTTGGCCGGGGAACACAGATATCCTACTCTGCTATCACGTCCTTTTTTTAGGCAGCGGTATTATTAGGAATGACATGACAGGAACGATTTGCTTGTTTAGCTTTGGGAAAATTCCAAAATTCGGGAAGGAAACAGAACATCTCCGCATGCTACAAAAGAAAGGACAGACCTGACAGACTCTGACAGATGGCAGAAGCATGACTTATTAAAATTTCACATCCCCTCCTCATCTCACCTAACTGGGCACATGAGTGAGCCCTCTTTGTGAGTGCACGGATCAACACAACGCCAGCTAACAGCAGAGGTGGGCAAGATGGAATGCAAACAGCACTTGCCCAGCTTTAAAGGAACTCGGGATGAAACCACTCTGCTTCCTTTGCACTGATGCCTTTTACATGGGAGGGGCTTCCCAAGAACAGCAGGACCCACAAACATTGGAATGCTACACAAGCAGCACATAACTCTGCACCAGACAGGTAATTCAGTTTAACTCGTTACACCAATTACTAGCCAGGACAAGTGCAGATTTCAGGACAACACTGCAATTCCATTTCCATCCAAAACCCTCCACCTGATTTACTACATACATTAGGCAACACTTCCCAAGGCAGCTCATCCTGTCCAGAAACTTGACTGTCATTTGTAAAAGGAAGTGACTAGCTGTCAGTTATATACAGACACTCAAGACTGTCTCACTTTGGCAAACTTTCCCCAGTAAATATTGAGCGAGGCAAGTATTTTCATAAAAACAGTGTATGAACACATAAATCAAACCCACTGCGACACGCATGCAGATGGGGTGGCATTAACGTTGCTTCCTATCACCCTCTCCTCAGCATCTCCACAGCAAACAAACCCTTGGGTGGTTCTAACCAAACTTCAGTGCCCTCATCTATACAGCTGGACCCTTCACTGTGGACAGCTCCTGGTTTACATGGCAAAGCACTGGGTTTGGTTCTGATTTACTACTTGTCACCACATGCAAGTCCTCTGGGTCTCAACATACTGCCTTGGTAGTCCGGAGATTTAGGCAACAGCCATCTGCAGAGACTGGATGTGCAAAGCTGCCTGGTACCGTGGGAGTCTTTAGCTTGGTACCGCAGCTGGTGGGAGCCAGGACAGCCAGCGACTGCCTTCAGAGTAACTCTGTTAAACAGCAGACACAGGAGATGTCCAGGGACAGCAGTGGTTTCCCCACAGAACGAAGGTGGTTTGTATTATTGCGCTCCACAGCCAACCCCAAGGCCAGGCTGAGGCAGATGCACGGTGCCAAGTGAAAAACAAACTAGTGCTGGGGAAGGAGACCCAGAAACACACATCTGGGAAGCCATTTTCAGGCCAGAATGTGCCTACAAGCTACAGCACAATTATCTGCCTCAAGTTTACAAATAATTGGCAGGATCTGTGCTTCTGGGACTGGCTTGGGTACACACTGCTAACATCGTCCCTGGCACAAGGCAGGCAGGCCACAGGAAATCCAGGTGAAGGACACGCTCCGTGTGAGCCTTTGGACAGAAAAGCTGCCATGACAAACCCCAGTCGGGTCCAAGGGGCTGGCTCATACACACCATGTAGTAGCCGGGAAGGAGCTTCTGTAGGAATTCAGCTTCCTTGTGCATCACAGTTTTTATGATGAATTCATCGTCGCTGGTGACATAGAAGAGGGAGCCGCTGGCACCAGGGTTTGACAGCTCTATCAGAGGCTCATTACATAATGAATACTAGGGAGTAAAAGAAAAAAGATAATGTTTTTAGCCCCCCCCTCATTGCGCATTGTGTTCTGTGCCCTGGAGGGCTTTCCCCAGCGTGCTGTCTCTCCGGGAGATTAAGGGGTAGCAAAGCTTAAGTGGGAACTATTTTCATTATAGGTCAGGTCTAAGCAGCAAAGCTGATGGACAATGTACAATTAGAAACTGAGATTACAGTTCAGAGCATCCCAACTGCTCAGAATAACAGTAATAATCTGCTTTCAGTAACATCCAGGCTTCATAATGACATCTTATCTTTTCCCATTGTGCGTGTACAACGTTTAGGCTTCTTTCAGCACATTACCACGAGTGCAGATGGAAAGATAGAATTTTAAGAGACATAACAGACTGCTCAAGGTACCAAATACCACTGTGCTGTAGGGAACACAACGCACTGGCTGTTCTCAGCAGCCTCCTCTGGCCTTGTGCTCCCCTGTTACAGAGAATTTTTACAGCCACATCTCATCCCCTCACTCCTGCTGGAAACACATGAAAAGTACTAGAGCAGGTATCCAAACAAGAAGAGAGGGATCAGCACCGTATAAGCACAGCAAGGGGTACTGCATCAGGAAGCGAACTGGGAGGACATTTCTAGACATCAGTATGCAAACAGCAGGTCCTCAAATGAGGACATGGCTCACAGCAGGTTAAAAAAAAAAAAGAAGAAAGCACAAGCCCACATATGCACTTTGCAGGTAGGTACCAACCCCAAGGTAAGCACACAGGCTGAGCGGGTTCAGGGCAGCATCTCATCGGAGCTGCCAGAGCAAGAGGTAAGATGGGGAGAGGAAGGTAGGGTATGCAGGGGACATAATCAGAGCAATACATTAAATGCTCATCATTATGTACTGAAAACAGCTTTTGGCACTGCACAGATTAATGAGCCAAGACTTTATCAAGTTAATTATCTCATGCATAATTAAAGGCATTTGATGCTATGGCAGGCAAGGGAGAATCAGGGGAAGCAGAAGCTGTGACCTTTGCAATTGAGGCAGGGTCTCTGCCTCCCCAAAGTTTTGAACCACTCATCACATCAGCCAGCATTATCTCAGCTGGCACAGATGAGGACCACTGTTAGTGTCAAACCATGCAATGGCAGGGATTTGTTTCTACTTGCAGGTGCTCAACTATGACTACCCCTATCTACAGCTGAAGTCAGAAAAACAGGGCTACTAAAAAAGGCAGAGGGTGCGTGCTCATTTGGATGTGTTCCCTTCCCTAGTACAATAAATGTCCTTTTGTGAAGAGAAGGATATCACATACATGTAAGGGACCAAACTCAAACCCAGTGTACTCCAAGGCTTGATAACTTATACTACTAGGTATTCTAAAAACAGCCTTTCCAGCACTGAGGAGCTTTCTCAGCAAAAGAACAAGCTGTATTATATTCGGTCTTTGTAAGATGATTAAAATAACTTACACTTGCATAGCTCTTGAGTGAGTATACAAGGAAAAATTCCCATCTTTGTCCTCAGAGCCCCAGGGGACATTACAGGGTTTCATCCAGCAGAACAGAATTACTTTGCTTGTAAGCACAGTAAGTTATTGTCACCATAAGCAACAGAGAGGGAACCCCACCACTTACACAGCACACACTGTGTGCAGATCATTTCCTTTCCCTCCAGTGCAGGCTGGCAGCTACCTCTTGGCAAACACACACTCGGGCTGAGTGGCACTGGTCTTGCTAAGACCATCACTGGATCTTCTCCAAAACTGAACAGAATCCCCAAATCCACAGCCTGTTCCCACTCCTTGCTGGGATCAGAATGATTCCTCAACTGTTTTCTGTCCCTTTGAGGCAAGAATTGCTGACAGCCTTGATTTAGGGGCAAATTTCTCATGTTACTCCAGACCACCTTCAAATAAAGGAGGAAAGACAGAGAAATCGAAAAATATATCCATACCAAATAATCATCTGGCCGAATCCCAAAGAGTTCTCGGAAGTACCGAAAAGCCACTGGTGCATAGGTCTTGAACCTGAAGTCAGCATAATGGTGAGCCGGGGTGAGGTTACTGCCTTCGCTGCACAGAACAGACATTAGGTGAGCAGGGCCTCGGAATCACCATTTTCCAGGTATGTACAGTCACATCAAGGCTACTGTACATTTGAGATTAGTTGAGCCTTGCAAAAAGACATCTTAGGAACAACAACAACAAATACCTTTCTTCTGCAGCAGGACAACAGGAAAGTAGGTTTTAAATTATCTGCTAAAATCTATTTCCAAACAGTGCAAGGAACATCCACTTGCCTAGTAGAATATATTTACATAGAGATTATAGCTTTCATGAGCTTTGTTTATTCACAGAGTTAGGGAGCTCCCAGAATGGGTTTGTTCCATCTCGAACATGGTATAATTTTATGGAAGGAATTCAAGATGGACAGGTAGGAAAAAAAGCACCAGGGAAGGCTACCAAACTCATGCATATAGTACTGCATCTTATATTGCACCTCCTTGCAAGTCCACGAACTGCAGAATCTAACACTTCCCACTGTTCTGTTTGTATGTAATGGATGCATATTTAAAACATTCAGAGCATCCAACTCTGATCTAAAGACAGATGGAAGCTCTCTTGAAAAATCAGTGAGAGGAAAAGAAATAACTCATTGGTTTGTTTGGTTTCCCATGTCTCCTTTACCTTGGGAAAAAAATGCTCTCCACCACGTAGAAGTCCTGCATCAGGACATCTCTCTCTGGCTTGGAGCTCAGATTGCCGACAGTATATCCAATCCCCAGCTGGATGGCCCCCTTCAGAGTGGATGACGTGGTCTGGCAGAGAGAAAAGAGCAGTAAGTGTTTCACAGCAGATTATCATGATAGCATCCCTTATCTTACAATACAGTCATGTCTATGGCTTCTGTGGGGTCATATCGGGCACTACACACTGCTAAACAAGTTCAACCAGCTGCTGAAGAGATGGACTAAGGCTTCCAGAAGGTTCGCTCTTTGCAAGATTATGCAGTACAAGGGTGCTGCATAAAGTCTAAACCAGATTGGTAGTTATTAATCGAGCTGCTGCTAACCTTGGGGCCCAACTTCTCAGCCTGCCACCTACGCATGTCTGACAGTGCCCACTCCACAAAACCAAACCTTTTTGTAGGTGGTTTCACCAGAAGCATCAACGCCTCGATGACCTATCTTCTTTCCTTGGCCAGGCTGTCCTGGTAGCAGTGGTCCCTGCAATGGAAGAGCACAGCTAAAGCCCAGAACAGAAGTGGACCTGGCTGACAAGAACAAGCAGAGCAGTGCAGGTACAACCACACTGTCACAGTCATAAAGGACAGAGGGATCCTTTCTACTGCTGGAGAAAAATCTGCAGAGCGCAAACTGGTGTAATTGCACCCGCAAGCCTTCAACAAGGCTGTCCGAGTTATACATCCATCCCTCAAGACAGGAAGACTTGGAATACCCAACCACTCCATCTGACCACCTCAGTAGTAACTGGGCAGAGCCCTCAGCAAAGATGCTGAGCTCAGGGAAGCCCGATTGCTTTGCAGCTGCCGGGATTCCACAGCAGTTGCTTGACCGGTTTCTCATTGATTTAAAATAGCCATGGGTTAAATCAAACTCGAGAGAAGTGGATTCTTAAAAATCCCATGCCCTCAGGTGTTATACCAATACCTCGTGCTTCATTGGAGGAGTAAGAGACAGATAACAGGGACAACACAGCCCCACTCCTGCATTCACATGGAGATAATCCATTTAAGAGAGATCTCATTTGTTTATGATTCAAAGGCCGAGCCCACACAGGGTGAACTGCAGTAACAGCTCGTCCTGAAGTTTTGCAAAGAGTTTACAGAAACACTACAGTGCTGCCAGCACTTCAGAGCGAGACCAAACCTACTGCTATTCCATTCTCCTCCCCTTCCACCTCTGAGTCTCCCTGGGTCTTTTTTGCTTATTGAGGATGGAGCAGACTGTGGCTGCACCCTTTAACAAGCTGATGTAATCACGTTGGGTGAAGTTTGATATAGCTCCTTTTGCAGCCCCGGGCACAGTCTCCATACTCTGCCACGGGCCAATGTTCCACCTTCTCCCCAGCTCTTCCACCAGCCTACCTGACTGCAGATCCCAGCAGGCAGCTAAAACTGCCAGTGAGCCACCAGTGACACTTGGGGGTTTGTTACATTAAAGGACAGCCAGGCTTTGGGTATTCCTTTAAGCAGAGAGATCCAAGGTCATTTCCCAAGTGTCAGTATTATATCGCTGCCTCTCCCAAGTGCTGCACAGAGCCATCTCTCAGAACTGATGTCTACAGCAGACAATGTATAATTTTGTTCAGACTACAGAAGTTCTTTGTGTTTTAGCTTTTAATCAAGAGCTTGCAGCTATTTCTGGTCAAACTCCTTGTACTTCTGGTACTAAGGGGCAGCCTGATTTCTCCTTCAAAAACTTTATTTCCTCCTCCTTAAAACATTTAGCACAGCCAGGCTTGCTTCTGAATCCTCCTCCTCCACGTAGTCGTGATTAGCAGTACAGCTTATCCATCCCTTGCAGCTTCTAACCAACACGCGGGATCCTATTACACGCAGGCTCAGGCTGTATTGTCCTGCCTTGCCACGTGGCTCATCATCCTCCTCTCAAAGTGATTAACAGGCACAGGTATTGGCTAAGAGATTGCCGTCACATGAAACACAGTAACAAAAGTCTCTTCCACAGTCCCTTGCTCTACCTGTGATTTTGTTTCCAGGGCAAGAAAAAGTGGGGCTATTTGTGTACTGAACAAAGGAATCAACTTTCAGAGAAGCTAAGCTTCCTATTATGTGTGTTTCTGGGGAGGCAAAAAGATTCAAATGCCACATTTCTGGCAGCTTTGTGGGAAGATTTTGCTCTTCACGTATATAAATACTCATCATCTCAGGTGAGCAATGTAAAGAGGTATGTCAAAGTTATATCAAACAAAAATCATTTGAACATGGTGCCCTAAACCAAGAGTGTGGGCTTCAGGGAGCAGCTTTCAGGCACAGATCCTCCAGCTAGATTCCCTGCTGCCAACTGGGACGAGTTTTGCTTCAGAAGGTAACAGTGATTCAGCAACCTGTGACCTGGATTATGTGTCAGAGAAGTTCAGTCCCCTGTTTTATGGCTTCACAAATTACAGCCTCCTTGACTCGCTCCAAGGAGTGGGTGAGACCCAAGACAGAGCCCTGGAGATGCCCAATATAAGAATTATCAATTTATCACCTTCAGGTTCTGGTGTGGAAGAGATGCTTACAGCCACTTACAGACATCATGGATCACTCAGCTAAAATTGGCCATGTGGTGGGCATAAACCCTTCACATCCCCTCTGTGACTGTGGTGATGCCAACACAGGGACTCCAGATACCTGCCACTAATTTTCTTTCTCCAAAATAACAGATATCAAATGTGCACTAATCTTAAACATATTTTGAAATCCATCTTTGCTCAAAAAAGTCAGGCTGAAGTGTTTTCTAGAGCTCTGTGTACTCATTTCTCAACATGGGATTTTCAAGGCCAGCTGTACACATCTCACCTCGGTGATGGCTGCCTTCTTTGGTGCCAGACCTGAGGAGAGAAGGGAAGAGCATCAGTAGAAGTCGGGACATCAGAAAAAAAACCCCAAACACCAGAAAATGGCCTAATGCTGGAAAGCCACTAAAAGCAGCTGGTTTTGCACAGTTTTCAGTTTCACTCATGAAGGAGTCTGAAGTTATAGGGGTCACCCAAACAAGTTCATATTCAGAAACACAAAGAACGCACATTGTTTTCCTAGGAAAAATGTTTCCTAGAGGCTTCAGTAGAGAGAGTTCCTGTAAATCCGTGCCCTAAGTCACAGTTCCACACTACACTGAAGAGTTACATACAGAAGCCCAGAGAGACACTTCTGAAGCTGCTTTCCAGCCACTCAGAAGGCACTTGACAAACTATATTGATAATTGAATCTATTTATAGAATCTGATGTTCAAATATAACGCATCATTTATCTATACCACAGCCTTTGGGAGAAGCCACCATTACTCCATTACAGTGAATGCTAAGAAATTGGGATTTGGTCTAAAACTTTTAGATATATAATCAGAGCTAGAAACATGGGCCCAAACCCTCCTCTAGCATGAGGCCATCTTTCCATTTCCTAGCACCAGCTCAAGATCCTTAATTTTAAGCAACAGTGAGACCAGACTCCTCTGCTGCTGGCCCCAGGATGTGTTCACTGCCCTGTTGAGCCCTGGGTATGGGACCACAAGCTGACTTCAGAGAGCCACCACGAGCAAGGATCAAGAGCTAGCGAAGAAGAAAAGCTGCCCATCCCATCCTGGCAGCACATCCCCTGCCAAGGAAGCTCCCCAGCCTTCCCAACCACCTCTGCCTGCAGAGTCCTGGTATTAGTGGAGAAGCCTGCTTGCAAAGAATGCAAACCCAAGCAGTAGATTTAAGGCCGTGCATTTCCAGGTGTGAGACTGCCAATCCCTGCTCCTCTTTAAAGCGCTCCTACAAGCAGAGATCATTTAGCAACTCGCAATCCTTTAGAAAGGGCTTAATTTCACAGGAGGCTACCGAGTGGAGCTGGAGAGTTTTGGCTGTGAAGAAGAAAGGCTCTTCCAAGCCCTCAGTCAAGGGCAATGGGTGGATAACACAAGCCCCTGCCAGTGCACAAACCCTTCGACTCAGGAGGAATACCTACACTTAGCCTGGGGAGAGCTGTTTTGCACCAGGGGCTCCCCAGTTTGCTGAGACTCTGTAGTGAGATAACCTCAGTACTTCTGATCAAAAGAAGTTCATCTCCCGTGACCACCATGGGGCTTTTGTTGTTTTTTTTTCTTCCCGGTGTCCGAAATATTTCCTGTGCCGAATCCTGTGCTCTCCTAGTGCTGTTGTCATCTGCGGAGCATCGTGCTCCTGTCACACCCAGCTCCTGGCTCAGGCTCCTTTTGAAACAAGCCCTGATGCATCGCGGCTTGTCTGAGGAGGCTGAGTGGCTACCCCAGTTAAACCATCCTTGTCCAAACGGGGGAGATGCTGAAGCAGTAGCATGTTGGGCTGGATCCTCTGGGGCTCTTCCCACTCCCCAGCCAGGAGAGCTGGACATCTCCCACTCCCCTGGGAAGACTCACTTTGTGTTGGTTTGTTTTGTTTCAAGTTGTGCTCTCTAGTGTCCTAGTGCTCAAGTTTTGTATCAGGAACAGCATGACAGGACGACAGCAAAGGTCTGAAATCCTGGTCCCTCCGTGCAAGCAACAGGCAACAGAGCAGGAGATATGGCACTGAGTGAGCATTTGGCTAATGAACTTTTAGGGCTAAAGCTGGAGCAGCAACTCAAGACCACAGAGGAACCCAAAGGAGCAAATGCTGCTCCAGGTTGAACACTAGAAATTGCTGGAAACACAACAGGGCCATGAGGGACTACGCTCTCCCTGCCCTGGCTGAGACTGCTCTCCTGCTGCAGCCATCTCTTTTCTGCACTTTGTCACAATTCCAGAGCAGGAGATTATCTTTAATTTCGTGATAATTACCACAAGCCACGTTCATTCCTAGCTCTTAAGTGTCTGCTGCTGTACACGTACCAAATGTGGAATCAACACTAACCGCCCGCATGAAGGAAGGGTACCAGAGGTGAGAAACTGCAGATCTCCAAGAGAAATCATGCTTCATCCCACACCCCTCCAAAAAAACCCAACACGCCCCCCGCCACCCCCCCCCGCAAAACCCTAGCTTTATAAAATCAACTTGTCTAGGCAGAAAATGAAAAAAAAAAAAAAATCATCCACTGGCTACTCAGTGCATGGCACTTGGCTGTGCTGATCTCAAACAAGCTGACAGACAGCCCTGCAAAAACTGATTTAACTCCAGCTCCAGGGGTTATACAGCCAGGAGAGACAGCCCTTGGTTTCGCAGGGAACACGAGCTCTACTGCAAGAAGTTTCAACACTTAACAAACTAACTGAAATGATTCTTACCAGATTTGGTGCAGCTTAGTGAGAGTGTATTCAGAAATGTGACAGGCAGCTCTGGAAGGGGAACCCTGGGATGAAACCCCAGCTTTCTGCCCTGCCTACAGCTTGTGCCTGGGTTTTGTAGCATGTTTCATGCACGCTTGATCTGCTGCCTTCAGTTCCTCTTCTCACCTCCACGTAGCTTTGAGACAACTCCACCTCAATGCCTGAGCTCGTCCAGAGCCTCAGAAATGAATGCTTTGGTTGTAGCATTCAGCAATTCTTATCTTGGATTTAACATTTTTTTTTCATACGTCTCTCCATTCACAGTCACAACCAGCTCATCCATCCCACCACTATGCCAACACCCTGCAGGAAAGGGAGGAATTTACTCCTGGAAAACCTTGGCATATTTACTGTCCAATACAGAAAAAGGCTCCCGAGTTTTAGCTCTACAGCGTCAGAGAAACATAAACCTACACCAGATGAGATAACCTATTTCTCCTCATACATGATATATTGCATCAACAAACTGGTGTTCAGACCCTCACCCCCCAGTAAGCAAAGCACAAGGAAACCCTCATTGTTACCAGGTTTGTCAGCCTCATCAGCACATCAGAACTCACAGAGCAGTGCAGGGCTGGGATTGGAGCAGCTCCCCTAGCTTCCCCAGCCCACAGCCTCTCTGGATGCTGTCACCATGGAAATGCAAGTGATGTCAGGAGTTTAAGAAGTTTTAAAAAAAAATAAGTAAAAAAAATCTTTGGGCTTAAAAACAAGCTTTGTGCAAACCAGAAAACATTGCCTTTGCTGTCCACAACTTAGAATGAGTTCAAGTTAAAAACATGGGTTTCAATTTTCATTTATGTGCAGAGAATAAATTTTAAAATCTAATAAAGGAAAAAGTCACTTGGATGCTTCAAAACCAGCTAAAGCAAGCTGACGCACAAATGCCTTCGTTACAAACCCAGCAAGAGCCGGGAGATGCTTCTACCTGCCAAAAAGGAATTAAGAAAGTTTACAGACCTAATAAAGAAGCCTTCTTTATAAGACAGATGTATAAACACAAACACACATATTTATAAATTATAAGTACTTGATGCTTCATGATGCTCTAGAGAATTCAAAGCAAATTTGAATATCTGGACTCCTTTCTCCAGTCAGAGATGGTGCTGCATCTCTAATAAAAGCTCCACTTTAGTCTACCAGGATCTATACAATGTGACTGCAACTAAAACCACTGTAGAATATAACCACCACGGAGGCTCTTCAGTGGGAGGCTGTACTAACGTGACCCCTCCAAAAACACAGCACACTGGAGACCTGTGATTTGCCACTCACTCTCAATCGGGGCAGCAGTAACTGCAATCAAACACAGAGTTTTCAAAGCACAGCTCTCCAAAAGCGCTGGACCAGCAGTTTAGATCTGTTGCTGGTGTTGGGGGTTTTTTTTAATCTGTTCTTTGTTTTTAAACTCCTGAGCTGACAGCAGCCTTTGCAAATTGACATTTAATACTATCCCAGAGTATTAAGGAGGTCTGGATCTAATTTTATACTTATTTGATTGAGAACAAGACAATGTGACGCACCTGAGCAACCCATTTAGATGACAAGAGGAGGTGAAGACTGCAACCGGGATGCTAGGATTTATTGTTCCATCAGACCACTCTAAATGCAGCCCCATCTGGTCAATGCACTGTGTGCAAAAGCATTAAGAAAGAGAGCGCTAAGGCACGAGCTGTGAACGTTAAAGGCTATACTGGTGGAGCAGATGTGCTGCAGTCGAAATACAGAGAGAAAGGCTGGAAATGAAATGCATCCATCAAAAGAGACAGCTGTTACTTCCCGTAAGGGATTGCTGATAACAAGAAATTAACATTAAGGGTGGTGGGGGAGGCAATTGAAAGAAAATGAGAAGCAGCATCTGAACCAGCGCAGGCAGCCTGCCGGGGCTTCCTGGGGAGCCGGCACGAGCATCAGGCCCTATCGCTGCCAGAAAGCAACCTCTGAATTTCTTCTTGCACTCAAAACATGTGGCTTTAGCTCCCAGCGAGCACGATCAGTGGCCCAGGGCAGTCGTCAGACAGGAGGAGACACAACAGCTATTTATAACCTGCCCTTCCCAGGCATCCAAGTTGACCTACTTCTGATCATTAAACACATTTTCTTCCCATAAAACAGCACAATTTGATCAGTATCTTCATAAGTGATCTGGGTGATGGGATCAGGTGTACCCTGATGAAGTTTCCTGATGGTACCAATCCAAGTGGGGAAGTGAACAATTTAGGAGGGAGAGCCACCCTGCAGGAAGACCTGGAGAGGCTGGAAAGGTGGGCTAAAGAGAACCTTATGAAGTTCAACAAGGACAAGAGTAAGGTCTTGCACCTGGGAAAATATAGTCCAGGAGTGCAGCACAGACTGGGATCTACATGGCTGGAGAGCAGCTCTGTGGAAAGGGACCCCAGAGTCCTGGTGGACAACAAGCTCCATATGAGCACAGTGTGCTGCAGCAGCAAAGCAAGGATGCTGGGTTGTGTCACCAAGGGCAACACCAGCGGAGGTGAAGTCATTATCCCGCTCGACTCAGTGCTTGTTGGGTCACACCTGGAACAATGTGTTCAGTTTTGGTCCCCGCTGTATAAAAAAGATGTGGAGAGGCTGGAGATGGTCCAGAGAACAGCCATGAAGATGATCAAAGGACTGGGCAGCCATATGAGGAAAGGCTGAGAGAACTGGCTCAGGGGAGACCTCATCACCGTGTCCCAGCTCTTCAGGGGTGGCTGCAAAGAAGATGGAGACTCCCTTTTTACAAGGAGTCGTATGAAAAAGGATGAGGGGTAATGGGTGCAAGTTACTCCTGGGGAGATTCTGATTGGACACGAGGAAAATATTTCACCGTGAAAACAATCAACCATTGGATGAATCTCCCCATGGAAGTGGTGAATTCCCTAACACTGGCCGTTTTTAAGACTCAGCTGGACAGGGTGCTGGGCTGTCTTGTCTAGACCGTCTTTTTGCCAAGAAAGGTTGGACCAGATGATCCTTGAGGTCCATTCCAACCTGGTGCTCTGTGATTAGGATGAGAAACGTCAAGTAAGCCACAACACTAAATAAAAAGTTTGTATTTTTTTCCCCTTTAAATGCAGCATCTTTCAGCAGAAAGAGCTGCAGCTGACTGCTCTGCACCCTGGGTGTGGACAGCTGCTTCTGCCACTGGAGAGCTTGTAGAAATAAGAAGAAACTAAAGCAATCTGAGATAAATTCTGCTTGTTATATAGAATCTACATACAGCTTTGATACCAAAATGTACCTATTTTTCCATGGAGCACTTGCTGATTGACTGATTTTTGGGATCATCTACACAAAGCTCATGCTGGTTGAATACAAACAGCCTAAACTCTCTCCCTCTGCCCTGGTGAGCCTCATCCAGCCCGGAGCTCAGACAGGGCTCGCTCATTCCCTACGGGCACCCACAGCAAGGGGGAGCAGAGACCCTGCTCCAATGCACCTGCAGCACAGGTAGCTCCACGTTTCTCAGGACAGTTTAGTCACCATCCAAAGTCCAGCAGTTATTTGCAGACAGACAGAGATGCCAGCAGCACTGGGCAGTATTCAAACTGAACCACCAGGAGCACCCAAAGATAAGTAATCCTATTTAATCCCACCTTGGCTGCCCTGCTCTCCTCCCTGTCCTCAGCTCCCGCTCACCGCCCACACCAGCTCTGCGCCTCATTTTGCCATTTTGAGCATGCAGGAACCACCTCCACTCCATGGAGGGAACATGACATTTGCAAACCATGATCTGCTGCACCAACTCTATGTGCTGCACTCTTTTCCCATGCCCTTTGTCTCGTTTCTTTGAGTGAAAACTCGTTAGGGAAAGGAACAGCATGCCTTGTACAAATTAAGGGAAAGAGTTTAACGCACTCTCTAGGTAGGCCGGGGCCCCAGGGCACTGCTGTGACACCTACTCGATAGCAGTGACACAGCTCCTTTCCACCTCCAGCAGTTTTTTACAAGCTCTTTGATTAACTTGGGATAGGCAGGTGGCAGGAACCCCTCCAGCCTGTCCAGAGCCCCACATTCACTCCTGCCCCAGCCACCACCCCCTCCAGGTTTCTACCTGAGGGTTTTGAACACCAAACTGAGAAGCACCCTCACTGCTCCCCTGCCAGTGCTCCCCTGGGGACCAAGGCAGTCCAGCCCTGGATTATACAGCTCAGCTAGGGCTGCTGGAAGCAAAGCATCCAGCTTCTGGAGCATCACCACTGCAAGAGACTGACACAAAGGGATGATTCTGCAGTAAAGGCACCCACCAGCCTATTTGTTTTTTATGTAGAAACTCTTTCTGCCTCAGAAATAAATCTGTTTATCCCAGCTCAGAAGCTGAAGATGCAGGCGGGGAGTTAACACATCCCTCCCTCGGGTGCAGGTGCGGGACCACATCCTGGGTGCAGCCCTCCTCAGGGAACCACGCTGAGCCAGGACATACTATGCTAAAACGTTTCCTTGACAACTCACCAGAAAAGCGCTTACAGCACAGAAGCCCAATTACAGTGGGGAATGAGCAGGACAAGACCAGGGAAATTAAATTTAAAAAGAACTGATTTGCTCTTTTGTCTCAGATCAGCTGTGTGTAGAAAAAACCCCCACATTTCGGAGATCCTAGCCTGAACCGTGTGACACAGCTGATAAAAAAAGCAAAACAAAAACCTCATCAAGAGGAGCACATGGAATCACGGAATCATGGAACTGTCGGAGTTGGAAGGGACCTCCAGAGATCATCCAGTCCAGCTCCCCTGCTTTAAAGCAGGATCCCCTCGAGCACATCACTCAGGGCTGCATCCAGGCGAGGCTGGAAAATCTCCAGAGAAGGAGACTGCACCCCTCTCTGGGCAGCCTGTGCCAGTGCTCGGGCACCCTCACTGAAAAGTTCTTTCTCTCATTTAAATGGAACCTCCCATGTTCCAGCTTGTGCCTGTCGCCCCTTGTCCTGTCACTGGGAACCACTGTAAAGAGTCTGGCTCCATCCTCCCTCAGCCCACCCTTTAGGTATTTGTAAACATTGATTAAATCACCCCTCAGCCTTCTCTTCTCCAGGCTGAAGAGTCCCAGCTCTCTCAGCCTTTCCTCACAGGGGAGATGCTCCAATCCCCCACTCATCCTCGCTGCCCTCTGCTGGACTCTCTCCAGGAGGTCTCTGTCTCTCTTCAACTGGGGAGCCCAGAACTGGACACAGTATTCCAGTTGCAGCCTCCCCAGAGCAGAGCAGAGGGGGAGAATGACCTCCCTCACCCTACTGGCCACACACTGCCCTGTGCAGCCCAGGGTGGCATTGGCCTTCCTGGCAGCACGGGCACATCGCCGGCTCATGGATAATTTACTGTCTGCCAGGACTGCCAGATCCTTCTCCTCAGAGCTGCTCCCCAGAAGGTACCCCCCTGACCCATCCTGGTGCCTGGCACAATAGCTGACACCCAGCAGTGGAAAAGGCTGCAGCCGTTCGGCTCCACGTTCAACTCTGTAATTATGTAACCCACAGGGATGTTCCGGCGAACATCTGCAAGATGGGGAAGGTACAGACTTATCTGAACACAGTGTTGCTGCTCCCTCCCACACCAGGGCACAGGAGGGCTGTGGAGTGGACTGTGTTGTTGCACACACTCCTTGGCACGTCCAGAGTGGCCGAGCGCCCATCCCCGCTGCCGTGTGGGTAATGGAGGCAGAAGGGCGAGACAGTCCCAAGGTCAGGCACCCTGGCAGCGGCCTCAGGGATGCCAGCCTCTTCCTAGCCTCTGGCTTCTCTCTTTATTTCAATCTATAAATCCAAATCTGCCTACCAGAATTCACAGCAAAGCTTCATTAAGATTAATTAGAGACAGCAAACGTTGCAGCAGGAAGCGTGACCTCTCCAAGACCGAGCCAGCTTTCTGTGCCTGTGATGACATCCAGGCACAGTGGCACCACATGAAAACCACTACGCCAATTAAGAGTGAAGACACAAAAGACTGAAGGACTTTGAAGTCACATTTTTCACAATCATCCAGAAGAGCTAGAGCAACAACCAGTTGCCCCCTCACCTTTCCTCAGGGCTAGGATAAGCTTCATGTCCCCTACCAGTGGGTCCCAACCCACTGACACTGCTCACTGGAGCAGCTCCTGCGTGCTGGGAGAGCTGTCGTTCAGCGGTGAGAAGAGGGAGAACCTCCCGTTGCAAAAACATCAGGGACCTCACTGTAGCACATGACTTCAGGCTGCCCTTGGGACTCTTTCTGTGAGTCCAAATGGAGTTTTCAGCTGCCACAAGGCCCCAGAGAGCCATTTTCCAAGCCCAGGTCACAGAAGCACAAGACAGCTTTTTGAAGGCTTGGTCCAGAACTCACTTCCCTCCTTTGTTTTCCAAGCATCGATCTCTCCTGGCCTGCAGGCTCCTGCCTAGAAGCAGGATTCAGTGCTTTTAACTCATGCAGTGTCCTCCCTCTGTGCAGGAAAAGGATGCTCAGCTGCATCCTCCATTGTGCTGTTCTCCAAGTGCCTCTAGTAAAGAGGGAGAAGCGCGAGCTGACTGATTACAGAATCACAGAGTGGTGGGGGTTGGAAGGAACCTCCAAAGATCATCCAGTTCAACCCCCCTGCCAGAGCAGGATCCCAGAGCAGATCCCACAGGAACACGTCCAGAGGAGTTTTAAATGTCTCCAGAGACAGAGACTCCACCACCTCTCTGGACAGTTCCAGTGCTCTGTCACCCTCACAGGAAAGTGTTTCCTTATGTTAAGGCTGAACCTCCTGTGTTCCAGTTTGTGCCCAGTGCCCCCTTGTCCTGTCACTGGACACCACCGAGAAGAGGCTACACACTGCTTGTCAGAGCCAGAGCAGTTATTCTGCTGCAAATACAGAGGGTTTGCAGTGTGCCATGGCTCAGTGCTTCAGCCACACAAGGTTTAATCTCAGACCTCAGCACCTCCTGGCCAGGCAGGGATTAGCACTGTCAGAGGTTCTTCTCCACCATCCAACCTTCGTGTGCTCTCTTTGCAACTTGCCATCTCTGCGAGGATACCTGCAAGGCTGGAACCAGGCATGGGACAAGGAATCAGTGGCTGAAAAAAGGATAACTTCACTGTAGCCAATCCCAAAACTTCTTATGGTAATAATCAGCACAGGATATTTTTACTAAGAGGGCAAATCCCCTTTAACTAGAGAGCAGGAGGATGCCTTTGCACATTAGCTTGGTTCCTTTTACAATACTGCTTCTCTGGGTATCCCTCCGAAGGACCTCAACCTGTCTTGGGAGAGCACTGGCAAGTCAAAGAAATCATTCCAGCAGCTTGTTGGAGCAGCACAGCAGATACAAAGAGTGGTGGATTTGCAAGCAAACTGTCCCCTGTATTTCATCTTTCAGCCCTTTCTCAGTGCTAAACAGAGGGCTTACTCCCCTTGCTCATCCACCCTCAAGAATTATTCTCCAACTAAATTACATTAAAATAGAAGAATACAACTCAAGGAAGTTATCTGCCTCCCCAAATTTTCCATTTACTGACCTTCTACAAGATGCATTGAAGTCCAGATACTACAGCCATAGCAAGTAAAGAAATCTACTTGAAGTTTCACAATAACCACCTACCACAGTACCAGGATCTACAGAAGTTACCACAGTAAGCACAGCTTTAAAACTGCGGGAGCTCAGCATCCCAACCAACAGCAAACTCCAAATGCAAAACAGTTGTCCTGTCTGCAGGCCACCCTGCACAAGTCATCCTGAAGATGCACCTGGATTTTTAATGAGTCGGATATTTCCTGATTTACTCCGTAGCCAAAGCTGCTCAGCTAAATCCTCTAAGATTTAATTCTGCTCTTGCTAATGTCACTTGACAGATATTTTCCAGGGGTGCTCAAACACTGAAGGCTTGAAAGGGGATTTCAGAATGGGGTAGCGTACAATATGCGTCACTGGATATAAAGTCCTTTTGCAAGGCTGCTTGCATCAGGTTAAGTGAACTCTGCTTCACAAAACACTTCCAGGTTGCCACAGGTGCTGCTGACAACACTGCAACATGTACATGCAGCCTGGCATTGCAATGCTGAGGACAAGGCCTGGGTGGCAGAAGAGGTGGGGGACATGGGTAACTTCTACCCTTTTCAAAACTAGATATCAGTGCAAAAGCAGCAGGTTGAATTTCTGAACCATTTTTAGAGCATGGGTTTGTGATACAACCCTTCAAAGAGCATGCCCCCTACACAATCTGGACATAGTTTTCAAGTTGACCATGTCCCACTTACACCATGCAGGTAAAATGACATGATAGGAAAAGTGGACCAGTAATACATCTTTGTTCAAGAGATCTACTTCTAAATAAACCTAAGCTTTTGCTGCCATAACAACTAGAAATTCAAGCTCTCCAGCTGCATGCATGTCTCATCTGAGCTTGTGAAGCACCAAGCTATCGGAGGTTTCTTGGCCTCATTCAAAATTAACCACCCTGACTCGTAGGTGGCAGGTGGCCAGGTCTGGCTGGCGTTTTGCTGCTTCCCATCAGCACATCCTCCACTCTCCTCACAGCACCCTGCCACCCACGGCCTCCTCCTGTATGGGCAACACAGATCTCGCACCACCCACCCAAACCCCACGGCAAGCCACAGTAAGGGCTGCCCGGCTCTTTAGGAGAAAACGCTGCTTAGTCCATCCCAGCTACTGCAAATCCTTTCCTCCAGATGGATCCTATCCCTCCCTGGACATGCCAACACCTCCTCTCCCCCCCAGACGGGGGGGCTGGGACTCAGGAGGGGGACCAAGCCTCCATTCCTCTTCTCCTCCATCACAGCTCTGAACAAACATCCCAGCGCAGCAGCTCCAGACAGACCAGGCGCCCATGCTGTGAGACTGAGGAAGGACCTCGAGGGCAAAACCTACTGCTGCAAGGCATGGGGGGGATGTAGGTTAAGAATAAATTTAAATTATTGCTCACCGCCACATTCTTTTTCCACCAGCCTTGTTAAGGCTGCTTCTGGTCCCTGTGACTAGAGTGTTTCAGTTGGGTGCTCCTGCTCTACTCTAACAAAGGCACCTGAACAGATGGAACAAAATAAGCTGCAGTGGAACAAGCTCAAAAGATGAAGTGTGCTGCCAAAAAATCATAACTCAAAGTTTCAGCAAGTAGTCTCTTCTCTCCCTGGAATCCTGGCTGCACTATGGCAGGTAGTGACTCAGCTATCAGCTGAAAAGAACTTACCTAAAGAAAATTAAGAAATTTTTAAAACCACTTCTAGAGCTCTTAGTAGGAAATACAAACAGGTGAGACATGCATAGGTGGCAGGAAGAGATAACCTGTGCCTATGCTGGGCTACTAGGATGTTTCAGTGGCATTACACTGACAACCACGTACAGCCCCCACCGATACAGGTAACCACAAGCTGAAGGACAGACTCTTTCTGGTACAGATCTGCAGCTTGCTCAAAAGCTAGCATAGTAAAGCAGCTTCTCCAGCCCAGCCTGGAGGATTTTCGCTTGGAGGCTGAGCCAGGCATTTATTACTTCTATTTAACCAAGTGCAGTTATGGCCATTTATTTACTCATTTGGGAACAAGCTCTGTTCCAGACTCTGTACAGGTACATGTCCAAACTAAAGATGCAAAAAAGAACAAAGAGCAAAATCCAAAAGAGCACTCAGACTCCCAAAGTGCTGTGCAGGTGGAATGGAGGCATGGGTTATCCCCAAACTCCTGAGGGCACCCTGGGTGCTGAGGACACTTCAGATTTCTGGCACTGGTTTCCCAGTGGCTGCAGCACAAGTTCACACCCAGTTCAGCCATGAGCAGTTCTGCTGTTTGGGCTCAGAAGAATGGAGAGCACGGTCATTGCTGAGTTGTGCATCACAGTGGCTTACCCTTTCTATCCTGCACTTACACTGCCTGCCCAGGACACAGGAGTGGTCAAGGTCGTTCTGAAGTGATTTTGTGGTTTCTAGGATGTGTTTGACTGCACACTGTTATTAGCTGAAAGAAAACACATCACTGGGGAGCTGAACCAAAGCCAGCTGGGTCAGCTCTTTTCCCAGCTTCTCAGAGCCCCGGGCACTTGGGCTGTGGGTTTGGGAACAGCCCTGCTTCCGTGAGAATGTGGAGGAGGAAAGGTATTCATTAAATATGGAAAGCTACAACGAAGAACACTGGGCTGCAAAGACAAGTGACTGTCTGCAAGAGCCCAGGCTGGCCAGCCAAGGTTCATACACAAGCATTGATGCAACTGTGTAAGCTCAAGGTGCAACTGGGAACAACTTCTGGTCTTGCAGGTCCTAAACCAGAGTCCTGAACCATGAACAACTTAACTCCGAGCCTTTCTTGGGGCTTTATTCAACAACTGCCCAACAAAAGGGAAAAATAGGGATGCCTTATGAAGAACAGGTATAGAATAAAGTATTTCAGGACAGCAGCACTGAGGGAACTTCAGTCCAGCAATTATGAACTACACAGAAGAAACCCCTAGGAGCTTTAATACTGTTTGCTAAGACTTCAATAAAACCCTGAACCGTAACACTCCAAGGCTGGATCGGCCAACCACACGCTGACACCGACTTGCGAAGGAGGGGGGGTACAGCACAATCTGCTCCTGCGTTTGGAGAGAAACAGAAACCACAGCCAGGCACACAAACATCGTACATACTCTCTGAAAAGCATCTCTAAGGAGGACAACCCAGCCTCTTGCTCAGGTTTCCCCTCCCATCTCAGCTGGTAGCTGCCAGATCTCTGTTTCATGATGGCAGCGTACACTGTAGGGTGGGAAGAGGGACAGAAGTGTGTAATAACACTGGCCAACAGTTAGGTAACAGCTCTTGGTGGGGAATATAAGATACACAGGGCTGACATGGGATGTCCCATGGCTTAAACTCTATGCATCCTGGCACTCAGTCCAGTAATCTTCTCCCAGGCCAGATGGCTCGAGCCTATTGATCCATACCCACCAAGCAGCAGGGCTCCTCCAGCCTCACCACTGAGGCCAGGCAGATTTTAATGGGCAAGTTACTGTCACAAAGCACACCAAAATGGAAGTTAGAGGGCTTAGAGCAGTCAGGTGTTGATGGGTTTCCATGGGAAGAGAAAAAGGCAGGTCTGATGGAGCAGAACCATTCCACAGATATTGCGACACCATGCTTTCTTTGCCTTGGTCTTTACTGCTAAGGCAGACCCCTCAGGAGTCCCAGTCCTTCAAGACCACAGAAGAAGTCAGGAGAGAGGAAAACTGTGCCCTGGTTGAAGAGGATTGGGTTAGGGAAAAGCTAGGTGAACTGGACACCCACAAATCCAGGGGCCCTGATGGGATGCATCCGCGAGTGCTGAGGGAGCTGGCAGAAGTCCTTGCTAGACTGTTCTCCATCATCTTTGAAAAGCCCTGGAGAACAGGAGAGGTGCCTGAGGACTGGAGGAAAGCCAATGTCACTCCAATCTACAAAAAGGGCAAGAAGGAGGACCTGGGTAACTACAGGCCGGTCAGCCTCACCTCTATCCCTGGGAAGGTGACGGAACAGCTTGTTCTTGGCACCATCTCAAGGAATCCTGAGGAAAAGAGGGTTATCAGGAGTAGTCAACATGGGTTCACCAAGGGGAAATCATGCTTGACCAACCTGATAGCCTTCTATGAGGACATAACTAGATGGATCGATGAGGGGAGGGCAGTTGACGTGGTCTACCTTGACTTCAGCAAGGCTTTGGACACCGTCTCCCATGGCATCCTCACAGCCAAACTTAACACATGTGGACTGGATGATTGGGCAGTGAGGTGGATTGGGAACTGGCTGAAGGACAGAGCCCAGAGAGCAGTGGTCAGTGGGGCAGAGTCGAGTTGGAGGCCTGTGACCAGTGGTGTCCCCCGGGCGTCGCTACTGGGTCCGGTCCTATTCAATATATTCATTAACGACCTGGATGAAGGGACAGAGTGTATCCTAAGCAAGTTCACTGATGACACAAAGCTGGGAGGAGTGGCTGACACTCCAGAGGGCTGTGCTGCCATCCAGTGTGTCCTGGACAGGCTGGAGAGCTGAGCAGGGAGAAACCTAATGAAATTCAAAAAGAGCAAGTGTAGAGTCCTGCATCTGGGGAAGAACAACCCCATGGATCAGTACAGGCTGAGCTGCTGGAGAGCAGCTCTGGGGAAAAGGACCTGGGAGTCCTGGTGACAGCAGGGTGACCATGAGTCAGCAATGTGCCCTCGCGGCCAAGAAGGCCAATGGCTCCTGGGGTGCATGAAGAGGAGTGTGGCCAGCAGGTCAAGGGAGGTTCTCCTCCCCCTCTGCTCTGCCCTGCTGAGGCCTCATCTGGAGTGCTGTGTCCAGTGCTGGGCTCCCCAGTTCCAGAGGGACATGGAGCTACTGGAAAGAGTCCAGCACAGGGCACTGAGATGATGAAGGGACTGGAGCATCTCCCATATGAGGAGAGGCTGAGGGAGCTGGGTCTGTTCAGCTTGGAGAAGAGGAGGCTGAGGGGGGATCTCATCAACGCTTATTAATATCTCAAGGGTGGGTGTCAGAAAGATGGGGCCAGACTCTTCTTGGTGGTGTCCAGTGACAGGACAAGGGGCACTGGGCACAAACTGGAACACAGGAGGTTCAGTCTTAACATAAGGAAACACTTTCCTGTGAGGGTGACAGAGGACTGGAACTGCCCAGAGGTGGTGGAGTCTCCATCTCTGGAGACATTTCAAACCCGTCTGGACGTGTTCCTGTGGGATCTGCTCTGGGATCCTGCTCTGGCAGGGGGGTTCGACTGGGTGATCTTTGGAGGTCCCTTCCAACCCCCACCACTCTATGACTGTGAAAAGCAGGAGCTCTAATAGATAACATTAAGTAACATTCAGCACTTGCCGCTTCTGCCTGTAATATATTCCTTTTCCCTTTAGATGAGTAGCTGTCATTTGGGCACATCTTATTCCTCCCTCCCACGGGCCTGGGATTAAGTCGTTTTTCACTCCACCTAATCCTTACAGATTAAGTTGTTTTTCACCCCACCTCACAGAAAAACTTGCATTTAAATTTCTTTTCTTCAGATACTGTAAAAACCCACCTGATTCCTCTAGGTTACAGTTTGCTCTTCCCGCTGGTCACTTCCAGCCTTCCTGCACTCCTAGTTTTCAGTTTAGAAGAAAAGATTAAAAATAAAACCAATTTTTGTGTTTTAAAACCTGGGAGTTAGGGGAGCCATAGCACGTCTCCAAGATCAGTTATAAATCTTAAATCTCAGTACCTTGTGGAAGCTCACGCCTCACCACCCTTCCAATACGAAATCAGAGCCTGCATTTTTTTAAATGAAGTTCCTCCCAAATTACCACGTTCTTTGCAGCTGATGAAGTCCCAACCAGCAGCTCACTACCCACATTTCATCTCAGGAGGGTCTTCAATTTAACACCAGCCTATACTGGCTAGCTCTGCATCTGGTATACAACAGGCAACCTGGTTTATTATACCAAAGTGAAACAGAGAAGGCAATTGCTGTCTTTAACTGAAATACAGCTGTCTTGCCTGACAAAGTACACAGGCTTTTTGCTTCGTTTTAACGTCAGACACACATTTATCAGAACTCTGCAAGGGAGCTGCAGTGAAGGTCACAATTATACACAGGAAATGCATAGGGCCAGTCCCTGAAGCAGCCGCAGAAGCAATTAGCAGTTGCAGGATGTTCGTTCCTTCAGTTTCTCATATTCTTTAATAAGCATTTTCTGGCATTACCAGTCTAGAAGCCTCTTTCTCAAAAGAGCGTCCTAGATAGTTAATCCGCCAGTGACTCCTACTTAATACAGGAATGAAAACAACCAACCAGCCCTCTGACTAAGGTGGAGAAAGACTATGTCATCATTTCTCTTCCATCAAAATTAATTTAAGCCTGAAGAGATGCTGGTTTGAGAGGAAGTATCCTGGAATTAAAAAAAGAAACCTACGGCATGCGTACCAAAAGCTACAAAATGCAGGACAATATGCACCCTCTAGAAAAACTTTATCTTGTAACATAAGCTAGCACTACAGGGAAAAAAAGAAAAGTAGTAAATTAAGTGAAGGCAATTGTTAGCCTTCCAGATTTCAGATCTGATCACTGAACAAACAGACCTCACCAACACAAAAAATATCCCATAACGTGTGCTATTTAAACCCACAAATAATCACCACCTGTTAGGCCAAACTGAAACACTTTGCCTTATTTCTGCATTCCACCTAGGCAGGTGTTTGCCCTGTAACTGAAGAGCATGTCATTTAACGTTGACAGGTATGGCTTCAAGACAGTATAATTTTCTGCTGGTTTTGTTCCAGCTTTGAAGTTAAGGACTATTTTACATGTCTATAGTTTGCATTTCTGCCTGCAAATTTGATGTCATTTTGTATGCTGCCCCCATTAACACGCATGCAGACAGATGGCAAGAGCTGCACTGAATACATACAGGCAGGGAAAAAGTCATTTTAAAGATGACACCCATTTAAAAGTGACATTTAAAGAGAAGACAAGCAGTTTCAGGTATTACATCTGCCCTCTCAGCAGCGCGTAGGACTTCTCGTCACGTCACCCCTTCCTCTCGGTGCGGGCACACACACGCTGCAGAACCGGCTGCACGGACAGGAACTGTGAAATCAAGAAATCAGAGAGAAAAAGTTTCACATCAGCATCTAAATGGAGCGACTGCCTGCCTGAAGTGCTGTCAGGCACACGTTCAGGGAAGGAGCACTCAGCCAGATGATTATTTTAGCCAGCTGATTCCCTCTGAAAAAAAAAATGCAGTAATGGACAATTTCGCCTTGAAAAATCCACAAAATTTGGTTGCTCAGATGTGCAGAGAGACTACAGAAAGAAAACTACTGCAGCATCTTTGCCATCAGCTCCTGTATCCTGCCTACACTAGAGGCTTTGGTAATATTTTGCTTGTGCTGCTGCCTGGGTCATGGAAAGCGCCGAACACAACAAGCGAGCATGAAGACATGGGAAAATTTTCCCTGTCTTTATGGAGTGCTCAGCAAAGCAGCATCACTTCTGCCTTGTGTAGGAGCCTTCCCTCTCCACACATCAATTAGCACGGTACACGCCATTAGTGTCACAAAGCCAGTGTGAACTTCAGTTCCCCAAGAACGCATAGAAGCGTGGGAAGAAACCAGGCCACCTGGCCGGTGGCAATGGAAGACTCCAGCTAATTGCCTTCATTTTACTTTGTAAATTGGAAACTTGTGTTTCTAGGCCTTATGCCAAGCCTGAAGGTTTTTCTTCAGTTCCTCAGATCTTCAGGACCTCGAGGAAAATCAATGGACATCAGAGATGACACTTAGCTGAAGATGGGCTGCCAGAAGCTGACCCACTTTGGACAAAGTGATAACAAAAACAAGCAGGCCCCAAGAGCAGAAAACCAGTTGTGTCTCACCCCTGCTGCTGTAACCCCCAAGATCTTACCGACTGCATTGACACAGCAAGCAAGTGGTACATACTGCTGACTGCGCTTCCATCACTGATGGGCAAATTGAGAACATCAGCTGTTTTAAGGCACAGCAGCCTGCTGTAAGCCCTGCAGGACTTTGGAGATATGTCTTGAGCTTTGGAAAGATTTCACAAAATCTCTCAAAATTTGCCAATTATACAAAAATATTTCTCGAGTGCTTCAAACCCTTTGTGAGCTGTATCGACGCACCAACCAAAATTGCTTCCAAACGTCAAGTTGCTCTAATTGATGCCAAGTGACCTTAATTACCTCAGCTCATAGAGCCCCAAATGAAAAAATGAAAATCCATAGGCAGCCCTTCTGAACCAAACTCTAATCACTGCAGGGCTGAAAAGACTATCCCAAGAATGGTGTTTATACAGGTATTCATACAGCTGCTGAAGCAGTGCTGTAACTGTACTTCTGCCCAATTCCAGCTGGCAAAAACCCAAGTAAATATCCAAGAGCTCAGAAGGATGCTGTTAACTTGCTCTTTAAACAGAATCAGTTCCACCCATAAATCAGGAATTCCACCCTAAGAAATAACTGGGAACACCTTGAAGCCATTAATTTCATGCACATAAACAACACTGTTCTGTTCTGCTGTTGGAGATATTTATTTTTTTTTAAGGTAATAAACTCCTAGAAGAGCCTGCAAAGATCACAAAATGCTTCAAAGGCAGAAAGCAGCAAAGTGAAGGTTGCCCCACTCACTGTCACCCTGCTGCACGTGTGGCCAGGACTCTCCCCGATCCTGCAGGAAGGCGAAGAGGGAGAGCAGATTAGATGACCTACATTACTCCTGCTTTAAATATAAGGTAGGATTGTTTTTATTCTACCTACCTCACTCCTCCCTATCCTTCCTGCCCCAGATGATGACAGCCCCTGCTCAGGTGGCACACATGGGTGGAACACATCCAGTCTTACCTGGGGAGGCACAAAGTGTGTGCATCGGGTTTGAACTCTTGAGACCGACTGTGAAAACAATGCTCTTTTAATGGACATTACGTGTGCTTTTCACGTCAGTCCTCAGCTCCATCAGGTTGTGCTTCACTGGTCTCAGTGGCCACCTCAGCCACTGGAGAGCTGGACTTTAACTCACAGTGACAGAACATAAATCAGCAACCAAGAACAGCAAATTCCAAGGGGAAGAAAAGTATAACGAGCAATTTAAACAACATCTTGCCAGTCAGCAAATCAAAGGGCAAAATAATCTTGACTAATTCTACTCTTGCAGGATCATAACACAGTCGTTGTCATGGTCTGACATATCCAGGACATCCCTTTTGAAGGGCAGTATCCCAATGTGTCCAGAGTTTGGCAGGACTGGTGTTAGAAGCTTGTCCTTAATGTAACTCAAACTACCACGTGAACTCAGCTGCCTGGTCTCAAAAGCAGCAGATCTCTTTGCCTCCTACGGAAAAAACATGAAACAGCTGGGGAATTACTTGGAATTACTAAATTCAGTGAAAGAGTAGGGACCTGCCTGGCTCGACTTGATCTTCTGAAGAACAAATTAGGAAGTGTCTACCATGGTACAGGAACACAGAGAATGTGAATTTGAAGAGTCAGTAGTTTGACAGAGCTTCATCAGAGAAAGCATCACCAAGTTTAAATGAAGAGTTTATAACTGCTCTGGCTACATGGACCCTCAAAGCACAGAGAACTGATTTTGCAGGAGCCACCAAGCCCCACCTAAGAGCATCGCTCAGCCACAGCCACCAATGGGACCACTACAAATCCAGAACGCAGAAGCAGTAAAGTCTTAATAGTGGCAGCTGGAGCACAAGGCAGAAGCTGAATTAAACATCATTCCCCTGCAGGGCTGACAGAGATACAACGCTTAGCAGTAAAGTGAAAAGCAGCATTTCACCAGTACCAAGCTTCCCACCAGCCCACGTCACTGATGGTACCGTCCCGACAGCACACTGCTACGTTTTAATGACTGCAAACAAGGCAAAGCTGCCCTCGTCTCATAATCCATTAATTCCTCTGAGTTCAGGAGATTGAGCCATTTCACACAGAACAAAAAAATGAGCTTGTTGCATGTGGTGTTCCCATGCTCAGCTAATCTCCAGGCCCTTTCAGAAGCAGCAGAGGATCTGCCCAGGTTGGTCCTGTGACAAACCCTGGGCCGTGACCCAGTTTCCTTTGTGGATCAACGAGCACCTTGTGCAGCAGGAGCAGCTACAGGTGGGCTACCAGAACCTGGGCCCTTCCTTTCCAAGCACTACTCACACCACGGGCCAGTCTGCAGCGGTGTAGACGCCAGAGAAGCAAACAGCTGGTTTCCCTTTTCTCCCAGGAAGCCTTTCCTACCCTCTCCAATAGCAATTTCTGCAAAGAGAACGTGCAGATTCTGCTAATTCCAGAGGAGATGAGGTCTGTGCCCCCTCGGTGAGTCTGCAAAGCACTTTACATCCAACATAAACCATACAGGCAGCGATTGGACATTGTGAGGCTTGCCTTCTGCAACTCCAGACCTAATGGCTGCAAAGTCATGCAATTATCTAGAGGGACAGCTCTCCCGACGGTCATTTGCCAGAGATGCAACTGTACACAATATGCAATCTTTATGCTACAAAATAATGCTGGAATTCTTCAAATATCAATTACTTGAGCGTTACAGTAAACGTTAGAGTTACAGTTACAAATTATTCTGTGTTACAGTAAATGTTTCAGAGCACTCTTCACATTACACACTGACTCTCTAGTTGTACGTGTTTGTATTTTTTTAAACAGAATTAGGGAAGAGATTTAAGAGTGGTGTTTTTGCTGTATTCAAAGAAAGCTGGAAGAGAACCAAGGGGGCTAACTCACACGGTGAAGGACTCTCAGCCTCTCCCAGAGCTGCGAGTCAATGAAATGAGTTGCGGTTAGCAGTGACCAGCAGCATCAGAAGGGCCGTGAACACCGGGGTGACTGAACACGTTGCAGTCTGCAGATTTCCTCACTGCAGCACGTATTCTGACTCAGCCTGGGTTATTTACCACAAGCCAATGCAAAAACCCACACGTAAGCTGGGGGGGCCACAGGGACACATGACGGAAGACAACACCACTTAATTAGGGGTTGACAAACAAGTGCCAGGCTGCTTAGGAACAGGGTATTCCTAAGACCTACCTAAAGAAGGAAAAAGACCAACATCACCTTATTGTCACTGGCTCTTGTAGGGCTGCTTGAAGAGGCCAGGCTCCCCTTCCAGGGATTTGGTCTGCTAGTTATCCGCAGAGGAGGTGGAGAGCGTGGGAAAGCGCTTGCTCGTTGGACGAATGTGGAGAGGTGCAGCAGCAGTAGGCAGCGAATGCAGAGAGGGTGCTCATGTCAGGAATCCTGCTTTGCCAGAGACTTACAGAAAATTACAATATTCTCTTCCTTTGAGTTTCTGCACCAGACACAGATGGATTCAGAAATGGTGAAATACCACACGGAGGTATTGTCCTGGTAGTAGCTACTTATTGGGAACCCACACCAAACAACCAGCGCTTTGCACCTGCATAACACTTTAAAAATAGCTTCTGCCCAGCCCCACAGATGGAATCACAGACATCCAGGCTGATGTGACTAAGAAATTCTGTTCCTGGGCACATTCACAAGTCAACCCAGCCTGCAGGCCTAGACGGGAACCGCTCAGGAGACAGCTGAAGGAAAGTGACACCGTCAGCTGGATTGTTAAACAAATGAAATACAAAAGGGACTATCAGAAATTTTGATTAGAGACCTGGAAAGACTTAATGGGGAATAAAAAAACCCACCTAGGCCACCTTCTCCTGTTCTGTTCCTATTTCTGAGTTAAAACATAGACAGTCACCCCTCTCCTCACACATGCATCTTTGAGAAAGGGAGGTGCTAAGGCCTCCCCTTTAAACTTTTCAGGTCTGGAGAGGGTGCCTCAAAATCAGCAGCCTGCTCTGTTACCCACCGCTCCTGCCAGTTCTCCTGGCACAGGCTCCAGGAGAGATCAGGGAGGGCACATCCATGGGAATCAGACCACCCAGGGAGGGCAGGACCTGCTTTGGCTCCTGCCTCCCTGCAGCCAGGCTGTGAGAGGGAGCATCTCCTGTGAGAGACATGGCCAGTGGCTCTGTCCCCATGGTGGGAGCAGAGTGTGCGAACCAGCCTGCTGAAGGTCAGTCCCACCTAGGCACAGCCAAGCCCTCCTTGCACCGAGAGCTAGGAAACATTGCCCTCTCCAGCTCCGCTTCCGACATTCCCTGGGGTGGTGCAAAAGGCACAATGTTTTCTTACTTGCAAGTCGCACGTTAATTATAGCCACATAATGCCTGCAGTTCCCATGCACATGGATGGGAACTGATCTTGTGCTTCAGAGGTCTCAGACAGCATGCAGGTCCTGCATCCATGTTGAGAGTGAGGCCCTGCCAGGCCTCTATAGATTAATCCTGGTCTATAGGAACATGCTTGGCAGACCAAAAAGATGAACAGGAATAATCAAAAGTGACAAAGATATAGGCAACACGTGAGAAGGGCTCCCTGAGCCTTTGTCAGAGTACACACAGCCGAGGCAGACCTATTTCTGGACTCGACCGGCTGCGATGGAAAGCTGTTCAGGAAGAAAGTGAATACTGGAATTCCTGCTGCTGTTTTTCGAGCTGCAACCACCTTATACGGGAAAATCATATTTAATAAGATTTTGTGTCTGGTGAGAGCCCATAATGGTCACGTCAGTGAATCACTTCAGTAATCGTTCCCAAATTATGAACTGCTCATACTAAATCCACTCAGGCCATTCCCTGAGGAACCCTTTCGGAGAGGCCTAGCAAGCTCCCCGAGTGGGACGCAGCGGCGGCAGCTTTGCCAGCTGCAGAGCCAGCAGCACCGGCAGCGTAATGGGCTATTATATACAGGTCAATGCCAAATGCTAGTTAATGAAAATTAAATTAATCATTCTTCATCCTAGATTCTCAGGAATGTGTTCTCCAGCCTGTCCTGACACCGACACAGAGGGGCTCAGCATCCTTTGGGGCAGTGCCTAGATTGCCCTGCCGTACAAACACTGCCCTTCACAGCTCCCAGGCCTCATAACTCCAGCTTCCCTATTAGTTTCCAGACAATTCACATCTTAAGGTCAATTAATTTGCCAGAGCAGCCTGAATTCTATTTTCATTGCCTTCCTCCTTCTCCACAGCTGAGCTGTGACTTATTGACTGTGAAGTAACTGCAGGGTCTTTAAAAGTTCAAGGCGCAGGGTGTTTTTCTGCCTGTTTTTGCCTAGCTGACTCCCTCTGTCATCATCTTCACTAGCACCATTTCATGGGAAAGAGGCATGTGACATCCAACTAAGCTGTGAACCATAATCATGCTGGGGATGATGTTTACATTTGATTTTTCCTCAAGCTGATAAGCTCTCTCCAGTTTCCCTCTCCATCATGTTGGTATGGATTGAACTGCTTGTGCCCCACGGGGTGGAATTCTTCTCTTATCTCTAATCTGCTCACTGACAAAAAACGATTCCAGCAACCCTTCAAAAGTCACTTCAAAGCTATCATTGCAAAGAGGGAAGAGCTGCAATACCGTTCTTCAGCTGTCGCAATCAACGGCCTCCCAGTGTTTTTTGCCGATGGCCTTACAGGTGCCGCCAGCATCCAGCACGCTCATCTCCACTCTGCCATCTCCAGCTCTGGGTACAGCGAGACAACTGCTGAACAAGAGCCTAAATACTTGTTAAATCATTTCAGCTCCCCAGAGCAGAGGAATTCAACCCTGAAGAACATATTGGAGGCTTCTGTCCAGGCTCTAAGCCATAAATGATGGGCAGACTGCAACCCATGTAACAGGAGATGTGAGAAATGGAAGCAAGTTGGACATCAACTCCATTTCACCATCGGGCTGAGAATTTCCACCTTTGCAAGGAGAGAGTGGAGACCAGCTTTGCTATCAGTTTTGTAGCAACAGCTCTCCAACAACTTGAGCTCCCTTGGACTGGAGGTTTCCAGACCCTCTGTCTGCTACACCCAGGTAGAGCGACAGTGATGTGCCCTTTCCTCGCCCAGGCATTTCTGGGGTTGGGGTATCCCACCTGAAGGATCCCAGTGCTCACAGAGCCCCCTCACACCACCTCTGCTCCTGCTGACAGCTCTGCTCTCCGCACCAAAACTGGCAAACAGTCCCTTACAGTTTCTGCAGCCCCTTCCTGTGGGAAGGGGCTGCAGATCTGGGGAGGAAGCACAGCAGTCATTTATACGCATCAGATTTTGAAACTCCCTTTTCAACCATAGTGGTTACAAAACTTTTAAAAACCTTAAAACTGAATTCTCGGAATGGGACGAATTGTGCCCAGCTGCTAGCACTAAATGAGGTTTTCTCCCTCAAAGCATATTATGAGACTTCCAAAAGTTCCCTTCAGAAGACTCTCCATGCCTTAGGTTAACCTACTGTCAAGGTTTCTCTGACTTTCAGTCCCTTCCTCCATCCAGTTTTGCTCCTGTACCAAACTTACCAGCTCCCTTCTTGATATTTACTGAGCACTTCGGGAAGGTCTTTGCTGACCTGACCCACAGTCTGGATTAATCCCACCATGCTCGTTCAGTAATAGCACAGCACACAGCCATCCTTGCTCTCCAGTAAAGAGCCGGGGAGCAGTTTTCGTCTATGCTGGTAATCCTTCATCAACAGCACAAGCATTGAGGTGAGTGGCACAAAGAACCTGTATAGATGGGTCACGAGTACTTCACCACCTCCACTGCTGCTCCAAAATAGCAGCAAAGGCATCAACCCTGCACATGCTAAATTGGATTTGTCTCCATCAACTTTGAAACAGTCAACAAAACAGGATGGCATTCAGCATAAACCCCCTCTGCTCCCAGGCACATTGCTCTGGCATACAGCACTCCCATCTGCTGCAATGAGGACCACAGAGCACGTTGACGTGCTCAGTCAGCTGGCAGTCCTGACCCAGGACCTGCAGCACAGCCCACCCTGCAGGCAAGTGTAGCCACGCTTTCACGCACAGTCCACTGAGGGCCACCTCTAATCTCCTCAGATTTTGTTCTCTTCCAGAAAACACCGGCTAGCCATTGTACATATTGTCCCCAGCCCTCCTGGGAGCTCCGGTTGCAAGCACAGCTGAGGCTGAGTGACACAACTTGGATGCTACCCAAGTGAGGAGAGTAAGCAACCTGACTCAAAAAAAAAAAAAAAAAAAAAAAAAATCAAACACTGGTGAGGTTACTGGCTCACTTTAATCTTTTTTACTCTCAGCATAAGGTAAGACAGTCTACAGGTTTGTAAATTCAGATTTACTTGCAAAGGGAAGAAAAAACACAACTCCCTGCTTAAACTCCTCCTGGGCAATAGTCTCTGCAGACACCCTGTCTTGCCCTGAGCAACAGCTCTTTATCCTCCCCAGAAACCAGAAAGGTGACAGAGAAATCAGAAGGACAAACAATATTCTAATCATTCACCGGCAAGAGGTTCTCTCTTTTGCCCTCTCAGCATCGCAAGCTGGGAGTCCACCAGCCACACCACACTGTGCTGGGAGCACACTCCTGAAGAAGAGGTGGGGAACGCTGCAAGCAGCCTCGGGAAAGGCAAGCTGCACAAGCCAGCCCCTCCATTTTCCTTGCAGCACCAAGGAACTGAAGCAGGAAGGCCAAGGACAGCCTGCCACTTGTCTAAATCTCAGCACCTCACTAAAAATCACATTACATCCAGTCCCCCTCCACATGGTAGATGACATCTCTGAAATAATCATGGTTTCTGCTGTAATTTTTTGGTTTTTAGAAGATCTGATGATCCTCATTTAAAGGCCTGAAGACAAGGAGATTGCTGTCATAACAACCAAACCTCACCTACCCTGTCGCAGGCCCTGAATGAACTTGAGGCTCAGAAAGGTGCAGCGGAACGCGTCAACCCAGCACCCGAGCGAGGCTGTATGATCACGCGCAAAACTAGAGCTAGTGATTTCGAGGTTGTCAGTGAACCACAAACCATTAGGCAGCACAGGCAGAGGCAGGTGCCCCTGCACAGCCCCACACAGCTGATGCTGCAGGAACCCAGGAACCCTTGTGAAGGCTGCCAGCGGTGGGACTGCTCGGGATCACTCCCTGCCTGGCCCTGCCGAGGGGCTGCACGCACGGCAGCACTGTCACCCTCCCGAGCCGCAGCAGCTCCTCGGAGCAAGGCAGGGCCCTCCCGCCCCACAGAGGGGAAGGGGACACCTGAGGCCCAGCCCCGGGAGGAGCCGGGGGAGCACGGCCCGGGGTCCCACTCACCAGCCGGGCAAGCTGGTGGCTGCTCCGGCGCAGAGGAGACCAGCTGCAGAGGGTGCCAGGGTGCCGCAGCGCCCACCACAGCCGCCCCGGGGCCGGGGGGTGGCGGGGAGAAACCCCGGAGCCGGGCAGGCCAGCCTGTGCCCGGCACGTTGCTCCGGGGGTCGCAGCTGCCCGACGCCAGCAAGCACCGGCCCGGGACAGGAGACAAGGGGCAGCCCCGGTCCGGCCTGCCCTCCGGTGTCCGGGGAGCCCCGGGCCAGGGCGCAACCCCAGGGGGGCGGAACCAGTCTGGGTCCTCGGGGGCGGGGGGGGGAACACGACCACGCAGTGCCCCGGGGGTAGGGGGCTGGGCCAAACCACTCCGAGCCCCCCGTGGGACACAAGACCCAGTGCGGGGTCCCGGCCGGGAGGTACCACTCGGGCTCCCCCCCTCCCCGGGGGGTGCAGCTGGGCTAAGCCACTCAGGGTCTGAGGGGGGACGGGACACGGGGACAGACACTCCGGGGGTCCGGCCTGGAGCCGGCCCCTCGGGAGCACGGCGACACGCGGCGGAACACACCAAGGAGCTCGGCCGAGGGTGCCGGCCGCCCAGTGCTCGCAGCCCGTTACCTCCTGCCGAGTCCAGTACCCCCACGCCGGCCTCCGGGGTGATGGCACCAGCCCCCGCCGCGGCCGAGCCTTCCGCCTCCTCAGGCACGTCCAGCTCCATGGCTCCCGCGAACGCCAGGCAGGCCCGGGGGGGGGACAGGCCAGGCCAGGCCAGGCCCGCGCCCACCGCCGCTGCGCTCCGCCCACCGCCGCTAAGGAGCCTGGGAACGGCGGGGACCATAGAGCGCGGGAGGCGCCGTGGCTAGACACGCCCCAGCGGCGCGGGGCGGAAGAGGCCGCGGCCCGAACCGGAAGTAGAGCTGTCGCCTTCCGCCGAAATTAATCGCGATAGTCCGCAGCGCGCGAGACCGATCCTGGCTGGAAGGCGCGGGGAGAGGGACGGGGCCTCGCGCACCACGTAGCGGCGAAGAGGAAAACCACCCTGTCCTCCAGAGGCGGGAGCACGAGACCCGCGGCGGGGGCGGGGCCTGCCGGTCGCTATGGCAGCAGGGGCGGGGCTCCGGCGGGGCGGAGCCAGCCCGGTGCCCTGTGGGGGCGGGTTTGCGGGGCCTGCCTGCTCCGGAGCCCCGGTACCACGGGACCCCGTGCCCGATCGCCCCCAGTGCGGCGGAGGTCTCGGTGCCCCGCGCTCTGGCCCCCGCGGGACCAGGGCCTTCCCGATCCCCGCCGTCCCCCTCAGCAGATTCCCCTGGGAACCGCGAAAGCCGCCGGGCCCCGGGCGTGCTCCCTCCGAGAGGCCCTGGGGCCGGGACGCCCTGACCCTACTCGGTGCCACGGCCGCCGGTCCCCATCCCGGGCCGAGGCTCGGCTCCTCCCGGCCCCGCGGCGGGCCCGGCCCGTGGCACCATCTAGTGGCACAGTGCGGCCGGGCCCGGGGCGGCTTCGGGGTGCGGTTCAGCCCCCGGGTGCGGGTGAGCTCGGGAGAACCGGCGGGGCCGGCCCGGTCCCCGGTGGACAAACGTGTGAGGGACAGGGGTAGCCCCAGCCGGGGAACCAGCCCGGCATTGACGCCCAGCCCGCGGCGCAGCCGGGGGAAGGTGCCGGTGGCCCTAATGAGGCTGCTTGGTGGCGTCTCTGTCCCCACGCCCCAGGTGCTCCCGGCTGCGTCCCTGCGCGGTAGGGCAGCCGGTGGCCCCAGAGCGGCTGGGGAGGCTGTGGCTGGGCCTGGGGAACAGCGGCCGCCGGGACGGAAGCTGCTCTGTCCTCCCCTCGGGGCTGGCGGGAGGCTTCGGCGAGAAGGAGGCACTTGATGCCGATCTGACAAGTCGTGGGAAAAGCAGTGGCTCCATGTTTCCAACTCCGGGGTGGTGGCTGGTGGCTGGGGGGTTCAGGACGAACTGGTCACCCCGCGATGCCTCACTGCAGAGCTCTGACCTGCGGCATCAGTACCAACCCCGGCTGGAACCAGCAGCCTGGATGGAGAGCCAAGGTGTGGAGCTGATTTCTGTCACTGCAGGAAAGCGACCCTGCGGAGAGAGGAATGACGGGGGACTGGTCCCCAGGTAGGGGACAGAGGAAAGGGGAAGGGGAGGAAATTGGACGGCAGCCACCAACAGGGTCACCTTCCCTGTCCCCCCCCGCCCACCCCCTGAGGACTGGGAGGCCCAGGTTGGCCACCATCCCTGTCCCCTCTTGGGGCACTGCCATTTGGTCCCCCCGCGGAGTCCTGAGCAGGGCGGATGGGAGGATTTGGGGCTCTGGGGCAGTGTGGGTTGGTGCAGAGCCCCACCACCTCCTTGGAGAGGGCCAGACGGGGGGGGGGAGAAGGACCGCTGTTCCCAGGCATCACCACCGTCAGCATCCTATGAGCCTGTCCCTGCCCTAGGCTGGGTGGGGGGTGAGTGGACATGGCTGAGCCACCAGCACCATGCAGGACAACAGGTACAGTCCCCCTGTGACTCCTGCTGTGCCCAGGAAGCTGCCCCAGGACCCCCTTCCTGCTTCTTCCCTTCTGCAGGCAGCATCTGGCCCATAAAGGGTTACGCAAGGCACTCTGGAGTGACACCACTGCCACCAGCCTGGGAACTCAGCTTCTTCCTGGTCGGAGCGGAGGCTCGGTGAGTGCCTAAGGCTGTCCTCTGGGATCTGCTAGCCCCATTTCCCATTTGGGGACGGGGACCCAGCCGTGCTTTACCTGGGGAACCAGCCACACTTTGTCTCTGAGTTGCTCCAGGAGCCGGTGGCCCTCCTGGAGTCCTGGCCCAATGGAGATACCCTGGGGGGGGATCCTGGGACCCCACCGTCAGCTCTGTGCCCTGAGGGCTGGAGGACGTGCCACCGGATTTACACCCCGGCTGGGTCAGACCTTCCAGAGACCCTTTTCTCAGAGCAGGGCTCAGGATCAGCCCATCACGGTGTGTGGGGGGTGGGTTAGAGGAGCTTCTGGGTGGGATCCGGGACCCCATGGCCAGGGACCCCCCATGCACGGCCAGGACCAGGCAAGGGACAAGTGGTTTTGCAGCATTTGCTGGGACTAGGGACCCCACTGATCCTGGGAAGGCTTTGGAGTCCCAGACTGAAGTCCCCTATTGGCAGGGGGTCGGGAAACAGGTTATGGGTGGTGGGGATGGCTGTAAGGCAAGGCTGGGGTGGGCAGAGTGTGTCTCTTCTGATAAATCACCTCCCTGCCCATTGCTGTCCTTACTGTGGGCATTGCCGGCAGTGTCACTTGGGGCCCAGCACAGCCCCGAACCGGGGACCTTGCAGTGGGACAACAAGCTGCCCTGGTGCAGCACAGCCCTTGTTTGGCATTAAAAATCCCGGGAGATGCCGGCCATGGTGCATGTGTGGGGCAGAGTGGGGCATGTGGGGCTCCCCACGCTGCCCGTGCCCAGTGCCAGGCACAGGCTGGGCCGCGGTCAACTCTGCCCAGATACTGCCTCTCCTGGCGGGGCTATTTCGGGTGCAGGCTGGTTTCTGTCGGAAACCGGCCGAGCCGGCTCTTCCGCCTGCCAGCCTTGGCCTTTGGCTTGGGACAGGCCCTACCCCAGGTCCCTGGGGCGCAACCGGGGACAGGAATGGGGCTCTGCAGTGCAGAGTGCCTGTGCTGGTTGGTGAGATGGGAGCTGCTGCCACCCCCATGCTGTCCCTGCTGCCCATGGAGAGCCCTGGGCAGCAGCGGGACACAGGTGCGTGGCTGATTTGTGGTGCTGTGGTGACCGGACAGCAGTGGGAGCCGGCTGGGGACAGTGAGAGGCTGTGTTGGGTGGCAGTGGGGTTGGCTCTGGCACAGTCAGTGAGCTGTCACCCCGAGGAGGGGGATGCTCTGGCTGCCCCATGATCAGGGCAGCCCCTTGGACCTGCGGCTCACACCATCATGCGTGGGCATCCAGGGAGCCTGTAAGCACTGACTGGCTGACACAGGTGACATGGCTGAGACAGGACCCGCCAGTTCAGCTCACTGATCTGGCAGGAAACCACGCCACCACCATGCTGGGGTCTCCTGTTTATTGCTGGTCTTACCAGTGCTGGGACAGGACTGGAGGTGCCACCACACCGGGGTTGTGCTCAGCGCCAGCCACTCCCTGGGCACATGTGTCCCTGTGTGTTGAGCACTGGCGAGTGGCGGGTGGGTGCTTGGGCTGGTTTTGGCAGCTCATGATGCAGAGTGGAAACCTGGACTCTGCCCTCTGCGCTTGCTGGCATGCAGCCCAGCCAGCTGGGGCTATTTCTGAGGCCCAGGACAATGGTTACACCATCCCTCCCCACCCCATGGGAAGTTGCTGGATGTCCTGGGCCCGCTGTCCACCACCCCCATGCAAGGATCCCACATCTCTCTGGGTTCACACCGACATTTCCTCTGGGGAGCCAGGACTTGGTGGAGGGGATCCCTGGGCCCATCCCAGGCATTTCACCCCGGGTAGGATGTCACCCTGTCAGGCTTATCTGTCTTAGGTGGAAAATGCTGGATTTGTGGAAAACTCAGGGAAACCAAAGGATGAAGCTGGGGCACTGGTGCTCCCGAAATGGTTGGCAGAGCTGCTGAGCCATCATGCCAGAGCCCAGAGGAGGTGGGTGGGAGGGTACTGAAGCACTGTCCAAAGCAGCACCCCAGGGTCTGCTGGCTCCCAGGAGGAGGGAGGGGAGTGGGATGATGAGGACAGCATGGGCAGGTGGCCCCAGCCATGGAGATGGGTCCTGACCTGTTTGCTGTGGATACACGTCCAAAGGGTAATTTCACACTGCATGGAGGCAGCTCTGGGTTTCAGGGCCAGCTCCCACACGGGGTTAGCTAGGCTGCAACACAGCTGTGAGTCCTGGTGCCCCTGGTGGGTGCCCAGGAACCGTGTGGGGGGTCTGTCCTCTGCACCCTCACAGTCCCCAGTGCCTGCAGCTCAGCTTTGCTTCTGCTCTTCATTGCAGCCTGAAGAGGAATTGGGGAAGGGGCCACCAGCTGCAAAGAGGAGCCAGAGCCAGTCCACACCCCCAGCTGCTGGGCAGGGGCTGCCACACCGGCCGGCTGTCGTGGTCACCATCCCTCGCTTGTGCTGGCGAGTGGCCACCATGGAGGAGATGGTGATCTGGGAGCAGCACACGGTGACACTGAGCAAGGTGAGTGCAGCCCAGGGCGGCCGCAGAAGGGGATGGGGTGTGTGGGGCTCCGCCTGACCCCTCTTTGCTCGTCCCTGCTAGGATCCTCAACGGGGCTTTGGCTTCGCTGTCTCTGGAGGCCGGGACCGTCCTAACAGGATGACTGGGGACACAGCGGTGGTCGTTTCAGATGTGGTGGCTGGGGGACCGGCGGTGGGCTGGCTCCAGTGAGTGCATGGGGTTGTGGGGACATGGGAGTTGTTTGCTGCCAGCAGGGACAGGAAGGGCAGGAAATAGTTCCTGCTGGGACAGGGCCAGCACCACTGCCACCCTACCCACCTGGGATGGGGTCCCCCGGGGCAATGGATGCCCTTGCCATCCCACCAGCTCCCCCAGCTGGGGGCTCTGCCTGGGGCAGAGCCACTGACGCTTTTTCCCTCCCAGGAAGAAGGATCACATCGTGATGGTGAATGGCCTTTCCATGGACAATGTCTTGTCCTCCTTTGCCATACAGACACTTAAAACCTGCGGCAAGATCGCCAACATCGTGAGTGTGTCCTGCAGCGGGACAGGGGCAGTGTTGTGGAGAGGACTGCACCATGCCTGTCCCCATCTCAGCTCCCCTGCCCCACACACCCCAGAATTCCCATTTGGGGCTTGGAAATTGCTGTAGAAACATCTCCTGGCACAGGCTGCTGTACCCACCATCTTCTCCTCCTCACTTTCCATCTGCAGACACTGAAAAGATCGAAGAAAGTCCACCTCCCCGTGCGCAAGAGCAGCTCCGGGTCCCACACTGCACCCCGGCGCTCTGACTCGGATGAGGACTGTGCATCTCACAGTGCAGATCCAGCCCTGCACTGCTCCCGGGATGACCTGGACCACAGCCAGGGCTATGATGGGGACTCGTCCAGCGAGAGGAGCTCTGGCCACCACCGGAGTGACCGCCGCCATCACAAGCCAGTGTCCCGGAGCTGGAGGCGAAGCCAGGACAGCAGTCACTGGAGGCAGAGCCCTGGCTTGGATCAGAGGGGTTACAGCCGCCACCGTTCCTCCAATGGTTTCGGCCATGAATGTGATGCCAACGGGCTGGCCCTGGTGTCAGGCTTCAAGCGGCTGCCACGCCAGGATGTGCCGATGAAGCCCATCACGTCGGTCCTGGTGAAGCAGAAGCAGAACGAAGGTGAGGCCCTCCTGCTCCCTCTGTCCCTGGGTCTTGTCACTGGATTTGTGGCCATGTGTCCCCCTGGGGAGGAGGCGATGGCAGGGTTGGTGCCAGGGTCTGGCATGTGGCAAGGGGGCAGTGCATGCTGTGCTGGGTGCACCAAACCACTGGCCTGGGGTTGCAGAGCTCAGCTTTGGGGCTTGCTAAGTGCCTAAAGGGGAGCTGGGGCAGGCTTGTGGGGATGGTGGCGAGGGGGGACCTTGAGGGGGTCCCACATCTGCCCGGCTCTAGCACTCCTGGGCTTTCTCTGGCGCAGAGTATGGCCTGAAGCTGGGAAGTCAGCTCTTCATCAAGCACATAGTGGAGAGTGGACTGGCAGCAAAGGGCAGCTCCTTGCAGGAGGGAGACCTCATCCTGAAGGTACAGGGGCCCACAGGCGTCACAGCACATTCTGGGGATCTTGTCTCCCCTTCCTTGGGTGGCTCGTCCCTGGCTAGTGTCTCTGCAGGGGACAAGCCAAGAGCATGTTTCTCTTGGCTGGCTGCAAAGCATGTCAGCTTGGCTGAGGCAGTTCCGTCTGGTGCCCACACCCTGCCCTGGCTCCCCAGCCATCAGCAGGGACCCCACGTGGGCTCTTGGGGACCAGCTCCCCACAGTGCTGAGGCTGGCCGGTTGAGGCAGCCCCACGGCATTCAGCCAGGAATGGTGGCTTGTCCCACCGCCACAGCAGGATCACATCTGCCCCGCTGTCCCCATGGTGCAGTGCGGTTCCTTGCCGCGTGTGCGTGTCCCCGTCAGGGGAGCAGACTGCCCAAGGAGCTCAGGTGTTCAGAGGATGTCAGGTGAAAAGATGCTTAAACTATTTGGGGAGGAGGAAACAGAGGGAGGGAGACACTTCATTTGCACACAAGGGCCAGGCAGACCTGTGGTTGCTGGGAACTGGGGCCAAAGTGACTCTGGGGAAAAGAGGAGGGAATTCATCCAAGATTCTGGTGGGAAAAGCTGCTGCACCCCAGGGAGATCACAGCCCCATGGTCCACTTGGAGCCTGACTCCTTCCCACCAGTCCAGTGCATGGAAGGACAGCGCTGGGCCAAGGTCAAAGTAAAACTGAGTTTCAGGCAGCATCTGAGCGGGTGTCTGGAGGTCCTGCCTCTGTGCAGGTGGGAGTTAATTAGCCTCGCTAATCCTCTGTGCAGGATGAGGCCCCAGTGGGAGGCAGCCAGGACAGGTGAAGCTGTGGGAGTTGGGGCTGGACTGGAGAGGCTGCGAAGGGACCGGGAAGGTGGCAGTAGGAGCATCCTGTTTGAGCAGGGCTTTCCTGGGGGTGGTTTTCCCAGGAGCGAGCACCCTGAGGCCTCCCACTCTGCCCCCTCCAGATCAATGGGGTGGCCAGTGAGGACATGTCCCTGGCTGACACCCAGCAGCTCATTGAGCGGACAGAAGGGACCCTGACCCTGCTTGTCCTTCGTGACCACCGGCAGTTCCTGGTCAACATCCCTGACATAGAAGACAGCCAGAGCAGCAGCTCCCAGATGGATGGTGAGGGGACACGGTGATGGCGACGGGGGCCAAATATACAGCACGGGGACCTGATGGTCACTAATGTGCCTTTCCTCCTGTTGCAGATATCTCCGACATTGACTCTGAACTGTCCCATCCGCCATCCCCTGAGACCTTCCTGCAACCTCCCACTGCTGCCAGGATGAATTCACTGCCGTAAGCCCCGCTCTGTCCCATGAGCCTCTCTTTCCCTGACAGATTCCCCCGTGGTTTTTGCCTGTCTGGAGGGGCTGGCTCTCCTCCATCCCAGAGCCAGTTCACCCTGGAGGTGGGACTGCCATTTAGTCCCCAGCTTGCTCTGCCCATCCAGCACCTGCCTCCGTGACCTGCTTAAATCCTGCCCCAACTTTGTTCCAGGGAGAGGAGACAATTGAACAGGGACCCTGAGGCTGACATGATCGTGGAGGATGCTCAGGGCCCTGGTGAGTGAGCTCAGATCAGGCTAGGGGAGCTAAGGGCACTGAGTGGGCTCCAGGATTCTGCATGTATCTGCTGTCTGAACCCCCTGGCAGAGCCATGCCAGGTATCTCCATGCCTTGGCTGCCCCAGCAGTGGCACAGCCACTGCTGCCTCCTGAACCAGCCCTCCTTCCCTGCAGACCTGCTGGAAGCTGTAGAGGGGGATGGCTGCCACGGCCCCCACACCCACCCCACTGCCCGAGCTGCCCCCAAGGATGCGTATGTCTGCGAGAGGTGGTGGGGAAGGGCTGGGGGAGATAGGGAGCTGTTCCAGTGTAGGGTTGGGGTCGCAGGGCCAGTGACCCCCTGTGCTGTCCCGAGCATGTCACCACTGGTCTGACCGCAGCTTTCCCCTTGGCAGGTACAGCGCTGACTGCAAGGTTGTGCGCTTTGTGAAGGCCAAGAGTGCTGGGCTGCGGCTGGCTGGCGGGAACGACATGGGCATCTTCGTGTCAAGCGTGCAAGAGGGGAGCCCGGCCGACGGCCAGGACATCCAGGAAGGGGACCAGATCCTGCAGGTACCCATGGCTGGGAATGGCTCCAAATGCTTCTGCACCCAGACTGGCCCCATCCCTCTTGGGTCTGTTACCCCCCAGAGTTTGGATTTCTCCTGCTGGGCATTGTTTTGGGTGAGTGCTGGTGCTCATGGCCCAAACCCATTGGGCTGGCTCTGCAGGCACTGCCCGAGGGGACAGCACCATCCTAACGTGCTAACAGCCAGCAGGGTCCAAGCACCACCTCAGCTGGCCCAGAGGCCCTCCCCAGGGTTACCAGGGGTTGTGGCAGGCCCTTGGGTGACTGGGACCAGCTACCTCTCCCACCCCGCCCTGGGACCCCTGCTGGTACCCACACCGCCATCCTGCTGGTAGGGCCATGTCCAAGTGCTTTTCTGTGGCAGGTGAATGACACCAGTTTCCAGAACCTGACCCGTGAGGAGGCTGTGGAGCATCTCATGAGCCTGCTGCCAGGCGAGGAAATCACGCTCTGGACCCAGAGCAAGCCAGACAGTGAGTGACAACCAGACTAATCCTGGGCTTGTGCCTCTCCACCCTGTATCTCTTCTGAGCAAGCACCAGAGCTGCTGGACTTGCCATGGCCCTTTCTGCCCCCGCAGGGTGGTCCTTCTTCCCTGTACCCTCCTCCTCCTCCTCCTCCAGGTTGGTGATGGGAGGGGACCAGACCTTCCCAGCCCTGTTTGTGCCGTGGCATTCTGGAGCACAGGGGCTTTCTGGCAGCGTGGCTCAGCCTGGAGAGGCCAGTGTGTGCTGTGGGGTCAGGTCCTGCTGTTCCCAGCATGGCTGAGAGAGCCGTGGGAGGAAAAGGTGTCCCCAGTGCCCTCCTTAGTAGCATAGGCTAGTGTGGAGTCCCAGCCAGCCCAGCTCCTTCCCACATCCCTCCAGCACCTTCCTCTCTAGCATCTTCCTCCTCAGCCACCTCTTTCCCTCATGGTCCCTCTCACCCTGGGCTCCAGTTTACAGGAAGATGATCTCATCCAATGTGGGCGACTCATTCTACATCCGGACACACTTTGATTTCGAGAAGGACACACCGTCGGGGCTCAGCTTTGTCCGTGGGGACGTCTTCCACGTGCTGGACACAATGTACCGGGGCAGGCTGGGGAGCTGGCTGGCTGTGCGCATGGGCAGGGACCTGAAGGAGCAGGACAAGGGCATCATCCCCAACCGGAGCAGGTAGGGATGGAGCTAGGAATGGCCTCAAAATGAACAGAGCCTGGGGATGGCTCCCTACTGAGATGGGGACATAGATGGTGGGCCCAGTAAGAGGCAGGGCAAGGGCTGGTGGAGCAGTGGCGGGAAGCGTGAGCGGGTGAAATCCCTTCTCGGGGGTGATGGGGCAGTTGATGCTCTGGTTGTCCAGGGTCCCAGAGGGAGTAGGCTACCACAGCCTCACCTGGCCGTGTCACCAAGCAGGGACGCTGACTTATCCTGCCCCACTCCTCAAAGCCCAGAGACAAAGCAGGGGGTAAATCCAGAGGCTCCAGGTCCTGAGCCCTTTCTCCTCCCAGGGCCGAGCAGATCGCCAGCCTGGAGTCGGTGCTGAAAGCCACGTCTGGTGCCAACCCCTCTGGGGCACGTGCTGAGTTTTGGAAGCTGCGGGGCCTGCGGGGAGCCAAGAAGATGCTGCGGAAGAGCCGGGAGGACCTGTCTGCCCTCACAAAGCAGGGTCACTACCCGCCGTATGAGAGGGTGGTCCTGAAGGAAGGTGAGCACCAGGGCTCTGTCCCCATTGCCCAGACCCACTCAGGGGACATCGGCCCTGGGGTTGCCCTGATGTGGATGCTAATGGGCTCCGCTCTCCTGGGAGGAGCAGGGTGAATGGCCATGGGCATTTTGAGGAGCAGGGCTGGACACTAGGGCGCTGTGAGCTCTGCCCTCACCCCCAGCCTCCCTGAGCCAGTCTGTCTTCTCCCCACAGCCAGCTTCAAGCGGCCGGTGGTGATCCTGGGCCCCATCGCAGACATTGCTATGCAGAAGCTGAGCACGCAGCTGCCTGAGCTGTTTGAGATTGCCCGTAAGTGCCCCTCATGCTGGGGGGAAATGGTATCCAGCAGCCACACCCTCACTGTCCAGGACCTGTGGGAGCTCTTTACCTGTGGCTCTGTCTCAGTCCTGCCTCATTGCCTCCTCCCCATGACACCTTTCTGGACTCATTCACCCTCTTCCCATGCATCATGATACCAGCCAGGCCACAGACATGTCCCCCCCTTGAGGGACACAGCCCCAGAGCCAGCCCCAGCCAGCCCCAGCCTGGGGCTGCCAGCGATGTCACATCTCCCCCAGCCCCTCTCATGCCACATCTCCGTGTCCTGCAGCGAGTGTGACCCGAGACGGGGCATTGTCCAAGGTCATCAAATTGGACTCGGTGCGCCAGATCGCAGAAAAGGTGAGAGACCTTTCCTGTGTCCCTGGAGCTGGATGGGCCAGGGCCCAGGGGCGTGCCTGTGGCCTCCATCCCTGTCCCCAGCAGGGCTGATGGTCATGCCCTGCCCCAGAACAAGCATGCCCTGTTGGACATCACACCCTCAGCTGTGGAGCGCCTCAACTACGTGCAGTACTACCCGGTGGTGGTGTTTTGTGAGCCTGAGAGCCGTCAGGGCATCAAGGCCATGCGCCAGTGGCTGGCACCTGACTCCAGAAAGAGCTCCCGGCGCCTCTATGCCCAGGCCAGCAAGATGAAGAAGTACTGCAGCCACCTCTTCACTGCCACCGTCAACCTCAGCGGCAGTGGCAACGCCTGGTACGAGGAGATCAAAGACATCATCAGGACACAGCAGAGCCAGCCTGTCTGGACAGCAGCAGAGCAGGTACCAGGCGTGCAGCTCCCTGCAGCAAGGCTCAGCCTGCTCGGGGCAGGTGCTGGGGCCACGCACACGTCCCCCCCACACCTGAGGTCCCAGGTCTCTGTCATCCCCACCCCACAGGCAGATGTGGCACTGGAGGACAGTCTGGACCTGCTGAACCCGCCGAGCACAGCAGCCTCAGGTTACCTGACCTGTGACAGTCACGTCAACAGTGACTACGACGACACGGACGGCGAGGCAGGTGCCTACACCGATGGCGAGGCAGAGGACACCTATGACCAGCCTGGGCTGGCCCGCTCCTCGGAGCCAGCACAGATGTCCCCAAGTCACATCCTGAGTGAGCAGGTGGGTCCCCCCATACTGGTGCAAGGGGCTGGCGGGGCAGAGGGGAGATGGCACAGTGCCTGGCTATGGGAGCTAATTCCCATACCCTGTGGCACAGGCAGGATGTCACCTCTAGCTGCTTGCAGGGTCCAGCTGCAGCTCAAGTTCCCCATGGGGGAACGCAGACCAGCCCCAGGCTGGGGCACAAATCCTGCCCCTCCCTCTGACCGCCCCCCCCCATCTCTCTGGTCTTTCACAGGTGACCGAGCAGCAGTGGTGCCAGCGTTACGACAGCATCAGGTACCCTGTGCAGCAGGGCTGGCAGGGGGGTTGAAGCAGCCAGCCCTGCATGGCACTGTCTCTGCCACCCCTCCCAACCGGGTGGCAGAGGTATCACCACAGCTTCTCATTCCCCAGGGAATATGAGCATGATGCTGTGAGGAAGAGGTTCACACGGGCCAGGGATGACTCTGACGAGGACGAAGGCTACACGTGGGGCCCAGCTACAGATGTGTAGCAGCACTGCTGGCCCCTGTCCCACTGGGCATCCAGGTGCCTTGGGCCAGCCCTGCCACAGCTGCACATCACCAAGTTCATGTGACAGTCCAGGCAGTGCCATGCAGCACCCTGTGGCCAGGCTGGCTTGGGTCTAATCCTGCTGTACCCCTCACCACCCAGCACCACCATGTGCGCCCTTCCTCCTTTTGGCCATGGCCTCTGCTGCTGGAATTAAAGGGATGTTTTGATCAGGACGGGCTGTTCCTTGCCTGCTGGGAGGCAGCGTGCAAAGGGAACCCATGCAGCAGGGTGGCCTTGCTGGGACCCAGCCACCTCCATGGCCAGATGCACTGCCTGCCCCAAGGGGCAGAGGTGTGGGAATCTGGCACAACCCGAGCATATGTCTGGCACCTGGCAGGCTCAGGGTGCATGCCCCTGCTGCAGCCCAGCCAGGGCTCCTGAAATACAGCCTCCCACCTTCCCCAAAACTTTTATTTTTACATCAACCAAGCACCCAGGCAAAGTCAGGTCTGGGCCCCAACAGCTGAGGCAGCAGTGAGACCCACTCATGAGAAGACACAGCACCAGGGGCTAGGCCCTGGGGCTCATTACCCTCAGCTCCCTGGAATGTGGGACTGGGCAGTGCCATGCTCCCTTTCACTGCGCCAAGGGACAGCCCCGAGGGCTGCGGACCCAGTGGCTTGGTGGGCTGGGGCCGGGCTGTGCATGAACAGCAGTTAAAGGCAGCACCAGGGAAAAGGAGAGGTACTGTCCCAGCTCAGAGCAACAGGTCTAATGGGGAGTTCATTTGCATCCCTGACAGGCCCCTGGCAAAGCCAGGAAGGAGAAGCGGGTGCCAAGGGTGTTGCTGCCCTTAAGGCTGAGTCTGGGAGCTGCCGGCTCTCCCTCAGGGGTGCCAAAGTGCACCCACACATTGGTGTGCAGGGTCAGCACTGCTCTGAGGCCGTGCTAGGGTGAGCCCTGGAGCTGTACTTCCAGCACCATCCCCACACAAGGAAAAGCACTGTTGGCAAGTGTAAAAACACTGTCTGTGGCGAGTGGATGGGGTGACCTTTCACGTGGTGTCCCCTCTCCTCCTGCCAGCACCAGGCTAAGGTGAAGCAGCGGGACAGGCACCGTGCAGGCACTACGGAGCAGGGAGGGGTGAATGGAGGGGGAGGAGGTGCCCAAACCATGGGCACCATTGGCCCTGACACTGCTCAAGCTGGGTGTCAGGCCCCCAGAGTCTTCACTGTGTCCTGAGTAAAACTGAAGAGGTGCAGGATTAGGCCCTGCTGGGGACCAGAGGGCTCTGACGATGGTGCTGGGGCAGGAGGCAGAGCCTGTTCTGCCCTCATGGCCCCAGGCTCACTCCTACCTGACCCCAGACACGTGCAGTGACAGCCAGGCATGGCCAGTGGCTCAGAGGAAGATGGGCTGCTCCTGCCCGGTCAGTAAGCGGTACGTGGAGGCTGGCATGGTCTTGATGTGGACCTAGACAGAGACGCCTCAGTCAGCTGGGAGACACCAAACCCCAGCTGGAGGGTGCTGGTGCCAGACTCTGAGCTCAGCCTGCTCCATGTGCAGCTGCAGCTGCCCTGTGGCATGGGGGCCCTGGCTGTCAGCCAGCCTGGGCCTGCCTCACCTCGCTGACCGCCTGTGTGAGGATCTGGATGATCTTCTCGTGGGGCGTGGCCACCACGCTCTGCCCATTGATCTCGATGATGCGGTGCCCCACGCGGATGCCGCCTCTCTCTGCAATGCCCCCACGCATTAGGCTGCAGATCTGGGGAACAGGGAACACCAGCAAGATCAGAGTTGTGCCCACAGCCCAGGGCCATGCGCAACCACTACCCCCCACACTCTCATCCACGCAGACTCCCAGCAGGAAATCTGGATTTGGGCACTGTCTCCTCCAGCCCACAGGCATGCAGGGACGTCCCTTTTGCATTGCTGCCACCGGAGTGATGTGCTGAGCTGTAGGGCAAGGGCAGCCCACAGACTTTTGTTTCCCCAGCTGATGGACAGCTCAGCTCCCCTCATTCACCCACCAAACCCTCATGCTCCCATTAAGGCTGGGCTGTAGAGGCAGAGCTTCTCCCTGGGGCGGCAGCTCCTGTGTGTCCATGGGGTAACCACGTTTCCAATACTATCATCGGTGGGTGCACGATGCAGCCGTGCCACTCTCTCCACTGCCCACCCATCCCATCATCTCCCGCTGGTCCTGGAAATGCTCCACTGCCCTTCCAATGCAGCCACTGTGGAGCCCAGAGCAGGTGCTGGCTGGGGCACTGGGGACAGCACAAGTGTGACTAAGGTCACGCCAGGAAGAAACCACCACCCCAAAAGCAAACAGCTAAGGAGCACCAGGGAAGTGGATCCAACTGCTGGTGCTGAAGGGGAACTATGAAGAGCCTTTTGCTGTGGCACGGCAGAGCCCAGTGAAACTTCGGCCCTGGCAGGGACAAGCAGCGCTGGAGCTGTGCGCTCGTCCATGCAGACACCACCAGAACCGTGTGTCCCCCTGCCAGACGGGCGGCTGAAGCCCTCGTCTGACCCACCCTGGCTCCGCTCCTGTCCCTGCGGGCACTCACCACGCCATTCTCCACGCAGAAGCCCAGCTGGTACTTGGAGTCGGGGCGCCGGATGACAGCTGTGGTGACAGGGGGACAGTGCACTATGTTCAGCATCACCTGTGTCTGGTGCTTCAGCTCCTGGAAGATGGGATAGGGCTCTGTCAGACTTTGGAAAGCTATTTGGTGTGGTTGAGAGCGGCAATGCAGCCATGTTGCTCATGGGAGGGCTCAGGATTAGCAACCTGTTTTAAATGAGGAATCTGAGGCACACACAGGGATACTGCCATGCTCAAATTCAGGGAGAACTTATAAATCCAGTCCCAGACATCCTACTCTGCCCCTGAGGCCACACTACTCTTGCTTTCAGCTCCTTCCTGCCCAGGAGGTAGAAAATGCAACAGGTTCCCTCCAGGACAGGTGCCTGCCTCATCATCCACCCTCCTCCAGCAGCACCCTGCCCGCACTCTGCTGCAGCAAGGTTAGTCCCCAGCTTTGTCCCTGCCTTGTCACATCCCTTCTTCTCAAGGACTCAGAGCAGGGACTGTCACACCCCACAAGACAGGTATGTCCACCCCACTTCTGCCCCCTTAGCCCCCACAGCTTCCCATCACCCACCTGCCCCCAAACTGGGAGCACTGGGGGGGGGGGGGAGGGGGGGCCACAGCATTACAGACACTCCCAGACACATTGATGCTGGTCCCTGTCTCTGCCAGCACTCGCTCTACTGCCAGGGTAGATGGAGGCAGGAGGCTGCCCCGGGCGCAGCCCTGGCTCACCCGGACGATGCTCTGGCAGGTGGCAAGGGGCAGCCCCACCAGGCTCATCCCGTTGACAGACATGAGGCGGTCCCCGATGCTCAGCTTGCCCGACCTCTCCGCGGGGCCCCCGTGCATCAGGTTGGCGATGACCACTGTGGGCAGGATGGAGCCCCAGCCCGACTCCACGATGGCAATGCCCAGGATCTCCCCTTTCTGCTTCCGGATGCAGACCTGGGTAGGGAGCACAGATGAGTTATTGGTCACCTGTCATGGGGCATGTGTCCCACCCCTATCAAGGGTGTCCTGGGCTCATAGCCAGCTGGGATGGGGCCCAAGTTTGTAGGGAGCACCTCAGCTGCTTGGGAGCCTTAGAGGGGATGACACAGAGGTGCCAGTAGGTACCCCACACTGTCCCCACCCCACCAAAACAGCTCTTACGTCCTTGCAGTTCTCCTGCCGGGAGAAGTGGGTCAGCTCCGCATTGTATTGCTCCTGGTCCTCAAGGGCACAGCTGTACTGGCGAGGGCTCAGCTCGCTCGGGTCAATGCTGTTGGCCTCCAGGAAGCGCTGGTAGGCTACACCGAATGCCTGCCCAATAGCCTGAGCAATGACCTGGGCCTGGGGAAAAAGAGGGGTTGTCCGTGCCAGTGGCTTGGGGCCAACGGTCTCATGGCCAAACTGGAGCCAACAGCTGCCAGCGCCCTGCAATGCCCAGCACAGGCACTGTGAGCTCCAGGGCATCCTGGTTCCTTCCTAGCCTGAACATGCCCCTTTGTGTTGCCAATCCTTCCCCCTTTTCCCATTAGGCCCTTCTATGTCCCAGAGAGGCTCAGGCTGGGCTCCTTTCCCCTCTATGTGCTTGGTGGGAGCCCCCAGCATGGAGACTCAGAGCACCCGGTCATTACAGTGGGACGGGGCCCAGGACCCCAACACCACCCTGCCCTCCCAAGGGACTTGTGTGTCGCCTCACGTCGGCTGAGTGGAAGACGTGGCAGATCATCTTGTAGAGCCGCTTCTCCTCTGCCGCCTCTGACCGCCGAGGCAGTTTCTGTTGTGCCATGAGCACCACGAGGGAGCCGATGTCGGCGATGTAGCAGATAGTCTGGAGGGAGTGATCCATCATGGCCTCCTGGTAAAGGGGACATGAGCAGAGACATTCAGCCCTCCCTGGCTCCACGGACCCCGTTGGCAGCCCGTGAGTCAGCCAGGCACCGCCACGAGCAGGAATAGTTTGGGTTCAAACGCCACTGTGCCGGGATGCAGCTCAAATGCCTGGTACACCCTGGGCAGAAACCATGTCTGTGCTAAAAGGTACGAAAAGCTCCTTTGATGAAGGACTCATCTGTATCTCTGGGTGCTGCTGGCGGGCAAGACAGCTCTTCCCTCTTACTATAAAGCCGAAACTAACCCCAAGGCAGAGTTACAGAAATGTCAAGCCTAGGTTCCCTGGAGCTTGGTCTGGGAACCCAGCAGCTCCCACAAAGCACAGTTTGCACGAGAAGCCTTGTGCAGCCACGCAGACAGCTGAGGGACACAACACGTCTGCGTGGGATGGCTGCAGAGTTACATGTCTCCTCCCAGACACGTGTCCTTGCCCGTAGGCTATCCTTGGGCACAACCACACTGGTGTGGATACAAAGCAAAGATCCCAAGGCCAAACAGGAAGGTTTTGGCAGCCCCAAAGCCATGCGGGTGCTCCTGTTCCCCACTCACCTGTGTGTCAGCTGTGAGCACCTTGATCCTTTGTGTGGAGACAAACAGATCCACTTCTGTCATGGGCTGAGACTCCCCCTCTGGTGCCTGCAGAACAAAGTGCCCAGAAGAGGTCACTGCTGCTGCCAGGACTCCTCTGGGTCCCTGCCACATAGCTGGGAGGTCCCCCTGGGCAGGTCCTGAGCACTGTCCCACACTCAGGAGGGCCAGGCTGGTGGCAGTCATGGCACCCTACCCACAAGGGGCCAGGCTGGTGGATGTTGTGCCCCCCTACCCTCCCGCACCTTGATCCTGTCCACTGCCTCCTGGGCCTGTGCCATGCGAACGCTGGTTGGGGGGTTCCTCTTCGAGACCAGCTGCGTGGAGCCCAGATACTTTGCCCCAAAAATCACACCGTCCAGCAGATCCTCCGGGTCACAGGGGCCTGGAACTGAGGCATCAGGAGAGACTAAGCAGGGCCTGGTCCCCCCACCTCTGAAAACTGAGGGTACCAACTTCAACTACCTGTTAGCTGCATTCCTAAACAGCTAACAAAGCAGCTCAGCACTTGGGAGATGGGCTCCTGGCATCACTGGGGGACCAGCTGCTGACCCCAGGGCTGCTTACCCCTTCCCTCGGTACACCTTGGTATCCCTCTTTCTCCCTTCCCAAGTGTGAGTATCCCCCTTCCCTGATCCCAGAAGCACCCCATTCACTCGGCGAAGGGGGAGCTGGCGTCAAACGAGCCACTCAGAGTCTGCAGTCACATTCCCACCCTGTGTGGGTGCAGAGCCAGGTGCTCCCTCCCCAGCTGGGACCCCTGGCCACCCCACATTCAGGGTCAGAGCAGGAGGCAGTGGGTCAGGACTCCTGGGTGATTTCACTGCTTGTGCATAGAAGCAACTCACCCTCTTTGAAGGCTGGGCAGGAGGATGGGGGTTCCCTGTTCTGCAAAGCAACGAGAGAGCAGGTGAGGCTCTGTTTGGGATCCTAGGGATTCAGCCTGCCCACCCCACAGCCAGGCTGCCCCTGGAGCACCTGGACAGTAAGAACACAGCATCCCGTGGCTGGGGACACACACAACATCCTAGGGCTGAGGGGCTGTTCAGACCCACCAGCCGCCTCCCCGGGGCATGCACAGTTCAGACAGCCATGCAAGTATCCCCCTGAACTCAGGGCAGCAGGAGCCAAAGCCAGTACTGAGGGTCTTGTCTGGGCACTCCAGCAGCACGAGGCCCTGTAAGACCCAAGGAAAAGACATCCCTGGCTCCCCTCTGCCCCCACTCAAAACCCCACAAAGGAGTAGAGCCAAAGGGCACGTCCTAGCTCACTGCTGCAGCCTGTGCACGATGCACTCACAGTCATGCTGCCTTGGGGTGGCTGCTTTGCCTCTCGGGCTGGAGTGGGAGGCAGGGCCATCCAGGCTGGCTCTGGGGAACTGTCCTGATTGCTCTCACAGGTGGACTTGATGTTGCAGAGCCCCTCTCCATAATACCAGCTGTTGGAACGTCCTTCCTCCAAGCTCTCTGGTCTCTCCTGCCCTTCAGGCTTCTCCACAGCAGCCAGTTCTTCCTGAGTCTGCAGCATCTGCAGGTTGGTCCCAGCCAGGACATTGGAGCGAGCCAAAGGCATCTCAGTGCTGGCCTCGGGCAGCCCCCCCTCATAGCACAGGAGGCTCAGCAAGTCCTCCCGGTCAGCCTCAGCAAAGAGCAGGCCATGGCAGGGCCAGGAGCAGGCTGAGTGCTGGGCACAGCAGGGCCGTGTCTCCAGGCCCCGGCCCGTGGCCACGTGCAGTGGGCAGGGCCAGCACTTGCCCTGGCACTCCCTGTAGCTCCGCTGGGCCTGCTCGCCAGCCAGAGGGGCTGTGCCAGTGCTCAAGGAGGGCAGTGGGTCCTGCTCTGAGGTGGGTGGGTGGTCACAGAGGTTGGAGTCGAGGGTCTCGAGCTGGGACAGCAGGCCCTGGATCTCTGAGGGTTCGTCCTCTGCATCCTCAGCTCTGCCTGGGCAGGTGCCAGCCTCGGGGGCCTCATCCAGCTCCATGCCTGTCAGGTCGCTGCTGCTAGGGGCTTGGTGGTGTCCTGCATCCCGAGGGGTGCTCCCAGCACTGGGTTTCAAGTCAGTGGAGCCCTGTGGCTCCGCGGTCGCTGCCTCCTCTCCCATCTCTCTTCCGAAGTCCTGGCAAAGCTCAGTTTGTCCACCTCCACCTCCTTTGAGGTCCGAGGCTGAAGCAGGCCCCAAGCTGGGCCCCAGACCCCTCTTCTGACCCTCGGGGGCGAGCAGGTCCTGCCCGGAGCTGCAGCCAGGGAGTGGCTGCCTATCGCCCACACGTAGCTCAGGGGCGCCAGGCCGCACCGCAGGCCCTTCCTCCGTGTCCATGGCCGGCGGCTCCGGGCTCTCATCGCTGCCAAGATCAGGGGCAGAGGGCGCAGAAGCCTGGAAATCCATGCTGCTCTCCATGGCGTCGTTCCGGTCCCCAGGGAGGGGGCGCCGTTCCGGGAGGGGGAGGCGGAGAGGGGGACTCAGGGGGGGCCGGAGCGGCTGGGGGTGCCAGGGCCAACACTCCCGAGGCCCGCTTTTCCCTGGCGGCCGGGACCGCGACCGGGGCCCGGGCCGGAGCGGACCGTGCGGGCTCAGTCGGTGACGCCACCGGCCCGGGTCAGGGACGCAGCTGCCGCCGCCACTTCCGGGCGCCCCGATGCGCATGCGCAGTGAGCCTCCCCCTCCCGGCGTGCCCCGCGGTGTCAGCATGGCCGCCCGGGTGATGCTGCGGGTGGCGCGGGTGACGCTGCCCGCCCCGGCACGCAGCTACGCCAAGAAGCCGGGTGAGCTTTGTCCTGCCGCCCTGGCTCCCTGCGGTGCTCCTGCCCTGGGGCCGGTCCCGCCTCCCTCACCCCCGTCCGGTGCCCCCATCCCTCGTACCCCGGCCATGTCCCCCTGTCATCCCCAGTGGCAGCCTTGTCCCCTGCTCCCGGGACCTCGCCCTGCGTCCCCTGCCCAGCTCCCTTCCTCGCACCCTGTGCCTCTCGACCCCCCCTCGTTCCGGTCCCCGGTGCTGCTGCACCCCGCTTTGCCCGAGCACCCGGCCGCTCCCCTGCCGGGGTCGCACCCTGTCCTGACCGTGACCTTGTCCCACAGCTATGAAGTCCAAGGGCAAGAGCGTGCCAAAGGAGGCGCTGAAGGGGCCGGAAGTGTGCACGGACCCTGCTATGCTCGCCACCTATGCCATGGGGGTCAACTACTTCAAGGAGGGCCCGGAGGTGGCCCTGAAGCCCGACTCCGAGTACCCTGACTGGTAGGTGGTGAAAGGCTGCCTTGGCTGCACGCAGAAGGGGTCCCTGCAGAGGTGCTGTCCTGGAGGCACAGAGAGGTGTAGGACAGACAGGGAACTGTTCTGGGAGGAAGAAAACTGCTGCTCTGCAGGCAGAGACCTTCCTGGAGGGCCAGGGGAGGAGCGCGGGCTGTGCTCTGGATGTGGGTGAGGGATCCGCATGTCCTGGTCACACACGTCCATCGTTTTGTCCCACACTTGTCCCTTTGCCCTCTCTGCCGCAGCCTCACATCCTCTGTGTCTGCCCCAGGCTCTTTAAGATCCACCTCGGGCCCCCCAAGAAGCTGGAGGAGCTGGACCCTGACTCTCTCGAGTACTGGAGGCGCCTGCGGAAGTACAACACGTGGCAGCGCAACAGGCTGAAGAAGGGCAAGAAGCTGTAGGTGCTGCAGAACTTGGGGCGTGGGAGCTGCCTTGGGCGCCAGCGCACGTGGCACTGGGATCAGCTCCCGCTTTCGGTCTCTTTTTCTTGCTATAAACTAGTAATAAATTTCTGGTGAGGCTGATAGCTGTTACGGAGGCTGGGGCAAACTCGGACAAGCTCAGTGCGGGTCCCCCTTCTAGCCAGGGGCTTCTGTGATGCTGAGGCAACACAGGCCACAAATTCTCAGTGTATTTGCTAAAACAGAAGCTCAATTCTTCACTCACAGAGGGAGCCTACGCTGCAGTCTGCACTGCAACAGTTGGGGCTTGAGGGCCCTACAGGGAGTGTGCAGTGGGTTTGGGGTGGGAATTGCTCCACTGGCATCACTCTTTCCCCTGGGGGTGACTCTGGTGGAGGACAGGGGCCAGGCTCTGTGTTGCAGGGACAGCAGGCAAGTTGAAGGGTGACATGGTGGCCCCTCACAATGCTACCCCCATGCCACGCTCTCACTTCCTTCTCTGGCAGCGGGGGAGCAGTGGCTCCCAGGACCCTGGGGTCCTGACTTGCCTGTGCTGTATGGTAAAGGCAGGGTCTTCATGGCAACGGGAGCCTCACTGCCCTGTCCCCATATGTACGTGTCTGGCTTTGGCCTGGCAGAGCCCAGCAGCTTCCCCTGGGCCTTGGCCCTGCCTGTGCTTTGGGCTCCTCTGGCTGAGAGGCGCCCCCAGCCCCTTGGAGTGTCTCTGTCATGGACTTGCTACCCTGCAGCTCGTGCCTGGCCTTGAGTTGGGCTACAGGGAAAAGGAGCCACCCATGAGGTCCTCCTACAGCAAGGAAGGGACAGTGGGGCCACTGCCTGGCCCAGCAGTGTCCCCAGTGCCCCACACCCTGCGGCAGGGGCTGGGAGCCATGCCCGGCTCCTCCAGGGGGCTGTGGGGCAGGCGAGTTGGCAGCTGCAGCTCACTCAGTGTGCACGTGGGGAGCTAATGGAGCTCAGGCTGGGCTGTATCCAGCACTGAGTGCCCTGTCCCCACCGTGCCCATCCTTGCAGCTTGCCCTCTCCACAGCATACCCAGCCTCCAAAATCCAGCAGCAGGAGAGCAGGGGGGGGCACCCAAGTGCCTGCCCTCTGTCTCAGAGCCCCCCTGCTTGGGCAAGTGTCAGCCAGCTGCTGCAAATGACTTGTTCCTGGGGACAAGCACCTACCAGGGGTGGGTTGGTGGGGAGGGACCCAAGGGGAGGAGGAGAGAGCACATCCTTGGGTTCTGCCCCCATCCAGGATGATTCATGCCACGCTTCCCTCAGTACCAAAGCCTTTGTATTGGTCAAGGGGAGCTGGGGTGGGTCCCAGCCCCAGGACCCCCGTGTCCTCTCCCCTGACCCCACCATGGGCTCCTTGTGGTGGCCTGGCAAAGCTCATGTTGGCTGTGGAGCCACCACTCAGGGAGGTGAGGGGACTGCTGCTGACCCACTAGGGTTTCTGCCAGAAGGAGAGGGTGTTTTGCCAATCACCAGGCCTAGTACAAAGGATGCAGCCAGCAGCAGAACAAACCAGTAACCAGATTCTACTGGTATTCTACAAAAGGGTCAGTACACAGGTGATCACTGGGGGTACAAACAAGTCAATGAGGTTACACATAATAGATATCAACCCCAGCGACCCTAGGGATGACACAGCACGACCAATAGTAGGTGGAATAAACAAAGAAACAAAGTCTCCCATGGCAGAGACGGGAGACAACCAAGCCAAGAGGCTGATAATATAGGACAGAGGCAAACTCGTGCTGTTCCCACAAAGCCCACATTCACAAGCTCCAAACCTGACTGGGGCCCAGTTGCAGGGAGAGTCAGGAGGTCCTTCCTCAACAGGAAACTCTGCAAAGTGCATCCACCTCACAGACAGACACTCCACCTTCCTGCAAGTGGTCCCAGCTTTTATGCCCACAGCAGGACCCCTGGCACTCATTGACCCAGTGGGGGGCACCTGGTGCTCATTTACCCAAGGGCTTTCCCTGCAAGGCCGGCCGCACCTTGGAGGAAAGCCAAAAGGCAAACTCATCCCCTCCTTTTGAAGGACTGTGGCAACCACCCATATGTCAACCTTGATTCAGGGCTCAGAGGGGTCCCTGGACTCAGCCCTCCGTGATAGGCCCTGTCCTCTGAAGGGATGGGGAAGGTGACAGGAGACATCCCCTATTTCCAGTTCCTTGGGCTCCATCCAGTAAAGGTCCCTGACCTGGGGCTGGGCTAACGTGGCCCTGGCTTCTTGCCAGGCCAAGGGGTGAGTGGGGTCCCCTGTGCCGCTGTCACGGCTCTTATTCTCCAGGTACAGAGGGGGAACTTGTAGCACTCCTGGCTGGATGCTGCTGCCTGGCCAGCTCCTGGCACCTCCCCGGAGGCCAAAACCCTCGTGGGCTCCTGCGGGGAGGTGACCAAATGCTGGTGAGCTCGTACTGGTGCTCTCCCTCCTGAGCCACACTGTGCCTGGCTGGAACAGCCCTTGGTAGTGTCCAGCAGGTTTCAGGTGTCTGTCACCTCATCACCCACTGATGGCTCGTCCCCTCCATGTCCCCAGACAGGTGGCAGCAGGGCTGGCATGGGATAGGGGACTGGAACATGTGCATCGGCTCGCTGGGCGAGGAGGTAGTTGCCCAGCTCTGTGAGCTTCTGGATAACGCCAGCTGGGACTGGTGCAAGCTGGCTGAGGTGGCCAGAGCAGAGAAATGCTTTGAGTGCAGGTAGAGGTGAGGGAGGCATCTCCGAGGGTTCATCCCCCACCAGGTGACAAAATGCGTGTGGACACAACCCTGCCGTGGGCTTAATGAGGGGCACACAGTTTCCCCAGCCACCCAATCATGGCCACAGCCTGGACTGGGGCACTGCTGAGTCTCCTGGTGGGTGTCCCTATCCTCCCTGGGTGGGAGGTGGGCTGTGGCACTGAGTGCTGTGGGTGCACTGCAGTGCAGAGGAGCTGGAGATGTGCTCACTGAAGGTGCTGGAGCCCCATGGCAGCCCCACACAGTGCCTGCTGCAGCTCCTGGCCAAGCACGACTGCACCCTCAAGTATCTGCTGGGCTGCCTGGAGAAGATGGGGCACACGTAGGCCTGTCTGGTCCTCAGCAGTGCCGGTAGGGATGGGCAGCGGGGTCCCATGGGGTCTGGAGAGGGGCACCAGGGGCTCAGCAGAAGGAAAACGGGGAGATGAGGAGCAGTTCTTCCTTCTGGTGGTCTCGCTCTGGGCAGCAGGGCCATGGGGTGGGATGGGATGGATGGATGCAGTACGGTGAGACAGGATGGGACGGGGGGAAGGGCAATGGGATATGATGGGATAGGCTCTGATGGGACCAGATGGGATGGGACAGGACAGGATTGGACAGGTTGTGATGGGACACAACAGGATGGGATTGGGTGGAACAGAATAAGATGGGGTGGGTGGGATGGCACTGAATGGGACAAGGTAGGATGAGATAGTTGCGACAGGACAGAGGGGTGGGATAGGACATGGTGTCCTCCCTCCGGTCGATGCTGGAGGTGGTGGGCAAGCAGCAGCCCCCAGTCCCTTACAGGGCAGGAAGATGCGCATGGTGCTGCTCAGCTTCAGGCAGCACTCGAGGGGATTAAGCTCCTAGGCTCCTCTAGAACATAGGGATTTGGGTTGATGAAGCACCCAGGCCCTGGCTGCAGCTCCCAGCTCTCCCCAGCACAGTGGCCATGGCCCAGGATGGTGCCCACATTGCTGGTGCCCCCACAGCAGGAGCTGGCATTCACTGTCTGCCTGCAGTACTGCTACTGCGGCGTGGACGACTTTGTGGAGGAGAGGCGGACGGTGAGCGTGGGGAAGCCACTGATGGCCAAGCTCAACCTGCGGCTGGTGACTTCCCCCTCGCCGCCTGGCAGCCCCCTCTCCACCTCTCCCCCTGGGAGATGGGTGGTGATGGGAGGCTCCTGGGTCAACACCTCCGAGGAGAACCTGAGCTCCGAGATCCCTGACTCCCATGCCCTTTAGAGGGACAGTGTGGCTCCCCTTTATCGTTGCGGTCCCATGGGGCCATGTCTGTCCTGCTGGGGACCTGAGGTCTGGAGGGGATGGAGGTGACATGAGTGCTGGATGAGCCCCATCCTGGCCTGTGCTGGGGGGCGTGGGGCTCGATGCATGACATGACTGGGATTCCTGCCACAGGGGACTGCAGCTCTGTGCTGCCCCATGTACCCATGCCTCTGTGGGTCCAGGCAGTGCCAGCCCCACATCCCCTGGCATGGCAGTGCCAGCCCCATGTCCCAAGGCAGTGCCATCCCCAGGACACCGCCCAGCAGCCCGGGGGGCAGAGTGCCCAGACCCCACGGCTCAGCTGGTGCAAGGTGTCGTGCCGGGGCAGGGCTGGGTTTGTTCAGGCCTGGGAGAGAGAGAAATAAGCAGATTAGGGGGCAAATCCCAAGAGAGGGGATTAGAGGGGGTGGGAGTGGGAGGGCTCCTGCTCCATTGCGAGGGGCTGGGAGAACCCCCTGGTGCTCTCAGTGCTCCCAGTAGCACCCAGTCCTCCCAGTACAATCCCAGTTGCAGGGCTGTGCTGGCCCTGGCTGGGCAGCAAGCGATTTCAGGACAGGATTGGGATCTAGGGGGGAAAATACCTTTCTGCTTGGATTTTTCCCAAACATGGCCCCATGTACAGGTGCCCACAAATGATGCAGGACGTGTGCACTGAGTCTCAACCAGTGAAAGCACCAATAAAGAGGAAAAGGCAGGCAGCTCAGTGCTCCTACAATTTTCCTGCATTTAAATGACATTGTTTGGGGCCAGAAATATTTCCTGTTTCTGCACTAAGTGCAGCACGGCACTGGAGTGCCCATGGGAGGTGAGGGGCCCATCCCATGAGGGTACCCTGACATCCCCTGCCACAATGCCCTAGGGCACACCAGTGCCACCCCATGCAAATTAGCTCATTTAAATAATTCACGTAACCCCCCAACCCAGGCACTGGGGAGGTACATCCTCATCCTGAGGCCTCTCCACACCCTCGCTTTTGGGTGGCAGTTGCAAGATTGGAGGGGGGAGCATCCCTGCCCCAATTAGGCTCCGATCAAACAGGTCAGGGGGTGCTGAGCCCCCAGCTCTTCGCGCCAGCCAGCTTTTGTTGGCGCTCCGGAGGCCAAGGGGTGCCCCGGGCTGGCGCCAGCCTTGGCAGTTATGTCATGTGAAAAGCGCAGGCCCCATTGAGCGCGTCCCTTTCCCTGGATCAAACCCCATTACTTCCGCGGCCGTTGGTTCATTATCTCCATGCTGGAGCACGCCTCTGCCGGGGCCACTTCGCCTTGGCTGGGCCCATTAGCCGGGCTGGGGAGCCGGGGGAGCATCGATTATGCATTTAATGGGTTGTTAAAGGTTTAATTGTCACTAACGAAGCAGACGAGCAGCAGCAGCCGGGGGATGGGGGACAAGGAAAAGGGTCTTGCCTGGGTCAGTGCCTCGCCTGGCCCAGTGGCATCCCATCCAGTCCTGCCTGACCCTGGGGCTGCTGGATTGGGGGGAGCCCCCCAGGGTGGGGGGACTGCAGTCAGCTGTGCTGTGCTGAGGGGTCTGGCCTGCGCGGAGATGTGGGGACATGGTGGGGATGGGGCTGCCCCAGCAAAGCCCTGGATAGTGGCTGTTGTCAGGTCAGAAGTGGGAAGATTTTCTGGGGAAACATCTTGTTTTGGTGGGGGGAAGGTTGGTGCTCGCCTTGCTTCCCCAGGGACCCGGAGCACACTAGGACACCCCAGGGACTTGGGACACCCACTCTTCCAGGGTCGAACCCCTGTCTCTCGCTCTCCTGGCTGTGCTTCCACACCTCAAAGCCACCATGGACTCAGCCAACTCCGTGGGCACTGTGCTGGCGTTTGCCACCACCACGAGGGTGCTGGTGACACTGGCTGTGCCCTGAGGCCTGGCAGGCAGGCAGGCAGGGTCCCCCTGGGGCTGCAGAGCCACACCAGGAACGCCAGGGACATGGCAACTTGCCACCGCCACCCTGCTCCCACCTGGGAGGAACCGCTGGCAAGGGGTAACCGGCCTTGGCGCACCCCACCTCCCCCCTGCCACAGGGACCCCAGGGCTCCCAGCCAGCCCCCTCCTTTTGATGGCCCCAGCTGGGGGCTTCAGGGGTCCTGCTGCTGCCCACCCTCTCACCGGCACAATTACGACAGCTTTGTGCCACCAACATGTGGCCGAGTGGGCACCGCTGGGAGCAATTAGGGCAGGCAGGTGGCAGGCACGGCCCTGGAGGAGTGGCCAAGCAGATGCCCCTCAAGGAGCCGCTGAGGACATGGCATGGCACAGAGCAGGTCCCAGCCCGCAGCCAGGGCTGGACCAGGTCACCTGTCCCTGGATCCAGCCCCAGCCCCACACGCAACAGCCAGAGGGAGCGGGGCGGGGGGGCCCTGAGGATGATCCTCCCGCATCCCCCCGGAAAGCTCCTTCCCGTCAGAGGCTCTGCAGCCCCAGTGCGCTAACGAGCAGCACCACTAATGAGCGGCACGGCGAGCAGGGCCCAGGCAGCGCCCAACTCCAGCACATGGCAGCTGTTCAGCTTATCTCTTTACTCATGATACAACTGTCTCCATGCCAACACATCTACTGGCACAACTGGCTTTGTGCCCCGATGCAGCTAAAAAATATCCCCCCGTACACCCTACAAAACTAGAGCTCTTCAGTTTTGTTTAAATTTGCAGCATTAAAAAAAAATTAATAATAAAGGGAAGGAGAAGGGGTGCGGGGAAAGGAGGTGTCCAGCCGGGCGCGGTGGGTAGCCCAGTGGCACGGTCAGATGCCCAAGCCTCAGCCAGATCCTCAGCCTGGGCCTGTGCCTCGGCAAGGCGGAGGGGCTGCGGGCAGCTGCTGCGGTGCTCCCCCGCGGCGGGGTCCTGTCAAAGCCCCAGCTTGTTCCCCTGCCACTGACAGTGCTGACTGGATGGGGGAAGATGCAGCCTGGCATCTGCGCCCCACGCTGGCTTTGGTCCTGCTGAGTATCCCACCATCACCCCCTCACCATCCCCAGTACAGGCAGGAGCTGGGGCCAGTGGGGCCAGAGGGGCCACAGGGGGGCATTCATCAAATGGGCTGCCAGGTCTTGTCAATGGTCTGAATGTGCTCCTTGGCTTTCATGCGGAGCGAGGCGATGCTGGAGCTCCTCTGGTCCACCTCCTCCAGCGGGTACTTGTCCACAAAGGTGGTGCTGCACTGGTAGGGCGTGGGGGCCATGGGCTGCATGCCCTGTGCCATGGGTGGGGGGGCGTTGAGGAAGGAGTGCCCACTGTAGGGGGGCTGCAGGGCCTGGGGGGCTCCCATGAAGCCGGGGATGCTGTGGACTGTGGTGGCGCTGGAGATGGGCGATGTCAGCCATGGGTCGAGCGGGAGGGAGTTGCTCATGGGCCCCACGTTGGGTGTCATGGGGGGCCGGTTGAATGAGAGCACAGGGGTGTCGTGGAGCTTCATGGAGCTGGCCTCCATCTTCTCCTGCCGCCTCCACTTGGCTCGTCGGTTCTGGAACCAGACCTGTGAGGAGAGAGCCAGGGTGAGCCCCACCATGCCCAGCCAGTCCCTCGCAGCGTGCCCCACGTGCTGTGCCCCATGCAGAGTGCCTCATGCAGGGTGCACTGCACGGGATGCTCCATGCCCTCTGTATTGGGTCCCACAGGGCTTCTGCAATCCCCAGCACAATGCGAAAGGGGATGGCTGGGCTGGGAAGGGGATGCTGGCCATGGCTGGTCACAGTTGTTGGTGAACACTGGGCTGCACTGGTGCAAACTTCGTGTCCAAAGAAGAGCAATGAAGCTGGTGAAGGGTCTGGAGCACAAGTCTGAAAAGGAGTTGCTGAGGGAACTGACGGTGTTTAGTCTGAAGAAGAGGAGGCTGAAAGGAGACCTTATTACTCTCTACAACTACCTGAAAGGAGGGGGTAGCAAGGGGGAGTTGGTCTCTTCTTGAGGGTAACTAGTGATAGGATGAGGGGTAATGGCCTCAAGTAGTGTCAGGGGAGGTTTAGACTGGATATTAGGAACAATTCCTTCCCCCAAAGGGTTCACCAGCACTGGCCCAGGCTGCCCAGGGCAGGGGGGGAGTCCCCATCCCTGGAGGGATTTCAGAGCCGTGGAGATGTGGTGCTGAGGGACATGGGGCAGTGGGGACTGGGCAGTGCTGGGTTAATGGTTGGACTTGTTGACCTTAAAGGTATTTTCCAACCAAAATGATTCTATGATTCTGTGATTCTATGAAACCAGTCACTGCTCAGAGAGCTTGGCAGGGGTGTCCCTGCACTCTGGACCCCCTGAGAAAGAGGCTGCGTTGTCTTGGACTGAGGCTAAGGCTGAGGAAGCTCTGTTCATTTGTAAGGGGATTACTGTCTTGCTTCTCAATGTGTTTGTCACTTCTTCAACTCTCTGTCCCTTTTTCTCACCACAGTTTCACCCTGTCAGTCCAAGGGGTGGTGGGGAGCTGACCAACAGGCCCCCAGGCTGTGCCTCCCCCCACAGAGCCTTCTCCTGCAGCCCAGGCAGTGTAAACCTCCCCAGCCCCACCAACCCCCCAGAACTCTGCTCCAACCAGGCTAAAACCCCCAAATCCATGAAGACCTTGTGCCTTCCCGGCCCTATACACCTGGAAGCGGCCACAAGCCTCTGAGGTCTGGCTGCTTTCCTGCGGGATCAGCTGCAGGGTTGGGAGTAGCTACCAGCAGGAAAAAGAAGTCTCTGAAAACTACCTCCTTGCCCAAACAGAGCCTCTGCACCTGGGGCTGACCTGGGACCTCATGGGGGAAGGTGGCTCAGCCATTAAATCCCTGCTCTGGTTTTGGCAAGAGCAGCTGGCTCAGCAGAGATGCTGATCCCACCTCGAGCAATGTGGAAACTGAGGCACGGAGCAAGGCAGTTGCAGTGGAGTTGGGAGCAGAGCAAAGATCTCCAGCACCAGGGTGGTCCCTCTGCCACTGCCCAGGGGACAGGTCCGGGGTACTGGGGCCAGCAGACATCCTCCCTACCTGCACGCGGACCTCCGGCAGGTTGACCTTCATGGCCAGCTCCTCGCGGCTGTAGACGTCGGGGTAGTGGGACTTCTCGAAGGCACGCTCCAGCTCATGCAGCTGGTAGGTGGTGAAGGTGGTGCGGTTCCTCCGGTGCTTCTTCTTGGGCTGCTCCTCCTCGGTGGCGGCCGGCGGGGTGCCCTCACTGTCCCCCGGCTTCCGCAGCTCACCCAGGTCGCCCTCACACTTATTCAGGAACATGGTGGTGCCTGTGAGGGGACCGTGGGGGTTAGCTGGGGTGTGAAGACAGACCCTCCCATGCAACCCCAGGCTGGGGATGGACAGACAAGTAGACAGAGGGATGGGAGGATGGGACAGCCTCAGAAACAGGTTATGCAAAGGCGTAATCCTCTCTTCTGCTGCAGCGTTATCCCAGGGCTGCAGTGTCCCAGGGACTGACCCGGGGTCCTGGGGATGGTGCCTTGCCTGGGCACCCTGCAGTTGGCTCCACCATAGGATGCAACCAGGCCAATGCACCCACCTGAAGCTAAAAGTCAAGTTTCATCTGAAGCTGAGGATTTTATGAAAGTGCCATCACTTATAGCTGACCCAACCTCCACCTGCCCTGGCATGGAAGGGACTGAGCCAGGTTTGGTCTCTCCTTCCAGCCCAGCCCCTCTCCTCCAGCCCCTCTTCCCAGTGGGCTACAAGAATGGCCCCGAACCACTGGAGGACCCACTGTTGGTTCCCAAGCACAGCCGGAGTGACCCGGCACCATCCGCTGACTAATAACCTTTTTTCTCCGCATTTATAAACATTTTCAGCCCTTGCAACATTTCATCTTTAAGCTTTTTATCCAGCATCTGAAATCTTCCTGCAGTGTTTGCTGGGGATTAAGGGCCCCTACTAGTGCAAGGATGTTGTCAAACATGGAAATGGGGCAGAAAGCCGTAACCTCAGGGCACTTCTGCCGAGGGGAAAGTGCTGCATCGCCCAGAAATTTGGGTAATTCCCAAAAGGGTGTGGGGAGGGAGAGGGAACATCAGCTAATTCCGGGAGGGAATAAATGGGGGTTCTGAGAGGGCGACATGCAGGGGTGGGTGCTAGGTGTTGCTCAGGCTGCGCACACGTGGGGTGTCTGTGCACAGACAGGGACGGGCGCAGTGTGAGGCCCACCCATGTGGTTGTGTGTGTGCAGGAGGGTGTGCACGCTGTGCACTGAGCGTGGGGTGGAACTTGTGAAGTGTGTGTGCAGAGTGGGTGTGCGTGTGCAGGGTCCAGTGTGTGCAGTGCCCAGGGTGCAGTGACCGTGTGCCATGTGTGCAGCGTGTCCAATGCAATGCCTGCACCTGCAGCGGGCAGGGCACAGCGCATGCATGCAGCATGTGCAGTGTGTGTGCAGCGTGCATCGCTCACGGTGGGTGTGCACAGATTGCAGTGCGCACAGTGTGTGCAGGGGGTGCACAGTGTGCAGGCACAGCATGCATTCGGGCACAGTTGCAGTGGGGATGCAGTGCATGCAGTGTGTGCGCAGCATCTGCACAGTGCACCCAGTGCCTTTCTGCGCAGCGCACTCAGTGCGTGAAGTGGAAGCGCCTGCAGAGCGTGCAGCATATGCCACGCGGTGCAGTGCACGGTGCAGTGCGTGTGTGCAGCACGTGCAGTGTATCCAGCATGTGCAGTGCATCCAGCATGTGCAGTGCATCCAGCATGTGCAGTGCGTGCCCAGTGTCTGTCAGTGCCACGCCGGCACCTTTGCAGCACACTTGGAGCGTGTGTGGTGAGTGTGCAGCACGTGCAGGCTGTGCAGTGTGTGCAGTGCGGTGGGCGCAGCGTGTGCAGTGCACGGCCAGGAGCTGTGTGTCCAGTGCATGTAGTGTGCAGTGTTGGCAGTGTGTGCAGTGCATGCCTAGGGGCTGTGCGTGCAGCGTGTGCACGGTGTCAGCGTGTGCAGCTCTGGGAGCTGCTGGCCCCCAGGACGCCCCCAGCCCCGCGCAGGGTGTGCTGTGGCCCCGGGGCTCTGTGTCAGGCCCTGCTGCTGCAGTGGGGCTGCAGCCTCGGGGTGCCTGAGGGGAGCCGTAAGCTGGGGCAGGGGTGCTGGGTGCTGCACACTGGGGTGCCCCAAGGCAGGGCTGAGTGGGTGCTGGGGGGAGCAGGGCCCCTGTTGTCACCGTGTGAGTGTTGCAGTGTGTCCTGGGGCTGGGGACACAGGGAGGGGACAGGGTTCCCCGCTGCCATCCCGCTCTCACTCACCCGCTTCTCATTTGCGCAGCTCTGCACCTGCAAGGAGAAGGGAGAGGGGGTGAGCACCCCGAGGGTCCAGCTGGGGCACAGACCCCCCCGGGGGACCCAGCATCCCATCAGGGCCCCTTGGCTACCTGCCCAGCCATGTCCTGTGGCCCCACAGGGTGATGGGGAGAGCTGGGGCTGTGGGGGGGACAGGTGAGATGGGCACTAGGGGAGCGGGTGCTGGGGACAAGATGGAGCAAGCAGGAGAAGAGGTGGGGTAATGGAAAGGGAGACAGGGACAAGGTGTGGTGACGGAGGTCAGGGCTGGGGGCAGCCCGCATTGTGTGTCATCCCCCCGACCCCATCTGAAAGCAAAGGAGGCTAAAGCCCCCTGGGAAGCAGAGCAAACCCTGGCATGGGAGCAGGAACCAAGAAAAGATCAGCAAAATAACCCAACCAGAGGGAGCTGAGCAGGGCAGCAGCACCAGAGCCGGTGGGACAGATGCGAGGGCCACTGCCCCCCACCTCAGCCTGGCCAGGGTCACGGATGTCCCTGGGCATGGAAGGGGGGACTACAGTGGGGTTGGGCTGGGGATATCAGCACTGGCCGCCCCATGGTCCCTATCCTCCAGGGACTTTCTCTGGGGAGCCCCAGCCTTCGCCGATAGCGTTTTGGGCAGCGTTGAGTGGGTGCTGTGGGAAGAGCCCCCCTACTCCCATCGGACATTTTCCTGCAGCCGCTGTCATCTGGGTGGCAATTTTTGGGTTTAAGCCCTCAAGCTTTAAAACTGCTGGGAACTGCAAGGACCCGAAGCCTTGGGAGGGTTTCCCCCCCTCTGCTCGATGCCCTGACCCCGTAGTTTCCTGCGGGGGCTACCAGTGGTGGGGGGAGGGGGCATCTGTTATTAAAGACACCCGAAAAGGCAGCAGAAATGGCACCGAGACCTGGTGGAAGCGGGTAGAAAAGTCACTTCCCCGGTGCCAGAAAGCAGCAAAGCATCAGCGAGGACAAGTGGCCTCCCCTGGCAGTGGGGGACATGGGGGGGGCACAGCCTGGGGACAGCCTCAGCGTTTGCTGGGTCCCGTTGTTTCGCCCTGGAAAGCCCGTCTGGGTGCCGGGGTGCAGCTCCCCGGGCTTGGCCCGCCTGGGACGGGCTGTTTGCAGCGGGCGGGGGGGACCATGGGTGGCTCCTGCCCTCCGGTCCCGGGTGCCAGTGATGCTGAGGGGCACCTGGCACCTGCTCCCCACCCCCAGGGAAGGGTGCCAGCCCCGGCCCCGGTTCCAGGCATACTCTGGGGACACCTGCTCCCTTTTCCAGCATCTTCCCCCAGCACTTCCTCCCGAATCGGAATAAAACGGCATTACCTGCTGGGCCCAACTCGGCTTTTCCAGGAGTATTTAACTTTGCCGGTCCCTCCTGGGAACCAAACAAGCGGCTCAACCTCACCAATCTTGCAGCTTTGGCAGCCAAAGTTGCCTCTAGTCTTCTTATTTGTCACAGAACCACCGCACTGAGGCTCAGGAGAATCTTTATTTAGTGTTGCAGATGTCACCAAGGCCCCGCAGATTGGAAATGAGTCCAAAGGATTAAGACGAGGTTATTAATTGGAGGCCTTCCCCTTTAAGAATGATTGACAGTTACTTTCTGGACAAGTAATTGCTCTAAATGTCCCCCCAGCGCGGGTCTGGGGGGGCGGCGGTGGACAAAGCCCTGAACTGCCTTCCCCACTCAGATTGTCTCCCCACAAAGGCATCCTGCTGGAGTTTGCCTTGTAATCCCCTCATTACGGGCGAGGAAAAAGAATTAGAAACAGGGGGAGTGGAGAAGAAAGGCTGGGGCGATGGGGGGGAGGGGGAGGCTTTCCTTCAGCTGTGGAGGCTCTGCCCCAGGGATGGGGTCCGAGGCGGGCGCCCCACGCCTCGGCAGGATGGCGCTGCTGCCGTGGTGGGTGTCATCCCCCCTGGATGGGGACGGTGAGCCGGGGGGTGGCCCCGGTGACGGCCTGTGTGGCCCCACGGGCTCCCAGTGGTGCTGCCAGCAGGGCCCTGCCTGCGTGGTGACCAGGGATGGGGACTGGGTGTGAGGACGGGTGTGACAGCCAGCGATGGGCACTGGGTGTGGGGACAGGGATAGGACCAGGATCCAGCTGGGAGGACCAAGTGTGGGGACCAGGTATGGGTCTGGGGACCCACTATGGGGTCTGGGTGGGGACAGGTGTGAGGACCCAGTGTAGGGACTGGCCATAAGGACTAGATACCCTGAACAGCCCTGGGGACCTGGTATGGACATCAGGCGTGGGAAACAGCCGTGGGGACCAGGGGTGGGGAGCAGCCACGGGGAGCAGCCACAGGGAGTGGGTAGTGGGCACCGTCCATGGGCCCAGGCGTGGGGGTAATTCATGGACGTGGGACTGAGCATGGGGACACCCTGTGGGGCCCAGCTGTGGGGACTGTCCCTGCAGACTGTCCAGGGGCCCTGGCTGTGGGAGTGTGGGGCAGGGGCACCATCCCCTCCTCCCTGTTCCCACTGCCACCTTGGGATCCCTGGCCCAGGGGACTCCAGGAACACAACGATGGGGGTCCTGGGGTGCTCTGGGCAGAGGTGCTCAGTGCTGCCCAGACCCCCCTGTTCTGCCAGCCGAGTTTTGCACTTTTCTTTCTCTGCTCACTTTTGCTTTCTCCCAAAAACCTCTTCCTGCCACCTGCAAATGCTGCCACCCCCGGCCACCGTCTCAGCTTCCTCCCACTCCCTTCCTCTCCTCGCCATGGTTCCCCTTTCAGATGGCAAATGTTACTGCTGGGATTTTGGGCCCTCATCCTGTGCCAGGTGGCTGCTGGCCCCATGCGGGTCCCCACTGGAGCTGCTGTCGGTGGGACTCTGCCCCACCTCTGTGCCCTGGTTTGTCCCTGAGGCCATCTCGGTGTTCCTCACAGCAGCAGGTCCGTATGGCTTCGCTGGCCTCTTCTGACATTGCTCTGGGGACAGTGTGATGCTGTCTTGGGGGTGGTATGCCACCACCCCGGGGACAGTGTGCCACCACTCCACGGCCAGGCTGTCCCCACACCAGGGATGTCCCCTGGGGGCCACGCAGCCCCTGGGGATGGGGTGACACCTGCACACTGTACAGCACTGCCAGGGTCCCACCTGCAGCAGAGGTATGCAGGGGCTGATGCCTTTAGGGGTGTTTGGGGACATCCCTGGGCACAGGGATGACGCGTGGGGCTGGGGATGCAAACAGACACCTGAACCTGCTGCTCCCACTCACCTCAGGCCAGAGCTTGTGCCCACGCTGGCCACCACAATGGGCACAGGAGCCAGGTCCCCTGCTCCAGTGGCGCTCGGTGACTTCCCCCAGGGTGCCCCCCTAGCCCTGGCAGGCCCAGGGAGCTGCTGCCGTGGTGGGACCCACGGTCCTCGGGGCGCCAGGGCTGGTTCTGGGCGCAGGGGGCTGCCCAGCTGCCCGGTTTGGCACTGCCAGCTGAGCGGTGTGCGCGGCACTGGCCCCACAGTCTGCCTTCAGGTGCTGGCTCGCACGGGGGTGGGGGGAGGCCAGCAGGCTTATTTGCCAAATGATTATAATTGCCTTTTAGGAGCAGATAGCAAATTGATTTGCTTCCTCGTTCAAGGCCTGTAATCGCTTCATCACTTTAAAATATTAATGCTATACTTCTTTGCTAGTTTCCCAATTACCCTAATTGAAGGCAAATTGGTTAAGAAGGTGCAATGCAGAGTATCAGGGGGTTTAGTTCACTCAAATGACAGTTTTAAACCTTCCTAATCCTATTAGCGGGCAAAGCTGCTAACGCTTAGAGACGCTGCGTCAGCTTACCGGGGTGGTGGGGCCGGAGGCGGGGGTCGGGGCGGGGGGCGGCCGGGGGCCACTGGCCTCACGTGACCAGCTCGGCCAGGGATTTATCACTTTTTTAGTTCATTAAGAGGCCTTGGGCAGGCGGGGAGGCAGCAGGGGTGACCCAAAAGAGTACTGAGCAGGAGGCAGGTGGCAGCGTGGGGAGGACGGGGGGGTAAGGACGATAAGCCAAGGAGACCTGTCGGAGGGTCCTGACCCGAATCCCAGCCAGCACTGGGAGCCCCCATGCAGCCCCACTGGGAGCACTGGGAGCCAGGCTACCCATCAGGGTGGGATGGGGCCCTGGTACAGAGCAGGGATGGAGGACCCTGTCATGACAGGGTGCATTAGGGACCTTCGTGCCACTGTCCCAGCAGCTGGCACTCTCGTGTCAAGCCCCAGCCCTGGGGAGAGTAGGGAAGTGGGGTGGGAACAGGGCTGCATTGGGTGCCAAGGCTGCTGCCACCCCATCAGGGACCTGGCCAAGGGACCAGTGGGGACACGGACAGCCCCATCCCATGTAATGTGGGTGGATTATTGTGCCTAAATGGGACATTTTGCAAGTTCTGAAGAAAGGCTGGAGAGAGGGGATGGTAGCAATGGCAGGGATGGCAGGGACAGCAGGGCCACCAGACACAAGGAGGCTCCCAGGCATCAAGCCCTGACGTGTCTGTCACACGCTCCCTGGGATACTCCAGCAGTCACCAGCCCCTTGACTGGTACCTGGAAGGGTGGGTGCTCAGAGGGGAACCAAGTGTCTTGTGCACCCAGGGACCTCCTTGCTGGAGCTCCTGCATCTCCAGGCACTCCAGCTGGGGTGGCTGAGACCTGTGGCTCTTGTGACAGTGATGAGCTCCACGGCACAACTCCCACCCCACCTGTGCTGGATTTGGCTGCCCCCTCCCAGCCCCGCCGCTGCAGCTGTGGGCAGCCCAGGGCAAGGCTGTCCCCACAAGCCTCTCCGGAGCAGATGGCCCCGGCGTGGGGAGGACGGAGGCGGCTCAGCGCGTCCTTTCTTTCATGTAAACACAGCGTGACTTCCCTGGTGGCTGCTGCTCTGGCAGGGAGGTGCCGTTGGGGCCAGCACTGGTGGTACATTTTACAAGGGTTCAGCTAGCTGAGTCCTCGGGGACAGGCGACTCAGGCAGATTAGACCTCACTAAAATAGGCAGGTATTAGCAATCTCAGCAGCCCCCAGCCTTCCGGCACAGCAGCGTTTAAGCCAGTGCCACTGCCGAATGCCTGGGAGCAGGGTGCAAGTCCCCAGAGGGGCAAGAGGCAGCAGGGCACCCTGGCCCTGGCCAAAGGGACCCAGGGACCCCCTCACTGCCTGTGCTGGCAGGGGGATGCTCAAAGGGGGTGTGTGTGGTGTGTTAAATGCTGCCACACTCCCCAACTCGTGCTGCCCCCAAGGGATGCCCCAGGGGGGACACCGGCCCCCACTGGCTTCCATGCACTACTGGGGGCTGCTCCAGATGGGGGGACGGACGCGGTGGCCAAGTGTAATGGGCTGGTTGCTGGCTGGGGGGCACATAGGACAGCCCTGCTGCAGTGGTGCCATTGTGTCCTCCTCCCCCGCCCAGGACAGGGTTCATGGAGATGAGAGTTATGGCAGGAAGACCAGACCGGTGCCAGCAACTGCTGCATTTATTGAGCCAAATGGTGCGCGAGGGCCTGGGGCTGGTTCCTGGGGGTGACGGAGTGTCAGGGACCACTGCCCTCCCTGTCTGGGGGCTCACACCGGGACCACCACGAGGAGGGCCTTGGTCAGCATGGCTGGGGGTGGACCTGGGCATTCTGCATCCCAGCACCCACCCAGTGCCCCCCGGAAAAGCAGTGGGGAACGGTTCTGGGGAGGAGAACCCACTCCCGGTGCATGTATTGTGACCCCCACCCCAGGTAATGGCACCAGTACCACCCGCATCCCATCGCTCCCAGGGGGCAGGGGCTGTCACCCGCCGGCAGGGTGGGCAGCGATGCTACATCAGGACACACTTCTCCTTCACCTCGTCCACGGTGCCCAGCGCGCGGTCCCGCAGCGTCGGCAGGTCCATGTCCCGCAGCTTTGTCAGGAAGGCGAAGGCCCCAGCGTCGCCATCCTCCTCCTCCTCCTCCTCCTCCTCGCAGTGCACCATGGCGGCCAGCTCCTGCGGCAGCTCCACCGCGCCGCCCGCCACGTGCAGCTGCGCATCGTCCCGCTCGTCCTGCCGCGGGCGGGGAGGGCGTCGGGGCCGGGGCGGACCCGGGGCACGAGGGCGGGCAGGTCCCCGCGGTGACCGGGCGGGACCGAGGGCCCCGCCACTGTCCGGTGCCGCGTTCCGACGGGCAGGGGGACGCGTGCGGCCGGGAACAGCGGCCGTTTGCTGCCCTCTGCAGGACGCCCCGCCTGTCCCGCGGGAGGCCCGGGCTGCGGCCGTCCCGGAGGATCGGCGGTGCGGGCGGAAGACCCCCGCGGCCCCACCGCAGACGCGCCGGTCCTTACCTGGGCCAGGTGGTACTTGTCCCGCAGGTGCATCCGCACGGTGGCCCGTTCCGCCTTCCTCTGCGCAAAGGCCTTGTCCCGCTCGATCCTGCAGCAGCAGGGCCCGCAGGGTCACCCCCAGCCTCGCTGAGGCCCCCGCCGGAACCCCCCCGCCGCCGCCCTGGCCCCCCGGCAGCAGCGGGGCTGTGCCCGCGCGGGGCCGGGGCTGGAGGAGGACGGGGTGCAAAGGTCTGCAGGAAGGCTGCGATGGGGATGTGGGCACAGGGGCCACATCCTGCCCCCCAGCGCCAGCACCCAGCAGAGGTGCTCGGTAAAGGTGCTCGTTGGAGGCACTTGCTCCTCCCGCGGCCTCTCAGCCCTCGGGTGCTGGGCTGCCGGGTCCCCCCAGCACCGGGAGCCAGGCAGGTGGGACCTTAATGCAGCCCTGTGCTGGCCCCTGTCACCCCTCAGCTCCTGGGTGCTGCATTGCCACCAGAGACCCACCCCTCTGGGGCACTACACCTTGGGGTGCCCCCTTCACGTATGATGCATGAAGCCGGTGTCCCAGGCCTGTGCCAGCACCCACAGGGACCTTCCATGCTGCAGTGAGAGGCGCTGATGGCACCCGCTCTGCCCCTGTCCCTTGCCCTGTTTGCCTCCCCGTCCCTGTCCCACCCCAGGGACAGCCCATGGCAGGTGCGACCCCGGCCCTGGTGCATGAGGGACCCCAATGACCCCACAGCCCCTTACTTCTCCTCCAGCAGCTGCCGCTGGTACTCCTCAAACTCCTCGCGGGCCATGCCGTTGGGCAGCGTGTCCGCCTTGCCATCCTTGGGGGGCTCCTTGGGCGGCTCCTCCTCCCCGCCCCGAAAGCTCTTCAAGGCATTCGTGAAGAAGGAGGCCATGGGTGGGCATCGGTGGCAGCCTGTGCCCCAGGGTGCCCAGTGCCACCGGGTCCCTGCCCGGGGCCAGCACCAGCAAGGTCAGCGGGACCGGCTGCCTCAGGGGCGCCGCGGATCAGGGGCGGATTAAGGCATTAGGAAGGGAAGCCACAGCCACCGAGGTGGAAAGACCTTCCTGTGCTGCTCACTACACCCAAGGGTGTTTGAGGTGGACAGTGGTGCAGGGGGACAGTGGGGTGCTGTCCCATCAGGGCGATGGGGAAGTGGAAGGAGGCACCAAGCCCCAGTGCACCCCAGGTCAGGCTGGAAGACCCCCCATCGCATGGATCCCGCTGCAGGGCAGCACCTGCAGGGTCCAAACCTTCTGGGGGGAGCCCTGCACTGTGGGCACCCAGAGTCACCCACATCAGGACAGGGGGCTTGAAGGTGCAAGAAGTCAGTGCAGAGGAGATGCAAAAGGATTAGCCAAAAAAACCCCAATTGAGGGTCAAAGGACTGGAAGGGAGATGAGGCGGCAGGCAGGAGCACACGAACACACGCACACACGCGTGCGGCCCCATGCCACCGTTAATCCCAGCTCTTCTGAGAGGGTGAGATTGCTTGGAAGCTGACGGGGCTAGGGGCTTCCCACTGCTGGAGGACGTGCCCTGCTCCCGTAATCTATATGCAAGCAATTCCCATACAGACTGATTAAAAGAATAATCCCTGGCTGCACAGAGCCCTGAGGGGAGAGGGGCTGGGCTGTGCGTGGGGCCCGCCGAGGGCCAGAGCTCCTGAGCCCCCCCCAAGCCTTTCCCTGTGCTTTGCCAGGCCCCAAGTGAGGGATAGGCCTAATTTGAGCCCAGAGGCTTAAAGATGTTGTTGAACTAATTTCTTTGGTTTAATCAAAAAGCCCAAATCCGTGTGGTTTAGCTGGCTGCACCCGCTGTTCCCACGCAGGGCCGGGTGGCTGGAGCCATCCTCCAGTGAGCCCAGATGGTCCGTCCTGTCCCCTGTCCCCAGGAGGGGCAGCCTGTAGGGATCCCACGTGCAGCACCTGACATCTGGGGCTGAGCGTGGGGTGAGTGGGGCACGGCCCCACTTGGGGGCTGCTCTCCACATCCCAGTGGGCTGGGGGAAATTGACCCCATGGGAACCTTCTCTGGGCTGTGTGATGCAAAGAAGGACCCATGCTAGGATGGAGGCACCCCAGGGGAGGAGAGACTCCCCAGCTGTTGCCCCATGTCCACCCAGAGAGAGTGGCACCACAGGCCACCCCACTGCCCAGCCACCTCTTGCTGCACTGCTCCCAACCCCACCACGTCCAGGGGACTTCTGGCCATGAGTCCTGGGAGTAGGACAGGGGTTAAACGTCCCTCAGGTGCTTCAGCTCCTTCTGCAGCTTCTCCATGAGTTTCTTGAAGGATGGCCGCTTGCCTGGCTCCAGCTCCCAGCAGCTCTTCATCAAGGCATAGACAGCAGGTGGGCATCCCTCGGGGGGCTCCATGCGGTACCCCTGCTCCAGCAGCTCTGTCACCTCCTTCAGGCTCTGGCAGAATGGAGGAACCAGCTGGGAACACCCCATCCCTGCCTCGCTGGGGGCTTGCCCTGCCCGGGGGATGGTGGGATTTCCCTGCTCCATTGATGCCAAGGGGGTGTGACCCATGCACAGCACTCACCAGCTTGGGGTAGGGCGCTCGGCCAAAGGAGAAGGCTTCCCACAGGAGGATCCCGTAGCTCCACACATCCGACTTGGAGGAGAATTTCTGCAGCAGCAGGAGGAGGGGAGGCTGAAGCAGGCCAGGGGCTGCACTGTGCCCCCGTCCCTCCCCAAGGACAAGACAGGAGACAGCGCCTGGTCCCCTCCCAGCTCCCCCCTCCTGTCCCATCACCTGCACAGCCCTGGGTCCATCCTGCTGCATCCCACTGGAGCTGCCCCAATCCCCACTATGCACCAGGGCGAGGGCTTGTCAGGACAGAGCCCAAATTTCAGGTGATGCAGGGCTGAGCATACCAGGAGCCACCACAGGGCAGGGACGGGTCGGCAGGAGGGGGGACGAGCAGTGGGGACCCAATGGAGTGAGCTGCTTCAGAAGGAACCCCTGGTCCCCTTTCCTTTCCCACCATCACTCACGTTGTGTTTCAGGGCCTCCGGGGCCGTCCACTTCACGGGCAGCAAAGTGGCATCTGCACCCTTGGGATTGACCCGGGCCAAGCCGAAATCGCTCACTTTGGCCACGTTCTCCTCGGAGATGAGGATGTTGCGGGCAGCCAAGTCCCTGTGCACCAGCTTCTTGGATTCCAAGTAGTCCATGCCCTGGGCCACGTCCCTGTCACAGACGAGCAGGGCAGAGCACAGTGTCACCACGTGTCCCCTGGGGCTGCCCAGGGGGATGCAGAGCACTGGTCCCAGCCCAGAGGGAGGAAAAGGGACTTACAGAGCGAACAGAAGGAGCTGCTGGGTCGGGACGAGTGCCCGGCCCCGTGTGCGCAAGAAGTTCACCAGGTTGCCCTGATAGAAGAGGAGAAACATGTAAGGACCAACGGGACATTGGGCTGCCCGGATACTTTCCTCCTGTAATAAATACTTTCCTCCTGTAGTAAAGGGTACTTTCCTGCAGCACCCAGCATCCATCTAACTCAACCCCCAAATGGGGATTTTGTCTCCAAACCTGAGCAGTGATGGGTCCCGCTGGCCGAAGACCAGATGGGCGCTCTCACCTTGCTCATGAACTCCATGACAATGTAGAGGCCATTGTGCAGGATTACACCAAGCAAACACACCAGGTTTTTGTGCCGAACCTTCCTGGAATAGAGGGGATCTGGGTCAAGGGGTGTCTGCTTGTCCCCAGGTCATGGGCCAGGGTTGGGCTGTATCCCCCCATGGGGCCCTCACGTCATGGCAGCTGTTTCAGTGAGGAAGGCCTGGGCAGTCACGTCACACTTGATGTTCTTCACAGCCACCTTCTGCCCCATATATTCACCCTGCAGGACATCTGAGAGGGGACACAGAGGTCAGGCTCAGTCCTGCACCTGACCCTCCATGTCCCAGGCTGACACCCCCATGAGGAGGGGACATCAGGGGATGCCTTTTGGGGAAGCCCACAGCCAGAGAACCTCCAACCCCATCTCACGTACCTCCAAACTCGCCTTGCCCGATGCGGTCTCCCAGCGTGAGGTGCTGCAGGTTCAGCAGCCAGCCAGCTTGGCATGGGCACAAGGGCAAGTTAGTAGGGGTCACCAGTGGGGCCGTGCTGCCTTGTCCCCAAGACCTGGACCATGACTCCCTCCTGTCATCCCCTACCTTTGGCCAGCTCCTCCTCGGCTGACTTCATCCCTGTTTTCGGTTTGGGCTTCACCAGCTTGATGCAGATGGCTCCCTGCTCCTTCATGTAGTGCTGCCGAGGGATGGACAGATGGAGGCGATGCAGAGATACCACATCTGACCCACAAGCTTGGGGTGTGGAGTCAGGAAAGTTGCTCCACGGGACCCCACCACCATCACCACCCTCAAGGGGCCCAGAGTCCCTTCAGCTTGGGCAGCGTGAAACACCACGTTTCCCCCAGTGCCATGATTGGCAGCCCATCTCTCAGCCCTGCTCCGCCCCGAGCACGGCCAGGGAAACACAGTGATGGACCACCAGCGATATGGGATGCTACTGGTGAGTGGGCTGGCAGCTGACAGCGTTAAAACCCCCGGTGGGCACCCTGGCAGTGAAGGGCAGTTTGCAGAGCTGATGCAGAGCGGGAGTGGCGGGACAGCCCTGGTGCTACAGAGTGGGGCTGCTGAAAGGGGAAAGGACCTGCTCGAAAGCAGAAGTTGTGTCTAAATGAGGAAAACATATGAGAGTGCAACTGCCCAGACAGGGTGCAGGGTCAGCAGGTGAGAGAGAGGCTAGAAGGGGATAGAAACACAGCAAAAAGCCTCAATGCCTTTGTGGGGCTCAGACCTCGTCCAGGGTCCAGGGGTGGCAAAGGCTGCCAGGATCTTCATTTTCCAAAAGGCCCTAAGCCCCACTGCTGTGTGAAGCACTGAATGAGCAGGGGTGAGGGGAAATGTGGCCCTGGACAGGGGACCGGGGCTGCTGCTGGCATGGCTGGTTCACAGCAGAGGCCGTCCCCGGGGCATCCCAGATCTGCCCATTGCACCCCAAACTGAGTGGGAACCACAAGCCTTCAGCAAGGATGGAAAATTACACCAGGGAATGAAACCAAATGAAAACCACAGGAGAAAGGGACAGGGACCTGCCACTGCTGTGTAACCCCCTGAGGTTCTTGCCCTATGTCTGGCACTGGTGAGACTCACTGCCCAGGGAGGGGGGTCTCACCTCGATCATGTCAATGAGATTGGAGAAGTATTGCTGGCTGTCGATGCTGAGCATGTTCTCCTTGTGCACCACGTGGTAGTGGATTACCTCCTTGCCAAAGCTCACGCACAGCACGTAGTCGCCGGGGTGTCGGATGGATTCACGCACCAGGAACAGCCCATCCTCGGGGGGCTGCAGCTCCTGCACCGCTTCCACTCCAGAGATCTTTCCATGGAACCAGCTGGGGAGAGGGGCATTGGGGAGAGGGGCCATGCCAGTGGGCTTCCCTCAGCACCAGCAGTGAGATGGGGAGAGCAGAGCCCCTGCCAAAGCTATCCAAACCCCATTGCATAAAACTTCTCCCCATGAGTCCATCCAAGCTGGGTGAGCACAGCTCGGGGTCTTTAAAGCCAGGCACTGGCCCCAGCAAATCCCCTCATTGCCAGAGCATGGCTATGGGCTGCTCTGCCATGAGCTGCCCACCCAAAACCTGGCTGGGGGGAAATGCACTGAACTCATCAGCTGTTGCAGCTCATGGGGGCTGAGCTGGGCCACCATCCCCTCCTCAGGTCCTCCCCAGCTGTACTCACGGCATGAGGCTGAGCTTGGGGTCGACGTGGATGGCGCCACGCTCCCGCAGCAGGCTGGCTGCCACCAGCCCCTCTTGCCCTGTCCCGTTGTGCCTGGCGCGGTACCAGCCCTTGCCCTGGGGGCGAGAGGGTCTCAGAGCAAGGGAAGGAAGGCAGGACCCCACTGGGAAGGTGGATGTCTGTCTTCAGCAGCTCAGCTGATGGCAGTAGCGTCCCATTCCCTCCATGTCCTCCTGGCACTGCACAGCCCCCAAGCACCCATTGAGCTCACCTCCACGGCCTCGATGATGGTGATCACGTCACCCTTGCGGAAGGCCAGCTCCTGGGCCTTGGGCTTCGTGTGGTCATGTTTGGTGATGCATTGTGTCCCAGGGGGCCAGTATTTCTGCAAGGGAGAAGGCAGCATCAGCAGGGACGGTAAAAGCTGCGTGCCCCCCCCATCTCCCACAGCCATCAGGCCCAGCCCCAAGGACCATCTGAAGCCCCAGCTGGTGGCAAGGGGCACTGGGCATGAGTCCCCCTGCACCCCACAGTGGTCCTGGGGGAACATGTCACCTCAGTGTTGGCTAAGGAAGCGTTGGCATCCCTGTGGCAGCCCCACTCACCCTGGACATGGTTGTCTGTCAGCACATCAATGACTCCCTGTCCTCTCCTGCTGCCACCTGCACAGAAGAAACCAAATGGGGTTGAGGAGCGACGGGGCTGAGCTGTGCCGTCCCAGGCCACCACTGCTGTCCTCATAGGCTCCTCTGGCCAACACTGCTCTGTGCAAGCCCACCTATCACCCAGGGCAGCCCCACACCACAGGAGGGAGAAAAAGGCTTAGAGCAAACCCTGCCTGCACCAGCTGTACCCCGGGGACACTCCTACCCCAAACCCAGATAGGAGCAAGACCCTGCCCCTTTTCCCTGCCTTGGAGTCCAAGGACATGCTCCACCACCCACTGGCACCGCTGGCACCACAGGAGCCCATCACCATGGCTGCTGGGTGGAATGTGGTTTTATCAGGAACTTGTTTTTTCACCTCCTGTTTCAGCAACTCCACGTCATCAGGGCCATGAGAGGCACTGGCTATGGGGCCTAGCTGACGTGGGATGCAGCGGGGCTGACGTGGGGGCTACATGCTGCAAGGGACACATTGACAGGCAAGGCTGAGCCAAGTTGGGATCATCACATCTGCTGGCTGTGGGATGATGGTGCAAGGTCCCTATGCTCCCCCTGCCACCAACTTGTCGTGATGGGATGCATGTGACCACTTCCCAATTCAAAATTATGGGTCTTCTCCTTCTGGAGCCCTTCATCCTCAGCGTCACCTCCATGGGAGGGTCACAGACTCATAGCATGCTTTGGGTTGGAAGGGACCTTAAAGATAATCCTGGCCTTGAACACTTCCAGAGAGGGGGCAGCCACAACTTCTCTGGGTAATCTGGGGCTGTGTCTCACCACCCTCATCATAAAACATCTCTTCCTTATGTCCAAGCTAAATCCACTCTCTTTCAGTTTAAAACCACTGTCCTTTGTGCTGTCACTATAAGCCCTGGTAAAAAGTATTACTCTTTCTTGTAAGTCTCCTTTAAGTATTGAAAGGCCACAATAAGGTCTCCCTGGAGCCTTCTTTTCTCCAGGCTGAACAACTCCAGCTCTCTCAGCCTTTCTCCGTAGCAGAGGTTTTCCAGCCCTTGGACCACTTCTGTGGCCCTCCTCTGGACTTGCTCCAACAGGTCCCTCTCCTTCTTATGTAGAGCTGAACACAACACTGTGGGGGCGGTCTCACCAGAGCAGAGGAAGAGAATGCCCTCCCTTGACCTGCTGGCCACACTGCTTGTGATGCAGCCCAGGTCATGGTTGGCTTTCCGGGTGGTGAGCACACGTTGCTGGGTCGTGTCCAGTTTGTCAATCACCAGTACCCCCAAGCCCTTCTCTGCAGGGCTGGTCTCAATGCATTCATTCCCCAGTTGGGGGATTTGCCCTGGCCCAGGAGCAGAACCTTGTATGTGGTCTTGTTGAAGTCCATGATGGGCCCATTCCTCCAGCCTGAAGGTCCCTCTGGATGCGATCTCCTCCCCAAAGTGAATCAACTGTACCCCTCAGCTTGGTCTCATCTGCAGACTTGCTGAGGGTCCACTCAATATCACTATACACACCACTGATTAAAATATTAAATAGCACTGGTCCAAGTATGGATCCTTGAAGGACACCACACATTATTGCTTTCCACTTGGACATTGAGCCATTGACTGTAACTCTGGGTATGGCCATCCAGCCAATTCTTTATCATTGAACAGTCCATCATCAAACCGACATATCTCCAATTTAGAGGTAAGAATGTTGTAGGGTCCTCCTTTTTAAAAACGGGTGTGATGTTTCCCTTTTTCCAGTCACCGGAAACTTTGCCTGACTGCCACAACTTTTCAGATACGATGGAAAGTGACTTGGCAACTACATCAGCCAGTTCTCTCAGGATCCTGGGCTGCTTCTTGGATCCTGTAGATTTATATATTTCAGGTTCTTTGGGTGGTCTTGAACCTGATCTTCTCCTACAATGGGAGGGATTTTGTTTCTCCAGTCCCTGCCTTGAGGTTCAGAGGCTTGAGAGACATGGAAAGAGATTACAATTGAAAATAGGGAAAAAACCCAAGTTGATTATCTCAGCCTTCTCCATGTTGGTTGTCACCAGCCCTCCTGTCTTATTTAAGGGGGGAACACATTTTCTTTAGTCTTCCTTTTCTGGCCAAAGTACCTGTAGAAGCCCTTATTACTCTTCACATCCCTTGCCAAATTCCACTCCGATTGTGCCCTAGCTTTCCCGATCCCACCCCTATGTGCCCAGGCAGCATCCCGTATTCTTCCTAGGATAAATGTCTCTGGTTCCACTGCCTGTGCATTTCTTTCTTACACTTTGGGTTGACCAGGAGGTTCTTACTGAGTCATGCTGGTTTCCTGCCTTTGCCTGATTTTTTTACATATGGGAATTGAGAGCTCTTGCACTCTAAGAAAACCTCCTTAAAGAGCTACCAGCTCTGTCCAGCTCCTTTACCCCTGAAAGCAGTTTCCCAGAGGGTTCCATCCACTAATTCCTTGAGCAACTGAAGTTGTGGATGGTGGGACTCAGTGGGCAAATCCTCTCCTGCTGCCTTAGCAGCACAAGGGGCTGGAGGGGGGACCAATTGTCACCAAGCCTATGTCCTCAGTTGCATTGCCTGGATTGCCACACATCCCCTTACCATGGCATCATCCCCAAACCCACTGCGTTCTTAAAAGTCAAGTCACGGTTTCTGTAAGTTTTGTTCTGATGTCAGCATCCTTCCTCCAGATTCATTTTGCAGTTGATTTCTGTCACTGCACAGCAGATGCTTTCTTTCCTTTGCTAAAGGAAGGTGGGATTTCTCGGTGCTCACAACTCACACTCTTCAGCTTTTCCAAAGGTGCCATCTGATGAGATGCACGTCCCACAGAGGCGAAGCTGCTTCATGCCCACCTTGCTCCTTTGTACCAGAGAACTAGGTACTGTGAAGCTATCCCAGCAGCTCAGTGCTCCTCTCTGTTTCCAAGACCTCAAAACAGCCAGGGAAGCATCAGCTTCCTGAGAAGAAAAAAATCCGAGTAGGGGGAGAGGTGATTTCCTTCATGCACTGGTTTTCATGGTGCTCAGTGAACACAAGAGCTTGGGCAGGGCATTGTGGGGCTGGGACCTGTCCTCAGAAGTGCTGCTCTTGGGAAACTGCAGTTGGCCTCTTGGAAATTTCTAGCCAGAGCAGGATGATGTCTCCCTGGTGCTGCTGGGCTGGGAGAGGCACGGGGGCTCACTCAGCTCCTTGGAGAAGAGATGACAGCCTTTGCTATATTCCCCTTTTGGAGGGTGAGTCACGGTCACTCCTCTGCATCACTGGTGCTAAACCCCAGACTGTCTCCATGATGGCAAGGATCCAAGGACTTACTGTGCCAGTCCCTATCCAGAACAACAATAAAAAAGGGACTATTGCAGCTGTAGCAAGGTTAATGTTAGCACACAGCAGTTTTAACTGTTCCAGGAGCCATCGTTAGCTAGCACAGACACCCTCTCACCCTGCAGCCCAGCTGTGCCACATGTATTATATTGGTGGACTAAGCAGGCACAGCCAAAGTCTGACGTGATTGGATGCAGTTCAGCTCACTTCCAGGATGGTTGAGGACCTCATTGGCACAGAGCTTAAGGACAGAGTCTGCTCCATATCACTTGCTGTGGTACAACCTGGTATGAGGAGGGGCTGAGCCAGGAAGGATGAAATCGGCTCTGATGGTCCTTCATTTTCTGCTGCTCCAGGACAGTAATTTCTGGTGAAAAGAAGCAACTGTTTGCTCAGTCTTGCCCCTGTGTGCAGAGAGTGGGTGGTTCTTGTAAAGGGACTGATCCTCCACTCTGAGCACCCAAGGGCACAGCTTCTCTTCTGCCCAGCTGACTCTCAGAGTTCTGGACATGCATCCCCCCACAGATACCTGCTTCTGGCAGAGCCTGGAGACTGGCCAGTGCCTCCAGCCACCAGCGGGCAACGGCAGTGAACCACCTTCCTCCCTGTGCCACTCACATGCCTTGTCCGAAAGAAACTATTTGTTCTTGGAGATGTTTGGTCCATGCAGTTCCCATCACTGGAGTGAATGTTCCCACACGCAGGATGGGTGGGCAGAAAGCCTAGGAGGAGAAATTTGTCCCCCTCTTTGTTTTGGAATTGTTCTACACTTTTTTTTTGATCAGTTAACCTGAGTATTTGCAATGAGGACAAGAAGTACAGAAACACAGTGAGGTTTGATGGAGCCATCCCAACCCTGAACTGGAGAGTTCACGCTTGTTTCCAGTGCACAGAGTTACCCCAAGACACGGTGGCAAGCTCTGCACTGAAACCGGAGCTGGGTGCACTCTGCACACACCTTTGAAAGAGAAGCTGGAGAAGTTTTTTTATAAACACCCGGCCACACCAAATAGCAAGTACAGCTCTTTTGCTGAAAAACAGGTGTCACCTAGCCATTTCCCCCACTGACCCCCACTTAATGCCACGCTGCCATGTCCATTCCTCTCCGCTGGCGGAGCAGACACGACAACACGTCACCTGCTCTCAGCAACTCTAACAGACCCTTAGACTTACCTCCCAGCAACGTCTATGCAGGGCCTTGGGGGAAACGATGCCTCAGACTCCTGTACTCAGATTCCTGAATTCCTGGAGTGTAAATTCTCTTTCATATGGAGCAGCAAAGCCTTATTTTCAAGGGCATGCTCCCAGAAGAGCTACTGCGTTATTTCCTGATTTCTCTTCTGGTAGGGCTGCAGATGCAGTGTCCCAGCGGTCCTAGTGCCTGTCACCCGCTCAGTCAAACATTAATCACAGATGACTCATTGTTTGACAACACTTACAACAACTTTTACCCTTTGAGGGCACAAGTACACACCCTTGCTAGAAATGAACTGGACATCATCAGATTCTATATCCTGCAGCACTCTGTAGCACTCCCGGAAAATTAACGATCCACTATTCAAATAGGGAGGTTTGCTGTTGCTACCTCGATTGCCATGATCAGAGCAGCTACCTGAGGAGCGGGTGCCCATGGTGGCAACAGCTCTCCAGGGAGACTGAGACTCAGGAGATGATGTGGTGGGATCAGGGATCCTGAAGTCTGATCCTGTCACAGCAATCTCCTGTTAGACTTGAGGGGGATTGATCCAGGAGCACGGCCACACCTTGCTGCGCCATAGGGCATAGGGCACAGGGCATGATCTTTTGAGGTCCCTTCCAGTCCCTAACATTCTGTGATTCTGTGAAAACACAGACACATTGGAGGCTGGAGCAGGCAATTGCAGAGAGACCTTTAAATGAACACCATGTTCAAATGGTAGTGGCTTATCTACATCCTCCAGCATCCGCAACTACTGGGAAGGGAATAATCGCCTCCGCAGCTCACCATCCCAGCCAGAAAACTGGAGGCAGGTTTTGCACTAATGTTCAACATTGCCAATATTTCAAGTAAAATGGTGAAAAAGAAAAAAAATGTAATTTCAGGCAAACACCATACTTCATTCAGATGTCTTGGGGTGGGGGTGTTTTTTGTATTTTTTTTGTTTTGTTTTTAATAAAATGGTGTTCAAGTCTTCAGAAAATACTGGCAATTCAAGGGCAAAGGCAATATAGAAGCAAATTATTTCAAACTAGCCAGTAGTTTGAGCTCCTGGTTATATTTTTCCATCAACAAGCAATTTCCCCAAGCCATTTGAGCTGCTCATAGGATTCTTGGGACGTGTGTTCCCAGGAGCACTCCTTCTGCTGTCCTCTGGGTTTTTAAGGACAGATCCTTAGATACCAGTCTGTTCAAGCTTGTGAATAAACACAAGAGTACATCCTTGCAGCCCCTGTTCCCCTCCTGGGGCTCAGTGTCAGATCTCCCAGGGTCTGCATAGCATTCTCTGCCACAAACAGATGTTTTGCACTTTTAGGTTTTGCCACATCCGGTTGTCGTTACAGACATGACCACGGGCCAGAGAACTCAGCATCATGCACAGGAACAACTCAGACTTAACAAATGGACTTTCCCTGTCCTACTGTATGACCAGTAAAGAGACTCCCACTTGCTTCTGCCAGAGCTGGTCTCCCCCTTTACATGTCTGGGCACCTATCACCCAGTCAGTGCCTCAGCCTTTAATATATCAATCCTCAAAACTGTTTCCTTTCCTTCTCTGGTGCAACAAAGTGGATACCTGCCCTGCATGGCCTGGTTCAGTGTGGTACAGCAGGATCATCAGGGTGTCCAGGTCCCTCCAACACAGCCAACTGAGCCAAAACATCAAGATTATGTAGCACACTTCCAAAGCTGCTGGGTAAGCATGCATTGTATGGGAAATGTTTTTCTCACATTTTCTCACATAAAACTGGGGCTTTAACCACTTTGCCAGTCTTCCTCCTGGCATCCTTCCTTTGGGTCAGGGAGAGTCAGGCTTGTAGTCACAAGCACAACATCCTACAGAACAAACTGTTGAGCAGTGCCATTCCTGGTAAGATGAGAGTTACCCAAGGAAGGAGAGGCTGGAGCAGGATGGAGGAAGGACAGGCAACAACATTCATCAGGAACAGCAGCACGTTTTGTACAGAAAAAACAGCTCCTTACTTCTTCGCACAGAGACTTGGGCATTAGCAGTCCAGAGCCTGCAGGCTCTCTCTTGCTGACAGAACACCCTTCAGCCCACACTGATGATTCAGTTGAATTCACCAGAAATGTGCCTTCTCAGCCTGAGGAACCTGCCCTATATTTCAAGCCTTTAAAAAGAGGATCAGAAAATGGCAATACGTCACAAAAGCAGACAACTCTTCCCTACCTTGCCTCCACAACGGCTCGGGGGGGATTCTTTTTACTACTCCTTTTAGCATCTGAAGCCAAACATCCAGGTCCCTTCTGGCTCTCTCTGCAGCCAAAGGAAAAATGGGCACCTCCAGAGTGCAACTCAGCTGACCTGCTTTCAAATGCTGACCTTGAGCAAGCCAACATGTCCAGCGGTGCTGTTTGCTTCCTAAGGGCAGCATAGGATGTCTAACTTGGTCTTTGACATCCAACCTCCAGCATTTAAAGAGAATATCATTGAGCTTACATGCCCCTTTTCATAGCAAAGATTCATATTGCAACCCAAGAAAACTGTTAGGTCATTGGGACAGAGGATCATTTGAAAAGGTATTTCACCCTAGATAATGGCTGGAGCGTTAGATGACACCTTAACCTTAACCTGCTCTGAGCAGCCATACATACCACTGGCTTCAGATGCCATTACATACCCATATGCCATGCACACTGCATTACCAGGAGCCAGACTGATGCCTTCAGGAGGGATTTGCCTCCATCCCCAGCAGCCCCAAAGAGCAGCATGGACACCAAAGATGTTTTCACTGAACTGTTCCAGAGTAATTAGCAATGCACAAACTTACGCCCTGGCAAGGAGATAGGTTGGGCACGCTCAAGGGATGAGTTGAAGATGCATTGCTACAGCCAAGCACCTCAGTGACACCCAAACCCTGCAGCTGGGGCACCTGTTTCACCTGGACACATCAGGTCTTTGCCGCAGGGTCCATGCTGGTATGTCATGACTGTTTTGGGGGGTGATGTGCAGCACTTAAAGGCATGTTCCACATCTGGGCTCTTGGTCTGCACAGGCATCTATGTCACTTACCCTAAACAGGGACTACTACATCAGTTAAACTCTTCAGTATTTGGTATCATAACTTGGCTTTTATCTCTGGCAGCACTTGTGGCAGTGTCTAATGGGTTTGCTTCCCAATTTCTAATGAGGGAAGCTTCTTGGAGTGGATGCATCATTTTACCCTTTTTTGATCTGACTAAGGTAAAAGGCTAGAAATTGCTCACAGAATTTCAACACTTCTCAGTAGTTCTGTTTTACCTGAAACAGGTGAGGATAACTGTAGGGCAAAAGGAAGATCAGAGTAAAGGCTTTGGCACGATGTTATGGTAACACTAAATGTACAGAAGGATGGCAGCAGCTCCAGCTGGGAGCACCTTTGAGTTCAGAACACACTGTACTGTACTAAATACACCAATGCATCTATTTAAACATTCATGGAAGTGCTGAAATGCATCCCTCTTCAAATATATATTTTTGTATGGCTTTGTCCTGGTTCCCCAGGCACAGTCCCATGGCCAGCCATGCAGGCAGCCATGAGCAGCCCAGAGGCAGCTGAGAGTTCTACTCAAGGCAGCTGACTCACAGGTGAGTCCCACACCACCTCATCATGCTCATGATAAGAGGAGGGAGCTCACTGAGGGTGGAATTCCTTCTGTCTTTGGGGCTCCTCCTGTTGACATCATGGACTGGGCTGAGTAGAACCTTCCATAACAAAACTGATACAACAGTCAACATAAAGTATTCTATTAAATCTGTTTCTACTTCAGCTCACAGGCCTTCTGCCTTTTTTCCTGATTCTCCCTCTCAACTGGGGAAGGAGCATCGGGTGGTAGACTGACTGCTAGGGTTGAGCCCTGAGTACTGGCTAAACATAGACAGGCTTATAACTTTTAACCCGGAATACTTAAAGAGAAACTGCTTTATATCCTCCTCCAAAAAAGTACTGAAGAAACAGCTTTATTTGATGACAAACAATGCAGAAATAACATTTTTCAGTAAGTTCTAAAAAGCCATTGTTCAGAATACTCCAAAAAGCCTTAAGGAATGTTAAGAGTGGTTTGAAACAGAAGTTTAAATGAAGAACACAAGCCTGTGACAATCTGCTAGCTATGGCAGCATCACATAGAACAACAAAAGCGTTGAACTCTCTTTTTCTCCGTTATAGTCTTTTTTCAGGTACCATTATGGTAATGCTAAAGCCATGTTACAGTCTGTCCTTCACACATTTGCTTGGGCAACTTTGCCAAACCCACCAAAAAGGCTCTAAGCAGGCAGCTCTGTATCTCTGTACAACTCTACACCCATGTCCCTGCTCCCCAAAAATAATGCGGAAGTGCAGGGTCCCCACTCCAAAAGGGCTGGGGTGAAAAACCCCAAACCTTTACAACAGAACCCAGCAGCTTCAGCCACTCCAGGCCAGGCTAGAAACTGCCTCCTGTTGGAAGGCAGAAATGTCAAGTAACAAAGAAAATGTACAAAGAATATACACAATACCAGAGGGGGGAGGAATTTTTGGGGTTTTTGGGTTTCTGTTTGTCTGTTTTTTTATTTAATAGTATCTCACTGTCTACCTGTTTTGCTGCAGGAAGAGTTTCTTCTAGAGCAAGGGAGTGGGAGGGGAAGGAGACGTAACAGAAGGAAAGGAACTGTTGCTACAGGCAACTTCACTCTACCACAGTGGTGTCATTTCTGTAGTGATTATAGTACAACTTAAAACTACCTATACTACACTATTGCAAGGAAAAGTTATTAAAAAATCTAAGATATCAGACTAAACCAGGACCTCTTTATATATAAAAATTGGAAACATACGAACACTATTTTATACATGCAGCGTCATTATTAGGCAGCATTTTCTTTTTTGTCCTTTTTTCCACCTCCTTCAACTGTATGCATTAAATGTATTTTTTGAACATGGTAAGGGACCCATTCCAAGTCCCCTGTTTGGTTTGTGGGTTTTTTTTTCTGAAAGTCAGCATTTTTAAAACATGCTAGGAGAAGGAGGAGATAAAATGGTAGCCACTCAACTGAACGGAAGGCAGCTGTATGAAGGAAATGTGTAAAAATCTGCAGTTCTTCCCACACACGCTATGGAAGCTGGAATTTATTTAGAAGATCATCACCACCACACACATCATCCATAGCAATTAAGGTTATATTGCAAACACTCACCTATAGCTAAGGTAACCAGCTACTTTACTTTGAAAATAAGAAATCAAGAATTCAGTGTCCAAGCTGAAGTCTTTATCAAACTTCTGCACTGAGCCACAGAGGTTTCAGGCAAGACCGGCTACAGTAATTTTAATATAGTCTCATACTCGAGTCTCTTTCATCATATTTAACAGGACTAATTGTAGGATTTTAATGCTTGCTTATTTGATATTCGTCAAGAAAGTCAGTGCTTTCATGACTCATGTGGACTACACTTGTATCATCATTGGCCATGTGTCATAAATTAGGATCTGAGGCCCATCTATGCTGTCTGGGGGGTTGCCCTCTGGGAGACTGCAGCAGCACTTCTCTCGGAAGGGCCTCCTCTTGCAATCTTTTTGTTTTGTAATTCATGCACATGTGCCTGTAGAACTGAGATAGGCTTTCTGTCCCATTTTCTCATATCCTCTCCATGGTCTCGTAAGAAAAACCACAGGGTACCCCATGATGTGTACCGTCTCTCTCTAGCAGGCTTCTCAGGGGAGCACTTTGGATGGCAGAAACATTAGGTGGCACAGATAGGAAGTGTAACTTGTCCTCCGCCTGGGACAGCCTATCAGGCACTTTACTGAGCAGTTCTGGGCAGTTACTGGATGGTGTTTCCACAGCGGAGATGCCAGCCCATGAGGAAGAAGATAGATGATCTGCATACTACCCCAATTGAGCGTCCAGGTCACCAATTATTGGTGCCTCATCATCTTTCCAGCTAAATAACGCCAACGTATTGGCATAGGCTGGCAGCATGCTCAACACCCACTTGTGCCACATGAGTCCAGAAACTTTAAGCGTGTCTGGAGCCAGTGGTGTCTGAGGGTCATCCACGTTAGTAAAAATCACCTCCCGCACAGCTATTTCTCTCAGATACTGCACCCCTCTCTCAGTGGCCGTGTGCCTGCTTGGTCTGCACACGACACCATCTCTAAAGTGATTCCTGTGTTTCACACTGAACAGGAGTCATCTCCAGAGACTGAGGAGCCGTGCTTCTCTTGAGAGCTTTATCAATGCTCATGTCTCTTTCTAGCCATCCCAACTGCTTCGCTTCATTGCCTTCCAGTTCTGAGACCTCAGCTCCATTATCCCGGCACTGAAGCAGCCAAGAAACCAGGGGCTCACCTTCATGACGACCATAATCTTGGCGGATGTCTTGTAGCTCACTAAGCAGCAAAGACTGAGTAGTGACTTCTTCCCGACCTGCTCTTCTTGGGTGTTGTCTCGTATATACAGGGGCGGTTGGCACTGGCTGAGTACACAGAGCAGCTGCATCACCGGTTACCAGGATCTGAGTATCTGCACCACTTCCTGTGGGGGCCGAGCTGACTGCAGCGCCCATTGTAGAGGTTGTAGCGGTTACCGAGCACCCAATCCTATGCCATGGTTCCATTTCAAGCAGAGCAAGTAACTGAAAAAAATTGAGAAGGCCTGATAACACCATCAGATTGTCAAAGTGTCCCAAGGGTGTTGCAGAATCACAGTGCCCATCACCAGGTCACTGTACAGTTCTGGGCTCCCCAGTTCCAGAGAGACAGGGAACTTCTAGAGAGAGTCCAGCACAGGGTATGAAGATGATGAGGGGACTGGAACATCTCTCTGATGAGGAAAGGCTGAGAGACCTGGGTCTGTTCAGCCTGGAGAAGACTGAGAGGGGATTCTCACCAATGCACAGAAATATCTAAAGGGTGGGTGTCAGGAGAATGGAGCCAGACTCTTTTCAGTGGTGCCCAGTGACAGGACAAGGGGCAGCGGGCACAAACTGGAACCCAGGAAGTTCCATCTGAACACAAGGAAAAACTTCTTTCCTTTGAGGGTGGCAGAGCACTGGCACAGGCTGCCCAAAGAAGTTGTGGAGTCTCCTTCTCTGAAGACATTGCAAACCCACCTGGACGCCATCCTGTGCGACCTGCTCTGGGTGACCCTGCTCTGGCAGGGGGGTTGGACTGGATGATCTCCAGAGGTCCCTTCCAACCCCACCAGTCTGGAGTAATATGACTATGTCCAAAGATGATTTAACACTTGGAACAAAAGGGTTTTAGAGATATTGGCTTGAACAGTTAAAATCAAATTCAACTGTGGAATAATTTTCATGAATACTTCAAGAAATACACTTGAGATTTTATTCTGCTATACTTAGGTTTTCGGGGGTTTTTGAAGCAATAAAGTTATTCCCCTGTTAACTGTAACATCACTTCAACATCAGTTTAGAGAAAAATGTCACAGAAAACATTTTAAAATGGTTTAGTTTCTCAGCATAGATTAGAATTTTTGGGGAGAGATATTTGGCAAAGCCGAGCAACACACTTACGGTCAGATCACACCTGGGTATCCCAAGAGTTCGTTCACTGCAGTGAACTGACTTAAAACATGTATTTCTATCACAATTTTCTTTCATAAATGTTTGTTTGCTGTGCACACTTCTAGAACATAGGCAAGCTCTGTCATGTTCATAACTCTACAAACCTATCCCACCTTCTGGTGGCTCCCCGGATATGTGCTGCACACGCACCTGCTCCTGAGAGAGAGACATCACAGAGCTCTCATTGAAGCTGGTTTTGAATTCTGCGGGGTTCCTGTTTCCTTGGTTTCCTGTCTTCTGAACAACTCTTTCTTTTTGTGCTTTTGTCATTCTAAGTGCTCCCGGTAAGTCTGCAATCAAACAGGGCAATATATTCATTTCCCTTTCAATGAGGGTACTGTTTTCCTACTAAAACACTAAGTGTCCTCTGAAAATAAATAGAAAATTTCCTGAAACACTCAGATTCAAAACAAAAACACTCCCTTTGGAGCCACACTCAGACCTGTAATGTATAAAAAGCTCATAAGCACTAACAGTTTGATGGATTTCTCCTTTACTGCCTTGCACTACTGTAAGCACTCACATGCAACCTATGCATTTTAGGCTGCTTATACAATCAGCCCAGTCTTGGCTGCAAGACTTACGTACGGCTAAATGTATCTATGTGATTAGCTTTTTGTTGACTGTAGAGCATACCTAATGTAGCTGGTCTAGATACAGGTGACAATATTGTAGGCACATGCGCTTGGTTAGATGCATGTCACCTCACAAAATATGAAGAACTGAGGACCCTTTTGCCCCAACCTACTTATCGTATAAGTTTTCAGTAAGGCGCTGACTAACAATCATAACTAGCATAGAGAGAAGTTCAAAGGGGCCAGGCAGTTACATATTTGCTTCTAAAAATATCTGTAGGAGGTTTAGATGTGGCAACTTCTTGGTCATTAAGTATACTCTTGTAAGACCATATAGCTCTGCAAACATCACATTAAGTAACAGATCTCTCTTTTCTTCCACCAGAAAAAGCAAGCTGTCACTCAGGTTGCAAACTGAGAAAGTAATACAGGTAAGGGGGAAAATCCCCTCTCGAATTTTGTTTCTCACAGTGGAATTCACAGTTGAGTGGGTTTCACATGCTCCTCTTTGGGGGCAGCTGGCCCCATTCCAGGCATTAATGGACCAATAACCCACTGCAGGACAGCAGGCACCCCAGAAGAGGTATTCACAAACTTTCATATAAATTAAGTTAGGAAAGATCAATAAAAATTTATTCTTAAAACAGAAGGAGGTTATCTAACAAGAATCATTAAGAACTCAAGTGAAGAAATAGAATGGTATATAAATTAAAAGTTTGAGACAGCACACATTCATTTCAGTAGGCAGAGAAAACTGTATTTATCATCCAAATATTTGCATTTAATCTGGAGAAGAAAGCTTTTCTCATTACTAAAATCAGTATCAGAAGAGAAAAGTAAAGATTAACAAAATGTGAGTCAGTTTTTAGCACTTCTAGCTTCATGAACAAGACAAAGTTATCCAGCAATTTTAGTTACAAATATATTGCTCACTGTCCTATGTTTTTCAATATGTACACATGTCCAGGAGCTCAAGGAACATATCTTTAGAGTCTCTCAAACCGTGTACCTATTTAACATCTCTCTCACAAAAAAAAAAAACCCTCAGTGATCAAGTAGGCTATTCCACATCACCCATTAAAAAAGGTGAAATAGTAAATCTGTAACAGTTTAATTCCAAATTTTTCAAATTCAGTGCTACAGAAATGTTACTTTTTCTAGCATAGTTTCAAGGAATTAATAAAGATTATTTGTAACCCACAGTTCCTGTCATCAATATGACAGCAAAGAGATATGGAAAAATATTCTTTATGTATACAAGTTACTTCAAATCCTGTTTGGAGACAGGATTATGAAGTATATTGTTATGTTTTCTAGTTACAAAGACACAAAAGAAAGACGTGAAAATCATTTCTCCCAGCTCTTATTTCCACAGTGTCAGAAAATGCATTAAATACAACTTATTTATTAGAACAGAATGCCTGACATGAAACCGATATTGAAGCAAGAAGGCTGAATTCACAATAGCCATTTCATACTGAAGAAACTATTCCCTTTCTCTTTGCAGAGAAAGAGAGGCTTCTCCAGAAAGAGATTCTGAGCAGGAAGCTCATCTCCTTTCATGACTACAGGAAGTAGCGGCCTTAGTTTTTTTAGGTGTCTCATTTGAAAACAAACCACCTGTGCTGCAAGAACTTTAGACTAAACCGTATACATACCCAAGATATGGACACAGGATTCCTGCAGCACTCGCTCAGTGGGCAGTATGAATCCCTGGCAGCATGCTGCAGCTGAGGAGGCAGGCGCTGGCTGGGGGTCCTGCTTGATCTCATAGTCCCTTGCAGATGTTTGTTGTTCATAACTGTAATTATCCTGTATACAGAATTCCAACAGAAAACCAAAAAGATTAGTAAGACAGGCTGTAATACAAAATAGTTGGTTTTAATTGACTGATGTGGCAGATGGCAGACAATTCACAGATCTACTTTATTGATGTCTGCCTCAAATACTGCATAGTAAGATTTCTTATAGAAAAAATACCTGTGATGTTTTGGAGGTATTGGCAGGGAGCAGGAAGCAGGCTAATTCTGCCCACTCTAAGAGAGCTCAGCTGGAGGTGCAGGGGAAACAGTGGGAATCATTGACAATAACTCTGGACAAGAAGGCAGTTTTCATTTGCCCCCATGAAAGGTCTCATTCCAATTCCACATGGTACTCAGTTTGAGTCACCCCAAAATTAGGGTATGTTGTGAATTTTTAAGACATCATTAAAACATACAAAAACCCATGTTCTTGCTAGTATGACAGATAACCAGTTCAAAACACATATTCTTGCAATACAGAGAAGAAAAAAAAAAAAAAAAAAAGAGTAAGATTTGTTTATTTTGACTCTTTAGAAATACCTAGATCTGGAACACTGTTAAATAAGAACCACATCTTACCATTCAAAAGAAGCAGATAACCTGCTGAAGTCTAGAAGCATTTCTCTGAAATTCATTACAAAGTCAAAGCCAATTCATTAACAGCAATACCCAGAGATACTTATTAAAGACTGAAAGACATTTATTATTTTTTATTATTATTATTATTAGGGGAAAAAAGGACATCCCTCAAGACAATGAGGGTCAGTACAACATGCAACGACTTCTTTAGTCATTCGTTTATCCTGAGAGCTGCCTAGGGTCTGCAGGCGTCCCACCAGGGGCAGGTCAAACCAAACACCCCGGCACCCGGAGTGGCTGTTGGCCACCAGCCAGAGGACATACGAGTCCTCAAGAAAATCCATCTCTTCTCAGTGGTCAGAGAGCAATAGGCACCTCGAGAGGTAACTCAGCCTGGCTATTGCTTTCTGTTGCCTACAGAGGGAGTCTAGACCAGCTTATGTGGGAAGCAAAGACAACTTCAGCAAAACGAGGTCCATACAGAAAAGAAAATCATGCAACAGTGATAAAGCAACTGTGTGCAGTCTATCAAATAGGTAGGATCTGGCAATAAGCACATTCAGGTGTATCCAGCATGGTATCCTGTCTCTAGCAGTGCCTGTAAGTAAACGCTGAAGGAAGAGGCAGTACAAAATAATGCCTTGCTTCAACTGTCAGCCTGAGAATATCCCAAGCCTGACAAAATTTGTCCTTTGGTAACTCTCAAAACACCTCTCAAATACTTGCTCAGCTGCCTTTTTCCCCCCCTTTACCTTTCTGCAGCCACAGCATCCTCCAGCAAGAGTCCCACAGTTCCACTGCCTATTGCAAGAATACTTTGATTTGCTTTGAAGCTTGTTCCTCACTGCTTCGCTTCTGAGCTTGAGCTCATGTAGTACTGGAAGACACAGTGGACAGTCAGTTCTAATCCAGCTGCTTCATGCCACTTCAGATTCTATAAACATCTAATATCTGCTTTAAATCATCTCTCCCAGGCTGAAGAGTCCCAGCCCACGCAGTCATTCTTGCTGTGGAAGCTGTGCTCTGCTTTTGATCATCTCTGTCATCAGCCTCAGGCCCCTTCAAAGTCCTACCACGTCCTCTCCAAGACAAAAGGAACAGAGAACTGCATGCCATCAGTATCCCAAGCACAGGCAAACCACAGTCATACAAAACAGCAGCATAATGTTCTCTGTCCTCTATTTTTTGTTCTTAATGTCTAAGATTTGAAAAACTACTGCTCAACACTATCATAAACTCCAAAATTTTGTTCCCAGGTAGTGATAGCCAGCACAGCTCTATGCTGTGGAAAAGCTAGGACAGTTTTCCCCCAAGTTTTACTTTTGTACATTAGCTATTCAGTCACGCATAAAGTCTTCCTATATTTCCTCATGTTTTGCCCTACATAATGTCAGATTCTGTCACCTCACTGCTCTTTTTTTTTTTTTTCCAGACAGTGAATATACTGACCCACACTTCACTCTGCAAAGTCTGAAACCACACTGTGCAACTCCTGCCACACTATATTGCCACGGTAACCTGCTATAATCTGGCAGAAAACATCTCCTCACACAAGTGAGGAATTTCAACACACAACCAACCCACATCTCTGCATCTCAAACCAATTCATTCCAAATTTCACTGCAGTTCTCACTGACATTAATGCATAGAGCCAATAGTGCACTAGATCCCAGCACCTCCTACAGTCAGGAAATTACGATTCAGTTATTATAATACTTAGTATAGAACTGTAAGTGATACAGGTATTCTGAGAAAAAACCCCCACACGTACAATTCTGTTTTCCTAGCGGTCCATGAAAACTATGAGAGTTGCACAGCCTTCAGCATCAGAAGGGATTTCTGCCTGTATGAACCATTCCAAGAGCTAATCTGGTGGGCCCTATAATTTTCACTCCCATCTATACTACAGCAGTACATCCAGCATTTCTGATAACTAAAATCCATAATATTTCTAGCTTAAAAAGCTTCATGACAATCTTGGTTTGGAGTAAGAATAAAAAGAGGCAGTTATGTTTAGGTCATCAGGTCTACAGACTTGCTATCACTGGTGTTAACCACAGACCAGCAAAAGAGCTGCCACTTTGGGCAAGGAGGGCTTATAACCAAGCAACTTGTTTGTTACGGGAGGTGGATAATGGTCCTGGTCTCTCTCTGTCCTCTGCAGTATGTCTCATCACTTTTGTTACCACAGAGCATCTAGCAAGGATTATCAGTATTTCCTGCTCAAGCACAAGTGAGCTCAAGCTCCTTGGCAGCTGACAGGACTCATTCCTCCTTCAAACACCCTACCCTGCTCTTGGCAGTTATCTGTTGCTTGCCCCTACAAATACATCCTTTGGGTTAGGACAAATGCTTGAACTGTATTTTCCTTTTATTTTATTTCTTGTTATAACTCCACCTTGTCATCTTCATGACAAAAGATGAACTAGGTCACAAATAAGTATATCAAATGCTAATAACAGAATGGGTTGGAGATGTTACTGCACAGTTTGTATTGACGGTCAGTCTAGGAAGTTTTCGATACTCTCAAAGCATCACAAATTGACATTTTTACTTCAAGATGTCAAATCTACTCCTTTATCAGAGCTACTAATCTGCGCCCAGTGAAGATAAGCCTCACTTTTTCAGCAGGAGAATAAAACATTGATGCATCCACACAGACTAAAAGGTGCTGATGAATCCATTCATCCTTGATGCCAAAGCAGAAGTATACCTATAAAAAAATCAAAAAGCTCCCACAAGCTCCATTGTCTGCTGAAGTGTTCTCAGTACACAGATTAAAAAAAAATCAAAGCAAGTCCCTAGTTAAGCAAACTCCCAACCAGCCTACTAGTACAAAGCCACAAGACTAAACAAAAGATCTGTTTTTCTTCCCCTCAGAAAGCATTAGCGATGTATGTGTATAGTAAATCACATGAGATGTAAAGACAATGACTAACTTCACTATCTTTAAAGCATGAACATTATCTTTAAAGCATAAGAGCAGAATACTCTACTGAGACAAAAGTCCCTAGGAAATGCTGATATCAGCTGCACTTTGCTCTCTGGTAGCAGTCTCAGCAAGCAAGGAACAATAAAACGATTTTGACAAACTACTGCAGAAGCAGTACCACAGAGATTCTATGATTCTAGTCTGAATTTCTGTGTTATACATGCTCATTTTACAGGTACAAACCCCCTCCCTTTAAGGAGCAGGCCTGAAAATTCAACCTAAAGTCTCAAAATTAAACGCTGTGCAGAGTCAAGGAACAAACAGACCAGAAAAAAAGTTCTGGCTACCAGAGAAAGGTAACCTCTTGGGACGTAGTAACCGTTTAAATCACAGTGGTTAGTTCAATACACTCCAAAACTGGCACTTCTACTTTAAGTAACAAAAACCCTGCAAAATCTTCATAACTTCATACTGTGCCAAAACAGGAAATTCCTAATTTAATTCACCCAGAGCCCTCACTGCCTACAAGCCACATCCCTTTTTTCCTGATGCAGCCCAAGTCCTTATGGTGGACATGTCTGTTTTACCTGCTCTATTGGGCAGACTAATAGCCACAGGTGACTAGAACTAATTCCTCCTAAAATGATAAAAAATCCTGGCTCTAACCCAGGAAATAAACACAATTGATGAAAGCTCAGAAATACAACAACAATGTATGCATGCCATGTAGCCACTACCTGAACTGTAGTGCTGCTGGCAAGGCAATCTCTGTCAGGAATCCCAGGGAATTACTTGCCATAGCCTAGACCAAAAGGTCAGATTAATTAGTCCTGAGGCACTGCCTGTTACTTCCAGAGTTACCTGAGGAGGAATACCCAGCAGTACAATATAAGTTAACTTCTACTGTTGTGCGGCAGTGGAAACTCCAGAATTGTGTTTTCATTATCCCATCACCCAAAATCCACATTTGAATGGGTAAATGAACTGTGTAGGCATGAAGAAAACTGAAGGTAGTGACAACTGAATCTTTCAATTAAAGATTAGACACACAGATCATAAAGAATCTTAATCATTACTGTCTTGACTGTGCAATTAGTGGAAGCAAATACCATGAATACAGGTTGCCAACTAAAACCTCCCCAGGTATTAATCCACGGCTCCTTCCTGAAAGTTTGGTGTTAGGACAGGCTGGGGAATAAGTTCCTAGTGCCGAGAGGCACAACCACAGCCTGGCCCTGACTGCGTCTGAGGCGGCCTAGAGGCGACCATCCAACGGGCCTGACGGCCACGCTGGAGGAGATGCCAAGGTGGGAGCTTGCTCTACAGTACAGCTTGCTCCACTGATGGGATATGATTAAACTCTAGATGGCTGAGTCCTTTAGAAAAAAAGGAACAAGTAAGGAAAAGTTTAATTTAACAGACCCAGCTTCCACACGTAAAATTTCCCAGTACCACATTTTAATATCGCCCCACAGGCCAGTCAGTTTATGAAGACCAACGAATACAGCTCAAGGCGTGATCTAAAATTAAGGCCACAACTGGTTAGAGGTGGAACTAAGGTAAAGTCACACAACCAAGCCAGAAAATGCCAATCATAAACAAATAACTGTTCATTTCCTAGTAATTAAGGATCAGTGTTACTTCAAATTGCTAAAGGGCTTTTGCCCAGTGTGACAAGCCTGACACTGTTCCCTTATTTAGTACATTATAAGTTAACAATTAAATGCTGAATTTTTGTAGGTATTATTTCAATCACAAAAAAAAAAGCTGCTTTTTTTGGTTTGTTTGTTTTTTTTTTTCCCTGTGTGACCTGATCTAGATATTCCTGCTCCAGCAGGGGGATTGGACTAGATGATCTTCTGAGGTCTCTTCCAATCCCTAATGTTCTGTGATTCTGTGAAACCAATAGAAGCTCAGGCTCCATGAGTTACCATAGCCAGTGCTGATCTCTCCTTCAAATTCTACCTTGCAAGTTTTATCACAGACCTGATTTCAAAAATGAATACATTCTCTTTTCATATGTCCTTAAGCCATTAGCTTTCAACCCTATTTTGGTATTCAGAAATTTGAGCTTGCTGTTTGATTTAAATTAAAGCATGAGCCATTCAATGCAGAGAAGCTAGTTTACTGCAGTGGGGAAGCTTATGCCCTGGAGATCCAAAACTGAAGGGAGAAAAAATACTAAGGATTATTAGTTGTAACAGCTGACAGAACAAGTTCCCTAAGATGGTTTCAATTGTACGAGGAAAACTGACTCAAGAACTTGCTCTAAAAGCCTTAATGAGATCCTGCACTTTCTCTCCTTACCAAGGAAGGCAGAAACTATTAGAACTTTCCTCCTTTTACTATACCTCCATTGCTTGTGCATACATTTCTGAAGCCATGGTTCACCTCAACATCCAAAGAACTGAGCTTTTATTTTTAAGAAGTCAACATTTGCAAAGATTTTTTTTTTAATAGTTTATAATGTCACTTGTTTCCACACTTAGTTATTTAACTGCATAGGTGAAGTTATAGTAACAAAGTTACTTCTTCCAACTTCAGAAACTATTAAAATGGAAAGTCACTGGCAACAGCTTATATTTAAATGGAAATATTTTAAAATTTGATACTATTATTACTTTAATAATTATAAGCACTATTTTCCATTCAGTGAGAAGAGCCTTGAAGACAGAAACAAGAACCATCATGCCTTGTAAAGAGATATCAAAAGATACTGAAGAATTCGTACACTCAAAAATTCATAAACCCAAAGCATCATGCAATAAGTCTTAAAAACCTAACAGCTCCCCATCCTCATCAGAAGCAGAATTTTGTCACTGAAAAAGAAAGATGAATCTACATAGTGGCTTTGATTTAAGCTTATTATCAGATCTAGCTCTTCAAATAAACTAAAACTTTGAAGTGCAGGCATCTTCTAGAGAGCAGGCAAACACTTTTTTAAAAAAAGTAATGCATAGACAAAGATCTTTAAATAATTTATTTTTGATAAAAATTTTGTCACATTGGCTCCCCCCCCCCAGTACTATTCTTAAAAGATGTCTTTAGAGCATTAGCTTCCAGGTAATTAACTAGCAAACAGCAAATATAAAAAGCACCGAGTACACAAGCTTAACCCATAAAGTAGGGAAAAAATATTCTGTATTGCTACTAGCTAGATCTTAAAGCATCATGATTTCACAGGAGCGACACTGACTTTCTTCAGAAAAGTACTGCTCACCCAGTTCAAACTATATTGAACTTTTTTCTCACACCATATCATACAGGCAGTAAAGTAACACCTACATCTGCTGCTAAACTTGGATTAAAACACGAGAGGTCAGGTTAGAATGCAGCAGACCACAGTCACAGGACATCTAATTACCAAGTCATGTAAGACCACTTTAAATGCACACATGCTACAGCAAACTCAGCAGGGCTGGGGGAGGAAGGACAGGGAGAGACCTTTCAGTATTGACCCTGGGATGTAATGATATCATCTGAAGGCCATGCTTGATATGCCTGGGGCCATTCTGAACTGGTTTCAGTCATATCTAATTGAATGCTCACACATGACCATGATGGCTGATACACCTGACTTAAACTGGGTATGAATTTTCCCTGGGCCAGTTTTGATTCCAGTACTACTCAGCATCTCTAAGCTGTTCTTGGGAGAGATTTTTGAGACAGGCCTTGGGTTGTTGTTGTTGTTGATAGGTATCACTTGTCCATTATAACACCCAAGATACTCACGACTAGATGACTAGAATTTCTGAAAATAAACACTTTAAAAGGCATAGATAATGTGGATATGTGTGAGCAGACATCCTTAGACATCCCACCTATTCAGAAAAGCGTTCAGCATGTAAACATATCCAAAATGCAGTGCTGGAACTGCTGGATAGCTACACATCAGCTGGCACTTTGATCAGCTGACTGACAGAAAATCCCCGAAGACAGATCTTGCACTTCATTGTGTAATGTATTAAGCTCAAGGATTATCTGAAGCACTTACCTTGAAAATGAAAAAGTCTACATGTTTGGGGATAAAACCAGATCAAGGCTACATGTTGCTTCACTAAGTATTGGCTGCAAACTGGTATGCTTAGCACCACAATTATATTACCCTTTTCAGCTGGGATTCTGAGCTAATTTGATGCTCAAGCTTTCACCAAACTTTGGTGTCCTATACAGGCTCATGATACTACAACACAAGACTCAGCAGGGCTTTGATGTTTCAAACTTCCAAACACTTTAAGGTATAGGCATGCCTTCCTCCATAAAGTCCTGGCATGGAGAATTCTTTGTTGATGCTGTTGAAGTTTGTGAAGATTGCATGATGAATGTATATTTTAATGATAATGAGACTTTACAAAGTCCCTCTTAGAATTTTGAAATACTTCCTTGAAGTATGAAGACATTCAAAGTCTGATAACACAGAAATTCTGGAGTGCTTTATTGCTTCCATGGTTGGTGATAAGAGACACTTAAGGCTTGCAAAAGTGCCATAAATGTTCAAGCCAATTAATTACTTCCTAAAACCTGGGAGATTCCTTAGGCATTATGGTGTTCATATTGCCACATTTTCTGTATTTAAGACCATCAAGGATACATGCTCTGGAAATCACAAGTCTCTGCCAGTGAATGAAAACCATTCATGTCAAATGTATTAAAACCAGAGAGCATTATTTAAGCATTGTTGGTGGGAGTCCAAACAATCTTAGTGCCAAGTTTGGCAGCAGTATCAATGGACGTACCATTGCTGATGCACACAAACTAAATTTGTGTCTTCAGTAAGGCAGTTTCATCACTGTAGACATTTGAGCCATATGAGAACAGGCCAGTAAATCTATTTCCGTGTATTTGGTTTTGTGGCAATAAATGCTCAATCCCAAGCCTGACAAGCCGCTCTCAACCAACCATTCTTTGAGCACACATCAGGCTCTTCCTAACTCCCTACTACTAGTTCATACGTGGACACCTGAGCAGTAGGTTTTGCCAAACATTCCAAAATATAGAAAAAACAGGCACTTTTCCCAAGTTTTTGGGGAAACAAAATAAGTAATTCAAACTGTGTTCACTATGCATTTTAGTATTGCTTAACATCACCCTAAAATTTAAAGGGCTGGAAGATGATGAGAAGTGTAATTACTGACAGTTGGACAAAGTATTTTTCACACCAAGTTCAGACTATAAAATGAGGTCAGTCAGATTATCTTTCAAAACTAAACAAGGTTACAGAACGCAGTGAGGTCTCATGTCCAGGCCAGAACTAGTGAGCAACACGCAGAAGTAGCAATTTACACTACTACAAAAAAACATGTACTACTTGGCTCCTATACACTAGAGACAGGAGCAAATGAAAACATGCTATCAGGCATCACTGCAAGCTATTATGATTTAAAAAGGAATCTGAAGTGTCAAAACTTAAACATATAATCAGATTTGCCACAAAATATCCCAAGCACTTCCCAGTCATTTACTTCTCTATTTAGTCCAAGATATGTAGCAAAATGGAAGATTATAAAAATGGTTATCAAAACTTCTAGATTTTAACTGCAATAGAAAATTAACAACTCACTGGACAAATAGAGCTATGCTACAAAAAAAACACTCTGTCAAATTAAACAGTCTACATAGACACCACTGGTATAAAACCATACACAGCCATAACCTTCACAAATGATGAGCTTGGAATAAAGATGACCATTGGCAACCAGAAAAGCTTCCATTTTGCCTCCTTCCATTTTGTTGTTTGACTGTGGAGGTATTTTATCCACTACCAAATTTTAAAGGAGATTTATTTCAGAAACTAGGCTAATACATAGTGTGACTGCTGCACAACAAATCTGGGGGAGGGCAACACTCACAAAGGCTATTAATACACAAAGGAAAAGGGAAATCAAAGAAGAGAAAAATCAGCTTCAATAATGACTATTAATTGTTGTTATACAACTGCAAATTTATCTGCCCACAAGCGATTAAGCGTGGCTAGTTTAATTAGAGAAGCTTGGTGCAGACAAACCTGAACCAACACATTCACCAGCCAGCGTGCCCACTAGCTTCAAAGCTTGGCACAGTGATTTCCACTGTTTTCTGCGCTGGTCTGAGAAAGGTCAGATAAGTTCTACAACTCACTGAAAATTTAAATGGGCGTGATCTTACCACAGCACAAGGAAGACATAATTCACCTCACAAGTGAAATGGCAGCACAGGCAGAATGAAAAATAGCAGTTGCAAGTAAGCACAGGGAAGGTAACTCCAGTGGGAGTGAAATGACAACTGTGACTCCATCCTCCTGCAAACCACCAGGAGAAGATGCTTCTGAGGAGGACAAACCACTCCCAGAAAGTGGATACCATCAGACCAGGTCTCTGGAGAGGAAACGACCCTCAAGTACAAAGACAGCTGAATACCAGGAAGAGTGAGCAGAGTGTAAGGAAACTCCAAGAAAAACCAGAAAGTGTTATTCAGAAGGCTGCTGATGGTGCAGCAACAGAGGAGCCCTCAAGTCCAGGTAATGAGATCACGGCACGGAGCCACAAGCCAAAAGACGAGCAAAGGGGCACGGTAGGTAAGCAAGGCCTTGGAGAAGTGCCAGGGAGTTTGCTGGAAGAGGCAGGGAGCCGGAAGGTAACGGAGGTCCAGGGCTGAGACGCCGAGCAGGGAAAGCCACAGGAGAGGGGGAGGGTGATCTCCCAAGGGCAAGGAAAAGCCAACGAGCACTGAGAGACCCTGGAGCGAAGGAAATAACGACCCTGTGGAGGCCATGGAGGCAAGGCTGCACGGGAGCCAGGACACCTTTCAGGAGGGAGAGACACTTAACAAGGGCAGAAAATCTGGGAAGAGGGAGTTCCCCAGCACCTGCAGGATGCACACAGCCCCCCGAAAGGAAGAGAGCCTAGCGGGGAAGCAAGGCAGAGCCCCAGAGACAGGGGCACCGCACCAACTCTCGGGGCTGCCCCGGAGGGTAAATAACACCGCCAAGTCACCTGCGAGCACAGCCCCACAGCCACAGGACGCCTGCCGCCATGTCACCGGCCCTGAGGGCCTGGGCGGAACGCGGGGGGGGGAGGGGAGCGGCAGGGGGCGGGGCCGGGTCAGCCCCGCGGCTCGGCCGCTCCCGGCCGCCATTTTGCGCGAGCCTCAGGGCGGAGGGGGCGGGGCTCGGCGGCGCGTGCTGCGGCCCGGGCACAGGTGAAGCGTTTCTGTGAAAGCAGCGGGTTTTGCATAACAAGGGAAGCCGCATAAAAATAAGGAAATGAATTATTAGCGCTGCTGCCCAGAGGCTCTCAAAGAGCCTGAGGGAGCCTGGAGCCCGGCACCGGCGGGCGCTGCCCGCGGCCTCTGAGCCGGGAGCGCGTACAGCGTGTGACAGCTCCGCGGCAGCCGCTCGCGGCCTGAAGTTTCTGGCCGATGTTTGTTCACGGCCGGTTGTAACCGTGTGTCCTGTGGCAGCCACTCCTGTGCTCGCTGCCCGCTCTGCCGCCCGGGACGCGATGCCGAGCGGGCCGGACCCGCCGTTTGCAGTCAGCTTCTGCCGTGTCCCAGCGCGCCGGGGTGTGCCTGTGCGGAGCCTGGTGTCCCCGGTGCTGCACCGCCGTGAGGTGGTTCCACCCGCACTTCTAAAATTCCGCTCTGCCGTGGAACCTCCAGACTGACAGGTTTGTGTATCGCGCTGAAACACTGCGGCAATGAGCGTGTTTCAGCAAAATGAGAGAGTTCCTTTAAACACTGACATACAGTTTAATGGAGGAATGCCTCCTAACTGACATCGCAATTTTAAATATAGCGTTTATGGTGAGAAATGAAATTAAGAGATTGCAAGTGTGCTGTTAGAAGCATCGAACCTCTGTGCAGTGTCGTCCTGTGCCCGTGGCCTTGGTTTTTGGAGATCTGAGACCCATCTTAGGCCCAAGAGTGGGATTACTTAATTAAAACCTGAATGATACAAGGGAAATACAAAATTCACAGTAACAGAAAGCTGCCATTGATGTGAATGACAAAATTGTGATATTGTGGCTGGCATACATAGCAGCATGAGCAAATAACAGATGCACAAACATCTTTAACGTTTTATGAGGCCCTGAAGGGTATTTCCAGACCTGTCAGGCTTGGAGTTTACATGTGAGGATTCCCCATCTGGCACTGAAAGCTATGATAAAGAAAAAAAGAAAATGGCAATGTTTTTAACATCTCAGTAATTAACCTCCTCGATGGACTCTTCATTTAATGATGCTGACCATTACGGTTTCTTTGGTACTGTGTCCTTTGGACTGTGGCAAGGGCTGGGCTGTTCCTGGTCATAACGTATAGAAGATCAGGAGCCTGTACATAACAGCCCAATATAACAGGACTGTTTGAAGGGGTTTCTGAAATGGGTTCCTGGACAGATAAACCAGATACCAAGAGTGCAACAATGTTGGAAATTTACTATACAAGGCCTTGCCAGAGGCCGTGTCAAGACAGGTAGAGGAAAGATAGATATTGCATTTTCATTGTGTGAGTTTCCATGTGCTGCAGTGTGATTAATTACTAGGTACAGAACATTCACACACACACACAAGGAAATAGCAAAGAATGCATACTTCTGCATACAGCTTTGCTGCTGTGTTGTAAATACCTATCCTTCAGGTGAGATCTCACTGTTTTTCTAGGCTAGAGAAAGGTACATTGATTTTATTTTCAGTTACGTTACTCAACTAAGTAAAACTCAAATTATGAGTTGTCTGTGAATGAAAAATAACATCATACATTTTAATGCAGCAATAGCCTGAATTTTTGGCCAAGGTTGAGTACCTTAACAGATACACAGGATTTACAGACTTGCAAGCTTACAAGTATGTCACACACACGTGTTACTTTGTACCATGGACATTATTGCAGAATACTGTGTTAATGACAAAAAGAAATTTCTTTCTTGCAGAATAGTGGAACTCTACAGACTCCTCCTGTGCAGTGGAAATAGGTGCAGAAATAAAGGGGTGCCCTTAGCTACCAAAAAATCCCTGGCAGTGGACAGAGGGAGAACTCTTGACCAGCAGGTCCCTTAAGGTCGCTGCAGTACTTCTCAGAGCATAGAAGTGCACTGACCATGTCAGCTTCTGCAGATCATCACTTGCATCTCATTTACACAGGAACAATTTGATCCCTTAACCAGTCACGAGCGTTCCTGGGGATCATTGCACAGGGAGGCTCCCGTTTGCCTGAGCTACAGCTGGCACCCTCCACCCATGGGGAGGGAAGGCTCCAGCTCATGGGGAGGAGCTGACCACAAACACCCCAGACGGTCTGTTCTGCTGCATCAAGTCTACCCAAACTTTTGCTACAGGGAAAAACTTGCATTTCTCCTTCTACAGGAGCAGTATGGCAGGACTCGGACACAGGGAGCAATGGAGACGGGACCCATGTTATCTCCTGGCGCCTCCCTAAAACTTCAGCAGGCCGCAGCGGAGCGGGCGGAGGCTGGGAGAGCACCGGCCCCGCTCCTGGCCGCTCCTGAGGCCCCGAGCCACGCCGGTGAGGATCACTCTGGCCACGCCGCCTGCCACCTTCCTGCACCCGCCACCAGCCGCCCCTCCGGGAGCTGCCCTCGGGCCCGCTGAGCAGCTGCAGGCCCCCGCAGAAGCTGCCTGGAGGCCCCCGCGTTCGCTGCCGGAGAGGGACCAAAGGCGGTGCCCGGTGCCCCAAGCCCTTGCCACTAGGCGGGCCGGGCCGAGGCCGCGGGCCCAGGTCCCCGCGCCAGGCCGCCGGCGCCGCACGCGCAGCACCCCTCCCCAGTATGCGTCGCGAGAGGCCGCCCCAGCAGTCGCTTGACGGACAGACCGCCGGGCCAATGGGGCGCGGGACACGTGCGCGCGGCAGCCAACGGGAGTCGGCGGGCGGGGAGTGGGCGTGGCCGGCGGCGCTGAGAGCGGCTTGTTGTGCGCGCTGCGGAGCCGTTAGCCTCCCGCTGCCTAGGCCCTGCCGAGCCGGCGACAGGTGAGGCCGGGCGGCTGCGAGCCGCGGGAAGGCACCCACGGAGCCCCCCGCGGCTCCCGCGAGGCCGGTGCGGGCAAGAGCGCGCGGCGAGGCCGCACTAGTGAGGCCTAGGCCTGGTTCTGCAGGGGGAGAGCTGGGGCCTGCGGGGGAGGGGCCAGCTGGCGGGGGAGCGCGGGCCCGGGGCGGCCAGGCGGCGGGCAGGGGCTGAGGCCTGTGGGCCGGAGGCGGGCCTGCGGCGTGCGGGGCTGCGAGGGCCTGCGTGAGCCGGATGGCGCACGGACGGTGGAGGAGGGGCCCGAGGCGTCCGCGCTCGTGGGCGAGAAGGCCGTGGGTCTCGGTGCTTGGTGCTGCCGGGACGCAGCCGGCCCTGGGTGGCAGATGCGCTGCCTGGGTCTGTGCCTTGCCTTGGAGCCTTTTTTTCTACTGCTTAATGTTGTCTTTCGTGTTTATTTTGCCTGTGTCTGCACGGACACAGCTTTTAAATCTCCCACCTTCGTTAAGACTGGCGCATCTTTATTGACTGGCAGTATCTGAGGGTGGGCTTTTTAATGTGGACAGTACGCGTTAATATTAACGTTAATTTGGGCCGGCTGGAAGCAGGGTTAAGTAATGCTGTGCTAAGTGCTTTTGGCCGGAAGAAATGACTAAAGTAGCAACCCGCTATTGTTAATACTCGTAGGAGCCTTTTCAAAGCAGAGCGCTTACCCTTTTTTAGTGATTGGAAAAGGCAAGAATGTGTTAGGGAGCCATTCAGTGGGAGGCCGTGGGTGAAAGGAACGTGTGTAGAGGTGGCTCAGAGAAGGGGCCAGTGAGTTCTGGTGGAATAGTTGTGTGGAAGTGTGTGCTGGCTACCATGTTCTGTAATGCTGGCTGGTGGAGTAACGTTATCTGTTGGGCAGAGGCTTATATCCGAGACTTGCTGAGAAGGGAAGCACGTTTTGTTGCATGAAGGACTTGCACTGGGATCCTGTGATCCACTTAATGACCTGCCTGTGGAAAATAAAGGAAGAAAGAAATGGGAAGGGTAGAGATTCATTGCCTTTATTAATGTTTAGTGTTGTTGACATTTGATCACTTTCTGTGGTTTCTGTATTTCTGTTCCTTTTTCCTTTTATACCCTGAATGTGGATGTTGACTGCTCATATCACCCAGCTCTTAGCTCTTGACTAGCGTGCTGCTCCTCAGTATTTATGTTTTAACCACTTTTCTTTCTAGATCTGGCTGAATGGAGTTCTCTGACTTGTGTATCTCTCTTTAAAACTGGGCCAATGCATATGTTCCATAGGCTTTATCAAGCCCATATGGTTGATATGATTTCTTAGATTTCTGCTGACTCTTGGTTATCTCTGTATTGTATGATAGATAATAAAGTCAGATTTCTGAGCTTGTAAGTCTATTCAGCATGATACATTACTCTGTGACTGTCCTAGTTTTTGTTCTGGAGCAGTATAACTGTATTTGTATAATGATGCAAATGAGCCTGTGGTTTCATGATTCAGTGTTCAGCAGTTCTGAGTTGCAGAACTGCGACCTGCGCTTGCAGTAGGCTCTCCCCTAGGTTTGATTGGAATGTGAACAGGAACATCTTAAGCTGATATTGTTGTTAAATATAATGGATAGTGAGTTTATAGCTTTAGTTATTTAGCCCTGATGTGGATGGTTCTGCAGCACCAGGTAAATGTGGCTGTGCTGTTGTCATATGCAGGGTGAGGTTTGTGGGAACAGTAGTAGTAAGCACAATCTAAATGGAAATGTGGAAATTGTGTATAGCATCTTTTTAACTTGATCATGGCTGTTGAATGTGGCAGGTGTCTAGTGCTGACATTAGCTTACCATGAAAAATCTCTGTGCTCTTCAAGTGCTCTATTTTCTGTTTGCTGGTTCTTGCATGTTCTGTCACTTTTTTCTTCCTGAAAAAACCCCTCCCTCTCTTGACCTGTAGGAGACGGATCATTTTACTTTCAGAATCTATTTCTTTAAGCTGTTGTGCCAGCCTGCTTTCTTTCCTGAAGCTTTAGTCTCTGGCTTGTTTCTTGCTTATTTGTTACGAGCCCTCTATGAATTGATTACAGTAAAATACTATTAGATGTTACACTGCCTACATGTCTCATGGATAAGCTACCTGTGAAGGTGGTAGACTTTTAGTTACTGAAAACTTAAGCTTGCTGTATTTGCAGACTTCAAGAAGATGCTTAGAGAAGCTGTTCTTTTTGCATTTCCAAGTACTTTACAAAAAGCGTGGAAGACAGCTGCAGGAGGTTCCTGCCAATTTAAGCATTTAGGAAGAGTGACATAGTTCAGCAAATGAGAGGTGTTAAATTTTGCTTTTTGCTGGAAGTCGATCAGGGTGCTTCTCCTTTTTGATGGGTGGTTCTGTGATCTGGGCACCTTCAAACTGCTGGCCTAAATGATCCATTTGATTATACAGTCTTCTTAGATGTAGGTGATGCATGCCAAACTAGATTTTAAGCTCTTTTTTTTTTTTTTTTTTTTTTTTTCCCTTTTTTTTTTTTTTTCTGGGGTGGGCATAGGATGGAAGTAAGCTATGCTGAGAAGGCAAAGGTGTTTTTCATGTGTGTGGTTTTGCTTCCTTTTTTTTTTAATAGCATTAGCAGCAGTGGCAAAGTAAGTAAAAAGTATATTTTTTCCTCTTACCCACTGCTTCCATGGCCTCCTTGTAGGAGTGCAGTAGCAAATTGTAGTGTTTCATCGAGCCTTCAGAGGTGGATTTCCAGCTACTTGTTTTGTGCTGGTGAACAAGTTGCATGCTGTCTCCTCCTTCTGTTACTTTGCTTGCCTTCCTGTCCCATCAAAGTACAAGTACCAGCTGCTAATCTGAGGATGGATTGATGTGTGGGGCAGCTGCTGGTGGAATGTGTCTGGAATTTGTAGTTTTTATGTCCACTTCTCACCTACTGCAAATGTCCTGTGCATAGCAAAGGAGTTGTTACCTCACAGCACAGCCCTCTGTCTCCAGATGTTTTTTTTGTAGGTGAAAAAATTGCCAGAGGCAATTGCTGGACAGTCTGATGCTGTCTAGAACAAGGAAGAGAATAACTTCTTTTTTTAATATGTTTATCATAAACCTGACCTTTTTAAAATACCACTGCAGAAGGTAAGATAGTCTCAGCTGCAAAAAGTTGTCCAGATGTCTCTTCTATGCTTAAGAGCTCTGTTATGTTAACTGTTAGCATGTTTGACCCAGACACAAAATAACTGAGGAAGGTGTTGACGTGAAGCTGTGAGCAGAGCTTTGTAGCCTCCTCTCTCTGTCAAGGCTAACTATTAACCTTGAAAGACAGGGAAATCTCAGGTGTAGCTGCAGATGTTTAGTATCTTTGCTGCGTAGTTTCCAGTTGCCCTTGTTCATATGTATCGAGCAGAGGTGATGTTGGGAGGCCCTGATCCTCCCTTTTGTGCTAAAGTGGACGGTAATTATGGCCAGTCTATATCTGATTTCTGGCAGCATCCTAACTATGATTAATTTTATTCCTATGAATTGAGTGTAGTTCTTCAGACTGATGGTAAATGAGGTTGTTCCTCTGAAGAATGCAGCTTATTTTTTAGCTTCAAATACTTCTGTCTCTGAGTGGCAATATAAGCATTGACAGAAGCATTTACCTTGATGATGTCATTACATGGACATGAATAAAAACAACTAAGAGAAGCATTTAAAAGCTTTTTGGACAAATCTGTTAAGAATATGTAAAACTATTTCGTTAATATATTAAAATTATGACAGGTGAGATTTGTTAGACAAGTAATATGCTTAAAGCTAAGTTTATGCCCAATGTTATAAACCAAAAATAAACAAGCTTAAAATAGGTTGTACTAGAAATCATTGATTTAGCATATGAAAATACAGTTAGTTGAAATGCAGTAGTAATAGCCACTTCTGGTGCAGAGATATTTTTATTGTCAGAACTGACAAAAATGTTAGAACCTCATATTTAGTCAAGCTAAGGAGAAGGGCAGTGTCTTCATTCCAGGCTTGCAAAAGGGGAGAGGTATCACTAAAGGGATCTATTAACTCTGAGGAACCTGAAGGACTTTAGTTGCCAGATTTACAAACAGAACTTACACACTAGTGTGGAAGGAATATAGATGTACGAATTAAGCTACTTATGTGTCTTAACACTCTGAGTTTCAGTGTAAAAGAATCTTCTTGTCTAAAGACAAACTTTTTTTGTTTTAAAGTGGCCTTCATTAGCATGTTGCCGTAAACTGAGTTGGTTTCATTCTGGGAGGGAGGGAGAGGAGGGAGAGTACAATTACCAAATGAATCAAATTGAATATTGAATTTAAATTTCTCCTATTTGCTGATTTAAAATATTGTGGCTGCAGGGAAGAGGAATTCAGGTGAGATGGCTACATAGGAGAGAATACTGACCTCACTGATCGCTGTGGGACAAGAAAAGGAGAAACAGGGTAACAGTACAGTTTGGGGGAAGGAACCTGGGAGGAACACTGTCTGCCTTTAAGTTTTCATATGTACCCAAACATCATGCTTCAAAGTTCAGGAGGATGGCTTTTCCAATGAAACGTGAGATTTGTGCTCGTGAAATACTGCTGCCAATCAGCTGACGCAAGAATAACAGGGAGAAAAGGTGGGATCGAGATTCTTCCTTTGTTGTCATGGACTTGCTTTTTGGAAACAGCATCAGGCATCTCTCAGTATTTTTATTCATAAGGAAAACTTAAATATTATCACTTGCCTTTGCAAGTATACATAGAAATAATCTATTGAAAGACTTAAGCATGTAGCTCAGATCTGAGTTTTTGAAGTGCCTGACCTATACTGTACTACATGTACATTTTTAGGATAACCTTTTATGTCGAACTTAATGTGTTGGGTTTTTTTCTCCTCATATGCCCTATAAATGTTATTCTCTAATTGAAGAGAGAATCTGTAGGTTTTGGGACTTCCCCTTCCCTCCCGCCCCCCCAGTTGGCTTTTGGTATTTGTTCAAGATTAAAATCCTCTGCTATTTGGGGTAATATGCTATGAATGCAGTGTGAGTCAAATAGCAATGGGTATTGCACTATATTGTCATTGACCTGGAGTCAGTATGGAGGTTCATGGGGAGGGCTGTGCTTGTGGGGTGTAGTGTGGAGAGCTGTTGGGGTCATGAAAAGAGTTTTGGTAAAGAAGAAAAGAGTTTTCTCAGAGATTACATATGCCACAGATGCTTTCCCCATAAAGTAGAGAGGTCTGGATTAAGAAGTAGAGAGATGTATTCTGGCTGTGGAGCACTAGGAAACCTGTTTCCTCTTTCTGGGAGGCGTGTAGGACCTAGTGGAGGTTTTTCTTCTGGTGTGGCTTCTAAGGTGAAATGTATTCTGTTCCTTGCTGTGATTTCTGAGAAGAAAACATGTTTGTTTGCCCCCTGCACCCCGCAGTCTCTGTCCCTTCTATGTCTTGATTAAACTACTGCTTTTTAATCCTGTCTTGACAGCTGGCTGCAAAGCAAATTTTTGCATGGCAATACTGTGTTGGATTGTTCTTGGACACTGTTTTCCTGAGTCAGTTAAGGTAGTGGCAGTTCTCTGCAGGCCCTCCATCCCGTTTGGTGTATGTGGCATTGCTTTTGACATGTATTCAAACGTAGGCATGAGCACTTCTGCATCTGCCTTTTGCAGCTGTGTGGATTGGGTTGGCACTTCCCTTGTTGTAGTCGTGTCCTTTTTGTTCTATTTTCAGATGTGATCTCTAAGGAAGACTGCTCAGAAGCTTCAAAATTGGGTGGTAGAGCAGTCTCCAAGACAGCTAAATTTGTGGTTTGCTTCTGAGTTAACCATACCTTGGGGCAGGAGGCATGTCAACAAATATCAGCCATGTGCTGAAGAAACAGGAGGAGGTCTCTTGTTTGTATAGCCCTAAAGTTCTACTTGAAGCACCCCATCAATATTCTTGAGGTCAGCCAGTGTATTTAAGAAAAAACCCTTGAGACTGAAGTCCAAGTTGGTCAAGACAGCTCACTGGCAGAACTCTGCAAGCGTCACTTGTTTCAGTGCAGGATCCCTGTTCATTCACCAGTACTAACTACTGAATGAACAAGGCTGTGCTCGTACACATCACATGGGATGCCTGACCAGCACTGTAAGGATGCTCAGAACACGCCTTGCATGTCTTGCTGCCCAGCAGGTACATTATGCCTGTGAAGGCAGTACTAATACTTCCAGAAATACAAAATATTTCTGCATAGACAAACCTAGATGACACCTATCAGATGTGCAATAGATATCTCCAGGGGATGTACTAGGATACAAACAGAGTGCCTTTAGATTTGCATATACATTTGGTATATAAGGACCACTTTTTTTTTTTTTTAGCTACTGCAGTTCATATGTACAAAGTACAAAAGCACCAATATAAGCCTTAAATATTTGGCAAGCTGCCAAATGCCCACTAATGAGATTCTATAGGTAAGCTGAACAGACAAGTGAGAGCTTGTACTCCTAACTTATATTCCCAAACTTTTACCTACACACTGTGGGGCAAAGGATAAGCACTCAGATGTCTCAGTGATTAGCTCTCCCAAGAGTAAAACATATGCAAAAAAGGGCTGAATCTTAGAGTGGTGTAAGAGTTATTAAATGTTTGTGGGATGTCCATGAGCATCACATGCGTCCAGTGCTCTCAAGCAAGGGTGAATGCTAGCTGCAATACCCACAGAGGTGCCTTGTAGAGGTTTGTCAGAATAAGGCATTGGGCAGCCTGTTAGAACCAGTAAACAGTAGCTTTGCCTGCACCACTGTACTATTTAGTAGGAGAATACTATTCTAATAATAGTAGGACTATACTATTTAGTAAGGAGAATTCATCAGTGTAGGGACTGTGTGAGACACTGTCTCCTGAAGCACTCCCTGCACAGTGATGTTTGGTGATGCTAACTTGGGAGATGGTCCTGAAGGGCATAGGGGTCCAGGAAGGCTGGACACTCTTCAAGAAGGAACTCTTAAAGGCACAGGAGCAGGCTGTCCCCAGGTGCTGTAAGAAAAGCTGGCAGCAGAGAAGGCCACCCTGGCTGAGCAGGGAGCTTAGGCTGGAACTCAGGGAGAAAAGGAGAGTTTGTGGTCTTTGAAAGAAGGGGCAAGCCACTCACAATGATTACAAATATGTTGTGAGGCTATGCAGGGAGAAAATTAGAAGGTCCAAAGCCCAACTAGAAATTAGTCTGGCTTCAGCTGTGAAAGATAACAGGAAATGTTTCTATAAATACATCAATAGTAAAAGAAAGACCAGGGAGAGCCTCCATCCCCTGCTTGACACAGGAGGAAACACGGTAACAAATGATGAGGAAAAGGCTGAGGTGCCTAATGCCTTCTTTGCCTCAGTCTTCAGTAACAGGACCAGTTGTACTGAGGGAGTCCAGCCTCCCCAGCCAGAAGACAGAGACAGGGAGAACAACCCCCCCCAATCCAGGAGGAGATGGTCAGTGACCTGCTGCACTACACAAACACACACAAGTCCGTGGGACCAGATGGGATCCACCTGAGGGTGCTGAAGGAGATGGCAGGGGTGCTCACCAAGCTGCTTTCCATCATTTCCCAGAAGTCCTGGCTGTCCAGGGAGGTCCTGGCAGGTTGGAAATCAGCCAATGTGGCACCCATATATAGGAAGCGTCCTGGATCGTCCTTCTGAAATTACAGGGCTGTCAGTTTGAATTCGATGCTGGGGAAGCTGATGGAGCAGATCATTCTGAGTATCATCACACAGTGCATGCAGGACAGCCAGAGGATCATGCCCAGTCAGCATGGGTTTATGAAAGGCAGGTCCTGCTTGACAAACCTGATCTCCTTCTATAACAGGGTGACCCGCTTGTTGGACCAGAGAAAGGCTGTGGATATTGTCTGCCTAGACTTTAGTAAGGCCTTGACACCATTTCCCACAACATTCTCCTGGTGAAACTGGCTGCTCGTGGCTTGGATGGGCACATGCTTTGCTGGGTAAAAAACTGGTTGGGTGGCTCGGCCCAGAGAGTTGTGGTGAATGGAGTTAAATCCAGTTGGTGGCCGGTCACAAGTGGTGTTCCCCAGGGCTCAATGCTGGGGCCACTCCTGTTTAACATCTTTATCAACGATCTGGATGAGGGGATCGAATGTCCCCTCAGTAAGTTTGCAGATAACACCAGGTTGGGTGGGAGTGTTGATCTGCCTGAGGGTAGGGAGGCTCTGCAGAGGGACCTGGACAGGCTGGATCGATGGGCTGAGGCCAACTGGGTGAGTTTCAATAAGGCCAGATGCTGGGCTCTGCACTTTGGCCACAACCACAGTGCTCCAGGCCTGGGGAGGAATGGCTGGAGAGCTGCCAGGCAGAGAAGGATTTGGGGGTGTTGACTGACAGCTGGCTGAGCTTGAGCCAGCAGTGTGCCCAGGTGGGCCAGAAGGCCAATGGAATCCTGGCTTGTATCAGAAATAGTGTGGCCAGCAGGGGCAGGGACCTCAAGTACTGTGTTCAGTTTTGGGCCTGTCACTATAAAAAGGACATTGAAATACTTGAGTGTGTCCAAAGAAGGGCAACGAAGCTGGGGAAGGGTCTGGATCACAAGTGTGATGGGGAGTGGCTGAGGGAACTGGGGGGGTGCAGTCTGGAGAAGAGGAGGCTGAGGGGAGACCTCATCACCCTCTACAGCTCCCTGAAAGGAGGGGGTAGAGAGGTGGGGATGAGTCTCGTTAACCAAGTGACAAGCAATGTGAGTGATAGGTCTCAAGTTGCACCAGGGGAGGTTTAGGCTGGATATTAGGAAGAATTTCTTCACAGAACGGGCTGCCCAGGGCAGTGGGGGAGTCCCCATCCCTGGAGGTGTTTCAGAATTGGGTTGACCCAGCGCTCAGGGATGTGGTGCAGCTGAGGACTGTCAGTGTTAGGGTGATGGTTGGACTCGATGATCTTCAGGGTCTTTTTCGACCTAGATAATTCTGGGGTTCTGTAACTTGCCCTTCCTTGCGAAGAGAGGTGGAGTTGTTGGTCAGTGACCTGTGTCTGCAACTTCGGTTCTGCTGTGGTTTGGGAACCCTGCTGTGCTCTGTGTGGCCCATTCCCAGTGTTCCAGTGAAGATGCCACAGCACTTTAATGAGTTCTTCTGGCTCTTTTTGGGCAGTGTCAGATATTGGTATAGTCCTTGTGCTTTTGATACCAAAGACAAGAAGTATGTCTGAGGTAGCTCTGACCTTCTTGTGTTCAGCACAGCTAGTGTTGCTGCTCACTTGTGCATCTGCAGAGCTACGTGGTGCTCTCTGTCTGGAGACCTGTATTGCATGAGTCTCAGGGCAGTTGCTGGAGAGATGAGTTCTGCTGCCTGGATTTTAGTGAAGGTGCTAATTGCTGGCATGAAGAGCACAGAGCTCCTGGAAGAATTTTCTGTCTTAAGTTCTGCAGTAGCCAAAATACTCACATTATTATCTATCATGTGTTTAGGTGCTGACATTCAAATTTGTGATCCCAGTAGTGTCCTGGTGCCTTTGCAGAGCTGTGAACAAGATTAAGGTACACTAAGTTTCTTGACCGGTCTTAAAGACACACAATTATCTTTCTCACTAATGTCCCTGTTTCAGGTTATCTCCTCAGTTTCATACAGGTCTTCTTTCTTAGGAAACATCTTGCAGTGAATGACTTAATAGCACTGTATCCTGGAATTCTGGGTGGCGATACTGAATGTTACTTGGAAAAAGCTTGTATTGGTATTTTGCCAGAACCGTTTGTGTCACTCTCCTTTAAATCTTCTGGGATCTTGTGCACTTTTGTGAGAAGGTGATTGTCATTGTCAGTGCATTGTTTCTGGAAAAAACACCTTTGACAGCTTTTCAGTACAGTCCTGAGAATGCAGACCTGGCTGCTGGTGAATGAGCAGTCTTCAAAGCAGGTGGTGAAGTGTTAGGCTGTGTGGATTTGAGCACCTCCAGAATGCTCCTCCAGAATCCTCCTCAGGGAGGACTCGGGCACAGTACGTACGGTTCCTGTTGGTTGCTCTGCGCATCCTTGGCATTGTGAGTTTGAGGGCATCTTAAACAAGGAAGAAAAAGAAGTTTGCCTTTTAAAGCAAGATGTTGTGGGGTTTGATTCTTTAAAAAAATTACTCATTTTATGAACTGCAGTGCAATGGAACTTAGTCTTAAAATTTCCATTTTTTGGGGACATACAATTGAAGGCCTTTATTGGAAGGTCTGCAAGGTACCAGTCTCATTACAGCTACGTTCCCAAATGGAGCTGTTAGGCCTTCTTTCCATTCTTGACCTGCCCACTGAGAATGTAAATGCGTTCAGACTTCTGATTTATGTCAATGTGGATTGACAGACATCAGTTAATGAAGTTACGGATCCAAGTTCATTTCTAGGCCTGGTTCTTGAGAATATTTACTGGAATATTTACTGATAAAATTTGATTGTTCCCTCTTTGGTAAAGAAAAATCAGGAGATTTCCCTCAGTATACTTCATTGATAGCAGAATAAAAAGCTTGTTAGCTTATGTAGCATTTCTAATTTCTTCCATACTGACTATCTTATACTGCCTTTTCTTTTTGGAATTCTTTTTTGGAATTCTTTTCAGTATGCAAAAGTTAATTCTTTGGGGGTTGTTCTTATTCTCACTGGCATGAGAACTCGCCGCCATCAGAGGAAGTGGTTTCCCACTAACTTCCAAGAGGGCCAAAAAGTGTTAGTCTGGCAGTAGATTGTGTGTTTGGTGAAAGATTGGGAAGAAAGAAGCGTCTTTATCAGCACTCTGCTCCTTTTCTTCTTTTCTGCTGTGCCTTTATCACTTCTGTGCACTTTGTTCCTGGTATCCCATGAAAATGTTTGCCAAACCTTTGTGCAAGGACTTCCTGTAACATTTTTCTAATGTCTGAAGAAAAGCAGATGGAAGGCTTCCTTCACACTTCTAATTGCTTCTGAATCAACAGTCCCAGGCACTCCTTGTCAATCATGGGGAGATAGAGATGGGAAATGTTGCAGAGAGTGAGATTAGAGGCTGTGGTAAAATGATTTAAAGTTGATAGCCACTTGCCAGACTCCTGTCAGTTTTGCTTAATGCCAGATTCAAGTCTGGTAGCTTGCTATCATGGTGTGCTAGGGAGTCTTCTGTGCTTGGTGTCTAGCTGTGCTGCCTCCTTTTCAGGCAGCAGATATACCTTGGAGGATAAGGAAAATAGGTGTTTTGTTTTGGGTTTTTTTTTAAGTTTTTGGTTTTGGAAAGCATTAAAATAAATAGTAACTTCTTAAACTTGGCAGGAGGAGAATCTTGGCAGCAGGAAGGGTGTTGGGCAAATTTGGTTAAAGTGAAAGAAATTTGAACTTTTGTCTCATAAAGCTGGAAAAATCTCAACTTTTCTTCCTTTGCTTACTAAATACTCTATTTGTACTGTACACCTTCCATACTCCTCCACATATTGGTGTGTTGTGCTTGTGAGGCTTGAATTTTATATGGGGAAGAAAGCAAGCAAAGTTGCCTTCCATTAAAATGATTTTACAAGTGTAGGTCGTCTGCTCAGATATGGTGAACAAAGAAGGTTCAACTGCTTGAGTGTCATTTAGCAGAGCAGGAAACTTTTTTGAGGTTGTGCTCAGGCAGTTCTGGCAGAGCTGGAAGGGAACATGTATTTAATGGCATAATTTCACAGAACAACGGAGACAACCTGACAGCTTAATATCATCCAGTGAGGGGTGTCTCTTCCTCTGCTTCTGGCTGTGCAGTTTCTTCTCTTGCTCTCCTATCCTGTGGTGTTATCTGTGGTGCTGGTCTTGCTGCAAGGAAAGCAGATTAAAACTGCTGACACAACAAAAATGCTTCCCTTGTGGTGTAGTTTTCCATTGCTTTCATGGTATAAATTGGTTATCCTGTGTGCAGGAGGGTGCTGGGGCTTGCTCGTGTCGACTCTTGAAACACAGAAACGGGGTAGAAGGTTAGTCAGCGGGTGAGGGGGAGCAATGCTCTCCTTCTGTAGGCTGCCAGCTCCTCATGCTTCAACACATACTGGAAAAAAAAAAAAAAGGTTCAGGTTAAATCCATACTGTGCTAAATCTCAAATTAAGCTAAGTCTAGTCATGGTTTGTTCCAAAATGGTGTAGTCTGTCATTGCCACTTAAAATCTGACCTTCTCCAGAAGGAAGTATGAAATACATGCCAGATGGGATTTAACAATGACTGCCGGTAAAGGGACTGGAAGTCCCTTCCTGCAGGCAACATTCCCTTTCTAGACTTAGGATTTCTAGTTGCTGTTCCTGATTTTTTTCCATTATTCAACTTCTAGTTGTCAGTGGTGGTGCAGTCCCTGGAAGGTTTCATCCTTTAGTAGATCCTGATCTGTAAAATAAAGCCACATCCAACTGCATAGAGGGCAGCAGTGTCTGTAGATTCACAAAGATAGAGAAGTTGTTGCTACATAGTTGTCTTGTGGTGTAATGGTTGTAACTCAATATCACCTTATTTGAGAAGCCTATGTGGGTGTGTGAATGCTTCTGACCCATTTTAATGCAAAAATAAATTGGGAAACATACCCAGTGCTAACTGCACAGTACTGTAAGGCTCGCTGGCTCACTGCGCTGGGATGAGCTCGAAGTTTTTGCATCCTCTGAACACCTGACCTGGTGTTTTATTGCTGACTGAGAAGAAATCATATCTTAGTGTTCTACTTCAGCTGGGATTGATTATCCCCCCAAGGCATGATGAGCACTGTGCTGGTGATACCTTCTTCAGTTCTCAAGCAGACTGCAACTAGAGGAATTTTTAATAGTAGTTGCTTACGTTTTTCTTTTGGCCAGAAGTTCTATTAAAGTAAACAGAAAGTTCATCTTTGAGCTTCACTGAGCGATTTGATGAGAAGCAGATATCTTGTTGAACTTGGAAGGTTTACACTGAACTTTCAGAAGGGTTGCAAGTCAGCTGCTAGATTGCCAGTGCTTGCATTTTTCATTAGGCCGATCTCTTGCATCAGGTGAGGCATTCATTTACCTTTATTCTGCATGTACAGTGGTGTGAATCTGAATTCCCAGAGCTGGTAAACTGAGCATAGCAAGAACAGATTACTGGCTAAGAGAGCATTGCTGGTTTAGCTACATGCAGCCAAACTTCTGATGTATTCATGCATTGAGAATTCTGGATTAAAGAATTCAATCCTCTCAGATTAACCTTAGTTTCATCCAAACTAAAAGTGTTTGGTCTTATACCCTTTTCTGGTGGAGTCTGAATTGGAAACACATTCGTACTTAAACATTATAGCAGCTTTATGGTGCAAATGGATGTGTCTGTATGCTGGTGATAGGCCAGAGTGTGTGGATTCTGTGGGCACATGCACAAATAGTGATGAATGAAGAGGAGGAGTGCTGAGCTGAGCACCAGGAGGCCATGAATTCACTGCAGGTTTTTAGCAGCTTTTCTGTTATTTGTGTGTGCTGCACAGCTGTTTTTAAGAGCTGTTAAACAAAACAGTGCTGTTTTGGAGCTAGAGATGTTTAGTGCTCTTGGGCTGAGAGGATGAACAAATCTGCAGCAGCAAACTTGAGAACTGGAGACTAGAACTGTCCAAGAAATTGGCTTCCTGGTGGTTCCCAGGAAGAACGCACCAGCCTAGGCTTCCTGTATCTGCTAACCCTCCTTCTTCCTCTGTTGCAGGAGGGACTGATTTTGACAATATTGAAGTAGTTGTGAAAGTGCTTTAAAATCTACTGTTCTGACAGGCGGTGAAGGAAGAGCAGCTTGGGTCTGTTGTGAGTCTGAGTTGGAGATGTCCTCTGCATCTGAAACGCTGGGATTTAGTCCCAGCTGCTGGCTGACTAAGGCAGAGATGTCTTCACGTGATGGAAGAACTTCACAGTGAGGGTAACAGAGCCCAGAGAGGTTGTGGAGTCTGCTTCTCTGGAGACATTCAAAACCTGCCTGGATGTGTTTCTGTGTGACCTGATTATTCCTGCTCTGGCAGGGGATTGGACAATCTTTTGAGGTCCCTTCCAGTCCCCAACATTCTGTGATTCTGTGTGAATTTCTGGGTGTTTTCTTGCACCTTTTTAAATAAAGTCTTAAACCCTATCAAATACTAAATATGTTAGTGTTCCAGGTCAGATTCATCTGTTTCATATATGCAATTAAACAGTCACATGAAGGCAGCCAGCCATTTAACAATAACAAGGCCTTAAGGTGCAGAATAAGCAATGTCTAAATGTTTTCTCCCTTATAAAATAAATAGTCCCCAGCTGAAATACTGAACTGGGTCTCGTTGATCTGGCTACTGCTCCTCTTTCTGTCTTCTAAGAGTTCTGTGTGTAAGGTTGGAATTGAGGTTGGGGTGGCAGGTTTGGTGCTGACTAGTCAAGTGCTTGAACTTGGGGTACCTGAGAGACGGATGTGAATACTTTGGTGTTTGCAGGAATGTGTTAAAAATCTTTCTTGATGCATTTTATTAACGTAAAAAAATTCCTTAAGAGCTCTTTAATGGTACATAGTTTTATAAAATGCCATGCTTGTTAGTTTGAAAGAATGAATTGTTCTGGAATTTTCAACAAATAATGTTTTGTTTTGTGAGTGGAAAAAAAAGTGTGTTTGAAACAGTTGTTTGTTCTCAGTTTTTTTAAAATAAACATTCTAACTGCAAGTGGAGAAAGTTTGGCTTATTGAAATGCAAAAATCTATAACTTATTTGGGATTTTTCTCTTTGCAGATATATTATAAAATGTCTAATGGTTATGAAGATCACATGGCTGAAGATTGCAGGGATGATATTGGTAGAACAAATTTAATTGTGAACTACCTCCCTCAGAACATGACACAAGATGAGCTACGGAGTCTATTTAGCAGTATTGGCGAAGTTGAATCTGCAAAACTTATTCGGGACAAAGTTGCAGGTACAATCTAGCATATAAGAAATGTTTACTTTATGGTAGACTGTTCAAGCAAATACTTAATTGGATGCAATTTAATGTAGAAATATTAAATATTTGTGTGTGATCAAACTATTGACAAGTATGCATGTAACTAGAGGAATGCTGAGACTAGATATTGAGTATGAGGACAGAAGACTTGAGGCTAAATTAATGACTATTTGGTATATGGTTAATAATTCCAAGAAGTACAGTTCAAACGAGTTTTAGACATGACTATTGATGGAATTTGGTCCCCAGCTTGCTTATTTTTCTTACAGTCTGAGCATTTTTGACTCTACCAGAACTCTGAGTGTGCACACAAACCTTTTGATCTGATTTTGATCAGTAAAATCAAGGTGTGGCATGCCTCTGAAATGGTGGTAGGCCTTACCACTCTTCACGAGTTTAACTTGTAAGTTCTTTAAATAGGATTATTATGAGTAGTTTTTTTTTAAAAAATGAGAGAAGCGAATTGTTCAGATTTGTGAAATTCAGTGTTTTCAAGGAAAACACCCAAATGCTGGTAGAGCAACTGCTTCCATGAACCGTATCTATTTAGTTGCAGGAGCTTTTTATCTGCTATGTGAAGCTGTTTTAGTCCTTGCACAGTTAAAAATGTTCCTTTACAAATTCTGGTTATTCTTGTTCAGAATCCGCAGAATCTCAGATTTAGTGGGAGAGCATGGTTGTGTCTGTAAATAAAAGTAATTGTGCTGTTGACTAGCTATGCATGCTTATTTGTTCTCAGCCTGCAAATGATTGCCTTGTGGAATTTTCTGCTGCACATGCTCAATCTTGTATTTCAGAATTAAGCAATACTGACTTAGATCATGATCTAATCCATAATGAAACAGATCTGAAACTACTTCACTGTCTAAAAACTGCATGAAAACTCATGAAGTGCATGAGAATTTTCTGTATGTTATCTTAACTGACTTTAAAACTTCATTTTATATGCTTGAGAATAGACATGAAAACTGAATAATTAAACTTTAGGATGTACTTTCAGAATGGCTTATCTGATTTCCATGTCTTCAGTTTTCCTAATTTCTTTCAGGTAAAGTTCCACATGATAGCCATCTATCTAAATCTGTACTTGCAGAATATATATGTAAAATTATCATGGAATAATTACATAAAATACTGATTTATTTGATTATTTTGAGAGCTGAGTATTCAGCCTAGATGTCATTATACAGTTTGAGATGCTTAGAAGTAGAGGCTTGCTCTGAGGCTACTTTTGCAGGGAAGTAAGATCACTTGTTTAGTGGTAGCGTGGCTGGTCCACACCTTAGACTTTCAAATAAGCACAAAATCCTCTGTGTGGGAGGTAAGGATGTTTTAAATGGGAAGCAAGAAGTATCATTACCTGAGGTTTGAGAGTCTACTTCACACTGTTCCCTGTAACATTGAATACTCTGGTAAAGTCTGGTTAACTTTAACTTGGAACTAGACAGTGCTGGGTAGTTTAAATTCCAAAACATACACTTGTGTGCTTCAGGTTTTTCTTAACAACCCTTGGAAGAATCAAAAGTAAAATTGCTGTTAGCGTTGCATAGAGTCCTTGAGTGCCTGTGGACAAAATGCTCACTGTTCTTTAAAGGGATTGTAAGTGTTTGATTCTGCATGCCTGTGTTGGTCAGACCACTTAATTTTGTTGCTACCTAATTTTGCATTCCCTTGCCACACTTAAGAGCAAGTCCCAGTTTTCTCCATGCTCGCTGAGAGTTTTGGAATATCAGTAACTAAGAATTGGCTTCTTCAGGAGCCTTCTAAAAGCACCACTATTTCTTCCTTTTGCTTTTCTTTCTGTCCCTTCAAGTTTGCAGTAAGATTTCTGTATTGTAAAACTCCACTCTAAGCAGATCTGATGTTTGGCTGCCCCTGAAAAGAAGTCTTGTGGCAGAGTTCTGCTTTCCTTGTGCCACCACTTGCGTTTTTCTGACCCCATGACAGACTAGCAGGAAAACAGAGCTGCAGAAAAACCTGTTTAGCTCCCTGACCTTGGTACTGTGAGATCAGATAAGTCGTTATGTTGTCATGTAAGCTGTAGTGGGGTTGAGTGGCCTGGACAGGAGGGTGGTATCCTCTCCTTTTGTTGGAACCAGACTTTTTAGATCAGTTCTTTTCAATGAAATCACAACTTTGGTGCCCCCATGACATTCTGTTAAATCAAAGCATTTTGTCTTTCGAGTTGCCTTTATTGACTGTATTTGCAGAGTTAAAATCAATGTTTGTTTCATAATGCTTCTTTTTCATAAAGTGATGACTGGTATGTGTATTTTTTCTGGATTAATTTTCTAGTCATGAAATGTCGAGGGCAGAAATTGTCTTCTGCCTGGAATTCAGTTTTAAATGACTTACTGACCTAGCCTTAGTTTTCTGAAGTGATTACTGAAGTTTTGTTTTGGTTGAGCAAAGACTTTGATCATAATGAAATAATGTATGTTTTGGGGTTTGTTTCAGATCCAGTATGGTACTGAACAATCTTGTGTTCTGTGCATTAGATTGTGTTTAGAAAATTTAGAGAAACTCTATGAAGCCACTAGACTACTTACCCTTTATTTTGTTATTGATGAATTCTATGGCAAGATGAAAGTAGCAGCAGACCACAGTGTTAGTTTGCATTCCTTACCATGAATTTCCTGCTTTGTGTACACATGGATTATAGCAGTTGGTAAAAGTATGCCTATGTATTTGTTTCGTTGTTTGAGACGTGATAACTTATTTTTCTGTTTTTTGCAGTAACTATAAAGAGAAGCTCGTGCACAATAGATGAACATTAGACAGGGTGCAGTGGTCCTGCAGCTCCTCCGGATCATACTGGGAAGATAGGGTGCTGGTCTCCTCGTTCTCCAGTTTGTGTATTACATTCCTAAGCACTTCCAGACATGGCTTTGCTTAACTTGTGGTGAGGGAATTGGTACTCAGGGTCAGTGGGCAAATGTTGGATTGTGGTTCACTCTGCTGGTGTTTATGGTGAGTGTTTCTTGGACATCCCAGATTTTCCTAAGAGAACTGTAAAACTTGTACTGGATATTATTCTTTCTGTCAGATCTTAAGAGTAGCACTAGCCATACCTCAGGGCTCTGAGCCCTGGGGAAACACTAGAAAGTTGCTTCTCAATATAGGATAGCACAGTGTCAAGTCTGAGATGTAACTTTTCGCTCTTGTAACCTGGCCTTTTGTGATAATTGCTGGGGCTTGTGAGTCGCTATTGACCCAATTCAGTTGGTGAAATCCTCTCTTCCTGTGGCTCTGGCTCATGAGGCTGAGAGCAAGGAAAAGTGTTGGGATTTGTCTGATCAGTCTGCACTGGTTAGACTGCAGCCCTCTGGCACCAACTTTGGACACAGTGGTGCCAAACTTGTGCTCTGTACATTCCTGGGTAGGAAATGTGTACAGTGTGTGCAATGTCTTCTTTCTTGGAGCCATTGCCTCCTACCATGGATTGACTCAACAGAAGAGGTATGTCCTGTGCCGTGTTTTGTATTGCAGGTAATTGACTTTGTTGGGACATCCAGATTCAGGGGTCTGGGTTTCCAGCCAGTCTGCTGTGTTGGACTCCTCTTACAGGTGAACATTTTAAAAGCATTTCTCCTCCTTGAGTATCTGTTAACGCAGAAATCCAGGCCTTCGTGCCACTCTGGGCTTGCTGAATTTCTTGCAGCACAGATGTGGATGACTTAGGTCAGGATGTCTGATTGCACACAATGTGAATGCTTCTAATAAATAGCTGTAAATATTCAGAGAGAACCTGGTTATCTTCAGTCTGCTGTTCGTGAAGGTGTACACAGACTTCTAGTTCTTCTGGGCCAAATGCTAAAGCTGAAAGTTAGTCTGCCATGAGTGAAAGTTGTCTTTAGTTCTGTCTTCCTTTTACCCTGCTGAAGTGTTGGTACTTTCAGACCCGACTGAAAGCTCTGAAAGGTTGTGTTAAGCTTTTCTTTGTGTTCAGGCTCTCAGACTGCTGTGGGATCTGTTTATTGCTCATGATGCCCATAGCCCTGCTCTGAGGACCTGGTGACAAGTTTGCTATGTGCACCTCTGTGAAAGTGTTCTGTCTGGCAGTTGATTTTTGATAGGGAGGTATCCAACTTCTTGAGAGCTCTTTTTCCTGCCCTCACACCTTCTCTACTGCTTGAGCAGAGTATCCTGATACCCACAACAAACTATTAATGACTTCCTACCCTAGGAACTCTAGGGTATGATCCTTCAGACTGTGCCAAAGGCTCTGTCTCTACCTGTCAGCTACCAAAGTATGTCCATCTCCATGCAGACCTTGAAAGGAGATAGTGGGCTTTCTCTCAGCTGTCTGGATTTGCAGATGTAAGTTTGAGCTCTGATGGAGCTTGCTAAGGTTGAACTCCTTGTTTAGCAGCTATCGGGGTCAAAGGTATCACTCCACTGTTGCTGAAAAACGTAGAGCAGAATGAACATTTTGAGGTGACTTGTTAAGGTGATGTGCATAAACCTGGGGTCCATCTCCAGAAATGCTGCCGTTCTGGCTCACTTGCACTGCAAGTGTGTGTGTGGCAGGACCAAGTGTGCATTGCTTACAGGACCAGGTGCTTCTAGGTAGTTGGAATTCCTCAGGAGCTGATATGCATCTGCACCTTTTCCCTGTCTTTTCCTTTTTGTGATGTTTTCTCTGGAAGACTCGATCACAAAAATTATGCAGCTGAAAAAGAAATGAATGGCTGTGTCCATGGAAGTGTTTAAAGCAAAAAGGGAAGGCAGGTTTTATTGCCCCAGTTTCAGCTGCTGAAAGGCAGTAAATAGCACTCTGCTCACGTGACAGGGTGTTCTTCTTTTGTGGAAAGTATTTAAGTGTTCTCTTTGGCTGAAATTGTTTCCTTTTGCGTGGAAAACAACCATGAAATTGCTTATGGAGTTTTGCTGTTAACTGTGTAATTGGAATGCATCATTACCCCTGGATTTTTTATTCTAGCTTTTTAATCACATTTGGTGGTATGCAGTTTCTTTAAATGTGCATTCAAGAATGCCTGGCAACAATGCTTAACTTAATGAAAAGTGCAAATGGTTTGCAGACAAATTGACCAAATACTGAAAATGTTAACGCCGTTCTAGCTTTGCCAGCTTCACTTCATTTCTTTTATCATAAGGTTGGCCATATGAACATATAAAGGCAATAACTTGAATTCTAGCAAGGGTGTGGGAATACACTTAATGTAAAGGTTGCTTGGGTTCAGAGCACAGCTAGCAGAAGCAGCAGCTGGTGCAGCAGTCCCTGGTTTCTGCTTGTGGATGTCCTGGGAACTTCTAGGGTTGTCAGTGGACTTCTGGGAACCCTTTGAGGAACTGGAATGCTTGCTGCTGCCAAGGAAGGACACCTGTAGGAGACCTTGACTTCTAATGAGGAGCTTTGGCCTCTGTTAGGTGTACTTGATCAAAGGGAGGTTGGAGCTTTTGTTCCAGTTGACCCCTGGTTAGGGACAGTCAAGCACTGTTTTAGCTATTGCTTAGGATGGACCTATATAACAGTCTAGCCTATAGCTTAGCTCTCAGATCGCTGTGAACAGGTGTAGCAGTGCAGATGGGGACCATGGCCTGTGTTGTGATCAGCCTATATGCACTCAGGAATGGTGGTGACGTGCTGCATGGTCTCCAGCAGTCATTGTAGCAGCTATCCTTGTAACATCAGAGGCCTTGACCAAAAAAGAGCTACCCTGACTGAAGAAGAGGGTGCAGCTCTACAGGGCTTGGGCAGCAGGGAGTGCCTGGGGCCTCTCATTTGAGGTGGGTGGAGAGATGTTCTTATCGCTGCAGGTGGTGTGCACTGCTGGAGGGTGTGTGTCAGCAAGTGAAGGATCTGTCTCTGATCTCTGAGATTCATGATCAGCAGCATAAAGTCCAGATGAAGGCCAGTCACTATTGAAGTACCCAAAGGTTTGATATCAAGGCCAATTCTGTTTAAAATTTTTGTTAATGACCTGGATGCAACACTACAGGCTTGGGGAAGAGTGGCTGGAAAGCTGCCCAGTGGAAAAGGCCCTGGGGGTGTTGGTTGACAGCCGTCTGAATATGAGCCAGCAGTGTGCCCAGGTGGCCAAGAAGGCCAACAGCATCCTGGCTTGCATCAGAAATGGTGTGACCAGCAGGACCAGGGGGGTGATTGTCTCCCTGTACTCAGCTCTGGTGAGGCCACACCTTGAATACTGTGTTCAGTTTTGGGTCCCTCACTACAAGAAGGACACTGAGCTGCTGGAGCGTGTCCAGAGCAAAGAAGCTGGGGAAGGGTCTGGAGCACAAGTGTGATGAGGAATGGCTGAGGGAACTGGGGGGGTTCAGTCTGGAGAAGAGGAGGCTGAGGGGGGACCTCATTGCTCTCTACAACTACCTGAAAGGAAGGGGTAGTGAGGCAGGGGCCAATCTCTTCTCCCAGGTAACAGTGATAGGATGAGGGGTAATGGCCTCAAGTTGTGCCAGGGAGGTTTAGATTAGATATTAGCAAAAATTTTTCACTGAAAGGGTTATCAGGCAGTGGCACAGGCTGTCCAGGGCAGTGGTGATGTCCCCATCCCTGGAGGGATTTAAGAGCAGTGTAGATGAGGTGCTGAGGGACATGGGGTAGTGGTGAATTGGCAGTGCTGGGTTAATGGTTAGACCTGATGATCTTGGGGGTCTCTTCCAACCAAGGCTATTCTGTAATTCTATGATGGGACAGACTGCATCCTCAGTATGTTTGCAGCTGATACCAAACTGGGAGGAGTGGCCGGTACACCAGGTGGTTGTGCTGCCATTCAGAGGGACCTTGACAATGTTCTCTGAAAGCTTTGAGGCAAGGCTGGCATAACGGAGGATACCTTCCTTCTGTTTTAGGGTTATGGGTATCCTTTTACTCTATCTGGAGATGTTGAGAGGATTAAATATATTCATGCTTAGTATTCCTCTTTATGATACATAGCTGTATAAAGTCAAAAAGACCAATGCAGTTGTACTAGCTGTTTGTCCTGGTTCCCCAGACACATGCCCCATGCAGGCAGCCATGCGTAGCCCCAAGGCAGCTGAGAGTTCCACTCAAGGCAGCTGACTCACAGGTGTATCCCACACCACCTCATCATGCTCATGATAAGAGGAGGGAGCTTACTAAGGGTGAAGTTCCTCTTCCTGGAGCTCCTCCCTCTTGGCCTTCTGCTCCTGCTGTTGACATCAAGGACCAGGCTGAGTAGAACCTTGTATTCTTTGTCGGTGATTGTATTGGTTTTCTTATTTCATTAAATCTGTTCCTACTTCAACCCACGAGGCCTCTCCCTTTTTTCCCCAGTTTCCCTCCTCAGCTGGGGAGGGGTCATCGGGTGGTAGAACAACTGCTGCAGTTTAGCCTCAGGTACAGGCTGAATGTAGACACCATTGCATGAAGTACTCTGCTTTACAAAAGCTGACATCTTCATGTCTCCAGAGAAGGAGACTCCACAACCTCTGGGCAGCCAGTTCCAGGGCTCTGTCACCCTCAAAGTAAAGAAGTTATTCCTCATGTTCAGATGGATCTTCCTGTGCTCCAGTTTGTGCCTGTTGCCCCTTGTCCTGTCACTGGGCACCACTGAGACGAGTCTGGCCCCATCTTCCTTTAGATATTGATAAGTATTGATGAGATCCCCCTCAGTTTTTTCTCCAGGCTGAACAGACCCAGGTCTCTCAGCCGTTCCTTGTCAGAGAGATGCTTCAGTCCTCTCATCATCTCCTTACCCTGTGCTGGACTCTCTCCAGAAGTTCCTTGTCTGTTTTGAACTGGGGAGCCCAGCACTGGACACAGCACTCCAGATGAGGCCTCAGCAGGGCAGAGCAGAGGGGGAGGAGAACCTCCCTTGACCTGCTGGCCGCACTCCTCTTCATGCACCCCAGGAGCCATTGGCCTTCTTGGCCACAAGGGCACATTGCTGGCTCATGGTTGATTTGTTGTCCACTGGGACTCCCAGGTCCTTCTCTGTAGAGCTGCTTTCTAGTATGCTTTTAGTGGGAGTTATTGTTCCACGTCTTCTTAGAACTCTTTCATTCTCTTTCAAAGGAGAAGCAGTATATTTCTGCTGAATAACAATTTAGTTCAGCTTAACCTATGATCCTGTTGACTCCACACTTACTGAGGTTTTGCATTGTAATATTTGCAGCTAAAAAAGTCTTGTCATTTGAAAGCTGCAGTTGTCTTTCTAGGGAGATGGAGGGAGTGGATTTTTCAGCCCTCAGTGTCTTGAATAGTCAGGTTTCTGTTCCAACCACAGATTAACAAAATCTGTCATGAAATTTAAAGAAATGACATCTTACAGTAAGTGGGCAAGGCATTTTTCTCACAGGCACTTCCTCAATAAATCAGCCTGTGGTATTCATGCACAATTTTGGGCCTGGTATATTCTGTGTTCACTTTACAAATTCTTTTCACAGCATCTCGGATGCTGGCAACTCATCTGGAAAAAGAGCCCTGGAGCAACTGAAATTAAATCTCAATAGAAAAATATTCTGAAGATGAGAGAAGGGAAAAAACATAAAGAGAACATACAGAAATAAGTATGCAGAAGGGATTTGTCAAATGAAATGAATTACTAAAACTAGTAAACTTTTTGTTTTTGGGGTTTAAAGCTGTCACTCACTGCATGTGGTAGTTTTTTTAAATATTGTGGAGATAGTGAGGTCCTTGGAAGCTGTCTCTGAGCTAGGGTAAAGAACAGATGTATGTCGAGTTAGCTTTGTAGTTCTGACTTTTTTTCTGAAGAAGCATTGTTTGAATTGCTTGTAGTCATCTTTGTTTCAAGGCAAATGCCATTTGTTTTGCAAATAGAGGAGAGACCACTTTATTTGTAATTCGTAATGTTTTCCTGAGTTGTTTGAAGGTCAGGCTTTCCATACCTGTTAAATGCAATTTTGCCCTTAAACTTCCATATATGAGACTGCTCATCATGTGGCCACAGGACAGGAAGTGACTTGTGTCCTGGTTTATAAAGCCAAATAAAGCAGTGGGGACACATTCTGTATTTGAAAATCATTATCAGTACATCTAGGTATTATTTTCTTTGTTTCCTCTCAGTTCCTCTCTGTTGCAATCGGAAGGCTTTTCAGGAAGACGTGCTGGTTTGAAGTCTTCAGCAGAAGCAAAAATTTGCTCAGATAAGCAATCTTTGTCTTAGTGATAGAAACTGTAATCAAGGTGAATTCCGTTACTGTGGAAGAAAGGTACTGAGCTGTTGCATTGACACTGACCATAGAGGCATTTAACTGTATTGTGGGAATGCTTAAATATAAACCAGGCTTTTGGTTTTGTACTCGAAAGGGTATGCTTGAAGTGTAAGTGGAGCATGGTGCATGATTCCTGGCGTGGTGGTGGTCCGACTGATCCAGCCTTACCACAGTGCAGTGCTTCCTGGGTGTCCTACTGGGTTAGGAACAGCACCAGACTGTCCGGCTAGGCTGGCAAATGGGATTCTGTGGGATTTCTGCAGTGCTCTCTGAGGGTTTGCAGGACTGATGATAGTTTTGGAGAGCATTTCTGACTAAACTGGAGATGAAGCAGAACTCTAAAAAGCAATTCCAAATGATTAATTGTAGCCTCGAGAAGTTATTCAGGCAAAACCAAATTACTTGCTTCCATTTTCCAAAATCTGTGTAAAAGACTGTAGAATATTATTTTGGGCAAAGTGAAAGTGATTTTTAAGGTTAACATGCTACTTCAGTACCTGGACTCACACTACTGTACTCGGTGCCATCTCGAGCAGCCTGTTTTCTAGTGGGCTGGGACCTCCTGTGGTCACCCTGGGGTGAGTGGGGAAGAATGGGTGTGTTTCAGAGAAGCAAAGTAACTTCTCAGCATCACTGATGAAGTCAATGTAAGGACATTGCTGAAGAATGGAGGACTGGCTACTGGGGGATGGCATCAGGAGAAAAGTTTTGCTTCAGGCTGGGGGTTTTAGCTTTAGATGCATGTGTTTTCAGAGTAGCTGAGATGCATTATCTATATCTACATATATGAGTGTAGGGGGTTTTCTTTGTATTTTCAAAAATATACTGTGAGCTATGTGGTAGACTAGTAAATAGAATCGCTTCTATGTTGTGATGGTAGGATTTCATCAGCATAGACTTGTAATGGAAAGTTATGCCCTTCTGCTGTTAGTTCTGAGGATCAGTGATGAAATGCTTGAGATGTTTGTTCACATCCTAAAGCATGTTTTGACAAAAATCTTTGAAGAAGCTGCTTTCACTTCTTTTTTCCTAAGGACACTTTGTAGTATGAAAACATAAACTGCCAAGAGGGTAACAAATAGGAAATGCTTGTCTCCAAAGCCAAGCCAAGCAGTGCATGTAGAACATAGCAGGTTCTAAAGTTGGCATTTAGACCATTAAAGTGAAAAAGTGGTTAAGAGTTATGATGTGGAGCAGATTTAACATTGGGCTGAAGGACATAAGGAGGAGCTAGAAACCAGCATCATCTCCTGAGACCAGAGGACAAAAAAAAGTACAGAAATAAGTTTTCATTCAATTAAAAATAGGCTATGAGAGTGAGCACTTCTAAAAATGTGTGACAGAATAACTAGTCCATTGAAAATTGGCAAGGTCTGTGTTGCTAGCCACGTAGCAGTTCTGGTAATTCCAGGCTTTGGTTTAAGAATTACACTAGAAATAAACTCAAACGTTAGAAATAGTTCCATGAATGGGAGAAAATATTGTGAGGGAGAAGAAAAGTGTGATTCTTTACTTTCCCTAAACCTTTAATTAATATTTAATTCTGTTACATCCCTACCTAGATGAATTATGCATATAGGCTGTTGTAATAGAAAAACACCTTGTTCTGTGGACCTGGAAGAACCTCAGTTTAATGTAGGGTTGAGTTCCTCATTCTGTCATTTAGGGTGGTAGGATAGGGTGGTTTTAAGGGACACTGGTCCTGTGTCCTCCTGAGAGCAGTGTCAGCTGTGAGGTCAGCCTGGGTTACTCAGGTCTTTATCCAGTCTGGTGGTGTAAACCTCCACGTGCTCCAGTCCCCTGAAGATCTTGGTGGCCTTTTGCTGTGCTCACTCCAGTTTATCAATGTCTCTCCTATATTAGGGGACATTAAGAAACTGGATGCAGTATTCTAGGTGTGGTCTAGCCAGTGTTTGAGTAAAGGAGGTTGATCTCTTCTGTCTGCTGGCTGTGCTTCTGTTAGTACAGTGCAGGATGCTGTTAACCTTCTCTGTCATAGTGCACTGCTGGCTCAGGCTCACCTTGCTCTATAACTGTGGTCCTTACATGGTCCTTTTCCACAGAGCTGCTCTCCAGCCATTAAGTGCCCTGTGTTCTTGCCAGGGATTCTTCCTTCCGAGGATCAGGACTTTGCATTTGTCCTTGCTGCATCTCATAAGGTGCCCATTTGCCCATTCCTACAGCGTGTTGAGGTCCCTCTGGGTGGCAGTGCTGCCATACAGTGTATTGACAGGTTCCTCCCAACCTGGTGCCGTCTCCACTTGGTCAGAGCGCACTCCCAACACCTCCTCCAGGTCATGGATAAAAAAGTTAAACAGCAGGTCTCAGAACAGATCCCTGCAAATGTACACTTGTTGCAGGCATACGTGTAGAGTGTGGGGTTTTTGGTTGGTTTTTTGGTTTCTTTGAAGATGGATGCAGCATTTGCCTTACTGCAGTTGTTGGGGACCTCTTCCAATTTCCATGACCATTCAAAGACGATAGAGAGCAGTTTTTGCTGGGACACGAGCCTGGTGTCTTGGCACCCTTAGAAATGGCCCATCTTGTCCCATGAACCTGTATGGGTCAAATTCACTCAACTGATCAGTCCCTGGCTTGATCTTCATCCCCTGGTCCTTCTCCTTGAACTCTTTCCTAAGTGCAGAGGTTAGACTTTGTCGGTGAAGTGTGAGGCAAAGAAGGCATCGTGCACCACTCGCCAAATCACACACACCAGCTGTCCCACATTTTCCTTTTTCACCCTTGTACTGCTGATACAGCAGTAGAAGCTTTTCTTGTTACTCTTGATATTACTTGATTTTTTTTGTTTGTTTGTTTGCAATCCTTTCAAGTCCCAACTGCAGTTGAGCTCCTGAGGCGGGGGTGGCCAGTGGTTCTAAATTCCTCTGAGTAGACTGTCACAGCTTCCATCTCCTGCACGCTGCCTGCTCGCATTGGAGCTTTGCCATGAGTTCCCTGCTTAGCCAGGCTGCTCTGCTGACACATCTGCTTGTTTTCCTGGCTGCTGGGATGGTGGGAAACAAAAGATGCTGGGTGTGTAGCGTTGACTTGTCTCAGGGGTTAGAGTGTAGCCTCTTGGTCACTTGCTCTGCCACTCCTACCTTGGACTTCGCATTGCCCTAACCCTTATTTTGAAGTTTGATGGAAGGGTGCTTGCATTTTGTCTCAGTGTTACTGTGATTATGTATCCCCAGCTATGCAACAGTATAACTGTACTGAAGACAGCCCGCACAAGGTACCTCTGAACACTTTTAATCTGTTCTTATCCTCTGAAACTACAGAGCCACTGCTTTGAATTCTGGTTTTTCAGTGTGTTGACATCTGGTGTTTGGACGTGGTATTTCTTGATGCAGTCATACATGTTTCAGCTATCTGGTTATCACAGCGCATTTTGTAAAGCCAAACAAACAAAAAACCAAACCCAACTCTTTTTCCAAGACATCTAGGTAAAACCAGCCTGCAAATACTTGTAGAAGCCTTGATTTTTCACATTTTTTTGCAATGGATAGCATATCCTATACAATGAATTCCATAGAAAAAACACTGCTTGCCCTTTCCACCACCACCCCCACCCCCACCCCCCTACCTAAAAGCTCCAGAAGTCTTGAGAGAGTTTTTGTGTATTTACTATTTGGCCTTATTTCACTCAGAGTGAAATACTGACCCTACGGAAAGTAATGCAGTTCTAACATTGACTTCCATAGGGCCAACAATTGACACTCGAAGCTGGGGCTCTTGTTACCATAATCACTAAGCTGGAGCATTGGCTAAAGATTCATTTGGAAGGAAGCTTATCCCACATCACCCATGCTGAAGCATCACTAGTTTTGACTTGGAAAAGATTCAAACAATGAATCTTGTTTGCTTTTGATAGGCAAACAGTCCCCATCCCTGGAGGGATTTAAGAGCTGTGTAGATGTGGTGCTGAGGGACACAGGGCAGTGGTGACTGGGCAGTGCTGGGGTAACAGTTGGACTTGATGATCTTACAGGTCTTTCCTACCCAAGGATCTTCCATGATTCTGTGATCATATCCTCTTCTGAGTGATGTTTGGGGAGATCTGTTTGATCCTTCTGTGTTATTTACTTGGGCATTTTAATTTCTTTTCAAAACACTGTTTCCCAGTTCAGAAAGCAAACGCCTTCATCCTGAAGTGCTCTGACATAAGAGGAGCCAGGTTTAAATTGAGGTTTTCTTGAGAAGGGTAGGATGGAGAGAATCTGTGTTGGCTGCTTTCAGGGAGGGCAGCTACTCTGCAATGAAGTGGGAAAGAAAGTATTAGCTCTGGTCCCATACTGGACTCCCCAGTGAAACTAGACTCATCAGTCAGTAGCGGGAGGGGAATAAGAAACAAGCTGGTAACGGAAGCAGTGCGTCCCAGGGAGCTGAGCAGGGAAGTGAGGACATGGACAGAAAATCAAGTGATGCACAGAAAGAAAATGAGTGCCCTCTTTCATGAAAGGGCTTTTTATAATGGAAACAAAACTAGATTCTTTCTGCTGAAGGAGTATAGTAGTTTGCTTAAAACTAGGTTTTATGGTCACTCTTAATTATTCATCCGGATGAGGACCTACTTATTTCTTTATCTGTGTCTCTTGAGTAGATTTGCATTTATGTATATGCAAATTTTTTAAAGGTTTTTTTTTAATTTATTTTTTTTTAATTACTATCCACTAAAATAGTTTGAAAACCGTTACAGTACTACCGCCTTTTGCATGATAGGTTTCTAGCAGGCTTTTAACATCATGATAAAGCAAATAACTTGTCTCCTTGGCTGGGATAAACACCTGACGAAAATCATAATCCTGTGTAAATGCTAACTCCTTATATGTTTTCTGGCACGCCCTAAAAAGCAAGTAGTTTGTACTGTTAAGGAGGGGGGAAATACAGAGTGAAATTGTGAAACAGAGCATTTCTGAGGCGTGATCTGTCAGGGCACCAGTGGAACATGCCTCTTGCAGTGCTGGGACTGTCGTGTGTTAGATATCCCAGACTGCTTAGGGATGAAAACTGATGACCAAACAGCAGGAGATGGCTGAGACTACTGGTATTAAATATTTAGAGCAAGATAAGTTAATGTATGTTGTCAATTTTGTGTGGGTTGCGTGTTGTGGTGGGGTTTTATTGGGGTTTTGTTTGTTTGTTTTTGTTTTTTGTTTTTTGTTGTTTTGGGGTTTTTTTTAGCACTTGAGGACTATAAAGTCATAGAATCATAGAATGTTAGGGGTTGGAAGGGACCTCTAGAGATCACCTAGTCCAACCCCCCTGCCAAAGCAGGATCATCTAGAGTAGGCCACACAGGAATGCATCCAGGTGGGTTTTGAATGTCTCCAGTGGAGGAGACTCTACCACCTCTCCAGGCAGACTGTTCCCATGCTTTGTCACCCTCACAGTAAAGCAGTTTCTCCTCATATTGAGGCGGAACTTCCTGTGTCCCAACTTGCACCCATTATTCCTTGTCCTATCACTGGACACCACTGTGAAGAGACTGGCATCTTCCTCTTGACCCCCCACTCCTCAGGTACTTACAGACATTAATAAGATCCCCTCTCAGCCTTCTTTTTTTCAAGACTAAACAGCCCCAGTTCTCTCAGTCTGTCTTCATAGGAGAGATGTTCAAGTGCTTTGATCATCCTCGTAGCTCTCTGCTGGACTCTCTCCAGTAGCTCCCTGTCTCTCCTGAAATGGGGAGCCCAGAACTGGACACAGTATTGCAGGTGGGTTCTCACCAGGGCAGAGTCATGTTACAGTGATGTAATTTAAAGGTGGTAAGTATAGTCTAAGAGGGAAAGTCTGTATTCTGTTTTTTTGTAGAGAAAGATGGGTAATTGACATTTTCTTATCTAGTGACAGAGAAGAGTTATCAGGACTATAATTTCTGGGTTTTAGTGTGAACTTATTGTCAAATGTCTGCATGAGCATGAGAGATCTGGTGACTGTTGTAATCCTGCCACTTTTCAGACCCTTTTTTAAATCTCTGTTTGTCAACCCCATTATGTCCCTACTCTCTTTTTCCAGGGGCTTTCAAACTCTTTGATAAGGAATAGTTATTCAGCAGCCTCTATAAAATTAGAAGTGGAGACGGTGCAGGATTTTGCTCAGAGTAAAACACTAAAGTCAGCCAAGGGGATATGGTCACTGCTTCTGTGCACTTTGGGCAGCAGGCACTTGGAAGGATAAGAGTGTGTAAGCCCAAGGACAGTATTTGCACAAGAACAAGTATGAAGACCTGCATTTAGAAAAGGAGAGCACTGGGGGCAGGGGTGTGGTGTGTTGTAGAACATGCTTTGAGTCAGAGTGCCTGGGACAAATGTCTGACTGCTTTTAATGTGAAGCTTGCTTACCTTTTAGGGAAAGGGAATATGTAAAGTTTGTGATTACAGGGACTGGACCCAGACCATACAATTGCTTTGGTAGGAAAAGACCTTTAAGATTATCCAGTCCAACTGTTACCCCAGCACTGCCCAGTCCCCACTGCCCCATGTCCCTCAGCACCACATCCCCACGGCTTGGAAATCCTCCCAGGGATGGGGACTCCCCTCTGCCCTGGGCAGCCTGGGCCAGTGCTTGACAACAGATCATGTCATCCCTTTTGGTTCTGTGTGTCCATGAGTGCTGTTACTTACTTACAGGATAAAATCAAAACTAAGTAGCTTAATCTTCCTTGGCGCTGATCTCAAACAGTGCATGAACGTGTAACCTGTCTGATGCTGTGGAGAAAGCTGCTGGGTAGGTCACGCTTTCCTGCCCTCTGTGTTCTCTGGGAACTTGGTGCAAGAATATAGGGAAGGCTTCTCACTGACACTGGTCATAGGCTGAGCCCCCGATCTCCATGACTCAGAGTACTAAAGATAGATTAATAAATTTATGCAGTGTGGAATCCTGCTGCTCTTCCTCTGCCAGGAGAATGTATTCACACCCTGCACAGTGCTGTGTCCGCCTGGGGATCGACAGCCCTGACTGCCACGGCTCAGTGATTCAGCCTCCGAGGGACTCGTCCTGCTGAAGTCTGTTTCTCTGGTCTTTTGAGGCCTATTTCCATAAACTTTATTAGGACCTGGTTCTATTCAGTAGTCTGATGGAATATTCATGCTTGTGGGGTTTGGGACAGACTAAAGCAGCTGGCACTCTGAGCCTTCAGAGCAGGTGCTGGCACCTGGCAAGGGTGTCAGGCTCTTCCCACCCTCTTAGGAGGAAAAAAAGTCCCTGCCTACTGTGTGCGTGGTGTTTGTTCCCTCTTAAACTTATCTTTGTTTTATTGGTCAGATTCTGGAGAAATAAGCCAGGGTCCAGGTGCTAAACATTTTTCTACTTGTTAAATTATTAGTTTTCTAAATTGGGGAAAAAATCCTATTAGGTAAGTGGACTAACCAGATTTGATCAAAACGATTGACCATCTCTGAATAATAAAACAGGAAATGAATGTTTTTATAAAGACATCAACAAAAACCATGCAGATGTATCTTACAGGGGTACCTACAGCAAAATCCTCATCAATGTTATCTGTAGATCTTTAAAGGATAAAGGTGCAGAAGCTGGTGACTAAGGACTTACTTTTATTGCATATGTTTGTTTCCCATGCAGAGTTAAAGCCTACTTGGCCATCCAAGAGTGATTTGCCATTACAGTTGTGCAGAAGCATCTGGTATCATGAGAGTTTGATCTGTGCTAGTGGAGATGTAGCAGCAGGTCTGTAAGAGCAGGATATTATTGTTCCTGTGCGAGGGTTGAACACAAAGGGGATTTGGCCTCTTTAAGAGCTTTAGCAGACACTGAAAATTAACTGGGAGTGTTTACACAAGGAGCTTATTAGGAAGCAGGCAATGACAGTATTTAGGTTTAGATGAGTTACTGGTCTATTAGGATTCACAACAACGCAGACAAACACAGAGGACGTGCCAGGGAGTTGTGCTGTTGCAGTTGTTCTGCAGTCAATCTGTCATGTCTGCTCTTAGTAATAACACTGTGAGGGTTATTTGGAGCTTCCTTCCATCCCTTGTGGCTTGTAGACTCATAGGTCTCAACTCCTTCAGTAGACTGGTGATCCCTTTTTTTTTAGTAGGAGTTAATCTGTGGTGTCTTTTACAGCCCTTTTCTTCAGTTTCTCTGATATTGTGTGCTAGGATAATTGCCATTTGACTCCTGACTCTAAAATGTCTGGAAAGTGTCAGAAACTTTCCTTGCCAGCTGAGACTATTCCAAAGCCACACTGTGTGGTTAAAAAAGGTTTTAATTTTCAGAAGAGAGCCCCGTATTATAATGATTAGCTGTGTCTTCTAGTGTTCTCAAGCCTAACAGTGGAGCTTAATAGTAACTTAAATTGTGCAATTTTACTTTAACATTATACTTTCTCCTATGTAGATCTGGCTGAGGAAAGGAGAAGTTGTCTGACAAAGGTGTATTTTTGGTTGAATGGGAGTTGCTTTATTGCACTGAGACAGTCTTGAAAGTATTTTAGTTATTTTTGGGTCTACAGTGATAAGAGCCTCTAACTTGGGAAATTGCAACCCAAAATGATCTTAGTTTGTACTGTTGTAATTGAGAGAAGCATTTGTGGAGTTCAGAGGTAGAAGCAGAACAAGTAAATATCCAAATAAATATCCTTTGCCTTCAGTATTTTAAAGATTTGTAGTAGTGTTCTCAAATACTTTTTGTAAGAGTTGAGTAAGCTTATGTAAACTAATAGTACCTGAAGTGTTTGCATTAAAGAGAATTTTTCACTTTTCAGTTCCATCCTGTGTTTGGGTGACTCGCTGCTTGTTAGCTATAGGAGTGCATGAAGGATTGACAACTTTTTTCCCTCTTGTCTCTAGGAGTGAAGGTTGGAATAGCTTCACAGAAAGGAGTAGCCTGATGATTTCTTACCCAGTGGTTCATCTGTTAACACTTTCTCACTTTCTCCTCTTTATCTCTAAGAGTTTGTACTTACGAACTTTTTAAAATTCTTGAATTTCTTCCACACCCATGGAGTTCACAAAACTGTTCAGTGTTGGTATTTTAGTCTTGAAATTCTCCCTGTTGATGGATTATCTGCACCTGTCCTTGAAGACAGAGGGATGTCCGAAATGGCCAGTGAAAGAGCTTTGAGTTATTTCACATGTTTGCCAGCCTTGAGAAACTTCTTTGGTTTATTTAAATATTTATGTTGAGTTCACTTTTTCTCATTTGCATTTCCTTCAATGTTAATGGTGATAACTTTATTTTGTTAGGATTAATTTTTAAAAAAATGTTCTTCTATGTAGGACACAGCTTAGGCTATGGCTTTGTGAACTATGTTACTGCAAAAGATGCTGAAAGAGCAATAAACACACTGAATGGCCTCAGGCTTCAATCAAAAACTATCAAGGTAGGATGTCTAGAATTTTTTTTTTTTTGTCTTCTATGAAAATGGCATTCTAATAAACTTCATCCTGTTGGTAGGGTTTGCGTGCTCGCTAACTGCAAGAAGGATAGAATCTCAGAGAAGAGTAGTAGTGTGAGCTGTTAAGCCTCTTGGGTTTTGTAACAACTTTGTAGTCAAAGATTCCCTTTTTTTCCATTTCCACCATTTTTACAGCAGTAGATGGGATCATTCCAAATTGTTACCAGGCTTTTGAACTCAAATGTATCGCAGATACTTGATGATCTCTGTCTAAATTGTGTTAATACACATCCCCTCCTTTTCCAAAATAACAGCTACTACTCTCTGAGTAGGAAATCACACCTGCTTAGGTGAGAGTTGTAACTTTTAAGATAGAAAACTGCACTCCAGCTAGTAAAATCTTTTTATGAGGCTTTAAAAAAATATCCTGACAGCACAAGTTCTTGGTATGATCTCTGGTTACTGAGAGGTCCAGTATCCAAGTCAGAACTTGAGACAGGGTTTCTTCAATGTAGCAAATATGTTTGTTGGGAGCATCCGTATTGTTCCACTGCTGTCTCTTTAAAACAATGCCACTATATTCGTTACCTGTTGGATAAGCCCCAAATTAATGGAGTTATACAGGGACATAACACTTCTCTTTTTGTTTTGGCAGTTTTTCCCTACCTTCTTCCTCTTTTGCTTTTTTGAACTCCAGTAAAAAGTGGCTGCATTGTTTGGTGGGGTATAAATGAAAGTGACTTGTGACAAAATAAATTACTTTTTACACCCTGAACATACCTTTATTTTTTTTTGTTTTGGTTTGGGTTTTGGTTTGTTTTGTGGGGTTTGTTTGTTTGTTTGTTTTTGGTTTGTTTTTTTTTTTAAAGGTTTCCTATGCTCGTCCAAGTTCTGAAGTTATCAAGGATGCTAATTTATATATTAGTGGACTACCAAGGTCAATGACACAAAAAGATGTAGAAGATATGTTTTCACGTTTTGGACGCATCATCAACTCACGTGTGCTTGTGGATCAAACTACAGGTGAGTTGGGTTGCGGTGGCTTCATAAAACTGTAGCGTACAGCATGTTTGACATTCTTCAGAGACTGGGAGTTCCTCAGCTAAATTAGACTTTCACAAACTAACCATGACATCTGGTGTCAACCACTGGAATAATTTTAATGGGATATCCTTTTCCACTTATTTGTTTTAAAACACAGAATGACTTTCGCTGCCTCCTTTGCCAGCTTACAGTCTAAACCTCATATCATATTTTATGCTCTTACTGTCAGTTTTAGCAGGCTGAGCTGCTGCTTTGCCAAATCTACTCTTGTGCTGTGACACTGGATGTTAGTGTAGTGCAGTGTGCTTCTGGGCAGTGTTTGTAATCTGGAGTGCTAACGTTGCCTTTACTTTCACCAATGCAGCTATTATCCACAGGTAAATTCCAGGCCATAGTTAAACATTAAAAAGCAAAATGAGAATGTGTTTTGTCTTTATATTAACTTGGAACTCACACAGTTTCCTCATATTTTAAAACATTTTGGGTGCGTTATAGTCCTCTGTGGTTACTGCTAACCAAAAGAATTAATTTAATATGCTTCGTACTGCCCTCTTGAACTTTTGGAGTGTATTTTTTTTTATTTAAAAAAAAAAAAAAAGAGAGAAAGAAAAAGGAAGAGTTGCTTAGTTAAGCACTCAGCTCAGTAAAGACCAAAGTTAAGGATTTCTTCTATAATGTTAATTCTGACTCAGTCTTTGTGCTTTCACAGAGTTTTAATTTCTTCCCTCATTATTTCAGAATATAACTGAAGGATATGGATTGTCCTCTAACCTTAGGGGTTCTGGGTTTTTTCCAGCAGCCCATATGTCATGTATGAATTTGGAGAGAATTTCTGCAAATATACTTTTTCATTGATTATGCATGTGCTATATTAGAACAGCATTTTGCATTTATATGTGGTAGTATGTTCATTTATAGACAGCAGTTAAGCAACAACTTTCATGCTCTGTGAGGAATCTACTGTACTTAGAGGCCATCAGCAGCTTTTGGTGGGATTAGTCTGAATAAATGCTAAAGTCTACAATGTCAGATACCTCTATTGGAACTAGTTCCTTGTGTAGACATCATCTTTTAAGTGTTTCTGTTTGGTGAGACTACACTGTAAATGCAATTGTGCATAGAAGAAATCCAAGGTGACAAAGTGAGATCCGGATACTGACGTTGTAGACATTCCAGTGCTGAGTGAGGAAAATCTTGTCCTTCATTTCCTAGAGAGGAGGATTGATTTTGTCCAGCTTTGACATCTGTATGGGTCTGTCTCTAGAGCTAGTTATCCAGGTGTCAGCTATAGGTAAAAGCAAGAAAAAGACTTCTAGAGCACAGAAAACTTGCTAATACAAGTGTATAAAAGTCATCCTTCTCTGACTGCCAGTGGAATCTAGACAGCCACCATCTGTCTTTGACAGAGCTGTAAAATGAGATGGCAGAAGTCATACAATTAAAATCTCTCCAGGAATAATACTGTTTTCATTGAGGGTGCTGAGGCATGATGCTGTCTAATTCAGTGCCAGCTCAGAATATATGGCTTGCTTTCAAATTACTGTAATAATGTATTGTTTGAAGAAGGTATTCAGTTTACCTTATGAAGTTTAATGCATGCATAGCCTAGGTTTCTTTTCACTTCAAGAATGTTGCCATGCCTTGGCTTTAAAACCTGCATTTTATATCTTGATCTAGTCCCAGCTAGGACAAATTTTAATTTGTGCTTTGAGACATACCCTCTCAGCAGAGATTGCTCTCTGGCTTTTGAGATTTAATCTATTTAAAAATATGCTTTCTACAATATTTATACTTTTAAATGAACATTATGACAGATCGAGTGAGAAGCTCTAAGATGAACAGCATGGAAGTGGAGAAGGAGCAGCAATGTGTTGAGCTCTGGGATAGTCCTTGCTGACTTCTGGGTGCTGCTGCTGCTCTGTGCCCTGCTGGTGGGGAGGATGTGCTTCATCCCAGCATGGGAAGGGTGATCTCGGGGGTATTAGAACATTAGTGCTGTTGGCTCTAATTGAGCTGATCTAGTCCAGCCTCCTGTTTTGAAAGTAACCAGCAAGAAATCAAAAACTGGAATAGCTTCTTCACAAGCTGACTCCAGATCACTCTGGGAACGCCCGCTGCGCAGTTGGTGCTCGCCATCTCCCGCTGTCCTTCTGCAGTTTTTTTCTTTCAAAAAATTCAGTGACTTAGGAAATTGACTTTCCCTGTGGGAATTTGCATACTTAACAACAATGCAGTAAACAGGATGAGTTATTTTTGGAAGTTCTCCAGTGCCCCAAATGAAAATCTGCCTTTCCTAGAGACCGTTCAATAGGTAGCTGTGGTGGTTGGATTCCCTTTTGCTTGTTGCATGCCCAGGCTTTTGTCGTGCTGCATTTCCTTCTATGAAATATGGGGAGGGAATAATGTACAATTGTTATAAACAACGTTGTGACTTATGATCAGCTTAAATAACTTCTGAAACTGTCTTTGAAGATTGCCCTATGTGGGTGTAGAGACAACATGAAAGTATTCAACATGGCCTGTTCTGAAACAGAGGTGGTAAAGTCCTAGAGTTAGTCTAGCAATAATATCTGCCTTGGAATGAAATTGAAACAAAATGTACCTTTTTAGCTTTGCCAGACTATGGTCAAGTCACATATGAGAATGAATGGTTAAAAAAATAAAGAGATCTTGTAAGGCATAACTGACCTCAGTCCGAAGGTACCAGCATTAGTGGCTGAGGTCTGGAGGTCTGGAATTAGAAAAAAAGGTGCACCTGTAGATGAAATTGTGATCCCTTCATTACAGAAGGTTAAAATACCTTATTAGAGTTAGACATTTGTGCCCTTATCTACAAACCAGAATGTGTTTTCAGCATGGAAAACTGAAAACATTTGGAGAAATCAGTGTCAGTTCTGTGTTTGCAGATGCTTTTTGGTGATAAATAATCAAAGCTAAGGAGGTTTGTCTTGTTTTTAACCAGCTGGAATTAATTCTTTTTTATAGAATTTGTTTAAAACATTGGGAGGTTTTTGTTAATGGAAGTGTCAGTTGGTGATGGATTTCATGGAATTCTGTCACACTGGATACTTTTAAGTGTTTCAGTCACTGTGGTTGTTATAGCTGAAATGAACGTGTTAATTTGTCTTTTTGTTTCTTAATTTTGTACTTTTTATCCTCTAGCTGCTGAAGAAACATTAGTAAATGTAGAGAACGTGAAAGCTGTCTCCACAGAAATATTTAACTACTTTGTTTTTTGCTTTCAAAGTTATTTTGGGTTTATCCTGAACTTCAATTTTTTTTTTTTTTTTTTTTTTTTGATTGGTTTGGTTAAAAGGTTTGTCCAGAGGGGTCGCATTTATCCGGTTTGACAAAAGGTCAGAAGCAGAAGAGGCAATTACAAATTTCAATGGTCACAAACCCCCAGGTTCCTCCGAACCCATTACAGTGAAGTTTGCAGCCAATCCTAACCAGAACAAAAATGTGGCACTGTTATCGCAGCTGTGTCATTCACCGGCCAGACGGTTCGGAGGGCCAGTGCATCACCAGGCACAAAGATTCAGGTAGGTTAGGATGAACAAAGCATTTCAGGCTGTACTGCTATTTCCCCTGTCTGTCTGGGAAACTGTACTCTTGCAGCTGTGCAGTAATATCTTCATTGCAGCATGTGTGAATGAATATGTAGTACACTCTGTGTCCTGTGGTGTTATGTAAATAAATTGTTGAATTAAAATATGAGCAAAGTAAAGACTTACTTGTAAAATTTATGCTGAAGTTAATTATGTAAAGGTACGTACACTACGGTGTTGCTCTCCACGATTGAGTATATATGAGATGATAGAAAGCAGCAGATTCCAGATGGGTATTGGTGCCTGTCTCAACAGATCTCCATTCTGCAGTCCATACATCTGAATGCAGATATAATTTGGCCATTTAAAGCTCTGAACCATTGGTTCCAGCAGGGAGGTGTCATAGTAAAATAGGAAAACCTTATTTCTGATTAAGAGTTTTGGTGGGATTTCTTTCTACATCTTGAGTGTTTTGTCTGTCTGTGAGTCCTCATCAGGTCAGGAAGATTTATTCAGTAATTGTAACGTATTGTCTGCTTCCAGCACTGGGGAAGGTGTTATGTATTTTGCCTTTGAGAATTGCCTTAGTTGCTTTGAATGTGAATTGCTTGAATTTGGATTGCCTTAGCTCCTTAAGGGAGGGTGTTGGTAGTTGCACTGTGCTCTGGAAAATGCATTGTATTTACAGTCTTGCAGATAAGTAATTGGCTTTGTTATGAGCTGTGTTCATGAGAATTTGAGAGTAGTATTTCCCTGATAAGAATTTTTTTTTTTTCTTTCTTGTGAGGTATCCAGTTAGCTCAGCAAAATTAGATTGAAAACTCAAATAGCTTTTTACAGTGCTACTGTTCCAGTATTGCTGTGACCTTTGTATAAAGCTTTAGTTTAGCATTTTAAGAACAGCTGGGTGTAATATGTCTCCAAGGACAATTAGGACGTTATAGTTATCTCTTGTTTTATACTAAGGGTGATTGAACAGCTTGCCTAAAGTGACTGTCAGAGTGTTCATCCTTGGAGATGCTCAAAACCTGGCTGGAACAGGCCTGAGCAGCCTGTTCTAGGTGCCTCTGCTTTGAGTAGGGACACTTCCTGGAGGATTTCCTGAGGTCCCTGCTGACCTCAGTTCTCCAGTTCTCTTCAGGTGTGGCCCAGGCAAGTTTAATGCAGGCCTTCCTCAAACAACATTTCATTTCCCTGAAGCACTCATCCAGATCTTCACACCCAAACCTTCTAAACCACACCAAGGAATGAAATTCTACATTGTTGACAGTTAGGTGAGCTATTAAAAAATTTATACATCTGTCTTTTGCATCAGGCTTTAATGTGTCCTGGTCCTAGTAAAATCTTATGTCTCATGCTTTCATTCTTAATGTAATTGGACATTTTCATTGTCATTTTTCACCTTCAAATTTACAGCAGAATTAAGGTGCATCAGAATTAGCAGTACAAATAATACGGCCGTAATTAAGATGGCAGATAACTAATTCTGTCCTGTAATGATCACTCAGTAATAATAAAAATGATTAATGTGTTTATGTTAATAGTTGCAGGTGAAACTAAATTTTAATGACAAGTTAGAATCATAGAGTCAAAGAATCATTTAGGTGGGAAAAGACCTTTTAAGATCAAGTCCAGCTGTTAACCCGGTACTGCCAAGTCCACCACTAAACCATGTCCCTGAGCACCACAGCTACACATCTTTTAAGTCCCTTCAGGGATGGGGTTTCCACCACTGCCCTGGGAGCCTATGCCAATGCTCAACAACCCTTTGGGCAAAAAAAAAATTCCTAATATCCAATCTAAACCTCTCCTGGCACAATGTGAGGTTGTTTTCTCTTATCCTATCGCTTGTTGCTTGGGACTGACCCCCACCTCGCTACAACCTCCTTTCAGGTAGTTGTGGAGAGCAATAATGTCTTCCCAAGGGACTCTGTCCACCAGGCTCCTAAACAGGGCAAAGTCTTCCCCCAGGAAGTCCAAGGTGGCAGTTCTGCTAACCCCTTTGCTTCTCCAAGAACTGAAGACTCTCTCATTTCATGATCACTATGCCCAAGCTGGCCTCCAACCATCCCATCACCCACAAGTCCTTGTCTTTTTGCAAACAATGAGTCCAGTGGGGTGCCTTCCTTAGTTGGCTTGCTAACTAGCTGGTCAGGAAAGTTATCTTCCACAAACTCCGGGAACCTCCTAGGCTGTTTCCTCTTTGCTGTATTGTGTTTCCAGCAGTCATCTGGTAAGTTGAAGTCCCCCATGAGAACAAGGGCTAGTGACTGTGCTGCTTATAGAATATTTCATCATCTCTTCATCCTGATTGGGTGGTTTATAACAGACTCCCACCATGATATCTGCCTTACTGGCCTTTCAGATCATTATTAATCAGGAACACTCAACCCTGTTGCCACCATCATCAAGCTCTAGACAGTCAAAACACTCCCTAACATGCAGGGCCACCCCACCACCTCTCCTTCCTCGTCTGTCCCTTCTGAAGAATTTCTAGCCATCCATTGCAGCATTCCAGTTGTGAGTTATCCCAACATGTTTCCACGATGGCAACTCTATCGGAGTTTTCCAGGTGCACAGTGGCTTCCAACTCCTCCTGTTTGTTGCCCATGCTGTGTGCATTGGTGTAGATGCACTTCAGTTGGGCTGTTGGTCCTGCCATCTTTCTGGGGGGAGGAGGCCTAATTCCTATGTGGCCATTCTTGGCCACTTCTGTGGTTTCTAACACACCAATAAGCCTTGTGTCTTTGCTGCTGCGTGGATCTCCATCCCCTGCCCCCAGTGAAACCGCAGACCGCAGGACCTCACTAGCACATTGTCACTCCAACACTGGCTTGCTGCCCCCAAGCTTATCTCTAGTGAGCCTGGTTTTATTCCTTTCCCCCTTCAAATCTAGTTTAAAGCTCTTTCAGTGAGCACTGCTAACTCCTATGCAAAGAGCCTTTCCCCCCCTCTGAGGCAGGTGTACCCCATCTGTCCCCAGCAGGCCTGGTGTCATGTGAACCAACCCATGACCAATAAACCTGGCATACTGTTGGTGACTGGCATGGTTTGAGGCTGAGCTGGCCACTAAATGGATGGCAGATGCTCTCTGTTAACCCCTCTCCTTTCCAAAACAGGGGAAAGGAAAGAAGAAAAAGGGAGAGAGACAAGTTGGAAATAAAACTAAAACAGCTTTTATGAAACTATAACAATAAAAAGAGGAATATAATGAGAACAAAACTAACAAACTATTTGCAAATAGGTACAAAACCAGTATCGAGGTTCTCCCCCCAGTCACACGCTCCCCCTGATAATGCTCACGTCCCCACTGGTGCTGCAGAGCAGCGCTGGGAAGATCCTGGACTGGGCTGGGCGCAGTGACAGGCAGGAGCTGGAGTCAGGAGCACACAGATTGGGGTAGGTGAGTGGACAGAATCCTCCCAGGATACCAGCCTGGGAGCAAGGGCAGGACAGAGGGCAGGACAGAGAAGAAGGGAAGGGCCTTGCCCCCTGTGATCCCTCAGCTTTGTACTGAGCTGGACGTGTATGGGATGGAACAGCACGTTGGTCAGTTTGGGTCACCTGTCCTGTCCGCTGCTCCCCGCAGGTGCAGCCCTTCTGCACCCTGACACTAAGGGGGACCTCAAGGCAGCACCCAGAGAATTCAGCAGTGACCTTGGTTTCTGCAAGATTACGTGTAAGCAGGAGCTTTTCTGCACACCATGGTACTGAGAGCTCATGGTACTGAGAGCTCAGTGCTAACTCTAAACATCACTGCTAGGAGCAGACAGTGTCTGGAAAACATGTTTTTGACTTCACCAAGTGCAGTCTTAGAAGAGACTGAACTGAAAAGTAAAACCACTGAAAGGACAATTGGTTCTGTTTTAGCCAGACCAGGACAGTGACACCAGGCTCAGAGCCAGGTGTTGAGCTGCTGGCTCTTGCTGTGTCTTCCATCATCATCATCATTCCCTGCAACAGGAGGGATAGAGGAGATTACTGCTGCTCCTGATCCCTTAATGAGTTGTCCCAAGGCCCTGAAGTCTCTCTCAATTCCCCTCAGGCTTCTTGTAGAAACAACCTCAGTGACACCTCCTTGTTATTGTTCGGTTCCACTCCAGTTCGTGGGTTGTTCTTTTATTGTTACCATTAAGAGCAGCATTAATGGTATTTGCATGCATTTCCTATGTTTCTACAGGCATGAGTTTTCACAAGTGGAGATAAAAGAAAATGTGTCTCTTTCTGTTTGTTCCTGCTTCTGAGGTAACTATGTCCACTCAAGTTGTCTGCCGGCTGCTCATTTGTCAATATATTTTGGCCAACTTCTGCTCCTAGCTAGCTGTAGGCTTGCTGATGGAGAAGGAGCTGAAGATTTCTAGGTACTACAGATTGGCAGAGGTAGAATAGAGCAGTTCTGGGCTAAGCCATGCCATTGTCAGTACGTTGTGGAGACAATATTCACCAGTTGACTTGAAGACAAGAACTGTCCATCTTTGTGTCTTGTCCCAGACTCGCAACAACTGTGACACTTACAGTAAAACTTCCTTCCCTCGACTCCGTGTGCATCATGCACATGTGTACAGGTGTGCACAACTCAGGCACCGTCCCACAGCCCTGCTTGTTTTTCTTCCCACCTTTGACGTTAACTGCAAGTTTTTTCTAGGGATTCTTCCTTAAAGGATGCTGAACTTAATGAGTTGTAACTATTCATGCTGTGGTAAAGCTTAGGAACTTTAGCTTGGACTGAATCTTGTTTGTTTTGTGTAGTGAACAAAGCACAATGAAAATCTGTTTCCAAAGCGCTCACAGTCTGTCTAAATTACAGTTGTGGTCTCTGCTATCTAGAGTTGAACACTTAAACTGACATTTTGATTACACTTCATCTCATTCCATCATGTCCCTGTAAATCCAGGATTAAGCCTTTAATATCTCTAATTTGTAATTATCAATTTCCTACAGATAGTGCTCAGTCCCTTTGTTTAATGTCCTGTGAATCCTTTGTAGTTCCTGTGGTATTTGTAGCTCACATAAGGGCTGGTCTTAATGCCTTGTCCCACTGGAGTGCTGGGTTGGCGTGCTAATTCTGAGACATGCTCCAAAGCATGCTCTGGTCCCATCCAGAAGCCATGGCGCTGCAGCTTGGGGTTGTGTTTTGAGAACAGATAAAATATCTGGAGCAAGGGTTTCTTTTGAGTAGAAGATCTGTTTACTTAAACAGAATAGCAGATCTTTAGGTGCTGAAATCTGATGAAATTGAGGAGTTTATTTCCTAAAACTTGAGAAGGCTGGCTGAAGTCCCTACAAATCCTGTGCTTTTACAGGTCATCAGAGCTTTATGCTAGAAAAATGTGTTCTTTGACTCTCAAAAATATTCGCAGTTCGTAGAAGCACAGAATGATTTGGGTTGAAAGGGACCTTAAAGACCATCCAGTTCCAATCCCCCTGCCATGGCAGGGACACCTCCCACCAGACCAGGTTGCACCAAGCCCCATCCAACCTGGCCTGGAACACTGCCAGGGAGGGGGCAGCCACAGCTTCTCTGGGCACCCTGGGCCAGTGTCTCACCACCCTCACAGTAAAGATTTTCTTAGTATCTAGTCTAAATCTCCCCTCTTCCGGTTTAAAGCCATTACCTCTCGTCCCATCACTCCATGCTCTGTCAAAAGTCCCTCTCCAGCTTTCTCGTAGGCCCCTTCAGGTACTGGAAGGTGCTCTAAGGTCTCCCCAAGCTTTCTCTTCTGGTTTTGCTTTCAGACCTGATCACGGTTGGAGCCAGTTCCCACTTGTTTTAATGGGCATGCATCTATCTATATACTGATAGTAGAGTCTGTGAGTTGGGTCTAAAATGCCTGAAGGGGAATTGTTATTTCTTGGTAATTCTTTGCTTGGGAAAATGCAAGAAGACTCCAGAATGTTTAACCCTGTCACTGACACTATTGCTTGGACAGCTCCCACAGTCCAATGAAGTTGTTAAAATTTTAACTTTTAAGCCAATTTGTAATTCAGATGCAAGTTGTCCATGTTGAGAATGCCACAGAAGAAAATGTTTCATCCAAAGTAATATTTCTTCAAAGTTCTAGAATAATGTGGTACTGAAATCCTGTATTTCAATTGCTGCTGCTCTGTGTGGCTGTTTGATGTAATACCCTGTTGTTTCGCACTTAAAGCCTATATTGCTGAATACTCAACAAGGCTTGTTTTGTACACAGTAGATTGTTCCTGTCTGTATCAGAGTATAGGAGAAAAAGTTTCTTGTGAGGAAAACAGTGGACATGAGCAGTGTCAGCGCAGTTGAACTCCTGCTCTTCATGGAATTACTAAAAAATAGGAAGATGCCAAGCTCATGAATGAAGGCAACATGGGCTAATATTAAAAATAATATTAGTACTTACTAGCATTGTGTAAGCTGTGGGATTCCTCCCCCATGTGATGCTGTGTATAGCTGTTCTCAGATTGCAGTGAAAAAAATTCAACAAAAAAGAATTTTAGGACTTTTGCAGAACTAAAAATAAATTGTTGTTGTTTAGGAGTTTCACTTCTGAGATTATGTCCTCTAGTGTGTTGAAATAGTCCCAGAATCTATTAAATGAAGCAGTCATTCTCATAACAGTAGAGCAAAAGGTCGTTCATATAAATGAGAAACTTATAAAGTGAAAAAGTTGCAATTAAAAAAACCACACGATGTTGATACTTAACATCACAAGATGTTGGAGTTGTGGTTAGCAGGACTTCAAAGATCCATCCATAGGTAACATCATCTACAGGTGCTCAGGCAGGATTGAAAAAGCAATGTGGAAGAGACAGTATAAAAATAGCTGCAACAAAAATGAGGACACCAGCAGTAAGTATGATAAGACTGACATCGTTCAAATTACAGTGTTAATGGGATTTTAAAAAAAGTTTCTCTGAACCATCTTGGATCTCTGTGGACTTTCGTGTTGTTTGCCTCATTCAGTCTTTTACACATCCTTAATAAGTGTAACTTCCTAAGAGTCACCTTCAATTTGTGTGGTCCAAAAACTTTTCCTGCAGGACAAAGAGGTGTATTGTGTGCGAGTTGCTCTGTGCCTGGCAGCCATCCCGAGGTAGCCCAGGGACCTCAGCCCCTTTTCTGCAGGGCTTTGCTCCAGAGTAAGCACAGAGATTTCCCAGGTCAGCGCTGCAGGAGGAGCCTGCTCTGCTCCTCCTGTGAGTGCTCTCACACGTGCCAGGTGTCCTGTGTGATGCTTCCAAGTGCCTGCAAGTTTAAATTCAGCCTTCCACATAGGTCTAATCCTATGCCACATTTACTGTCACTTTTGCAAATTTCTTTTTTGGTGGTTGCTTTTTAACCAGTCAGAAGCTTTTGCAAAAGGGTTGTGGTATGTTTTTTTTTTTTTCATGTGAATTTGCACTTCACTTTAGAATCATGTTAGATCTGGGTAAGAGGGATATTATACATGAGGTGATATTTCTTATAGCTGTCGTCTTGAAATGACTTTTCAAGTATTTTAGGGGTATTTTTGCCCAGTTTTTGTTGTGTTGTTTCTGGTTTTGGTTTTGTTTTTTATAAACCTGTAACATTTTTGTGAGTCAAAGCAGGAAGAGAGGAGAATCTGTTTGAAAATTAGTGTATCCAAAGCACAGAGGTACTTGCTATTTTAAATTGCTTTGTCTGTAATACGCATTTAGATTTGTTGTCTTCCTGTATTTAACCCCCAGCTGCTCTCCTACAAGTGTTCCCAGTCCTTGACGTACTGTTGATCTGGGTTTGTGGGCAGAGCCCCACAGGGTTTTATAGCAGGCAGGTTGAGAGCTACACTGACTGCTGGAACCAACATCATGCAATTCTGAGCTGAGTGATTTTCTGCTCCCCATACATGTGAGCAGGAACCCAAGACTGGTGATCTGTTGAGATGAAAACTTTCCAGATATTAAGATAAATCCATCCTATCAGATCATTACTCAAATGGAAAGAAGCTACAGAGCTGAAGGTGTCTGTCAGAAAAAGTAAGCATATAAAACATGCCATCACAGGAACATCTTTATAGAAAAGCAAAATAAAGAATAGATATGTCACATCATAATCAGAACACACTGATTAGTGTCTCTCATTCACATTCTGATACTCTTAACTGCTTTTTCAGTTTGACTGTAGTACAAGGATTCCCAAACTTGGATTTGCTTGGGGCTGGCCAGCAGCGGCAGTGAGTATGTGCAGCAGGAGCTGAGTGTGTCCTCACCACGCTTGACAAACACCAATGTCAGGCAGCCCAGCCAGGCTGCAGCCTGGCCAAGCCAGCATGGCTCTGCCAACTCCAGGCAGGCAGCACAGCACAGGGGGTGAGGGAGGGGAAGGGCTCTGCACCACCTAAACTCCCCCTGCTCTGGGTACAGCAGGATCTAATAGCTCAGGTGCCCAAGGAAATGAGCGCTGAGCACCAGAGAGCCTGGGGCAGGGGAGATGGTGACTGAGTGGTTCTCTTGTGTGAGTGCATCAAGTGAAGTGCCACACTGAGCAGGAGCTGCCACCCCTGCATGTCCGTGTGTGCTGCTGCAGCTCTGCTCCCCTTTGGACGCCCATTGCCCTGAGCCTTCCCTCCTAAATAAAGGCAGCAGCAGCTCCTGGCTTTATGCAGGGCAAGAAAAAAATGAGTGAGGGAGTGTTTGGCACTTAATGCAGCATTCACTGCCCAGACATCCATTCCCTGTTTTCTCCAGCTCAGCAGAGAATCAGGAATGCCACCACCATGTTCTTGGCCTAGAGCAGCACGGGTACCGCTTTTAAGTGGTTTGCGTATCACCAGTGGCACACCCCAGTTTGGGAACCCCTGGTGGAGTATAATTGTATTTCTAGGATCATGTGACCTCACATTTTTAAATAATACATAAGCACAAGGGATCAAATTGAGTTTTTTACCTTAACTTTCACATTTCGTGACCTTTGAGTGCTTAGCTGTGCAACTGTGACATTGCATTAAAATATTCTGAACCTGAATTTCTAGGATGGAGACCAGAGATAGAATAAAGGGGAACTAGAGATGTGTGTTATAGGGGAAAAAAAAGAACAGAATACAAAGCAAGACATAAAAAGGAGAGATTTTTTTGGTTTTTGTTATGCATAAGTACTGCTGGGGTGCTATGGAGGAGGCAGGGATTTGGAAGTGTGGGTAGGCGATTTAAGAATTTGCATGACTGTGGCTTATTTAGTAGCCTGCTGGTATTGGGAGTGTTTGTCTGCACCTGCTGCCTTATGGTGGAAAATGAAGTAGGTTTTTTAAATTAATACACACAATCTCTGCTCCTGAAAACACAACACATGCACACACACACCCCCTTGCCCTCAAAACCCAAAGAAACCCTTTGACTTAAGAGTTCCCAAGGTGCTATTTTAGAGGCAAGAAAAGTAGGATGAGGGATGCAAACTCCTCGAGTGAAATAAGTGGGAGATGCCTGAGGGTGTCTTGAACCAAGCTGTGGCGTCTGGGGAGCTATTGCCTCTTACCCCACTCGAGCAATTCTGCACTGATGCCATGGAGCACTCTGAACAGCCTGGCTGAGTTCCACAATCCATCCAGGTGCCCAGTGAAGGTGATCACGTAATCTGTTGCTTACATATTTCTAAGGATAGTTCCCTATTGATAAAGTAGCTGAAATACTTTAACTTTTTTTTTTCCTAGCAGCTGTCAATTTGATTGTCAGTTTGAATGGGGAAACATTTCTTTCTGGTGGTTTTGATGTCCATGTAGAAAATATTCATTCTCAGTTGCTTCCCATTCAAGTTAATTTGCTTAATTGAATTGAAGTTTTACATGAAATATTGTGCTTTTTATTTGCTAGGTTCTCTCCTATGGGTGTAGATCACATGAGTGGGCTTTCTGGTGTAAATGTTCCAGGAAACGCATCTTCTGGCTGGTGTATCTTCATCTACAACCTTGGTCAAGATGCTGATGAGGGAATCCTCTGGCAGATGTTTGGCCCCTTTGGTGCGGTTACCAATGTGAAAGTTATTCGAGATTTCAACACCAACAAGTGCAAAGGTTTTGGTTTTGTGACCATGACAAACTATGAAGAAGCTGCAATGGCCATAGCAAGTCTTAATGGCTACCGCCTGGGGGACAAAATCTTACAGGTTTCCTTCAAAACCAACAAGTCCCACAAATAACTTGCTCGTGCTTTTTGTATGGAATAGATAATTGAGTGACAGAAGTTGAAACATTTTTGTTAGTGTAAAACTCATTTTGCGCCAATTTTCACAAGTGTTTGTCTTAGTCTAAATGAGAAGTGAAAAAGGTTTTATATTTTGGGATGCAACTGACATGTTCAAATGTTTGAAATCCCACAATGTTAGACCAATTTTAAGTTCCTTTAAGTTATTTCATTTAAAACTTGTTAAAAATCCCCATAAATCTTAAGTAGTTTGCATTAACTAGACCCTCTGGATGGTGGTAAAATTGAAGCATGCTTTCACTTATGAGACGAACATTTGTTCCATTGAATGTTGTCTGCAAAAACTGGAATTTTCTGGAAAATATCAGGCTGAATTAATTAATTTTCTTGTTTTTTTTATGTTGTTGTTTTTCTTACCCATCCCCGTGACCTTCTCTACCCCAGACTCAGTAGTATGGAAGAAAAGTTGAGAAATACTAATGTTTTAGTTGACAGTAAATTGTTTGATCAGTTAATATTCATTACTACGTATATAGTTGAGGATTAGGCTTTTTAAAATCAAGGTCTTGTAAGTAGTAGCATGCCAGCATAACTTTTAACACCATTGATGAGGTAAGTTGCACACTGAGCAGTGGCCAAGCTGTCAAATTCAAAGGTTTTAGAAACATTACTTTTAAAGCCCACTTTCTAATAGGAATGGACCAAAGAGTTTCAAGGAAACTCCAGGAAGATTTCAGAGTCAAAATGAAACTCCAAAAAGAGAGTGTGAATATATGTTGCTACTTTATCAAACTGAATCTCTTCTGTCCAAGTATTTAATGCATGGTGCACTACTTACTGGTACATTATAATGCAGCAAGATGCTTACTTTCGAAGATCATTGTAGTTTGAATTCCTTTGGTAGTTCTATTTTGTAAAGAAAAAAACAGTTATAAACATTTGAGCATTGTATTTCTCGCATCCCTTCTAATGAGTGCTAGATTTTTCTATTTTAATAGGATTTTGTTTTGACAACTAGCTTTACTTATTGAACACTCAGCAGAAAAGTACTTACTACTTGCAAGTTAGATATTAACGAAAAAAACCTTTTGATTTGTAGATTTAAAGATTAATCCCCCAAGTTTTCTGCAGACTGCCTTGAAACTTTGAGTTGTTCTGTTTCTGTTAATTTTCTTTTGCTTTTTTGTGTTTTTTGTTTGTTTTTACTTTTGCATTTAAGAACATTAAATTTGATTTTGTTTTGCTCAAATTTTGTTTTGTTTTTTATTTTCTGTTATTTTTTTGCTAAGTATTGCACGAAGTGTCCAGCTTTCAAAGAGTGTTGTTTTAAAGAACTGTAGTTCTTCTTTAAGAGTTTTAAGTTTCTCCTTTGACAGATGAGTGGAAGAAAAAGGGTTGTAAAACAAGACCATGACAATAAATCTGTCACTTAGAAACTATGTGCCACAGAGTGGTGTAATCCTACAGGTGTTCTTTGGTAGGAAACCTGAAAAGGATTCTTCTATCAGGTAATGGCTGTGTGAGGACACTGAGCATGACTAGAGACTCGGCCTGGGCAGCTTTCAGGTCTGGTACTCACAGTCAGTTGCCAGCGGGTAGAGCAAACCTGAAAATGGGGAGAGTGGCAGTTTTATTGCAGTGTCTCCTTTTTTTTGCGTGAACCTCTACCAGTCCCAAAGTTTATTTTAAAATCCCAGAGGCCATTCCATGCTGCCTGCTTGGATCACTCCATCCCTAGCTGACCTTGCCTTGTGTTCGCAGTTGGTTCTCCTCTTCCTGTAATAGGATCTGCAGTCTTGCACAGCCCGGATAAGTCTGTGTCAGCATCTCTGCATGCTGCTGCCAAGGAGCAACTGAACTCACTGCCCATCTCTCTTCATTACCTTCAGCACTGTCTAGGAAATGCTGTTGCGGATATTTCTGGAACTGCCTATGGTGTAATTAGAGCTGTATAGATAGGGCTTGGCACAGCGAGCAGCCTCCTGTTTTTTGAGCTTGTGTGCAGTGAATGTAAGTGGGATTTTTGCTATTAATACATTCAGCCTTGCCTTTCCTGCCAGTCCTGGTCACTCTGCTGTCTCTTGAGAAGCACGATGGTCTGTAAAACACTGGCTGTGACAAAGCCACCAAGTCCCATCCCCCAAAAGGTGCTTCCCAGCTGTCTGTTCCAGTGTGCATTTTGGATATTTCCACCAATTTATCATCATTCATTTATCACTTCTGTGCACAAGGAGAGCTTCAGAAACATTTGGGGGATTTCTACCAAGTTTAAACTGTATAGTATAGAGAAGTCCTCTTACTGTGTCCCATCACCTCTTTTAGAACCTTACACTGTCCTATTCCACTGGAGTGGCTCTGCAATAGTTTCCAATTTCCTGTCATTCTCTCTTGCCTGATTTTGTAGATTAATTTTCAAACTAAATGGGAGTTGCTGTTCTGTCACAGCATTTAGATTGGGGGTTAAGACTTCCAGTGAATGAGACTCTGAATATGACTTTGCATCAGTAATCACAAGCATGCTGGCCATTGCAGCCATGTTGGCAGCACGCTGCTCTGGTCTCACTAGCTGTCACTTTTTTAAAAAACTCATCTTGAAAGCTTTTTGGCATCACTGCCATCTGACTGCTTCCCTATTTTTTCATCTCTCATTCTTTGCTATATAAGAAGGAAATGCAGAATATCATTTCAGTAGTAGTATGAAAACATCTCTTCTAGGAAATGTCTGATCCCATCTTCCTTTGATAGTTGATCTGAAAATAGTTACAGGCAGTGTACATGAGCAAATCACTGCTACTTGAGTTGGGAAAAGAGGAAAAAAAATCCTGCTAAAATATCAAGAGATGAAATATCAAGATGCCAGAAGAAGTGTATGGTCTGCATCATTCTAACAGTCAAAAAGCACTTGGCATAAATAGCTGAAGTTGAAAAAAAATTGTGTATGTAGTAATCTTGACACTTTTAGTCCTAAACAATAACCGATGCATCCTGTTAGTAAAGACCAAAAGGAAACTTATGGAAGTGGAAACTAAATTCTGACAAGAAGTAATCTGCCAGCAGTTTTTCTACCCCAAAGGTATGAGCAACTGGTTTCCTTACCACATCATCCAGCATACCCTCCTTTGAAGCTCTCCCTTGAACGTATGTGTTTGGGCCTCTTAATCCTCAGGGAGTTTAGAAAAACTGCAGATACGTTCTACTTTTTCATCATTTAATTTGGTGAGATACAGCTCTTCCTTTCAGGTGATACTTCTGTCTCCTTGTAAACCCGAAGGCCTGTCTCAGACCAAAGGTCTCTTACGTTTCTCATGAGATGCAGGAGGCTCAGTAAGGTAGAAGATACTAGAAGGTCTTGGTTGCTGGATTAGGATGTGATGATTGGATTTTAAAGACCTGGATTTGATGGTCCATACTGGAGATGTGCTACAGGGAACAGCTGCAAGGGAAGTGTTTTGAGGTCCTTCAGAGTAGGTTAGAAGGCTCAGAGGACACCCCGAGGTACCTGCTTCTGAAGGATCAGGTATAATTCCTGATGAGAACACATAGCTATGGCCATGCTGCCATTGCCGGATCTCGTGTGTAGATACTGAAGAGCATGGCAATGTCTCAGGGGACAGGGCATGGGGTTTTGTGCCAAGGGATCAGTCTGGCTTTTGTGAACCTGCAATTTGGGCAACACCATTTCCTTTTTACACTTGTTTGATCAGACAGACAAGTATGGTGACCAAAAAAAAAGTTTATCTGCCTGTGTTAAAAAAGGAAAAGGGGAGAGAAGGCTTTTTCATCTATCTCCTTATGGTCAGGGTGGCTAAGCCTCCAGGCTGAAGATCTGCCAATTTGGACTGCACAGGGCAAGACCAGTGATACTGTTGTCAGGCGTCAGCTGGGCTCTATTTTCAAATGGACCTGTTTGTTTTGTGTCCAGAACTCGTTTAATTTCACAAAGAGAGAACTTGATTGTATGTGAATGGTGAACTAGCACTTCTGCTGCTTTTCCTGGCAGTGAGTTGCCCTGGGTTTTGAGCCATCTCCTTTGGAAGGCAGTCTGCAAATCCATCACCTTTGAGCTGTGGCTTCTGGGGCAATAAAAAGGCAGGGCTTGCTCAGCCTTCAGGACTTTGAATGTTAAGCCAATTATCTTTTTCAGAAAATTGTACCAGCTGTTGAATGTCTGGTGTTATTTTAGTTATTGCTCGGTCGCTTTTAGCTTTAGAATCACATTTTTTTTAATCTTGATATTTCTTCTGAAAGGGAAGCTCTGCTGCCCTTACTTGGTACCTGTCCTTTTCTCCACTTTTTCAAATCCTGACTGTATCTAGCACTCCAGGATGGCTCTTCCCAGACGAAGGCATGGCTGCTTCCAAAATTATACATGAGCAGTCTTCATTCTTTGCAAGACTGTGGAGTTTCACTCTAAAAATGAGACAATGCCTAGTTAAGAGCAAAACTGTTCTGATTGTGGTTGGAGACCACCTCCAAACTTCTCTGAAGATGTTCTGGGCTTTAGTTGTGTTGTACAGAATTTTTTTTAAAAAAAAGGGAGGAAAAAACAAAAAAAAAGAAAAGAAAAAAAAATGGGTTTTTTTAGTATGTAAAAAATTTGAGTTCTTTCAAAATTAAAATTCCTTGAAGGATTTATTCAGACTTGGCCTTTTCCAGTCTGTTGAGTTATTAATAAGTTTTTATTCCTGCTCAGTAATTTACATTTGCTTCCCAGATTTCCACTATGAATGGAATTCACCCCTGTGCGGAAAGCTACCCGCAAGCCTAATCACAACTCAAACCTTCTGTTAACCATTTGCAGATAGGGAAATGTCATGGTTCATACAGAAAAGGAACCTCCTGTGTTGCTGGGTACTCTGTATAAGGCGGCAGAGGCAAGTACGGCTCCTTCAGGTGAGGAGATGGCGACATCAGAGAAGCTGTAAACGTGAGCAGAATCAAAGCAGCTTAGTGCATTTAGTTCTGGTGATTCCATTTTAGGCGGTGTCTGCGTTCTAAAGTGTTGAATTTATTTTGTTCTTCAAGCTACGTCGTCATAAAGTTTGGTTTACTTGAGATGCACCGCTGTTCTGTGTAACGGGAGGGGAGCCGAGCCGCCGCGGTTAACGGTGCCTCCTGTGCCAAACCCTTCGCTTCTGCTCTAGATCCGGGACTGAGAAGGACTTGAGGATCCATCTCTTAGGGTGCAAGGAGAAGTCAGGAAATAACCACTGTCCCGAACAGCTTCCCCATAGTAGTGTGTGTCCACACACCTTTCTCCTTCCCTTTGGGTGGCTGTGTTTTTTCGGTGCATCGGTATCATGATAGCATGAAAACCACTGAAAATTCAGAGATACACAAGTCACTGAAGTAGGATAAACTTCTCACTGCAGTGAGTCCTAGTTGGTCAGTTTGTAGTCACTTATGTTTGTCCAGATGACCAAAGGGTGTCAGTGTGGAGAGGACACCTATTTTTGTACAGGCATTGAACGTTGTAGTAATGTTGTTTATACAAAGCAATTAAAAGTCTTTAAAAAAAAAAAAACAAAAAAAAAAAACCCAACCAAAAAAACCCTGGCATAGCTACATTTACAGAACGAATGTTCAGCAGTTAAAACCAAAATGATGAAATAACTGTAAAGGTGATCCGTTATTTTGAATGTTAAGTTTTGGAAATAAGTAGTCCCTAAGGTCCTTAAACATTTATTATCATTTTCTGTTGCTTTAATGTTCTGGGTAAGGTCAATAAAGTAGAGATTCTTCAAATATTTCAGGAGAGATTTTTTTTTTTTCAGTGTTTTATAAACTGTGATAACTGAAGTTACTTTTTGGATAGTTTATAGTTACATATGTGCTTAAAAAAAACCACACCCCAAACTTGGAGAATATTGCCATGCTTATTTTTTAACAAAGTAAACAAGTCTTATAATAAAGCTAATGAAAGTAGGTCCTCTGATGTATCTACCTGCAAAAAGTTAAGGCTTGTGGGAGTTTTTTTAACATACAGTGATCTCATGGTTCAATTGCAGAAGTCAAATACAGAGCAGTTTGCCCTGGTGCTACCTCTGCCATAAGGTTACCATTTTTTTGACTTCCATAATAAGGAAATTTGTCCTTTGTACCACTGTCAGTGAAGCACCTAACTGTCACATTTCTACTTTTAGGCTCCTGAGAATAGCTTTAAAGTGAAGGGACCAAATTCACATAGGAAAACACAGCTCCCTTTGAGGTTCCTTAGTGGAGCTGCACTTGGGTTTTTTCAAGAACTGAATTTTGCCACCTTAGGTACTTTAATCTCTATTTGGAAGCAGAAGAGTCTTTCTGTGCCGTAGGCAAGTTCCTCTGATGTAGCTCTGCACTTCTCTGTGCTGGGTAATTGGCACAATAGAACTGATAAATATGACGATCAAAAGGCTAGCGTTTCTTTTCCATGTTTGTTATACCGTGTTGGTTTTCTACTTATTTAAAAAATACAGGGTTCATCAAAAGGGTTGCAGTTACCTCCTCGTGCTTGTAAGAGGTGGTACCTGTGTCTTGTGTGATTTCTCCATGACACAGCCGGCAGAACTGAAAATTGCAGTTAATTTCTAAAAGCGTCTGCTCTTAGACTAATCAGGTACAGCATCATTTTTGTGATTGCTTTTTTTGTAGTAGTCTCATGTAGTAAAACTACACAAAACTTTAAGTGTTGCTTTCTCCTTCTGCATGATTTAAAAAACAGTTGAAGCCTTTATGATCTCTGAAGCAAAACACAACACCCAGTGAGTGGATTGGACTTTAAATCCCGTTCCTGTTTTCTTCTGTCTTGCTGCAGTTATTTGTTATATATCATACTTGGTAAAACATTTACGAAGGTCAAACTAGAAATATTTTTCTGTTGAGTGGAATTTTCAACGCTTAAATTCCTTTTGTTGATGATGATGGAAAATCAGAACTGCCACCTGAAACCTTGAAAAATTGCTGCTGTGTTCACGTTTTGGAATCTGAGCAACTTTTCAGTGGTACAGCTGAACTTTTTCACTTGGTCAGAAAATGACTTGAGACATTTGAAACCTAAGTTGGGATAAGCCTTTATTTGACCAGTACTTTTGAATAATACTGTGCTTATAGTCTTTTTATTGATTTAGTTTCCCATAACTTATGTAATCCTTTGTTTATAAATTAATCTGTTTGTGGGACAGAAGGTTTTATCAATTGTTTTCCATACTGTACAGTATATGGTTAAACATTTTGTATATTTAGTGTGTTTTTAAGTTATTGATTTGTTTTATATCAAATAATTTATTTTTCAGGTACCATTTTCATTTAAACTTTGTTTTTACATGGGTTTATTTTAAATAAAGTATGACACTGCTTTCCAAATGTCTAAAATGAAGTTGAATCCCATTGTGTTATTTTAAGACTACTTATGTAAATTAACTTATTTTAGAAATAACTGCAAAAATGTACCAAGTTCATACTTCAGTTGTGCTTCAGTTCAAGTGCTTGGGAATGCTACAATGATTTTTGAGCAAGTTGAAAAATTGGAATTTTCATATTGAAACAGATTTGTTGAATGAAGCACCATCTTTGTAGAATCCTGTGGATGGAATTATGAGCATTGTTTTCTATATGGTATTTTCAAGATTAAATGAAACAACGCCTAGATATTTTATGCTAGTGTTAATACTTAAATGAAATTATCTGTCAGTAGTGCAAAGGAGTTTTGTACTTTTGCCACATGTTCATTGCCGGTTTTGTTGAATACTTGTTTGGAACATACTCATGATGATTTTAAATGATGAAAGGTGATGTACTTCAAAATAGAATTAGGCTTTTCCTTAATTGTTCATATTTTGTCTTTTTTTTTTTTCTCCTGCAGGAATTGGATTATTATTGTGCAATTTGGAATTTGACATTTGTTTCAGAAGAATCTGAACTGTGTTCATGAATAGGTTAACCAAACTAACTCCACTAAAGATTTTGTCACTTGTAGCCTTAGTAGAAAGATAGAATTAAAAGGTGGTACGTGATTTCCATTTTATTTCTCAGGATAAAAAGCTATTCTCTCCATCTTATGGTGTTCATCCTGATTAAACCAAAGCCCAGCTGCACTATTATTCAGAAATGTATCTTGAAACTTTGGATGAGAGCTCTTGAGAGCAAGAAATGCATCATTTTTCAGGTCAGGCAGGGTTCTGGGGCTCCTCTTGCCCCGTGGCAGCATTGGGGCAGAATGGGTGCCCTGATGTGACAGCCACGGGGGAAGCTGTGTAACTTGCCTTTTTAAGAAACACCCATGAAATTGTATTCTTTCTGTCAGAAGGAGCCTGTGTGCTACTGCTGGCTCTGAGTGGGACTCGCTTTTTCACCAGCACAAGTTGTTAACGTTTTGATAAATTGCAGTTGGCTCCTCCTGAGTTTCAGCAGGTGTCTTGCTGCGTTCTTTATTTGCAGAAATTATCCATCTCTTTCAGAGCTGGGCTATTCATCACACATTTGAGGCATTGGCTTTGATTTTGCTCTTATCTTAATGACTTACCTGTGCAAAGGGATGTAAAAGAAGGAAAAAAAAAAAAGTGTTTCCTGTATGATAAAAAGGAATGGATAGTGATGCTGCATCAGCTCAGGGTTCTTCATGCAGGGGGAAACTAGATTGGTAAAGAGACAAAATGAGCTTTTTATGTTACTACCAGTGTAACAACAGACTGTTGTATGTGCAGCATCCATTGTAATCAGGAATGCTTAATTACCAGTGCAGAGTGTTAGACCTTTCCTGGGTTTTCCTTTGGATGGAGCTGGAGGAACATCTACATTCTTACTCCCACCAGATGTTAGAGTGATTCACTTTGTGCAGGTTCATTCTCACCACCGTTGTTTTTTCCAGGTGTTTCTTCTATGAAAAGTCATGAGGTGAAAACATGTATTGACCACCAAAAAGCTTAATGACAAAATACGGCCATGGGAAGTAGGGGTCCCTCAGAAATGGCTGTTTTATCAAAAGCAAAACAAAAAACTTAGTGTAGGTCCATGCCTACCTTTACAAAATAAAAATAAAAAAGAAACATGGAAAAGTATTAGTATAAGACATGTCCTTATTTGGTATGTTTAGCTTGGGATGTTGTCTCCAGCAGTGGCAGCAGGAGAAGCTATTTAAAGAAAGTGCATTAAGCCTGGCCACCATTCCTTCTCCATTCCCCACGTGCTTCCCCGACACCGACAGCAGCTGGATGTCACAAGGGCTCTGTCTGTGCCCACATTGCCTTTCCTTTTGCTGCTTGATGTTTGAAGCTACCTTTCTTTTCCTTAAACTGTCCTCTGCTTTTTTGACACCGTTTCCCACAGCGTTCTGGTGAAACTGGCTGCTCGTGGCTTGGATGGGCACATGCTTTGCTGGGTAAAAAACTGGTTGGGTGGCTGGGCCCAGAGAGTTGTGGTGAATGGAGTTAAATCCAGTTGGTGGCGGGTCACAAGTGGTGTTCCCCAGGGCTCAATGCTGGGGCCACTCCTGTTTAACATCTTTATCAATGATCTGGATGAGGGGATCGAATGTCCCCTCAGTAAGTTTGCAGATAACACCAGGTTGGGTGGGAGTGTTGATCTGCCTGAGGGTAGGGAGGCTCTGCAGAGGGACCTGGACAGGCTGGATCGATGGGCTGAGGCCAACTGGGTGAGTTTCAATAAGGCCAGATGCTGGGCTCTGCACTTTGGCCACAACCACAGTGCTCCAGGCCTGGGGAGGAATGGCTGGAGAGCTGCCAGGCAGAGAGGGATTTGGGGGTGTTGACTGACAGCTGGCTGAGCTTGAGCCAGCAGTGTGTCCAGGTGGGCCAGAAGGCCAATGGAATCCTGGCTTGTATCAGAAATAGTGTGGCCAGCAGGGGCAGGGACATGATCTCACCCCTGTACTTGGCACTGGTGAGGCTGCACCTCAAGTACTGTGTTCAGTTTTGGGCCTGTCACTACAAGAAGGACACTGAGATGCTGGAGCGTGTCCAGAGAAGGGCAATGAAGCTGGGGAAGGGTCTGGAGCACAGTGTGATGGGGAATGGCTGAGGGACCCTGGGGGGTTCAGTCTGGAGAAGAGGAGGCTGAGGGGAGACCTCGTTGCCCTCTACAACTCCCTGAAAGGAGGAGGTAGAGAGGGGGGGAGGAGTCTCTTTAGCCAAGTGACAGGCAGTAGGACAAGGGGTGATGGCCTCAAGTTGCACCAGGGGAGGTTTAGGCTGGATATTAGGAAGAATTTCTTCACAGAACGGGCTGTCAGCCATTGGAACGGGCTGCCCAGGGCAGTGGGGGAGTCCCCATCCCTGGAGGTGTTTCAGAGTGGGGTTGACCCAGTGCTCAGGGATGTGGTGCAGCTGAGGACTGTCAGTGTTAGGGTGATGGTTGGACTCAATGATCTTCAGTGTCTTTTCCAACCCAGATGATTCTGGGATTCTGTGATTCATCACTTGCTGACAACAGGGGACTGGAAGGAAAAGTGAAACATTTGGGGTAACTTTTTGTATTGTCTATGTGTGTGTTACCCCTGCAGCTGAACGGAGGTGAATAAATAGCAATGTTTCACTCTGCACTGTGACATACTTTCTTGTTTGTTTTAAAGTACTACTACCTGGAAGCAGTGCATTTAGCAAAATGGGAATATGAATCTAGTTTGTCAGAACATCACTTCTAACATCTCATTGGAAAATATTTTTTCTTTGCAACAAAATTAATTTAAACAAAGTTTGTCACAGTTAAAATACAGATTTTATTTGTTTGAATTTTAAGCATAATATACAATTCTTTAAATGTTGAACTTTTCAAAAGAGATTGACTTCTTTCTGCAGAGCTGTAGTTGGAGCACTTATTGAAGAGCACATTCTCAAACTAGAACTTAGAAGGAACTTCACCGTGTTTAACAGCAGTAGGGAGGTGATCGTGCCCCTGTACTTGGCACTCGTGAGACCACACCTTGAGTGCTGTGTCCAGTTCTGGGCACTGCAGGATGAGAAGGACATTGAGGTGCTGGAGCAAGTCCAGAGAAGGGAACGAGGCTGGTGAGAGGTCTGGAAAACAGGCCTGATGGAGACCGGCTGGGGGAACTGGGGTTGTTCAGTCTGGAGGAGACTGAGAGGAGACCTCATTGCTCTCTACAGCTACCTAAAAGGAGGTTGTAGTGAGGCTGGTGTTGGTCTGTTCTCCCAAATTACTAATGATAGGATGAGAGGAAATGGCCTCAAGTTACATCAGGGGAAGTTTAGGTTGGATGTTAGGAAGAAGTTCTTTACTGAGAGGGTGGTTGGGCACTGGACCAGGCTGCCCAGGGAGGTGGTGGAGTCACCATTCCTGGGGGTGTTCAAAAAACAAGTAGATGAAGCACTTGAGGCCATGGTCTAGTGGTTAGGGAGATGATGGGATAAAGGTTGGACTTGATGAGCCTGGAGGTCCTTTCCAACCATGGTGATTCTATGATTCTAATAAAAATGAGTTTGGGGCTTCCTGTATTCTTTGAGCAGGTATCAGTGGAACTGTTAAACTTACTTTAACTGAAATTCTGTTTGAATGTGTTGGAACAGATTCTGCCCCCAAGGCCAGACTGTGCATGCTACCAAGAAAGATCATAAAGGAGAGCACAGCAGAAACTGTTTGGCTTAGAGCAGTATTGAGTCAGTATAAACAGTTCTGAGCTGTCTCCTCTCAGCCTTCAGTAGGCTCCAGCTCAGGTTGCACGGAAGGAGTGTGCACTTGCACTCGGGGATTTCAAGGCTGTGTTGCAGCTTGCCAATGCCCATGGTAAGTAAGCTTGTGTGCTGCTCTAGAGTCGTGGCACAAATGGGTTTGGTCTGTCAAACGAGACTTGCAAAATTTGGGATGAAACATTTTTGTGACCATATATCCTCCTTCACCTTTCTGTTCCAGATTGTTCCTTCTGCTTTGCATCCTTCAAGAGACACAGCATACATATACATTTATATGTGCATGTACACACGTACAGTGCCTGTGTGTATGGGTGTGTGAAAATGTGTGTACTGTATTTATAGATTGTTTAGTAGACATGTGTTAATTGTATGTACTAGCGTTGTGTATCTGCTGTATGTGCACATACATGCCTTTCCTCATGCCTACACAGTATAGAAGTATTCATACAAAGATGTAAATCCTTAAAACATCCAAGTTTATATAAAACCTTATAGTTATAAGGTATTGTTAACATTAGTACAGTGATGTGCTGAGCAAGCTGTGGAAGTTTATGAAATTTGATCTCCAGATGGCTAGAAATTTAACATCCAAGTTTTTGTAAGGTTTCTCTTGAAATAACTCTAGAAAATGGCCACATCCATATATTGCATCTTAATGCTTCTCAGCAGTGGTCCTGTAATATTCAATATCCCTGCTTTTCAGGGAGTGCCTGAAAAGTTCAGTTCACTTCTCCCTGTGAGACAAAGTGCTGTCACTTCTCTGGGAGTCAGGGTCTTCTGACAGTATTTTCATTTTGGGTTAAGCCACCTTTACTACATTTTTTCCCCTTTCTGTTTTTACCGTATTTCATGTGCTTTAATGTTGTAATCCTTTCTCACTGCAGGACTGGAGGAAGGAAGACAGTTCAGCTTTGGGAAGGACGGTGACTCAGTGACTCGCCGCGTGTGCCATGGCACCTTGCACGATTGCCTGGGCTGCACCGCCCCCTCTGCCCCTCACCCCTGTCGCTGTGTTCCAGGACAGACGTCCTGGATACTTCTAGCTTAGACAAAACACATCGAAGCCTTGCATAAGTGTCCCAAGTGCTTCTTTTCTGAACAAGGCAAAGTTAAGGTTTGAGGTACAACACACTGGTGTCTTTGCCTTGCTCAGTCACTCGGTTGTTTCCTTCCTGGGCAGCAGTGTCTCCAGCGCTGTGACAGTTCCTGGGGGAGCATTCTGGCTGTCCTGATTTGCATCTTATGTTACTTCAACACAGTGATTCTCAGATGCAGTGCAAGATGGAGTCTTGCTCTGAAGCTTGGTGCTTTCCTCCTAGTCTCAGTGTCTGGCACACTCAGCTGGGCAGGCTTGAGCCTCGCATTCTGTTCACTGCTGGTGGCCTTGATGAAGGAATGCTTGCCCTGAATTTGGCCTCTCCACGTTCCTATCACAAATACTGACCTTACAGGAGAACAGCTCTAATATCCACTGCGTGGAATCCAGTCTTCCAGTTCCTTTATTGGTGTATAGTGGGTGAGGGAATAATGCTAGCTGTTCATACTCGGGAAAGAATAAAATGGGAAAAGGACAGACTTTTTGTTGAATTGGTGCTGTTAAGGCAGCCTGGCATAATTTGTGAAACCCTGCTCCTGCTAAGAATAACTCGGTGACAGTCTCGTAGCTGCTGGGTGTTGAACACAGTGAAAGGAGGGTGTCTGGGTGGCAGTGTCCACATGTCAGGGTGGGGTGGGGAGTGGTTGGAACAGGAGAGCTCAGCCATACACCCCTTGGCTCAGTGGGGAAGGTGAGCATCATCTCATCCTAAGCAGACTTTGTTGTACAAACCAAAGGAGGAGAAGAGGTGTGATACCCTAATATAAACAAGGTTTTTTGTTGTGTACATGCTAGATTGGGATCGTCTCCAGTGGTGCTGCTGGAGCTGTGCTCTCCACCTCCTGCTCCTTTGTGGAGTTAACTGGATGAGAAATTCCTTACAACGGCTGCACTTTCACACTGTCAGCACTCATATCTGTGTGAAGGCTTAATGGGTTATTAAAATGATGTGATACGGCTTCAGAAGTGGTTTTGTATTATGAGAGGATTTTAGGCATTCAGGTCCTAAAAAAGCCAAACAACAATAATAATAATTGAATGTCATTGTAGATATAAATAAGACTCTGAAGGTGAGTTCTGGATATGCTTGTAGGTGATGGTGTTGCTATAAGTGCTCCAAACTCCAGTGTGTTATACCAGCCATCCACCATCTTATTTGTGCTGATAAAACTGTTGGTAGGACTCACTTAAATGAAAGATAAGCCTCACCAGTGGTTACTTTAAACCTGGATCAGTTCTTGGATCTGTTGTCCATGGGCTACACACCAGCACTGCTGAAGAGGCAGTTAAAGGGTGGGATCAAATAGCTGAGCTTGAGGCTGTTTCAAGTGGCACTGCCATCACAAGATGCACTTGAACATGGTTTGAGTGCTTGGTGTCAGCTGGGTGACTTGATGGAACTGGGGGAACTCCTCAGGGAAACCAGCTAGGGTAGAAGGTGGGCTGTGTGGATGGGAAGGACAGCTGCAGTTGCTTCTTAGTCAAAGGTATGATCATCAGTCTGTGTTCCTGGCAAAAGGAAACAGAAACCTGCACTGGAAAAAAATGCAACCCAAACTATTAAAGGAAAATAAAAGTAAGTGGAGGTGAGGGAGGACTGCTTAGCAGCAAAGGACACATGTCAAAGATGGGGATGTGAAGGAGTTGTCCCTGATGCTGTGAGGTGGGATAGAGAGACTTCATTTGCAGCTGAAGTGAGAATGTGACACGTTTGGCAAAAGAAGGATGAGTGCTGAGAGTGAGTGTTATCCCAAGGACACGACTGTGAGAGGGTGCAGAACTCGAGACTAAGGTGTTCCCAAGTGCAACTGCAGCATTGGCACTGGAGTTCTGAGAGGAAACACATCAGCTTGGCAGTGCTGGCAGTGTCTGTGAGCGGGAAAAGGCAAATAACACAAATGTGTCCGTGAGGAGTGTGGCATGGGCAGGTCCAGCCCCTCCATCTGGTGGCTGTGATGTGTTTCAGTAGACAGGACACTCCCTCCCTGGCCAGGAAGGCTGCGGCAGTGTCTCCCGGGGTGGTGCCCTGAGGAGCCGTCAGCCCGCCGAAGCATAGCCTAAGAAATGATTCTAAAGATGTATACTTGAAATCTTGAATGACAAAGAGAGATGCAGATGTCAATTAAATGGTTCAAATACATTTTCTCACAGATTTTCACAGCTTTTGTCACGGAATCGTTTTAGTGGGTTTCTTTGATAAATTCTTCAAAAATAAATACATTTTATAAATATGTAAAATGCAGTAACTCCCATTGACCTGAGCTATTGTAAAGCATTTGATAGGGAATTATGTAACACTAAATAAACTTGGGTAATTGGAAATACAGGAAATTTAAGGTGGGAGTTGCTTTAAAGACAGAGAGTGGCAGGGAAGGTGAAGCAGGAGACTCTCAGCTGGGGGGACACTATGAATTTCTCAGCTTCTGGGGATGCATTTTCAGCATTCACTTACGTTGAAATATCGCTTATGTGCCATGAAATCCTCAGCTGGAAATTGCTGAGAGATGCTGTAGCTCTTCCCTAACCTCCTCCTCCATAACCCTTCTCCCAGTTTTTTGTGAGTTTCGAAGAGGTTTGGGAGAGGCATGAGAAGTATGGATGTTCCTGCACAGATGGGCTGACGTGATGGAGTGTCCAGACACACGCGTTCGGGCACCAGGTGGGCAGAACTACACCCAGTGGTAATGTGGGTGTGGAACACTTCTGCAAAGAGGAAGCTTTGGGTGTGAATTGTTCAGGGCCTGGTAGGAGCAGGAGAGTCCATGAGATGAGTCAAAGGGGCTCAAGTCACATGCTTCGCAGCAGCTTGTGACAGGAGTGAAGCCCCCAAGATGGTAACGTGAGGGGGTCCCTTTACACCTGCTACATTTGCCGTTTTCTGTGTCCTTTGGCAAGGGGGCACGCGAGGCTGGGACTGAGGAAGTCCCTCTAGGATGGGATTTGACAGTCTGCTGTTGACCTTGTCACCTGTTCTTTTGTGGAAAGGTAGTGGAAGGCTGTTGAGGAGAACTTGGACATCTTGGTGAATCTGATTGTTCCGGGCTTCGTCTGGGGGGGGGTGTGGAAGAGGGGAGGCTCGGAATGGCCTGGTGTTGATTTCGCTCTTCCAGCCAGGCTGGAGTGAGTGTTCGTGGAGAAGTTTTTGGGTGTCCTGTGCTGAGGTGCTGTGCATGGCTGTGCCGTTGTGCCCTCGCGGATAGGAAGGCCCAGGCCTTTTGACACGCTGTTAGTTTGGAGCTGAACTGTCCTGATTTGCTTATTCTGACAAGGAACCAGTTGAGCAGTTTGGTGGTTTTCTAGCTGGGAGTGGGACAGGCGTGGAAGTGAGGGTGTTGTGCAGGCTGAGGCTGCAGTGAAATGAATGAACCTTCTGTTGAACTGCCAAAATTTTCAACTTCAGGCAGCTTCATCCCTCCCTGAGGTGAAGTTAGCGATGTCGTTGCAGTGGTGTCGGACACAGTCGTTTGCTGTGCAGAGCCAGCCAAGGAGTTGTGGTGCTCCTCCAATTAACACCCTGCTCAGCATTGTCTTTGTAGTGCTGGGCTCGAGCAGTGTGTTCTGAAGGAGTGCAGGCAGCCCAGCTGGAGGCTGTTTGTGAGGAGGGCAGAGGCTTGCTCAGCTGAAGGACACCTTGCTGTGTGTGGCCGCCAGGGAGCACCGAGTGTTCGTGCAGCCCCTCACGGCCCAGGCCGCTCACCTGAGGCGTTTCTCTGCCCGTGCTTCGCTCCCGTGGCTGTTGTCACAAGGCACCTGAGCCTGGGTGGTTCATGACAAAGTGGTGTGGTTACGAGAGCCGTTCCTTTGGGCACCAGGACGATGGTGTGCCTTGTCCCCACTCCAGCCTGCTTCGGCGTCGCTGGCATGGTGTGGCTGTTCGCAGAGGCACCAGTGCATCTTCCTGAGGGGTTTGAAGGTGGCTGCTGTCATAGAATCACAGAATGGTTTGGGTTGGAAGGGACCTCACAGCTCATCTGGTTCCACCCCCCTGCCATGGCAGAGACACCTCCCACCAGCCCAGGTTGCTCCAAGCCCCATCCAACCTGGCCTGGAACACTGCCAGGGAGGGGGCAGCCACAGCTTCTCTGGGCACCCTGGGCCAGTGTCTCATCACCCTCAGGGTGAAGAACTCCTTCCTTATATCCAGTCTAAACCCACCTTCTCTCAGCTTCCCATTAAGACTTCCCAGTCTGTTCCTGGTGGTGTTTTCCCCCTCCTCTTACTGACCCTGGCTGAAGCACACTGTTGCTGTTTGATGATGTTCAGTCTGATGGCTGTCACAGTTAATCTCTTCGTGGAGTGATGGTGAGTGGTAGTTGTAGATCCAGCTGTCAGGGGATTCCAGATGCCTTTGTATCTGTGCTCTTTTGAAAATAAAAATGTTTTCTACAGAAATGTAAATGCTATGCCATTCAAATTCCTCATCGAGCTGCACCTCGTTACACCAGCAAGAGTGTGTAGAAACTCTCAGAAAATTCACAACTTCAAGTAGAGCCAAGGTTTGTTCTTTGGATTGCACTGTTCCTTAAAGATACTGTCAAACTTTAACATGTTTTTGTAAATGAAGGCTGCCTCGATGCCCTTCCGTTTTCATTAGGCCCCTTGCTTAGCTTCCAGAAGTTGATGCTGTAGTTTTGAAAACCAGAACTGTAAAGATATAAGGCGTGGGGTGGGTGCTTAACATTTTTATTAAAACAAGAACCCATGCAAATGAAGAAATAATCTAAGTTAGGAAGATACAACTTGTAAATTAAGAACTGGTGGAATTTACCAGCTTACACACTGAAATGCTGACACTTGTGCTGTGCATTTTGAGTAACCCTGCATGTTCATAGAGTAGTTTCATTTGGGTTTTTTCACTTTGCATCACTTCCATTCCATTCTCAAGAACTAATGTTAAATAAGGAGGTTATGCTTAACTCAGTGACATCTAAGAGCTGTAAGCAGCAGGTTAACTAAAGTGTGTGCTATATTTTTGATTCTGGGCTTTAGAGTATGGGAGAGTAGTGTTCTTTGTATGATTGAGTTTGAATAGTAAAGTGATGACACTAGGCTGTTACCATCTTCGTTTTACTTTCTCCACCAGGGTCTCCTCATAGGACAAGCTACTTGATTATTCTGATTTTCTTCTGACACATTAAATATTATGATCTGATTTTTTTTGTGTCTTCCAGAGTGGATGTGTGAGTTAATTGTTAGTCTCTTTAGTGCTTTGAGCTTACTATTTTAGTTCACATAATGGTTGATAATTAGAATAGCAAACAGTTGAAGAGGGGAAGCTTGTTCCAGGTTTGCCCCAGAGTGCTGACCCAGTGTGTACAACACAACATATGGGTCCTGTTCCAGCCTAGGTCTGCCATAGGCAGGGGAAGCAAATGCATCTTTGGTTTCTTCACTGACACTTTTGCTAGCCGTACCCTGAGGTGGAGAGCAGAGCATTGCAGCTCACTTGAGTTGATCTCACTAGTGCACTTGGTATTCTGTGTGGGGATGTGCTGGAGAGAAACAGTCAGAGGTCCAGAGTTCCTGCTTAGGTACTGGGAGGTGAGGAAAGAGAAGTTTTTGGGAGAGCATCTCCTCTGTTGGGATTTACGTGAAGAGCGGTGTGTTTGGATGCTTTGAGGAAGGGATGGGGAAAGGAGGAGGGGACCTGGTGGTTTTGTGTCTGTCTGTTTATGGGGGGATTGCACCTTTCTCTGTACATCTGGTCTGGCACCGCTGAGGCAAAACCTGGCAGACTGAAAATGCTCCAGTACAGCTTGTGGAGCTTGCGGTGTTCAGCCCTGAAGAGCGTGACTCAGCTGGTTGTTTCTGTTGTCTGATGCCTGGCCATGTCACAACTGTGAGACTTGACTTGGCTCCTGCTCCCTGAGCTGCTGCTTTTGCTAGATTAGGAGGGGAAAGGGGAAAGGGAGGGTTTTTGATTGCAGGTTGGGAAGGTGAAACTATTCTGGTCTGTAGGTGGAAAAAGCATTCTTACCAGTTCCTTGGATCTATTTGTTGTACCTGGTTGAAAAAGTGAGGGTGTGAACGAGTACAAAGAGATTTCTGCTTGTGTAATTCTAATTATGAGCAAGTGAGTAGTTGTTACTTGCAAAGGATATGTATGGATGTTTTATTTCCTACTTAAGACTTCATGTATAGGAAATGCAATTGGTGCTCAGGTTGGAAGAAAGCACGGTCTTGTAGAGCAGCTACTAACTCTGAATGAGAGCTGGCTGGATACAGGTATCCTCTCGGGAAGAATCGCCAATATATACGCAGTAGAAACTAACAATTAAAGGTCAGGATTGGCATTTTTTTGGCATTGGGAGGAGAACTGAGGAGTTTAGCCTGGGCAGAGTTGTGAAAGCAGCAGCAGATGTCTGCCAGGCTGTAAGTGCAAGGAGCATTCATCCTGTCTGTCCCCAACGATGGCAGCCTGTCAAAGCAAGTAACTCTTCGGGATTTGGCATTCAGAGGGCAGACAAAAAGACAGCAAAATGGAGTTAAGAGCTCTGAAGACAAAACAGTATTCTGAAGGTGGGTGTCATGTTGCTGCTGTTACTAATACTTCAGCACCAGAGTGTGGTTTAAGGTAATGCTTTGCAGATGACCAAAGACTTCAGGAATATTGAAAGGGAAAGAAGGAGGAGAATGGCCCAATACCCATTTTGTTGTGGTTCTGCTCCAGGACGGACAGTGAATAGAAGATCTCTGAGGTGAGATGGCCAGGTAAGTGCAGCAGCAAGTTTTGGGTTGGGTGTAATAGTTCAACCCTGTTGTTCTTTCCTGTCTCTGTTGTGCTATGGTTTGGGTAGTCCATGTCTCAACTTCAAAGCTAAAATCTGATTTTGCAGAATTTGAAGGCTCAGTGTTCTAAAAATAAATATCTCTGCTCAGACATATAATTTGGAGTGGGATTCATCCTAACTCCACTCAAAAATCTTATCACCCAGTCCAAGCCCATCAGTAAGAGACTTCAGAAGACGATTCATCTGCTCCTAAAATATGTAAGATTTACTGCTCATAAAGGTGCCTGTCTCTCACTGTTGACTGCAGGGGACTTTGTGTAGTTTAAATGAGAAGTGTAACCTCTAGAAAACAAGGGTAAGTGTACATTGCACACCTGGGCACCAGGACATCTGCACTTGCACAGTTCCAGCTGACGCCTGGTGTAGATTTTGAGCTTCTTACCCTGGGATGTTTGATCTTCTCCCCCATGCTGCAGACCTTGGAAGTTTACAAATGAGTGTCAAACGCAATGAGATGCAGCACACTGCAGAATTGCCCAGGCTTGTTGAGGTCCAAGCTGCTGAGTCCATGAGGCATCTCTGCACTGTGCTTCGCACTTAGCTGGGCACCGATCCACTGTGCTGGGCTCTGCACCGTGGTGGTGGTGTGTGAGCATAAATCCTGGGTGCCCAACCAAGTAGCAACACTACATAAGGAATTTATAAAGTAGATCTGAACTTTGGTTGTGAGACAGTTTGCAAATGATGCTGTGAACACAGGCATTGCCGTGCCAGGTCTTGTTTTGCTCTCGTACCACTACATCTTCAGCAGGATCTACTGAATTCTGGGGGGGGGGGGGCAATGGATGGGGCAGTGTGGTGAGGAGCACCTGCCTGCAGGAAGGACTGAAATGATTTGTTCAGGTTTTCTAGGAAGTTTTATTATCACATCAGACAAAATGAGAAATTCCTTAAGGAAATAAATACGTATAGTGAGTGGGAAGGGAAGAGGCAAAGGCAGACAACTCCCAGTGCACATTCACTAGGGAGGCATTTACTCCTTAAAGCATTTAGGGTCAGTTACATGCTGCTAATAAAAAAAAAAAAAAAAAAGTAGGTAAGCCATGTATATCACTTAGAGCTCCTTTGGAAATAGATTTTACAGAGAAATCTGGTGTTTTAATAGATTTAAATAAAGACTTTCAAAACTTCTTGTGAAATGGAATTTTCAAAAAGTCATTCTAGAAAACTTCATGGAGTAATTTTGAAACTGATAGTATTTTAAATGTAAAAAATGGGAGGTTTGGGCTATTCTTCACATCTGTTGTTTTGACTTTATTTTGCCACGTACTACAACACTGAGTTATTTTGCTCTTCTCAGTTTTAGTAAAACACAAAGTAAATTTTGGTCTAAAAGGCAGAAAGGTCGCAGCGCTCTCTGCTGACCACACAAACCATTTCAGTGTCACCGTGCTGCACTGCTGCTGCGGTCACTCTGATCTAGAAAAGGTGTAAAAATAATATAATAGTGAAAGTCCCTGCTCAAAACTCATCACTTCTGCAAATTCAGATGCATAAACGTAGTTCATGCTCTGGAAGACATCTAATAGCACAGAAAGGAACTTACTCTTCAAGGCAATTTAATCGTGGGCTGCAGAAACAAGCTGTAATCTCTGTGTAAAGCTTACACTTGAGCTGAAGGGTTGGTTTGATGCAAATTCACTGAAGCTTACTGTTTGTGGTGAATCACATTCTCAAATTCACCAAAACCATTGGAGGAATGTCATTCTCTAATCAAAGCTCCTATGGCCAAATAGGTGAATTTCTGCCAGTACTTGGGAGGTGCCATAAAGCCAACAGCTGCTTCTGCTTTTCTTTTTGTTTATTAACCACAAACCCCATAAATATCTTTCACAAGGGTTTTAGTTTACAGGAATAGCTTTCTGTGATTTTTTTTTTGTTTTCTCAGTGGAAATAGTACTTGTAGAACAGCCAAGTTCCTTTCCCCAGTTGCTCTCCAACCTTATTACAATATTACACACACGTGCCATAATCTGGGGAACATCTATATTGTAATGTCAGCTGAGATTTTTATATTTTTAAGGAAAACAAGGATTTCCAAGGAATAAACTTAGGTTTGGAGCTTGTGTTCTTACTGTACACCATATTTCATTGTCTGTTTGATGTGTTCCTCGCACTGCCTCTTTGGTCGCCAGTTGCATGGAAATACAACAGAGATGGATTTATGTTTTCATTGCTGGATTGGAGAGGCACCTTTTTCTTGCAAGTATCTGAGAAAATAGTCTAAAATACTATGAAGGTGCAGTGTATCAGTCAGTAGGATTTAATCTTATTTGACCTTTTTGAGGCTGAATAGGTAGTTTTCAGTTTGCTAAGCAAGATGCCTTGATTTGCCTGGTGAGGAGCACACGTTGCTTTGCCTCCCTCCAGTCCTGGGGCTCCACAATGTAGTCAGGACAGAATAAAACTCCTTTAGGTGATGCCAGTGAAAGTCATGCTGATGTTTGAGGTTAGATGGGTGCCTGCTTGCTTTCAGTTTTGGGGAATCAAGACTGCTGCTCCCTGCTGAGCAGCAGGTACAAGCTGGTCTACATGTTCCCCCTGGCAGCAGGTTATTGAAAACAGAAGTGGGGTTGAGAAGACAGTACCATCCCGAGGACATCAGCTGAGCCAGTGGAGATCTTACCAGTCACTTAATGCAGGCATTCAGAAAATCTGCTGCTTTAACTTTTCAGCTATTTCTTTTTCCTGTTAAAAGGTATTAAGCTGCCTCTTCTGTGCCTGTTGGCAGCGCTGAAGAAGATGGATTGTCCTTGCTGCTTTTGGCTTTTGCACATCAATCGTGATGGCTTCCCTTTTTCCCAGACTACAAACAAACTTTCAGAAGCATCTGAATAATTTTTTTTTTCCTTGTTTTATCCTGTTGGAGGGACAAAGTGATTACAGCCTGTTTTTGAGACTGCTGTGTAATTAAAGCGCTCTCTCACTGCATTTGTCATAGGGTACGAGGCTGTATTGTCTTTGACACGACACTTTTTTAAAAGCTTAACAGAACAACATCCTTGCTGCTGATTTCACAAATCAAAACTTACCTGCTAAAATGGATCTCGCCAGATAGGAGGAGATGTTACCAACACTTGGTAAACCACAGTACTCGCAGCTCCTGAGGCAAGCTCTGTGGAGTTGTGTTTAGTTCACTGATTCTAGATTTATTCCCAATTATAATGTTCCATTTCATCAGTAATAGTTTGTTCTTCCAGTTGCAGTGAGCTTGAGGATGCGCTGGTTTAGGTCGCTAGCAGTAGGGCTGCCGCCTCTGGAGGCAGGTGAGAAAATCTGGTTGCTCTGCAGAAGGCAGAGCCCTGCAATGTGAGTGATTGCCTGGAGATGCAGCCTGCATCCCCACCACTGACCTAAGAAACCTCTTGTGGACATTCAGTCCTGTCTTCTATTGCAGGATTAAGATTCTGTGTTGTAATGTCCAGAGCTCATTAAAGAGAGGGGAATATACATGAAAACCAGGATTAATCTCAGCTGCCTTTGGTGCTGCTGTGTGTGCTGGTTGGCTGAAGTCCCCTTGGATGCCAGCAAGGGATGTGGACACTTCCAGGCATGCACTGCCCCGTAAAGCAGGCGTAGGTCTGATAAATGATCCTTCTAGTCTTGCCTGTTTTAAATTACTACCCCAGAACAACATGCTTCAGAAGCGTCCATTTCTCCATCTGTAGTGCAGGGGTGACTGGTAGGTGACTGGTGCAGGCAGGTGTCTGTGTGGGAGTGAGTGGTGCTCGGGTCCCTGCCTGGAGCCTTCCCAGTGTTCACAGCCCGCGGCTGTTTGCAAACCGCGTAACACAGCGGTGCTGAACACGTGTGTGACCGGTCCAGCTGAGGATCAACCATCAGGGGAAGCAGGGATGGCGTGGGATGCTGCAGGGATCTCTTGGTTTGTAATGTGATTTTTTTTCTTTTTGCAAAAGACAAAACTGCTCCTATTGAAGAAGAGCTGGGCAGTGATGTTTAAGAAGGTATAAAAAACTAACCAGCCTAGGAGGAAAGTGTAAGAAAGGTCAAAGTTAACAGCAGTACCTCAAGCTTACCTTAACTGTGATTCTGATTCTTTGGAGGCTTTTTGAGGTTAATAGGGAGAAGATGACTAGTTTTGGTGCAAAAGCTGGTCTATGATGTTTAATAACTTCTGCTTTTGATTTGGAAAAAGTTGAATTAATGTTTCTTTTAAATTAGAAAATATTTTTAAACCCCTGCATGAGGGATTATGCATAGGAATTTTTTTGTTAATGTGCAGTGGAGAAGAGTTAAGTGATGTTAGTGGGACTTTGAGCTGCTTCCATGAGTCTTAGCATGGTGGCAGTAAAGACAAAGCAAAAGAGAGAAAAGGATGAGATGGTATTTCAAGAAATGAATTCAGTGACATAAATTGTTGGTGTAAAATGCTTTTGGGGTAAAGGCTGCCCTGGGAACCCTGGGTTTTAAGGCTGTAATTCGAATTTGAACTTAGGGACAGATCCTTAGCTGGGAAAATCAACACAGTTACAATTTGGCCTGGTCAGTTAGTTTCACTGTAACGGAACAGCCAGTAAAACCATGGGTACAGTTGGTCTGCCCATCCCTGAGTTCCAGTGAGTCTCCCTCCATGTGAGCTGGAACCCTTCAGCCAGCTGTCCTGGCTCCATGTGGTGGCTGGAAAATCCAGTTACCAACTTGGATTTTGAGCTCTAGACAAAAATTCACTTAATCTTAGTTTTTAGATGAGAACCTAGTAATAAAAAAGAAAAAGCAATTACTTAAAAAAATAATCTCTATAATAAAATAAAACCTTAAAGTGCAGCCTGACCAGCGGATAAGGGCTGCTGACCAAAGGGGTCAGATTTTTGTCCTGTCTCTCCTTTCTCATCTAGTCCAGTTCCAGTTTTCCAATACCTGCTTACCTCCCTAACCTTTGAAAAGAACCGGGCTTGAAAAAATGTGAGGCATAAACCCCTCCAATCCCCGCTGCCTCAGAGGGTCAGGGCAGCAGGCTCACGGCTGTGTCCTCGGTTGCAGGGAGGGGTTGGCTCCCCACTGAAGGGCAGAGCTGTCCCTCAGAGCTGTCAGAGCTGTCCCAGAGCACCCTACAGTCTTCAAAGGAGAGAGAGGAGTTTTCCACTTTTTTTGCCAAGTAAGGCCTTTATCTTGGAGAGCATCTGTATCTGTCATTCACGACGTCAGTGTTCAGCACTGGGATCCCATTCCTGGGGGCAGGGATGCTGTGATCTACACTCGACAGATGTTGTAATGGACTCCTGTTGGCTCGAACAAAGTTTCGTCAGTCATTTCAATCACATTGTCCTTGGGATGCAGATGTGAGGTCTCTACAGAAGGAAACTTGTCCATGTTGCTTGCTGCGTCATGCTGCAAAAATTAAAAATACAATTTAAATTTCTTACGTGAGCACACGCGTTGTGTGTGTGCAGTCATCGTGTCTCCTGCGTTCCCCCGCCCTCCCAGACAAGCTCTACCTACTGTGGGGGGCTTCGGGGCAAAGTCTTTCTCGCAGACATGGGCTACGATGCCAGCAGCCAGAGCATCACCAAGAACGTTGGTCATAGTTCGAAATCGATCCCTAGATGAGAGAGAACCATGAGGATGCAGTTGGTGGCCACAGCCAAAGTGCCCAGGGTCTTTTATGGCTTTGAAATATGCCAGCCTCCATCTCTAATGTCGCTGCCACTGGTTTTGTTAATGGCAGGTAGAGATAATTGCAATATTGTTCTTGCAAATACAGAGAAAATGGTACATGTGATACGTGTGAGCCCAGCACCGTGAAGGGGATGGGGGCTCTTTTGTTTCATGTGCTTCTCTTTTTAGTGCATGGACCTGCCTGTGCTACTTCCCAAACAGATGCATTGTCATCGTTTTTGCTCAGTGTGGGGGTGAGCTGCCTCAGTGAGTCATAAAACTCCTTGAGATGCCTCTCAAGGTGAAAATGTTGTTTATCCAGCCACGGCCCCTCTCTTGTTGATCTGTGCATCTCTCACATCAGTAGAAGGTGCCAGCACATTGGGGCAGGTGATAGTACTGGGTACCCTGTGATGCTCAAAGACCAAACTCGTGTTGTGTTCTGATTTTACAGGTTTCACATGAAAAGTTAAACCTCCTTTTATGTGAAAGAAAGAGAAAAGCAGCCAGGATACTCAATGGCGTTTCCTCTGTCTGGGGTGGCTGTGAAGGACAACCCACGTGGCAGTTATGGAGAAGTCAGCATCTACTTTGTATGTTTTTTCACCTACCTAATTTGCTTCATTTTTATCTCAGTACTTTAAAATGGCATGTTTCACAAATTGTGTATGTTTGACTTCTATTCTGCTTGTCTGTGACGTGTAACTGAGCATCAGTTTTTGTCTCTAGATCAGTCAGCACTTCATCAAGATGAAGATGATCTCGTTGGAAGATCGGCTTCCTTGATGTTGGGTGCAGTCCTTTGCAAATGTCATCCTTACTTTTAGAAACTCCAGAGATGTTTTAGTTCTGGTGACATATGGGTTTCAGAGAAGTTGCTTATTAAATGCAAGAGGGGGTTTTGCTACATCTGTTTAAGAACAGACTGTCATTTTCTGCTGTGATTGGGTGTGCAACCAACTCATACTTTACCTCGCTACTGTTTGATGTAACATCAATTTCTCCTGTCTACTTTTTAATTGTGAAAATGTCCGTGTTTCAGAAATACTGAGCACATACTGTAAATAATTACCAGTGGTTTATGATTTATTATTGGTTTCTGTGATTTACTATTTTTCCCTGGAGATAATGCTTTTTTTGCTAAACAATTGCATGTTTATGCCCCTTTTGTCGCTCTCTTGTTTAGCATCTTTCTGGCTAATTTTAATTTCTCCTTGTATGAAGCCATATACCTTTCACCCTGCCTTACCAACTTTGTTCCTCTTCCAGGGATAATATTGCACCAAAATAAATACTGTACCATCCACACTTCGCTTTGACTCTTGTGCTGTCCATCCTCCTTTTCTCACAGAGTGGAGAAGATGAGGACTTGAGGCATTTTTAGGGAGCACATTAACTGGCAGTCTTACACAGTAATGCTTCATGGAGACAAGACTATGCACCTACTTTGCTCCTTTTTAATCTTTCGCTACAGAGGAAAGTAGCATCCTTTTGATCTCTTAAAAGTATAAATGTATATGTGTTTCAGAAAGATTGATTTTGTTACTTAGTTGAGATCTCCAACAAAGATGTGTTGTACAGTGGATAGGAATCCAGATAAAAGGTCAGTTCAAGTTGGTATTTCAAACTGGGGACCTTACTTGAGAGAGTGGCTCAATACCATCACCACTCCTTCCATGGACAGTCCATGAGGCACTAGACAGTGACAAGCACGTTGAAGTAGGAACACCTCAAGTCAGACACTCCTTTAGGAGACTGTCTGCCTATAGTCATCATGGGCTATTTCAAGAAAATAATCAGAAAACGAAGAATCTCACATTTGGCTCCTGGCCTTGTTCTGTCATTCCTTAATCTCTATTTGCCTCCATGGGAGCTGCTTCAAACGTCACCGGGAACTGGCACTTAGCAGCTGCCCCTAACATTGCATCTGGGAAGCACTTACAGAGCCCAGTCGACGGCGATGATGAGTGTGATATCGTCGGTTGGCAGCCCCACAGAAGTTAGGACGATGACCATGGTAACGAGCCCGGACTGGGGGATCCCGGCCGCCCCGATGCTTGCTGCTGTTGCTGTTATGCTGTAAAGAGAGGGTGGCTGTGCAATTATTGCAAAGCATGTTTGTGTGGCAAAGTAAGTTATTCCTGTATGGAAGGGTTGGATCGAGACTGGCTTCCTCCACCTGCCTGCTCCCTGAACCCCTGCCTGTGCACGTCACGGCCGAGGGCTGGCAGCATGTGCCCTTGGCTTTGTGCTTACGCCACACCTCACTGTGTTCCCGCAGGTAGCCCCTGCATAAAATTGCTCAATACTTGCACCTGCACTTACTTTTATCTAAATAGGTGCTTTATTTCCCTGCTTATACAATGAGGACAATCCATTCCTGAAGGGGAGTAAATATCTCCTCTCAGATAATTCATCTGCACGACCTGCTCTAGCTGTGCTGTTAGTTCACAGCCTGGCTTTTACCTACAGGCAAAGCCTTTGATTCTGCAGCAGGTTTTGTGGGTGCAGGGCCCGAGCTTTCCCTGGCACACATAGCACTGGGCTGGTGCACACTGCACTTTTCCCTACTCAGCTTTCCAGCAAAGCTCAGTCTGCAGTAGGAAGATCTCTGCCAAAAGGGAAAAGTGTGAGAGACTGTTATGATGTGACTATGAATAGAGAGAAATAACTCAGCTGCTGCAAAGAAACATTTACCTGATTGTTATAATTTGTCCCAAATCCAAGTCATATTCATTGACCTGGGCAATAAAGATAGCAGCAACTGCTTCATACAGTGCTGTGCCATCCATGTTGATGGTGGCACCGACGGGGAGGACGAATCGTGCCACACGTCTGTCTATTCCGTTGTTTTCCAGGAGACACTTCAGAGTGATGGGCAAGGTTGCTGAGCTGCAGAACAAGAAATGATCATTAATTCTCTGTCATTTGCATTGTGCTTTATAAATGGGAATCAACATAATGGTATAGAAATGCAGGTCCTCTTGAGGGTAAATATAGCAGCAATATTAAAGGAATTGCTATATCAGTGAAAGGTTCTTCAACTTACACTACCTGGGAAATACACACAATTAGCCAGGTAGTCAGTCAGCCACTGGCTGCAAGGTAAACCACCCTCTATGAACAGCTCTGTGCTGGTTACAGCTTTATTGTAGGTTCCTGGTCCTCACGTTAATCCTGGAGCACCTCAAACATTGGTACAAGGCAGCATCTGCCAGCACTGGCCGTGCCAGGGTCCAGCCGGACTCCTCCTTCGCCTCCTCTGTGCCACACGCACGAGGAGCAACAGCCTCAGCTCCTGCACCCCCCTGACCAACCTCTCTTGTTTCTGTCTAGCACAAAGACACGAGCTGTCACACAGGACATGGAGGAAGAAGTGAAGAAAGGAAATGTAAGAATGGATGAAAGGAAATGAGCACAGAAAAAAAGGCGGTGGGGTTGCCATAGGCTCTTGGAGGCAGGGACTGCTTTTCTGAGAGGAGTTGGCTGCAGGGCACAGCACGATGGCCCCAGCCCCAGGCATGGACCACAGAGCTGTGACAACAGGCAAAGCACTGCCCCGTCCTCTGCTCGACAGCTCTGCAGTGTGCTGAGCTGGCTGTAGGACAGAGAGGAAGAGAAAGCCTGATGGAGACAGAGCCGGAGACCTGAGTTCAGGAGGAGATCGGGTAGTTAAGAGTAGCATTGGTTGGGCTGCGGGAGGGAGGCACAATCCTAGACTGTTTTATCAGGATTATGTGAAGAAACAACATTAGGGAGGCCAGAAAAACCCTTTGACTGGTCAAATGTTTTCTAAGAAAATGTTTTAATTTGCACGTCTTCCAGAAGGGGCGGTAGTTTCTAATGTAAAGTTTCTTCACTGTTACACAGCATGTTTTTCAATGAAAATAAAACAGATGAAAACAATCTAAAATCATTAAATCTTTTCAAAGTAGACTACACTTTTCTTTAGAGGAGCTTGGGATACCCAGGAGCTGATTTAAGATTTTCAGTAAAGTGCTCAGAAGAGCTTTTGATGTTTTCAGTTAAAAACCAGGATCATAACCCCATGCTGTTTTATAAAGCACCTACAGCAGTCCTGTTTTGAATTCTTTGAAAGAGAACTGACTGCAGCAATTAACAGAAGTACACACATACACAAACATTGCAGCTTTGCTCTGGGAAAAGCCCAGGAGGGGGTGAGTGGAAGAGCAAAGTGGGCTGGCTGGGTCTGAAGACACACTGAGGCTCTTCCCACTGAGGACCAGGGCAGTGCCAGGCATCCCACTTCTGACTAAAACTGGAAGTGATCTCATTTCAGATAGTGTTGGAGCATCATTTTTCGTTGTCTGAGCCTGTTATCACAGCTCACCTTGCTGTATGCACAGCCACGTCTCCCTTGACTAAACCAGGTGCCCTCTCAGCTGTGTCAGCGTATTTCAGCCACATTTTCGTACCTGGAAGATGTAGCCAAGGCGATCAGCAAGGCTTGCAGTATCCCCCGAATGAAAGCAAAGGGGTTTTTCTTGGTGATAAGCAGAAAAAGCAGAGGTAAGAGAAGGAGTCCGTGGATGAGTAGCCCTGACAGTACTGTAATGGCATATAGTCCCAGCTTCTGTCCTATAACTGATGGGTCTTCCATCTCCAGGATCTTTCCAGCGATGAGAAATACAATGCCAAAGGGGAAGTACCTGCAAAGAATAAGCATAAAAAATTATTTATGAGGATGCAGCAGTCAGTGAAGCCTTACACAGCAGTCACTACAGTATTTGGTACCATGTGCTACAGAATAAATCCAGTGCTCACAATAGATACTCGTACATGTATGACTGGCTTTACCATTAAGATAGCAGGTAAGAAAATAACTGAATCAATCAAAAACAGAATTACCAAACTGCCATCGAGACAATTTTCATGACTGCTTCATTCAGACACTGGCACACGTTGACCAGCGGAGTTCCCCGCTCGCCCATTTTTCCCAGGAGAAGTCCTGCAACCAAGCACATTGGGGTGTGTTACTCCATGGGACCAGGGAAGCAGCGTGTGTTACGAGGTTCTGGTGCTCACAGAATGGGTTTCCCTGGGCAAACTCACAGCAGGTCAGACTTAATCCAGATTTCCACATGCCCTTATGGGTCACAGTAATTCTCTGCTCCAAGCAAATACAGCATCCGGCCTTTTCTCAAAGCAACCCCACCAAACCCAAACCCAGCATTTGCACTATTGCTTGCACAGGCAACTGATAAACCCTTCACTGCTGCTCAGTGCTGGAAGAGTCACTTCTTGAGGTGGGTAAGCTGTCTTTTTGCTATTTGGCCATACAAGAATAATGTAGCTCCCAAAACAAAACCAGATTTTCTTTTAAAGGACAAAGCTTAGTGGGGTTACACATAGCTGAGGATGTGATGAAACGTTGCATTCCTGCTCTTGCTTTGGACTGAAAAGAGCCACAGGCCACATCTGCCACTCAGATGAACTTCAGAGGTGCTGGGATTTGCCCAGTCCCCACGGGTGGTACCGGTTCTGGGTTCCCTGGTGGGATGGACTGTGCTGGCTGCTGACCTGCTGTTCCACGCAGACGCCTCTGTCAGTGGCTCACAGACTGTACCGTGGTGGTGACAACACGTGGCTGGACAATAATACATCAGGAAGGATCCGAGCTGCTTAGGTACGGACGTTAAGCTTCCTGTCTTAATTCTATTTTTTTCTTTTGATGTTGTATGAACCTAATTCCAGTCTAATTTTCTGTTAGAGGACACTAGAGCAGAAATACGTGAATGGTGAGAGGGCTTATGGTGCTTTCTGGTCTGCCAGCACAAAATTGGCCAGTGCTGAATCCCATTGCTTTCACTGGCACGGAGGTTTCCCAGGTACCCATTGAGCAAAAGGAAAATAAGTCTTGGAGTGTTTGCCCATCTCATTTCCAGCCCCGTGCACATCCTTTCTGTGTGGTCCCATTAGCTGAAATTACTTCTGAAGCACTGTACCAGTGTCTGCTTTAGCTTGGAAAAGGAGAACATAGTCAGGACCTTGTCTTGTCCCTCTCATCCTTCTTCAGGCTTCAGGGCTGAGGACTCCTAGAGACTCTTGGCAGGTAGTTGGATCTCTTGGCTTGCTCAGAAAAGAGATAAGAAAGGGTCATCTTTGCCAGGACTTTCAGAAATGAGACAAGGCTTGACATACTTCAGTCTCAGCTCTGTGGATATTCGCACAGTGTTTGGTGGCCATAGCAGCTGGTTTGACAGAAATCCATTTCTCTTCAAGTCCTGACAGCTGATTTGGAAAAGATTGCTGTGGTAAATGGACAGCTTACTTCAAGCAGCTCTAAATCTCTGCCTTTCTCTGGTTTCCAAAAGCGATGGAGGCGACTGGAGTCAGTGAAGAGATCTCTGGAGCTGTGGCAGCTGCGTGGGGTTCCCATCCACAGCAAAGCCACTCCAGGTAGCCAGCGGGTGCTGCATGGACACCTTGGGACGGTCTCAGCCCCACAAACTGCCTCATGTTGGGATTGGACACAAATACCCTTTGCTGAGATCCTAACCAGCTTCCACCTGGCTCTTCCCACTTTGCTGCCAGCAGGAGCTGATCCCGATTTCCCATGGCACAGAGCAGTGTTGCCTGGCCTTCCCTGTCCCTCTCACGTTTTTTGCCAGGCAAACCCCATTAATTCAACCTCTCCACAGGTAAAGCTTCCTGCAGATGTACAAATGCCCTTTTCCAGGCTGCCCTTTCCCAGTGCAGGTGATGCTCTGCTGGTCTGGGACTTTGTGGAGCTCTAATCCATCCCATGCAAAACCTGAGGAGTGCAGGTGGGTGGATGGGGCTGGCTCAGGTGATCTCCTGCTGTGTCCCAGCTCAGGGCTATCCTTGCTCTTGTGCTGGCAGGGTGGTGGGGTGGTAATCTCAGAAGTCTCTTCAGAGTCTCTTCTAGCAGCTTCTCCTCACGTGTTTGGCTGGGCTGGAGGCGGGCACATGTCCTGGGAGCAGGAGCTTGGCACGTTCCCTGTCTGTGGTCTGCAGGAGGTGCTGGTCACAGATAGGAGTCTGCCATAGACCTCCCTGTTGTCTGTAAGGATCTTTAAGGGCCTGTCTCTGCCCAGTCCCACTGTGGCCATCTCCTCCAGGCGTTCGCTGTGCCATAGCCCTTAAAGCTGGTCGCTGTCCCCTGGCTCTGACGGTGGCTGGTGTGCCTCAGTGCTGTGCTGCCTACGCTGCCTCCACCCCTCGGATCCACTAATGGGCTTTTTGGTTCCTTATAGACTAAGTTCAAACTCTTCACCCTCACCTCTTAATCTACATGTAATCCTGCCCTGTCTCATCGCCTCCTACTCCTTTCCCTCCTGATTTGTCTCCTCCTCCCTTTCTCACTCAGCCTTGCACCCAGTGTCCTTCTGTCTTTGCTTTGCATCAGCTCCAACTTCCTCCTTCCCATGACTTCCTCCCCTTTAAACCACCTTCTCCTTCCCTGTCCCTTCTACTCTCCATCCAACCTTTGCTGCTTCTTCCTTCCTGAAGTTGCTGCTTAGCACCTTGTCCACGCAGGACCGCAATCTGTTCAACGCAGGAACCTTTCTTACCTTCTTCAGAAGGTCCTGTTATAAATTTCCATACACTTGTGACAGGCACTAAGCCTGACCCAGCTTTCAACTGATGTCTGCTCAGTGTGTTTGAATACTGCCAGCACAAAGGGTTTGAACTTTTTATAACGAGCTGTGTCCCAGACTCTGCAAAAGTTACAACTCACTTCAGTAGACTTCATGAGAAAGACCCTCCAACTTACACGATGATTTGCAAACCCTCAGGACCCATGCTTGGACTGTGAAGGCTCATATGGAAAATCTGGGGAGAAAACAGCCTCCTCAGTGCCTGACACCTGTTTTGAGCTCTGTTACGGATTGTACTGAGGGAGGTGTTGATACAAGCTCTGTGCCATGCCTGGTTCACCAGGGACTTGAGCAATTAGAGCTAAAATAGCCTCGTCCCTCTGAGCATCCCTACCTCAATTTACAGCACAGTGGCAGCAGCAGTTACCACCCTGGGCTGCAATCCCCACTCAACAGCCTTGCAAGCCAGACTGGGAAGCAGTGTGGAGCCCTGCTCTCTATTGAGAAGGTACCTATTGTTGCTGAGAAGATGACGATTCCCAAGACATTCATCTCATTGCTGGTGCCAGGCAGGGTCCTGTAGGTCATCTCAGGCGATGGTGTCAGCTCAAGGAACACAGGCCGATGAATTTCAGGATTTTCGTCGTCGGGTGCAAAGTAAATAAAACTCAGAGATTTCCCTGGGATCTTTGGAAAGCCAGAAGACTTCACCACTGGGACAAGAACAGTTCGGTACTGGAACAAAAGCAAAACAGTGAGGTTAGTGTTGGCAATGGGCTCCATCCTGCCCTAGGCACAGAGGCAAAGCCATCACTGGGCCAGGTGGTCCTGGAGGTTCGAAGTTTATTTTTCAGGCAGTAAAAAGCTGGTGAAAAGAAGACAAGCAAGAAACAGGCAAGGGGAAACAGGCAGCCATCCTCGAGCAAGACTGCACTTCTCTGGGCAGACACATGGCATTTATGAGTCAGGTCCCTGCAGGATCCTGGTGCAGCACTGGGTAAGTGGGGTCCCCAAGGAGAGGCCCCTTCACCTCCCATTCCTCTCCTTCCAAGGCCTTTACAGACGCTTTCCCAGTGCTGTGAGTTTGCTTGTTTTCCCTTCTCCCCTCCACCCTACCTGGCCCCACCTTGACCTCTCCCCTTTGCCCCACTCAGCCTTTCCTTCAAGTTTTCCTTCCCCATGTTTGCTGCCTGCCCACCCCTCTGCCTCTGCTCCCCTGTGCCCAGGGGCTGAGAAGCCACTGCACGAGAGCTGGGTCTGAGGGAGGAGATGATGCACTGCTTTTGTACAGGAGCCCTCCCAGGGCTCTCCCCAGAGGACAGGCAAGGGTGTCCTGTGAGTCTGTGTCCCCACCAGTTCCCTCCTGCTTGTGGGTGCCCACCCTGGGGTGAGCAGAAAGCAGCTGGGGAGCAGGCAGAGTGGGGAGGGCGGAAAAGGGAAAGGGAAGGGGAGGGGAAGGAGAAGGGGAAGAGGAAGGCAAAGGGGAAGGGGAAGGGAAGGGGCTCATGTCCAGGCTGTGGGTGCGGAAGAGCCCCTAGACAAGGAGAACAGCCCTGTCTGGAGCTGAGCACCATCCTAGCTGCCTGCGGTGGTAGGGCCAGGTGAACTCACCTGCTGGAATGAAGCTTCAATGAGATTAGAAGGAAACATGTTTCTGTAAGAGAGCAATGGTGCAGGGGTTAAAGTACATCATGAAAACGTAGGGAACAACCTGGGAAGCAGCTCTGGGAGGCACGAGGCCAAGAGGAGCCAACAATTACAGCCAACACCAGCTTGATATCCTCTGTGCGAGATGAGGGCAAAGACAGGCTGGAAGGAGAACAAGGAGCAGGACTGTGAATCACGCATAAACTGGACCCATGGAAAGCCAGAGGCTGGGACACACAACTGCCATCTCTAGGCTTCTGCTCGGACCAGGTCTGCCTGCAAAGGTGGAGCAGGATGCTCAGAGCCTTGTCCAGTCAATCAAATGCCTCCACAAGTGGAGATTGTCCCCCAGCCCCTGGGTCCCGGGGGCACCCCCTCTCCAGTCAACCCTTGTCCACTGCTTTAATCCAGCCCTGAGTCAACTCCTGCTCATTTTTGCCTTGTAAAGCCCAAAGAACTGCAGGGTTTGGCTTGTCATAGCAAGGGCTGCAGAGGGAGAACTGCTGAGCTTTGCAGGGAATTGAAATCTTCCTGTTCTCTGCTGCTGCACCCCTCTTTGCTGGTGGCTGTAGGAGCAGAGCAGCAGGGGTGACAGAGTGGCCAGAGGGATGTGCGTGGGGAGAAATGAACCCCAGGCCGCTGGGCTCGGGGGTACCAGTGCCTGGTCAGCATGGCCAACGGTTCTCCCGTTTCCCTTGAGATCTCAGGATCTCAGTGCCTTGTGGGAAGATCTTGTCTGTGAAACACCATTGTAAACTTGGCTCTGCCTGAAATGGTGCCACGTACCTGATTAAATCCAGTAGTGCATCAGCAGAGCTGAGCACCACTTTCCCCACAGAGAAGCTGTCCTTCTGGGCAGCTGCACCAGGGTGGATGCTGACCACGAGGATGATCCCGACTGTCACTGCCATGAAGGTTGTCCAGAGGTAGTAGGTGATGGTAATCAACCCCATCTTCCCGCAGGCCTTGGAGTCCATGGTGGCCAGCCCGGACATGAGGCTGCAGCAGAAAAGACTTTGGTCAGTGTCTGCTCCCAAAACTGCACACGAGGCATCTGATAGGCAAAATCTCCAAGGTGAGAGGTTTCCATATGTACTTTTTTAACCAATGCTTAAGGGCATCACCAAGCTCTTGCATATTTATGTGCCTGTGCCCACAGGATCTCGTGCCCAGGACGAGCTTGTGGCAACCCCAGCTGAGCTGCAAAGGGCAGGAGATACCTCTCTGAGTCCCTTTTCAAGGTCTGGCCATGTTTTTTCTTTTCTCCAAGGGATAAATAGTAAACACTTGGTGTATTTTGATGGTGAATAACTAACACTGCTTTTTTTTTGTGATACTATTAAATTTCCAACACCCTGTGCTGCTGCTGCGTGTCACTGTGAACAGCAAAGAAAGGTATTAGCATTGCATCAGGAAAGGGGGTGTGAAATACTGGAGGGGAAAAGAAAGCAGCTCTGCAAGGGGTGATACGGAAAAGGCCAAGTGTGGCCAGTACAGAGACCACACTGTTCCCAAAAATAAACCAAAGGCAAATGGGACAGCAAGCAGACTCTGAAAAACAATAGAGAAGTGACACATCCTCAAGGGAAAGAAGAGCTAATTGCTTGCATACTTCTAATGAGCATGTGCCAGCAATTGTTTAAAATATGTAAATCCATGTAAGCTTTTCAAGACCTTGCTTAGACTTGGGTGTGACTCTGTCAGCTGTTTCTTATTTCTAGATCTGGATGGGCTGATGAAAGTGGGATTTGCAAACATAGATGCAACATTGAGAGATGCTTGTGATTTCTACCTGAACTTTCTCAAAACCCTCTAAATAAGAAAATCTGCTTTGAGTTCGAACAGCTGCCCATCATCAGTCACCCCCAGATGGTCCTGGCATGGCCAGCGGGCTGGGCCCAGAAGGAAGGGAAACACCTCAGCCAATGTAGGTGTCTGAGCTGGGTGCAAGTGTCTTCCAGATCCACGTGAGGATTTGTCCCAGATCATTGCTGGGAAATTGTGGGGTTTGATGGACACCAAGTCAGGGGATGCTGCTTAGTTGCTGGCTGCTTGTGGCCCGGGTTATTCTCACCCCAGGCAGGTTTGGGTTAATCTCCTCAATGGGGGGGTCATGGGGCAATCTCCTCAACATGGTGGAGAGATGGTACTTTAGAAGCAGAAGTTGATGTCTTACCTGGAGGTGATCAAGGGCAGGATCAGCATCTTCAACATTCTCATGAGGAGCTCTCCAGGAAAGGAAAAATACTGCTTCTCCTGTACATAGAGCAGAGTCGTTGTCTCAGGTGAGAGCTGAGAAGTGGATGCTGATCGTGGGTAAAGGGCTCAAACCTGATAAATTTGCCTTTTTCCCAACCAGGCCCAGCTCTGAGCTTGGTTCTAAGCCAGCAGCTGTTCCTTGTGGTACTCTGAGACGCTGTTTCTCTGGCTGTCCCTTTCCAGGAGCTGGGTCAGGGATCGGAAATACTGGCCACAGGGGAATCCTGGCTGTGAACTTGAGACAGGCCAGTGGGGCTGGTCCCCTCCAAAAACCATCCTTGGGTCCATCACCCTGTAGGGCATGGTCCCCAGGGCCCCATCACTGGCTCCTCCTGAATGTCATTGCACTTGTTACCAGGGAGCAGAGGCATGAGCGCAAGTGCCAAAGTGCGCCGAAGCTGTCGGGTGCAGCCTGGTGCCAGCACCAAAAGGTGGGAACACCTTGTGGCTGCAAATGGCAAAGCCAAACTCAGGGAGAGCCCAGGTGTCTGGCCCATCAGTGGTGCAGTCTTGCGCTGCACAGGTGGGTTTCCACCCCGGGGCATCCATTCACCCCCTACACTCCCCACGTGGGCATCGGGAAGGGCTGCCTGGAGAGAGACCCCCAAAGCCCAAATCCCACAGTCATGACCAAGAGATGAGTGAGGGGTCTCCGAGACCAGCAGTCACCTGGCCAGCATCCCACCATCCATCCATCCCTACCTCCACCCACTATCCATCTCTCCATCCACCACCCTTCTAGCTGCTGAGTTCCTTGCACACCTCCCTCCATCCATCCCTCACTCCATCAATCCATTCATCCTCCCTCCCTCCCTCCCTGCACCTCCTCCCTTCCCCCCCAGCCTTTCACTGTGTTGCTGTAGAGGTGTTGGGGGTGGATCTGAAATGGCCCCAAGCCAAGCAGGTAATTTTGGTTACTCCATAGTAACCAACATCACTGGGTTTTGGGGGTTGCTAAGGCAAACTATTAGAATAAATGTTCCACACTGCTGTGCCTGCACTAACCCACCTGTGTGACCTAAAATGGGCAGATTTCCCCAGGGAGCTCATGTAGAGTGGAGCCACGATGGGTTCAGCAGGGTGCAAGGAGTCCTAATTTGAAGAGCAGCTCTTCTGTCAGTGGCTTTCTCAGCACCATGACACTTCCCCGCTCCGGGGAGGAAAGTGAGGACTGGCTGCTTCTTCAGCCCCTCATCTACAGCACAAATTTCGGGACAAAAGTTGCTAATGGGGAGAAGTGACTGCTGTGTATCACTTGCAGGGCTCTGGCAACAAGGCAGGCCAGCTCTGGGGCAGAGGACGGATGACGTCGGTGCGTGGCAGGACGGGGCTCTGCCCGCCTCACGCTCGGTGTGGGAGGCTGCTGGGAGATTACACCCAGCTTCAATTAAGTAACCTGATCATCCCCACTGTGGGTGGGGATGCTGAAGGGCGTAATTGAAGTGACAAGACTTTGTGAAATCCTCATGGGTGACACGGGGATGTTCCCCGAAGCAGCATTCCTCCCCCCTCCCCAGCTCAGCCAGCTCAGCCAAAGACCCTGAGCTGCAGCCACGGTGCCCGATGTCATTAAAGCCACGTGGATTTTATCGTGGTGACATTTAACAGTGCAATGCTCCTAGAAAGCACTGAGTGAACGAACATTTTTGGTGCAATTTGTCCCCAAGGGTCCTCAGAGGAAGGTGACCACTGGTAGCCCCCCAGGCTCTCCACCAACCCCGTGTGAATTTGCTGAGCCCTCTCCAGAGAGCGGAAATGTGCTTTGGTTGAGCACCTGCACAGCTGGGGCAGTAACAGGAGGAGCCCATCCCTCAGACCCCAACACTGCTGCTTGTGCTGGGGGGAGCCTGCGACTGAGCAGCCAGCAGCCGAGCATCTATTCCCTCCTTTCCCATCTCCATCCCCCTTGGAGGCTCCTGCAGCCCCACAGGGTCTGTCCCAGAGCCCCTCACTCCCAGAGGAGGGAGGCAGGATTTGTCCTGCAGCTTTGGCATTTGCTGGCAGCTTTTTGGATTAAAAAAAAAAAAAAAAAAAAAAAGCTAAAAAAGCAAATCTATAGGGAGAAACGTGCCCTGAGGGGTGGTTTTCTTGGGTAGAAGCCTTTGCTTTTGGGGCTGTGCCCATCTGGGGCCCTCAATGGGGATGTCTTGTCAGCACCAGGGCTGGTCTCCCCAGCTGCCCTGCTCCATGCCCATCCCTCCCCCCTGGCCAGGCTTACCAGCTCTGTCAGCTCCAGCACCCGCAGCAGGAACCCCAGGAGGCACCCGGTGGCAACCGACAGCATCGAGAGGGTCAAGAGGCCATTTTTACACCAGAAAGCCTGTACCCCCTTCCAGACACGCAGGATGGTCGTGGACAGCGAGTCCAGCCCCGCTCTCCTGATCTGCTCCCACATGGTCACCCCCAGCTGCCAGGCAATGCCCCTCAGAGCCGCTCCCGCCCGAGCATCGCCCTGGGCACCGACAGACCCCTGCCCTCTGAGGCCAGCCCAGCCTGGTGTGACTGATCCCTGGGACCAAAAGCTTCGGGGCTATTTGGGAGCCTTTCCTTTAATGGAAAGTGACGTCTTCAACTGGTTAATCTGGGCTTGGCATCCCTCGGGTGCAGGTGACAGTGCCAAACCCTCCACCCCCCGGGGTCAGGGCTGGGTGCTGCAGGCTGAGAGCAGGGATTTCACCCCACAACTCCCTCCCTCCCATCGCAGCTCCTGATCCCAAACAATCTGGGTCCTGCCACCGGAGGCTGCCACAGGATTTGTGCTCCCACGGGCTGCAAGCACAGCCCCTTCCTGCCCCACGTCTGTCAGGGCTTCATGAGGGCAAAGCCTGCAAAGGAAGACTGTTTCCAGTTAATGGAAGAACTTCCAGATGCGATGTGCACAGACTGCCAGCCCAAGGCACTGACGGGCGACACTGAACGTCCCCACGGGAACATCTGCCCCCATGGACCCTGCCCCCTCTGCCAGCTCTGCAGGGAACCTGTCCCCAGGCCACGGGCTGCTGTGGCAATGCCTGGTCAATAATCAGAGCTGCTCACATTTTAGAGTATTTCTGTGTCCAGTTTGATTCTGGCTCAGGCCAGGAGTCTCTCTGGAGCAGGAGAGCGGTGCAGAAGGCAGCTGAAGGAGGGGGTGGGTGGATTTAGGGATACAACAGTGTTCCCATGCTGAGGATGCTCTGGGAATGGAGAAATACTGAAACCTCTCCGAATTAAAACCTCTCTGGCCCAGATTTTAAAATCCCCACCCACAAATAAGACCACAAAACCCTCTCAAACTATTGCCACATTTTACATAGACAAAACAAAGCCACAGAGAAGGCTTGACAGGATCTCTGAAACCCCTGCCCCTGTGGAACAGGGTTCCTGCACCCGCGCAGCGTGCTGAGTGGCCTTGCTGCTCTTTCAGCAGGGACATGGTGGCTTTTGCAGGCTGTCTCGGAGGAAGCAGAGCTCCTTCCAAAGCAGGAGTGTGGCATATAGTGCTCTTCATGTTTGGGCCCTTGGAGAGGTCTCTGTTGGTGCTGTCTCATGCCTCTGGCTTTAGCACGGATCGCTCAACCTGCCAGGCAGAATGAGATCAAGTGTTGTTCATTGGCACAGCTGGAACACAGCTGCCTCTATTCAGCTCCATCTCCAGAGCCATCTGCGAGCTGGAGGATGGATTTTGCATGCTGGGAGTGAGCAACTGCTTGGGAAAGGGCCTCCCGAGTTGTCTGGGGGATCAGGGACATATGAAAGGACATCAAAGCATTCCTGGGGCTGGCAGCAAGTGGAGGGGGAAAACTGAGAAGGGAAAGGGTATGGGGAAGTCCAAATAACTGTGAACAGAGGATCCTGAGGACCTGTGGGGAACTGAGAGAAAGGAAGGGATGTCCCAGAGTGAGGGAGGAGAATCTCAGAGAGGGACAGGAGAGAGGGAGGGTGGGGAAACAGCAAGGGGGCAGGAGAGGAGGCCCCGGTGCTGGCATGGGGAGCGCTGCTGCCTGCCCATGCCAGGGAGCAGCACCCGGTGCCTGGTGAAGGGGCTGTGGCAGAGGTTCCCTCTGGACATACCGTAAATCTCTACGTCATCATAGATGTCGGTGTCCCTGCCAGAAAAAAGACAGGGTGCTGTGAGCAGTCTGGTCTCCTATGTCCCCACCATCTCTCAATGCTGAGGCAAGGGCCAGCTCCTGGTACCACATCTGTCCTGTCTCTCCTAACACATCTGTGGGCTCTGGTGTCCTCCATGCAGCCCCATTCACCTCCTCCCAGCCTTGTGCTCTCCCCCCAGAGACAGGATCCTCCAGCATGGGGTAAGGACAGCTCTGGCCCCTCTCATATTGCACACGGACAGTGGCCCTGTCCCAGGCTGCTGGGAGCCACAGACCTGGCCACACAGAGGGGCCACGCTGGCCTGTCATGTCATGCCTCCAGCAGCTTCTGAACAGTGTTTGGGCACAAGGGATCACAGCTTGGAAAGGGCTCACAGTACCCCAGGAAGTTGCCCCAGTGCCAGAACCACTCCTGACACCAGAAATGGCAGATTCCACCCCCAGGGTAACTATCTGGTGTCATTGTTATGGTCACTGCCTGGGCTGGACGGTTTTGAGTTGGCACTCAATGGCCAGTGCCACATGGTTCAGTGCCAGGCACTCACTGGGCTCCAGCTCGTGGAGTGGGGAGGAAGGAGCTGGGAAAGAGGTACTCACAGGTGTAGCATCACAGCCCGGGGCACGTAGCCATCTGCAACAAAGCGAGGAAAAGCATGTCAGGTTGTGCCAGGAGCCAGGCACAGGCAGGGTCCCACTCCAGCACCTGCCCAGGATGGGCAGGGTTTAGAAACATCTCACATCCCCAGGGAGAGCTGGGGGCAAGGAGGAGCCTGGCTTTGGGAAGCCAAACTAGACCCTGGGGAGAAACCTGCTCAGGGCAATGCAGGGAACGAGCCTGCCAGGCTGGGTGGCAGCCGGCTGGGAAGAGCCTGATCCCCGTTTCTCTGCCTGGGGGATCTGCAGCTCATTTCACCTGAGCACCCTTTGGTGCAAACAGCTTGTGGAGTCCGTGCCTATGGCACAGCCTGATGTGCCAGGCTGGTGGCCAAGAGGCTGCGGGAACTGCGAAGGCTTTAAGCAGAGGGAGGTGACAAGCCCAGCTGACAGCAGAAACACCAGTGCTGAGCAGGAGGAAGAACAGGACATTTGTGCAAAGAGATTTGAGACCCGGGGTATGTCAGGTCTGTCTAATGGCAAGGGGATGTCCCCTGCTGTTTACCAGGGTGTGTGCAGAAGAAACTTATTCCCAAAGCTTTGTGTGCTGTGATCCCTGCTGCGGGCAAAGCCTCAGCCCCCACAGACTTACACCTCCTCTGGCTGTTTCGGCAGAGGATATGCTCCTGATTTGTAAACTGAATGACATCAAGAATTTCTCCTCGTTTCAGTGGCAGGTTCTTCCCTCCACCCCTCTTCTCCATTGCTGCAGGGTCGACCATCATCTGAGTCAGGACATTGATGCTTCCTTCGAACTGAAACACAAACAGCAGCTCTGCAGCTCAGCAGCTGCCCCAGGGGAATGTGAGCTGGGGACTGTTCTCCCTTCAGGGACAATGCAGATCCCTCTCTAGCCAAATGGTCTGTGGGACCAGTCCAGTCTGGGGATGTTTCAGTGGGGAACAGGGCATGAACTGGTCTCTGTGGAGCACAGCTCCTCTCACCATTGCGTTATGCCCTTCCTGGGAGGTGAGGGGGAGCTTAGAGGGATAAGCAAACACTTGCTGCTGCTCACCTTGAATTTCTTCTGAAACTCCCTGTCTTCTTTCTCTTCTTTCTTGCATTTCTTGAGTGTCATTGGCTTTGTCTTCTGTGAGACCTGGACTTCTCTGAGGAGTTGTTACGAGTCACAGGAAAGCTCAGGTGACCCCACGCTCTGCTCCCTCCCTTCCCCTTTTCTTGCCCCAGCTGCTGCCCCACTGTGTTTCCCTGCACCAGCTCTTCCCCAGTGCCTGAAGATGCCTCCCTCCAGGGCTGTTGGGGCTCTCGGGCCAGGTTTAAATCTGCCACTTGTGCTCTTCACTGTGGACATTTCTATCGTGAGCCCAGCAGACACCATTAAATCACCAGCTTTGTCAAAGCAGCAAGGAGCCATGGCCATTTTGGGACCTTTAGAAAGAGTAAAAACCTCTGTTACCTCTGTGCTGCTGCCAGCAAGGCAACTCTGTTAGAGGCTGGACTGGCATCTCCACCTGTAAAATCAAACCCCGGGAGAGGTGCTGCTGTGAGTCTGCTGTAAGGTGTAGACACCCACTGAGACAGGATGTGAGGCTGAAACAGCCGCAAGAGCAAACCCTGAGTTTGCCCCATGAGTGCAGTGAGGATCAAGGTTTCCTGTGCCCATTTACAAGGCAGCAGAGAAACCCATCACTCTCCTGTGCATGGGAGCAGTGGGCAGCGCAGGCTCCTCTGCTGCCCGTGGCTCATCGGGGCCTCGAGGTTCTGAGCTGCAGTACTTGCCCCAACCAGCACCCCAGCCCCTCCTGCACCCACCTCCTCTGGGACGGGGATACGCTGGCAGCTGGGACACGGCAGGCAGCAGAAAGCCTTGGCCTCTCCTGAGCAGCCCAACAGGCTCTACATCATCGTATATCTCATCTTTGTCCCTGTGATGAGACAGACAGCAATTAGGAAGCCCTGTTGCAGCACTGGCCAAGGGCAGGACTGAGGCTGCCAGGAGGAGGGCGGGCAACAGGCAGCTGGGCTGCCCATGGGCTGCCCCTGGGTCTGGGGCAGAGCGGGACAGCAGCTCCTCACAAGGCTGAGCAATGCGGCACAGCAGCCTGGGCTGCAGGAGACAGGCAGCGGGGTGCAATGGCAGCAGCCAGACCTGTGCAGCCCATGGAGGATGGTGCTTTGCACTGCAGCAGCTGCCTGCACAAGGTGCTGTCCCACACTGGGCTCCAGGAGCCAGCAGAAAAACCCAAGGCCTCTTGCTGTTCCCTCTTGTGCCCTTCCCACTGGGTCGGGATAGTCTGGAATCCACCTAGAACAAAAGTGCTGCCTTACTCCTTACCCCATCACACTCGGAGCATCCCGTGGTGGGAACCGCGCCGGGGCTGGTTTCAGGTAACCTATGGTAAGAAGAGGAAAAGGAGGGAGCAGCGAGGGATTATGTCACATTTTCTCGTTGACTCTATCACCCACCCGGAGGGTCAGAGCCACCCTGGACTAGATTTAATGCAGAGGGATCTGGGGAGATAAAACTGGCTGCACATCTGGATCCAGCAAGGAGCTTTTACTCCATGACCCATCTGTGGATTTTCTTTCCTCCCAGCACGGTGAGGCACAGCTCATGAGGGAGCTCACTGAGGAGATTTAATAAATATTTTTCCATTCTTATGTCCCTAATGTTACTTTCTCCCTGGACCAGTGATGGAAGAGGAGGGGGAAAGGCTAAAATGGGTATTTTGAATGTGGTGAAAACCCTAAACTCCAGATCTGTACCAGAGCCAGGGCAAGTCCTGGATATCTCCATGTGCTCAGCCAGAACATGCTGCTGCACCCTGTATGATTGCTGGCACACCTACATCCCTGCTAAGCTCCCCTTGTTTTTATCACCAGCCTCGTAGCTGTCACCAGCCCAGTCGACCCCACCAACTGAAAACTGGCGTGCAGATCCGCAGTACGACATCGCTGCTCTGCTGGGATACTGTACCAAGTCATGTGCAGTCATATACCAGGCCCTAAAAAATGTGTGATTGCTCTAAAAATTAACAAAAATAATCTAACCAAGGTGGAGGTGTAATTCCAGATGTTCAAACTTGCCTCAGTACCCATGAGACAAATAAACAATGGCACAGCTGGCCCCAAGCCCTCAGCCAGCTCTGAGTGCTAATACAATATTAATGTCTTATAATAATCACATAAACCAGCTAGGTTTTGCAGTTCTCATAAGGAAAGTAAGAGAGGGTCCAGTCTCAGAGTTGCCCTCTACCCTGTGGCTATGGCATGAGCTGCTTAACAAGAAACCATCCTTTAAACGGGGCAGAGAACAAGAACTTAGAGGAGTTGAGGAAGAAACGGGATTTGAAACAAATTTCATCACCCAGAGCGTGGATTAGTGGAGTGGCCACTGTTAGAAACCAACAAATCTGCCTAGATTGTGGAGTGTGGCAGGGCTCTTTCCAAACAGACAACCACCAAGTCCCAGAGGCATCAAGCCCTGCATCCTACGGAGAGCCGGCAAGGAGAGCACACCAAGCCAGCACCATGGCCCTGGTGGCCATAGCTCTCAGCGGCTCCCTCAGGCCTGGAGGTGGATGGTGTTGCAGGCAACATGCTGCCAGCTTCAGAGAGCCTCTGCCCCTTGGCCAAAAGGTGTGTACGTGCCTGATACCTGTCCCCAGCCAGGGACAGGGCACTTTTAGTCCTCTTTGTTTCTTCACCTGCTGTCCTCTCTCATTTCTTTCTGCCTTTGACATTACCAGCCCCCACCTCTCCATCAGCCCCCCCCCCCCATATTTCTATCTCTCAGGAACCCCAGGCTCTAACTTGGGGAGATTTTCCTTCCTGAACAAGCAGCATCCTTCTCTGGGGGACTTGCAGGTGCCTGGGCATACCAGGCTGAGCACTCCTTGGTGGCTCCATGGCAGGATGGATGGGCGTCCTGGGACATGCAGCCACACCAAACTTCTCCAGATCCACAACAGGAGGGCGCCTGGGCTTGGCTGGCCTTGCTCCCAGCGCTTTGATGTGGGGCAAAGGCTTCCTCTGAGGCAGAGCTGGGTGCCCTGTCCTGGGGGGGCTTCCTGCAGCACCCAGGAGGGCTGCAACAGCTGCACCTTTGGCAGGAACTGCTGGAGCATCCTTATTTTTGGCAAGTGGCCCTATCAGCTGGGCTGGGCTTCTCTGGGGAGGATCAGAGGTGGCTGCCACCTCCTTGATCAATGTGTGTTCTCCTCCTGGCTTGGCAGGGGCTGGGGGGAAGCTGGCATCTTGAGCAGTCCCCTTCTTCGGTCGCACGACCCGTCCTGGGGTCTCACAGATAGGATGAGGAGGCAAATGCTGTCCCACACTCTGTCCTTTATCGTGAGAGGGAGAAGCCCTGCTGAAGTCTCCCCTCCTGGTGCGGGGGGATGCGGGAGGTGGCTCACCCAGCGTGAGGTTCTGTCCCAGCCCCTTTGCAGGGGATGCCGCAGGGCAACTTTCCGGCCGTTTGCCTACTTCCAGAGGGTCTTTCCTATTCCGTTGCAGCTTTGCCCGTAGGTGCCTCACCACGACCTCTTTCCCCTCCAAATGCGTCTGCAACCATTAAGAAAAGCTCCAGTTACAACACCATGGAGGAAAATGAGCCAAAGAGCCCCGTGGGGAATGCGGCATTTCTTCAACACAGCCTGACACTAAGCCTCCTACAAGAAATGTGGTCTTTGCTCAAAGGGGCCCTGGAGTGTGCCTGGGAGAACAACACTGGGCTGCACCAGGTCGAGAACAGATCCCACCACCATGAGGGCATCCAGGAGGTGTTTCATGGAGTCTTTTGGTCTGATCCACCCTTTGTCCACTACCAGGGACCATCAAAACAGAGGGATAGGGTGGGAGATTATATCCGACTAGTAGTAAAGCTCCTGGGGACAGAATTTGAGATGTAAAGCCCAGGGCTCCGATGGGAGCAACCTGCCTTGCCCTGGGCCTGGTTCCCATGAAGTCCGTGGTGAACCCAGGGCAGTCGGGCAGAAGTTGGTGGGGGAGAGCACACAGAGCCTTCACATTCGTCCCCGGAGGAAAACCCAGGACGGTGCTGCTGAAACTCATCCTGCCAAAGCCTGCGTGCGAAAAACAAGGCCAAGAGGCAGCAGATCTGCCCTACTTTTCTGACCAGTGTGTTTCCTGTGCAGCTCACACCATGCACACATGAACTGGGACATGCTGGCTGCAGCACAGAGCTGCCCCTGGCTTCCTGAATGACCAAGAAGCACATTTTTTTCTGCAGCCTGCAGAGAAAGGCTGCGAGGAGGAGTCTAGATGACTTTTGGAACAAGAGTGCCAGGTTCAAGGTAGGGCTCAAAACTCAGGTGGGATGGGGTTATGCTTTTCCTAAGCTTCTCAGATGGACCTTATGGGAGGGATTATCTTGCCCTCCCCCATCTTTCTCCCACCCCCCTTGTCCCTGGGCCACAGTGTCCCTTTCCAGGGGAGCTGGCTGCTTTGCTCACCCTCGGCAAGCCAAAGGCTTTGATTTCGAAGTTATCCTCCCTCTGGGATTTCAGTTTGGGTTTGTGCTTGAGTGATTTTTTTCTTTCACAGCTGAAGGGCTAGTATGCAAAGAACCTAGTGCAATATTTTTCGACATAATGCTCAAATGTATATATACTTAAATAAATGCAAGTTCCCCTCGCATCCCCAGGCACTCACCCCAATTTCCCTGGTAAACACTGCAAACACAGCACTCTGAGTGTAGCCTCAAGTAAAGCAGCACGAATTTTCTGTTTCCTGCACACTGGGCAGTGGGGCTGTCACCCAAACTAGTGAAAAAAGCAACTTTTTGCAGATTCCCAAGCATGCTGATGGGATTTTTGGCACCTGAGTGATTCAGAGGTTTGTAACCATCAATTTTGGAGCCGTTCCACAAGCTGGGAGTCACGCACAGCCCCCAGGTGTACCTGTGGCGTACAGCACCAGTGTCAGCATGATCCATTCCTTTTTGCACCGGTGGGTGCTCTCCTGGGCTCAGTGACAGAGTGTGGCCTCCTCCTCTTTCACAGATTTTGTATCCAGCCCAGTGTCACCCAGCATAGCTTGCACTGAGCCCAGGGACTGCTCAGAGACCTTTGAAGCTCCAGCCAGCTCTGATGTACAGTAGGGCTTTGTCTTCCAGGAGGAGCGAGGGTCTTGGCAGGATCCAGCCCCTCACAAGGACACTGCCACAGCCTTCCCGAGCAGGAGACACAGCTCCGCTACCCCCGACCCACCCCAGGTCCAGTGCAGCCCAGGTCTGGTTCTCACTCACCATTTTCCATCAGCGGGTGCTTTCCTGTGTGCTCGCCCCCTTTCCAAAGGCCACTGGAGGCATCCAAGCAGAAGGACTTCTGCAGTGCGAGCCTCCCTGAAGGCCCCCTCCCCTGACACCAGAAGCAGTTTCCTAACGGCACGCGAGAAGCTGTGTGCAACAGCAGGAAGTTGCTGCAGCCAGACTGTGAAACAGCACGAGGAGAAGGAGGAAGAGGAGGAAGAGGAGGAGGAGCAGCTCTTGGTACACTGCTAGCTTGGACTCTGCTGCTGTTGGGAAGCTTGAAGCCCACCAAGCCCTGCTGCCCACAAGAGTCCATCCAGAAAAGAGCGTGGGGTTCAAGGAGCAGCTCTGGGATGTGAGGGATGGGCTGCCGCAGGGACCAGGAGGGCAGGCTGTGTCCTCAGCTGACGGATGACCCGAACCCACTGCAGGTCAGGTCTTCAGAGGGTAGAGGTGGTTTGCAGGGGTCGCATGGGAAAACCAGCACGGCCCCGTGCAGCTGAGCTCTGTGGGAGTGCAGGCGGCTGGGGAGAGGGCTGCGGCTCGCCAGCGTGTCCAAAACCAGAGACATTTGTTCTGTCGAAGAGCTGAGCTCCAGCAGGAAGCTGGGGAAGCACTCTGCATGGCACAGCGCTGAATTGGGCCATCTCTGTGTTGAAACATCCTGGTTTCACCATTTATTGTCTCAGAGGCAGGAAAGATCTGAGAAGTTGAGTCAAGTCCCATGGCAGGAGTGCTCTGGCCAGCCGTGAGCAAGTGCTGATGTCCCTGCCCCAGGGTGGCATGTCCCTCCAGCCCGCTGGGAATGTGTTCCACCAGCAGCGCCTGCAGTGGCGTAAGGACAAGACAATGCCGTGAGGACATGGGGCAGGCTGGGATGCGCACGTTGGCCAAGGGTGGCAGTCCCCAGGGGTCCTGTGGAGGGTGCTGGGTGCCCAAGGCAGGTGCTGGAGGGTTTGATCCCACCAGCTGGAGGTGGGACGGAGAGTGGGGTGTCAGGAGGTCCCACACCGTACCCCTGGGGAGCCGACATGGGGCCACAGGGTGAGTGAACAGTGGTGACAGCCACGGGTCCCTGTCGCTGCTGCTCAGCGGCTCCAGTGCCACCATGGGGAGGGCAGAGCCCCGTTTGGAGGGGGAGGGAGGCTGAAGGGACATGTCTGGGGGACAAGGGGCGATGGAGAGGTCCCAAAGGCATCTTCGAGGGGACACGGATAATGGGGAGCTCCAGGCCCATGCTGGGAGGAGTGGGGTGACGGGGAGGTGCAGGAGCTGTGTTTGGGGGCTGAGGGTGACAGGAGGCCCGGGGGCCGTGTCTGGGGGAAGGGGTGCAGGGGAGAACGAAGGGCCGTGACTGGGGGATAGGGAGCTCGAGGCTCGTGTTGGGGGGCCAGGGGACTCAGCTCCCCCCGCACCGCCGGGCCCCGCCAGCCGGAGACGCCACGGCTGCCGCCCCCCCGCGTCCCCTCCCCGCGGCGGCCCCGCGCAGGCGCGGCCCGGGAGCGGGATGGCGGCGGCGGGGGCTGTGCCGGTGCCAGTGGCGGTGGCGGGCGCGGAGGCGGCGGGGCCGGGGGAAGAGGCGGTGGGCGCGGGGCCGCCCCGCCCGGTCCGGCTGCCGCTGGCGCGGGTGAAGGCGCTGGTGAAGGCGGACCCGGACGTCACCCTGGCCAGCCAGGAGGCCGTCTACGTCCTGGCGCGGGCCACGGTGAGGGGCGGCGGCGGCGGGCGCGGGACGCCCGGCGGCCTCGGAGGCGGCCTCGGGGGCCGGGCCGGGCCCGAGGGAGCCGGCTGGGCCGCCGCAGCCCGGCGCGGGTGAGGGCTCGCGGGGAGGCGCGGGAGAAGCCGGCGGAGCTGCCCGCGGCGGCCAGGCCTCTCCTCCCGCCGGGAGTCCCGGGAGGAGGTGCCCGCCGGTCGCCGCTGTCCCCACGGCTCGAACGCGGCTCCGCGGGACCCGCCGGGGCTCTGCGCCCGCCGCCAGCGCGGGGCCCTTGGGTGCGCCCCCAGCCCGTGCCGGTGCGGGTCGGAGCAGCGGGTAACGGAGGGGTTTTCCCTCCCGGGGAACGCGTCTGGCGTCGCACGGGCGAGCCGTGTTCCGTGGAATGGCTCCGGCACCGTGAGAGCGCCCGTGTGGAGCCCGGGCTCTCCTCGGGCTGCTGCCGGGCATCCGCAGCCGGGCAGGTCCGTGCCCGCCCCGGCTGATGCGCTGGGCACGGGGCCCTTCCCTCCCCCGGGGGCCGCGGCCGATCTCCCGGAGGTGCGCGGGGGAACCGGGGCGCTCCGGGCCTCCCTCACCTGCGTCCCTGCCCAGCAGGGAAAGGGGGAACTTCCTTTGGAAAGGAGAAATGTTAAGCTGGAGATTTTGGTTTTCTCCTGAAGTCTTGTAGGACCTGTCCTTTCCTCAGAATATTCTCTCATCCCTCTCTCATCCCCTTGGTTTTGCTTTGCAGGAGCTCTTTGTTGAAACCATAGCCAGAGACGCTTACGTGTACGCTCAGCAAGGAAAGAGGAAAACTCTGCAGAGAAAAGACCTGGGTACGAGAGCATATTCTGTGCTATCTCTAGCGAGGGTTTGCTAGGATGGAGGAGTTTTTCACCTGTCCCAGTGTGATGAAGCAATCATAGGTGCTTCTCTCCTTTCTCTGAAGATGGGAGAGAAAAACTTCTACCAAATATTATACTAATAATTTCACACACCAGCTCCAAAACAAGTAAACCTCTTTGAAACTGGTCACTGCACTGTGGTGCAATTTCAGATGCTGCTGTTTGAAGCAGACACTAATATGGAGTTGGTTTATCTATGTTAATTGTTTTCCATTTGCTTTGCAGATAATGCCATTGAAGCTATTGATGAATTTGCCTTTTTGGAAGGTGAGTTTCTGCTTGGTTTCACTTGGTTTCAATATTTTGTGTAATCTTAGGAGAGAAAGAACTTAATCATTTGCAGAGCCCTCAGTTTCCTCATCTTTGATAATTAATAGTGTAACTTGTTCTGCCCCTCTCTGAGAGGTGAAACACAAATCAAGTGGACTCTGACAATGCTTTTTACCTAGATTTGGTTTTACTTGTGTGTGATTTGCTTGAACTTTAAAAAGTTACTTCATATTCCTTTGGCAGCTTGTAAACAAGTTTCATTTGTTCGCATGACTGCTTTTCTGATTCCTGAGACTATTTTTTTTTTTTTTTCATTTTTAGGTACTTTGGACTGAGCTGGACAAAGATAGAGCTCTCTAGAGAAAGAGAGTGCAGAGATAGATGTGGGGTGGAAAACAGGATGTCGAAAGTCCAAAAATAGTTCCTCGAATTGAGACACTGAAATGGCAACCATAATATTTTGTATAAAATTTAAGTTGTTCTAAATTCTTTATTTAAAGTGCATATTTTTTCATAAGTATTTTGTACATCACTTATCTGTGCCCTGCTGCCATGGTGCAGAGCGCTCTCCTGCTGTGGCCAGGTCACACAGCTGTCACTCAGCATAGTGGTCCCTGCCTCTCCAGGTGCCCTGCAGCCCCACAGAGCTGTGAATGGAGAGTGCCTCAGCTCAGATGCCCAGGCATGGTGAATTTTTTTTTATGGAAATGGAATTTTCTTTGTACATGTTTGTTTCTTGACTGAACACAATTAAATTTTCTTACTGTTGTTGAACTGCTGTCCTGATTTCTTCTCTGTGCTGCTGGGACAAAAGGGCTGGTGTTCCTGTAGCACTGTGGTAAATGGCATCCTTTGGACAGGGTGCCTTCTTAATAGCATTTTGCTTTTGCTAATTGTTTCCTCAAGGTGTCTGTCCCAGTGAAGCCCAGCTGTTTTCCAGGAATGACGTCTGAGCTCCAGGGAGACTTGGCTTGTTCCTAGGGGTGTACAGATGCCATAAATTTCTGCAATGCCTGCACCTGTAAGTAACTTTAGCCAAAAAAACCCTAAAACAACCCCCCAAAACCTCTGTTTTGAATGCCATAGTGGTGGCAGATGCATTGCGCTGCCACTACTGTTTTGTGCGCTCACATTCTGGAATCTGTTAAAAAAAATTATCTGGGAATTGGATCTAGTCCCTGCCACATGCACTTGGCCAAGTCAGTGCAGAGATCCAGCTTCTGTAATTAAGAGCCACATGCAGGAAGTGTTCGGGGCACACTGCTGCCCTCGACCAGCATGTCTGTGAGGGCTTCTACTGTTTCCAGCAGTCGGCAGGCAAGTGCTTTCCTACATGTATTTAACAAGCTAGAAAGAATCTCAGAATCACAGAATGGTTTGGGTTGGAAGGGACCTCAAGGATCATCTAGTTACACCCCCCCCTGCCATGGGCAGGGACACCTCCCACTCAGGTTGCTCAAAATGAAGAAGAAAGAATGAAGAAGAAAGAAATGAAGGAGAAAAATGCCTCCTCTTGGCTCCAGGGCTCAGTCACACTGAAGAGAGGTAAAACCAGAGCTGCAGGCCACTCCATGTAGTCATAGAATCATAGAATTGTTTTGGTTGGAAAGGAGCTTTAAGATCAAGTCCAACCATTAGCCTAACACTGCCAAGTCTACTACTAAACCATGTCCCTGAGCTCCATGGGGAACACGCTGTTGTTGCTGATGTGGCTGAATCCTACCATGCTGCCGTTTTAATCAGTCAGATTTATCTCAGTTTTGGTGTTGTGGAGGGACAGAAGAGAGTTGTCACTAGATAAAAAGGCTGTTGAATGTGCTGAGTGAGGATGAAGATGTTCCTTGCACATGAGGGGACTTGAAAGTGACTCTGAGTCACCACCAACTGAACTAGTTTGAAAGTAGTGGTAAGAACAAAGACCCCCAAGGGAGCTTCCCCAGGCTGGGAGCAAAACCAGTTGCTCTCCAGAAACGCTCTGAAGTTTGCTCGAAGGCTGATGCCTGTAGACGTGCTGTGGGAGAGATGCCGCTGCTGCCCAGGCTGCTTAGGTGTTTGTTCAGGTCACCATCAGAGACATTTGGCAGCAATATGCAAACCCATTTGTCTCTGAGCTGTCCACCTCACCTGCTGAGGGACTGCCCGATGTGTGAGGTGCTGAAGGCTGTTTTGTGTTTCCTGAGGTGCAGTATGCAGGACCCACGAGCTGTAGTCTTCTTCGCAGGGCTCCTGCATGCTCCCATCTTTGCCAGTAAGTTCCTTTTTCCTTCTTGTTGTCTTTGGTGCTGCTTTGGCCTTTGGTGTAGGAGAGAAAAGGGCTTGTGCAGGTGTGTGGTGCGAGGCTGTGCGTGGACTTTGTTCCTATCTGATGCTTCTGTATGGGCACAGTGAGTGTTTCCTGTGGTGCTTCACTGTGAGCAGCACGGAGGATTGTCTGCACTCGGCAAATATTCAGCGTTTGTCTCAGAGGAAGCTGCTGGGCAGAAATATTTGGGGAGTTTGGTGCCCATGAGCTGCTTTATGCTGTGTGAGATTATGCCTCTTACCTGGGCTCACTTTGCAGTAACATGGAAGTGGAAGAGAGCAGGGGACACTGATGTCCTCAGATAAAACACTGCTAAATACAGCCTCTTCTAGCAGTAAGTATTCAGATAGGGTGTTCAGCCCAACTAGCCAGGTCTGAGAGGTCAAAGGGGTCCTGTCCATTTATAACAGCTCTAAATCTCATCCTGAAGCCGTTTGGTTCAAGATGGCAGGTGGCTGGAGACTTCTGCTCAGGGCTCAAGACGTGTGCCTGCTCCCAGCTCAAGCAGGAAAGGTGGAGAACTGTAACTGGGGTAACACGGGGCTTGGTGGTTTGTGACTGCGGGTGCCAGAGCTGTTGGCAGAGGACCAGTGAGGGAACCTGTTTGCAGAGCGGGGCTGCTGCAGGAGGCAGAGCCATTTCCTCCATGTCGGGCAAGGTGAGTTCCCTCTTTGCCCACGAGAAACTTGGATCCTTTAAGCTTCCCCACTCACGTCCCACCCATCATCCCTGGGGCATTTCTTTATGTTGAAATTATCCTAGTGACATTTCCCTCAGGGAATTAAGAGTAGAACTATGCTGGGGACTCGTCCTGATAATCCAATGCTTACAGCGTGTTTTGTAGAGCGAGGCTGTGTGGTGTGGTGACACACTGGAGGGAAGGGATGCCATCCACAGAGGCCTGGACAGGCTGGAGAGGTGGGCCCATGCCAACCTCATGAAGTACAACAAGGCCAAGTGCAAGGTCCTGCCCCTGGGTTGGGGCAATCCCAAGCACACGTACAGGCTGGCAGAGAATGGATAGAGAGCAGCTCTGAGGAGAAGGACTTGGGGGTGTCTGTTGATGAAAAACTCAACACGAGCTGGCAATGTGCACTTGCACCCCAGAAGGCCACCTGTGTCCTGGGCTGCATCAAAAGGAGCGTGGCCAGCAGGTCGAAGGAGGTGATGCTCCCCCTCTGCTCTCCTCTCGTGAGACCCCACCTGGAGCACTGCGTCCAGTGCTGGGGCCCCCAACACAAGAAGGACCTGGAGCTGTTGGAGCAGGTCCAGAGGAGGCCATGAAGATGATCAGAGGGCTGGAGCACCTCTGCTCTGGGGACAGGCTGAGGGAGTAGGGGGTGTTCAGCCTGGAGAAGAGAAGGCTCTGGGGAGACCTTAGAGCACCTTCCAGTACCTGGGAGAAAGCTGGAGAGGGACTTTTGACAATGGCATGTAGTGATAGGACGAGGGGTGATGGCTTTAAACTGGAAGAGGGGAGATTTAGTCTAGATATTAGGAAGAAATTGTTGGCTGTGAGGGTGGTGAGACACTGGCCCAGGTTGCCCAGGGAAGCTGTGGCTGCCCCCTCCCTGGCAGTGTTCCAGGCCAGGTTGGATGGGGCTTGGAGCAACCTGGGCTGGTGGGAGGTGTCCCTGCCATGGCAGGGGGGTGGGAACGAGATGATCTTTGAGGTCCCTTCCAACCCAAACTATTCTGTGACTCTATGAATTGACGACTAGTCTGGCCCCTGGGTCTGTGCATTTGGATGAGAGAGGCTTTGTTTCCTGTATCAGTGTACTGCAATGGCATTGATTTCTGTGTTTGAATTCCATGTTTGCCTCTGGTACTGCATAAGTTCAGGACTACTGCAGACTGTTGGTTCCCAGGATTTTCATGTGAAGGGCTGTCTGCAGTACCACTGGGGGTCCTGACTTTCCTCTGCTGAGAAAGTAGGAAACAGCTCCCTTTGTTCACCGTAAAACACTCTGTCGCCTTCAGGAACAGCCTTTAGTTCCCCTTAGAGCAGCAGCAAGGCTGCATAAAATGAGCTTCATCTGGTTTTAGCACAGATATGTGAAAATGGCTTTAAACTGTCTGGCCAAAGTCTGAGCTTGCTTAGGTTTTTGTCAGCACATGAGCAGTACTCGTGCGAATTTCTCCCTTTGTGTTTGCAAGCTCTCAGGTTCTTATGTGAACAGGAGAAATTACAAACCAGTCATATCCAACTTTAGAACTGTCACAAGCAGTTGTCACAAGATGACAGCTTGTCATCTCCAGTGGAAACAACTTTAGAAGAGTAAATAATGATAAAAATGGTAAAAATAGTAATATATAGTGATAAAAATAATAAATGTGGCCTGTATTGCTGCTGGGATGGGCAAACAGGGGTTAACAGTGTCTTCAGTTGGCAAAGTGTCTTTTGCAAAGTGACCAGCTGTCTGTGCCCTTTCTTCAGGTGAGGAGCATCCACAGGGATCACCTCACTGCCAACTGCTACCTGGCTGCTGCTCCATCCCTGCCCCGGGCAAAGAACTCTTCAGGGAGCTCTGTCCTGGCGTCCTTCAGCATGGTGAGGGGGGCTTTAAATCAGTGCAAAATTGAAGTTTTGTGGCAGACACAGGGCCTGCAACAGCAGGTTAATGCAAATGAACTACAGTGCTGTTGAACTACTCAGTGGGCACTTTTACAGCCAGTTTTCTTCTACATTATGTGATAAAATGAGGATTTACATCAGTCAACCCTTTGAGTATGGACAGCACTATTAGGGAAAAGTAGCTCATTTTAGAAGGATTCCCAGAAGAAATGTCCATTAGCCACTACCACTGGTATTTTACAGACTCAAAATACAGCAGAGTAAATCCAACCAAACCTGGGTGCCATGGTCCAGTGTCTCCCCTGCACCCATGCCCGTTCCCACCTTCCCATCCTCTGCTGGTAGTGCTAGTGTGGCACTGCAGCAGGCTTGGGTAGCTGTGAAACTGGGATTGGAGGCAGATTTATTTCCAGCTCAGGCAGCTCCATGAACAGGTTCACTGGGCTTTAGGCACAGAGAGCTGGATTTCTCTTTCTGCCCTGAGTCTGCTGGGTGCTCAGGCTTGTGCAGTACGTGCAAGGTCTGTGCTTCAGCAACAGCTCAGCATTCACATTTTCCCATTTGCTGATCAGTGTATTCAGCTATTCTCACCCCATCCTTCATGAGCTCACTAAAGAACGTAACACCTACTGTTTCCTAGTGAATTTTGAGCTGCATTCTTTTTATTCTGTAGTGCATTTACCAGTCTGTTACGAAATGTTTTCCTTCTGGTCTGCAAACACCGTAGACATGCCTGCAGCACTAGTGAGGGGCTTTCTTTCTGGGATTTCTGCAGGTGCTCAGGCTGAAGGAATCTCTCTCCCTGGGAGACCTCCAGGGGTGGACCATGTCTTTTTGTTCAGTGTTTGTGTCTTGCTCAGTCCTTATTTGATCTTGGGCCTCCCCAGCTTCACGCAGATAGTGAGGAGTGATCCTTTTGTCAACCTCACAGATGTCCCTGGCAGTCCTGTCAGCATGGATGTTGGAAAGTGCTGGTCCAGCTGCCTGTCTCAGCAGATCAGTTCCCCCCACCCCGGCCTCCTGGGGCTCTCCAGACACTCCTCTATGCTTGATTTCCTTAGAAGCAAGAAGGTGAGAAAATTGCATTTGTCATCCCCACAGCAGGAGCAGTTGGGTCTGGGTGAAGGTCATACACTAGTGCCTGGGGCTGTGATTTTATACATGTTTTAAAATACTTGTTCTTGGCTTCTGCATTGCAGAAAACCCATCACTGAGCCTCTTGTCCTCCCTTAGCCAGCAAGCAGTGGAATATGCAGACCAGACAGATGGAAACTATCCGGCAGTGCTGGATACCTCGTGGTGGAGGAAGGGCCAGAGTTCAGCTGAAGGGCTGTCACAGCACCCACCAGCTGCTCCAGGCAGCATCCAGGCATGTTTCTGTCCTCCCCCAGCCCAGCAGCAAGACCAACTCTTTCAGCCACGTCTGCTGTACCTGAGAGCTGGTGTCCTCTATGTAGAGGGGCTGAAGGCCTTTTTCTGCCTGGTTAAGCAAAACTGGCAGGACCCATGACTTCATGATGAATATCTGTCCTTTGAGGTGCTTATGTCATTCCCTTATCACATGCCATGTGTCACTCCTGGGAGGGACCAGAAGGAGCCTGTACATTTGGGGCCACAGCTATGCACGGGCTGCAACGCTCTCTTTACCCAGGGGAGCTGACATTGTGTGAAGTTACATCTCCACCAGGATAACTAACCCTGGAGAGGGAATGAGAACAAGCTCTGCAGGGTGCTGCATGTGTGTGTCCTGGGAGTGTTCACCTGGGGGGCTGTAACTGCAAAACTTCTTATTGCCCCTTGTCCAGCTGTTGTCACCACTGTGGCACTGTTGGTGCAACATCCTAGAACCATAGAATCACAGAATGGTTTGGGTTGGAAGGGACCTCAAAGATCATCTCGTTCCCACCCCCCTGCCATGGCAGGGACACCTCCCACCAGACCAGGTTGCTCCAAGCCCCATCCAACCTGGCCTGGAACACTGCCAGGGAGGGGGCAGCCACAGCTTCCGTGGGCAACCTAGGCCAGTGTCTCACCACCCTCACAGCCAACAATTTCGTCCTAATATCTAGACTAAATCTCCCCTCTTCCAGTTTAAAGCCATCACCCCTCATCCTGTCACTACATGCTCTTGTCAAAAGTCCCTCCCCAGCTTTCTCCCACGTACTGGAAGGTGCTCTAAGGTCTCCCCAGAGCCTTCTCTTCTCCAGGCTGAAAACCCCCAACTCCCTCAGCCTGTCCCCAAAGCAGAGGTGCTCAAGGCTCCATCCAGCCTGGCCTGGAACACTGCCAGGGATGGAGCAGCCACAACTTCCTTGGGCAACCTGTGCCAGTACCTCACCACCCACAGGGGAAAGAACTTCTTCCTTATATCCAGTCTAAACCCACCCTCTCTCAGCTTCCACCCATTGCCCCTCGTCCTGTCATCACAGTCCCTTGTAAAAAGTCCCTCCCCAGCTTTCTTGTAGCCCCTTCAGGTACTGGAAGGCTGCTACGAGGTCTCCCCGGAGCCTTTTCTTCTCCAGGCTGAACAAGCCCAACTCTCTCAGCCTGTCCCAGCCCTCTGCCCATCTTGGTACCCTCCTCTGGACTCGCTCCAACAGCTCCAGATCTTTCTTGAGTTGGGGGCTCCAGAGCTGGACACAGGATTCCAGGTGGGGTCTCATAAGGGCAGAGCAGAGGGGCAGAATCCCCTCCCTCACCCTGCTGGCCACACAGCTTTGGATGCAGCCCAGGACACGGATGGCTTTCTGGGCTGCAAGCGCACACTGTTGGCTCATGTTGATCTTCTCGTCCACCAACACAACCAAGTCCTTCTCCCCAGGACTGTTCTCAATCCACTCATTACCCAGCCTGTACTTGTGCTTCGGAGTGCTTTGACCCAGGGGCAGGACCTTACACTTGACCTTGTTGAACTTCATGATCATAGAATCAGAGTAACCCAGGCTGAGGGGGACCTTTGGGATCTCTGCTTCAACCGCCTCACTGAAAGCAAGAAAAACAAACAGACCACTCAGCAACCACTAAAAAATGGAGTTTCCTTTCTGATGGTATTAAAATACCCTTTCATCTCAGCACCAGTGAACTACACTGATGTTTCAAAAATTGCTCGGAAAAGGAAACTCCAAACTAAATTTTTACAGGCAGGTCAAAACCTTCTGCTGGGATAAAGCTGCACTGGTTCTTCCTGAAGTGCTGTCCTGTCTTTTACGTGAGTTCACACAGAAAATAACCTGAGAGTCCCATCAGTGAAGATGAACTGATCTGATTTTATCAGAATGGAAAGTTGTGTTGAAATTATTTTCCACAAGTGCTTGATAAAATCAGTTCTGGAATTTTTGGATGTAATTTTATTGGCATTTCTGCATCTAACCCCATCCTGTTAAACCTTCCCAGCAGCTCCTGGGACACAGCTGTACAACAGCCACTAGAGAAGGACAGAGACCAATGCCAGTCCTAATGTGTGCTTGAAAAGCAGCGAAGGGGCCTGAGCTAGGGGGGCTGGGGAAGTCAGAGAGGTGGCAGAGAAAACAAAACCCCAAGGGGCTCTGCTTGTGGATGTGCATCCCATCTTCTGAGAGCTGGCGGAGGGTCCGCTCTCAGGCGTCCGTGCTCCCACAGCCCTGTGGCTTGTGTAATCTGTCTGCAAGACACAGCAAGTGGAAAAGAAAATTAGGTAGTGAGAAGTGCTTTTTTCCAGATGTGGGAGAATCAGCATTTACTTCCCAGACGTGTTACTGGAAGGTGCTGGACTATGCTATTGTCCCCAGCATGGCTAATGGACTGTGGCTTATTCAGTGATAATGGCCCAGGGCTGGGAAATGTGGACTCGCCCTCAGCTTTGGCTCTGCCCTGGGGCAGGTCTCTGCACTTTCCTTCTGGATTTTCCCCTGTAAAGTCAGGCTGACACTTTCAGTGTCATGTCAAAGACTGGACATTTCAGAGGAGCATGAGGCCTGGATGTTAAAATTTTACCCAGAAATACTGGCTTCCAGAAATGGGTTGTCCCCTTGTGTCCCCCTCCTAGGGCACCCCAAAGAGATTTGCTTTCAGAAAATGCTTTTCCCTCCCTTGAAACAGGCCCATCCTGGAACAAAAAGATCTCCAGCAGCTGGTGAAGTAGCTGGGAGAGGGCAGGAAACTCTCACAACTATTTTAAATCCAGGAACCAAACACAAACCCTGAAGGACCCACACCCAAGGGCTGGTACAGGCTGGGTCCTGTTTAGAGCCAAAACCCAAGACTGACTTAGCCATAAATTCAGCCATCCTTCCTCCCCTCCTCTAGCTCATGCAATGGAGATTTTAATCCTAATTTACTTGGTGAGGGAGAGAAAAGATGAGAGATTTAGCAGATAAACTCTTTCTTTCTATGGAGAACGTATGTTCAAGCTGGACCAGGCAAGACAATCTGTGCCTGTGTCCTGACCTGGAGGTGACACGGTGGTGAAGACAGGAACTTTTGGCGTGTCCACCCAAAGCCCCTTTCACCCTGCTCTCTGCATGGCTTCCTTAACCATCAGACTAGGGAGCTCAAGTCTCAACGGAACTTTTTTTTTTCCCCCCTGGGAATTTTTCGTGGTGTTAAAGCTTGAATACGGAAAGAAAAGGCAAAGCAGGACTCAGTCCTGCACCCCCAGAAGCAGGGCCATCGCCTGCCTTCCCTTTCCTCCCCTCTTGTATCCGCCTTCCTCCATCCCACGATGCAGGCAAGGCAGATGTAATAACTCATGCTGACATGGGAAGATGCTGCCTCCATCGCCCCAGCCCCCTTGCATGGAGAGTGGAGAGCCCAACCCAAAGCACATCCTTCAGAGGTGCCCAGGGGGAGTCTGACTCAGAGAGAGCTAGTGACACTGGCTCCAGTGTCCAAGAAACCCATGCAGGGTGCAGCCCCCTGGCAAATCCAGAGAGAAATGCTGAATGAGTAAATGTCAAATAATGTTCCCCAGCTCCCTGGTACGAGAGCATGTCTCTGGAAAAAACACTGCCATGAATATTTTATGTTCAAAGACCTTTTTTTCCCAAAGATAACAGCTCAGGCTGTGTCCCCAGAGATGGGGCTTTCACAGGGTCAGGTGCAGGATTCACAGTTTGCACACACAATAATCTATCTTTGCCCTGGGGTCTGAAACTGAGATGCAGGAACAAAACCTATTGCTGAGTCCCTGAGCTGGTGAAGGAGGGAGCCTCAAACTCTTGGCTGGGGACCCTCCCACAGAAACACCACTTTCCACTCTGGGTGCTGGATGCTGGTGCCTGACACCGGGTCTGTGACGCACGGCAGACCCGTGGTGGAGATGCTGCAGCCTCAGATGCAGCCCCGTGTTAAATTTCCTTCTTGTTTCCTTGCAGATGGACTTTCCTGCATGCCCACGAAGTTCAGCGCTGCTCTAGTCAAAAACCCACGAGGTGGGGAGGTGGTTCAGACACTGGAGAACTGTGAAATGAAGGAAAAATGCTATCATGTTTCCCAGGTTATTGTTAAGAAATTGCGCACAGCTCTGTGGGCCACAGGGAGAAATGACTCAAGGTTGGTTTCCCACGGCTTGGCCTCTGTCTTTGGTGGGCTCAGCTGTGCTGCTGGGACCACAGGCAGGGTTTGAAGAGCCAGGTGGGTGCTCTGACATGGGCAGCAGCACCCTGGTAGAGCTAAGCACACCCTGGCAACAAACTATAGTGGTAAAAATCTCACAGTTATTATCTTGTACTGCGAAATGTATTTTACTACCACTAATTTGTGTACACATCAGTGCCCTAATGTAACAAATGGCCTTTTCTTTGGGGTGAGGATTTATTTAAAATATAATTAAGAGAGCAGTAAGATACTTATTTAAAAAGTATTTTAAAATTGAGTATAACTTAAGCTCAGTTCAAGAGAGACTCTAGTCTCTACATACCTTTGTGCACAGGGACCTCTGACTTAGGAGACACTGGTGTGCCCCCAGAATACTTCTTACAAGCTTTGCCTCACTGCTGCCCTTGCTCAGGGGTGTGGGTTCAGTCTGAGGATGGAGGGTGGGTGTGGTGACAGGCAGCTGGTCCCCTGGGGTGTCCGAGAGAGGTGCTGCAGGGGATTTTCATGCCTTTGTTTTGCAAATCTGTGCAGGAAATTGATGTGGGAAGGTGCTTGGGCATCTGCTCCTCAGGGGATCCCTGCTTGCTTAGGTAAGCACAGCTGCCAGGGTCTGGCTGTTCTCATTCCCAGCACATCTGCACACGGTCAGAGGCAGGTTTGAGCTGTTCCCGTTCCTCTCAAGTAACACATCTGCTGCTCCCAGGGCAGGAGCAGATTTTGGCTAGCACTCACAGCCCACCCCATGGCTGTACCTAACCGTGTCATGACAAAGCTGAAGCAGAGCAGCATTCGCAGTGGTGCTACAGCAGCACACGGCTCCGTTGCTTCAAGGCAGAACGAATAACCTGCTGCTGCTGAATTCGGCTGTTGTAGAGCTTGTGGTCCCCCATGATAGCAGACACAGATGGGAAGAGGGTCCTGACAGCCTGGGACGTGCCAGTGGCAGTGCTGTGGGGCAGGAGGAGGAGGAGGGGGGGGATGCTCTGCAGCAGGATGAGTCCAGGCAGTTGTTCCAAGCCAGGGGGACAGCACTTTGTGGTCCTTGCAGACACAGAAATGTGGCGAATGCAAAGGGAAGCAAATCAATCTGCAAAGAAAGAACTAACCCCTGCTTTGCACAGGCAAAGAGGGAGGAGAGAGTTCACTGAGTTACACCAGGAGTAGGGAATAGGTGCTCCCTTCTCCCCCACTCTGGTCTGAGGCATCTGCCCTATTTCCAGGTGATGAAATGCATAGCTGGGGGGGCCTGAGGGGCCCAGGGACATACTGGCTTTGTCTCTAACTGCAGGGAGTCACAAAGTGGAGAGAAATGTCTGGTTTGGGCAGAAGCTGCCTCCAGCTGCTGTGCCCCCCACCCGTATGACATACACACAAGTTCAGGAGCTGCCCAGACCACACAGTTGTTGCCATGCAGCAGTGCAAGTGCAGGGGGTAGTGAGGCTGGGGAGCTGCAGGTGGGGCTCCTGCAAGACCCCCACCAGACTGTCTGTAGTATATGTAAATGAGAGAAGGCGATTTTTTTGAATAAAAGGTATTTTAAGCAGCTCTTGTATAAATGAACTCTCTACAAAATGTTTTGCAGCTTGTAAAATAAACATCACAGGCAATTCACAGCTCCTTGGGGCTCCGCTGTGCAGCTCCATGGCCCCTCCGTGTGCCCAGGCATCCCAGGAGGACGCAGGGCATGTGGAGGGATGTGGCTGTCTGGCACGGGCCGGGGCTGCACGGACCCTGCTGCTCCCATTTGCAAAGCAGGAGTTGGAGAGGAGAGGGAAAGGGGCAGGTAGGCATGTTGGGGCAGAGCTGTCCCCTCTGCAGGGAGCCCCAGTTACCCTGCAGGACATGCCACTGCCCCTGGTGAGCTGGGAAGAGGAAGGAAAGGATCCAGAGGACAAAGTTTCCTCTCTCAGTTAACTGTCATTGCCTCCCTGCCTAGGCTGGGTCATTAACAGTCCTTTCCCCTGCCAAGCGTTGGGTTAGAATGAATTATAGACACCAACTGGGCGAGTAGCCTTCAGCTTGTCTCTGATTGCCTGGAAGTGCCCTGGGTGCCTGCAGGGCCGGGGAGTGAAGCTCAGTCCCTGCAGGTGGACGGACAGGTGGACGTGCTGGCTCTGCTCCTCGCCATGCCAAGCACAGAAATGGCCTCAGGTTGTGTCAGGGGAAGTTCAGGTTGGATGTTAGGAAGAAGTTCTTTACTGAGAGGGTGGTTAGGCACTGGACCAGGCTGCCCAGGGAGGTGGTGGAGTCACTGTCCTGGGGGTGTTCAAAAAACGAGTGGATGAAGCACTTGAGGCCATGGTCTAGTGGTTAGGGAGATGATGGGATAAAGGTTGGACTTGATGAGCCTGGAGGTCCTTTCCATGATTCTATGATTCTATGATAAGCCTCTCGCAGAGCCCATACCCGTGGGCCTCATCTGCAGGGGTTTCCCCTGTTCCCTATGGGATCTAACAGCCTTTGCTAATCCTGCTCTTTTTATCTGATGCTCTGCTGAATCTTTTTATCTGATGCTATTTTTTCCCGTTCACTCACATGGCATTAAAACAAACAGCAAATGTAATGAGTACAAGTGCACTGTGCCAGCATCCACCTTCACCAGCCTGGTTTCTCTGTGGTGTGGGAATAAGAGCAAAAGAATTACCTTTTATCACATCATGTGGAGCCCACAGGGTTCTCGTGATAATTTTAGTATCAAATTTTAATCGCAAATTAGCAGCAAATGCCTTTTAATCCCCAGGAAGCTAATTGGCTATTTAAAAAAGAAAAACAAACAGGAAAAAAAAACAAAACCAAAACAATCCCACAAAAAACAACAACAAAAAGCTTAATTTCAGTTGGTTTCTTGCTGCTGCTGAGTTATTGCCCCAGCCCAGGGCCCGACAGTGCTGTGCATGGAAGCTGCAGCCCCCGGGGCTGCCACTTCTCTGCTGGAAACCCACTGTGCCCCGTGGTCCGGGCTCATGGGCTCCTTTGCAGCAGGGAGTGTCGGGGGACACACAGCCTGGGCCGCCCCTGCTGCAGGAGTGTTCCTGGGCACCCTGCCCTGCACCCATGACAGGGACATGGGATGGGGACACAGGTGTGACCCCGAGCCCCCTGATGCTCCTGGCAGTGGCCAGGGCATGGGGCAGCACAAGCTGCTGCAGCAGGACAGGGGTGGGAAGGGGATGCTGTTCCAGTCCGCTGGGCTCTCTGCAGGACTGCGTTCCTCCGCACAAAGGTCCTCCTGTTTGTCCCATTAGTGCCATCATTAAAAACCAGTTAGTCTCCTACAGAGAGCAAATGCAGCCCAGTCAGGGCCCTGCCAAGGGGCTGCAGAGCCCCAGACCCCTGTGTCCCCTGCCAGCCCCAGGGAGAGCTGGGGTGAGCCAGCCTCCCCTCCCGCTTGTGTACTGGGGCTAATTGGTGCAGGGGCCCAGGAGTCCAGCTTCACACCTTGTTAGCATGGCAATTAGCTCTCTTCACCCTCCTGATTGCTCTTGTGCATATTTGACTGCAGTCCATCTTTCCAGCGAGTTATAAATGCAGCGCTGGGGAGGCAGGGAGGATTCGAGCTCAGGCAGGGACGCAGAGCCATGCTGAGGGCTGTCCTGCTGCTGCTGACCCTGGCCAAGCCGGCGTGCCCCAGCCCGGCTGCCGCGGTGAGCCGGCGGGCCGAGGCACTCAAGAGGCTCCTGGGAGTCTTTGGCATGGAAGACCCCCCGCCCCCTCCAGCTCACTTCAAGCAGCCGCCCCAGTACATGGTGGATCTGTTCAACACCGTCGCCAACGCGGACGGCGTCACCAAGAACCCCGACATCCTGGAGGGCAACACGGTCCGCAGCTTCTTGGATAAAAGTAAGGGTGGGGGTGTCCGTGGTGCTGGGGACGGGGCTGCGGGAAGGGGCCGAGCGCAGCCCCCAGAGGTGCCGCCCCTGGTTTGGCTCCGCTTCTCAAGCCCTGCTTCCCTCCAGCTCACAGTGAGGAGCTGCAGTTCCTCTTCATCCTCTCCAGTGTGGCCAAGAGTGAGAAGATCCTGACAGCAGAGCTGCATCTCTTCCGCCTCTGGCCGAGGGCCACCGCTGGGCCCAACAGGCACCACTTCTGCCAGGTGAGGAGGGGGATGGGGACGGGGGTGGGAGCAGGGGTGTGCCCCAGGCTGTGCCCAGGGATGCCATCGGCACACTGTGGTCACTCACCTGCAGCAGGAGCACGGCCTGGCTCTGAAATTCATACGACTGAATGTCACTGCATTGCACAGAGAATCACAATGATTTAGTCAGGGCAGGTTCTTAAATACCATTCTGGTTTGTGCACGCACCAGCCAAGGCACTCGTGGGTTGTGACAAAGCCGAGCTGGCAACTCCCCCATCATCTCCCACTTTTTTTTCCCCACTGTCTGTGCCCGGGGTCTCTCCCCTTGGGCAGGACGTGCTGGGGGTGACCACCCGCCCTTTGCTGCTCCCCTAGATCAGTGTCTACCAGGTGCTGGAGGAGAACGAGCCGGACACCCCCAGAGGGAAGAAGCTGCTGGCAGCCAGGCTTGTCTCGATGCAGAGCTCGGGCTGGGAGGTCTTTGACATCACACAGGCTGTGAGTTGCTTTTCCCCTGATCAAGTGGCACAGGGGAACCCTAAGGGTTTGTGTGCAGAAGCTTTTTTTAACCCTTTTCTCCCCCTTTTGGGCTCCAATGCCATTTCCTATCTAAAGTCTCTGCAGCAATGTAGGGGTGATACAGCCTCTGGGAGGGGGGGTGAGAGCCCTGCCAAGAGCCCCAGGGGGGTGCTCCATCCTGCCCCAGACTGGTCCCACTGCTCCGCAGGTAATGCTGGTGCTGGCTCCTGCCACGATGTCCCCTGTGCCGCAGCCCTGGAGCTGCACAGCCCCTCCTCGTGGCTGGGAGATGGAGCGTGGCCATGGGAGGTCCTGGTTCATGCTGCCCCGCTGCCAGTCTGCTGGCTTGGCACCTGCCTGCCTGGCCTGCGGCGCCGTGGTGACACCAGTTTGGTTCCCCAGGTTCGTGACTGGATTAAAAACGAAAGCAGCAATCAGGGTTTGCTGGTGACAGTCGAGGGCAGGAGCCCACTCAACCCCCCACCACTGCCGTTCGCATCCAGCAGGGACCACCACGAGAGCAAGAAGCCCATGTTGGTCCTGTTCACGGACGACGGGCGCCGGGGAGCGCCCCTGCCCATGCCTGGCTTCCCAGGTGGGTCCCACGTGCCCTGGCATGTCTCCAGCTGTCCCCTCGCCTGTGGGGCACTGGGGTGCTCCCCGTGCATGGGCTCCTTCAAATCCAAAGCTCCTTCTCTGGCCAGAGGGAGAGGCTGTCCCTTCTGGGTTACTCTGTGCAGGGGTACAAGCTCACAGATGTAAATTTGGATTTTGCTTGCCCTGATGAGTGTGGCCATGGGGCTGTGAGGTTGTCACCTCCTGGTGGCTCTGCCAGGGCTGGCGACAGGCAGCCGCAGACAAAACCTGTGGGGAGGGGTGGCTGGGGAGAGGGCTGCACCACCTTCCCCCTCCTCCCAGGCTTATAGAATGGCTCATTGGCATCGGTGCTCCTTTCTGGCAGATTTGCAGCCTCAGGCTCCCATTCTCCCTGCCAAGATGCCAGTTCCCAAGCTGCCCAGCTCACGCAGCGCACGCTCGCTGGACCGGCTCCAGCCCTGCCAGAGGCATCCCTTGTCCGTGGACTTTGAGGAGATCGGCTGGTCCGGCTGGATCATCTCACCCCGGGGGTACAACGCCTACCACTGCAAGGGCTCCTGCCCCTTCCCGCTGGGTGAGAACATGCGGCCGACGAACCACGCCACCGTGCAGTCCATCATCAATGCCCTCAAGCTGAGCGAGGGCGTCAGCAGCCCCTGCTGCGTGCCCGACAAACTCTACTCCATCAACCTCCTCTACTTCGATGACGACGAGAACGTGGTCCTCAAGCAGTACGATGACATGGTGGCTGGGAGCTGTGGCTGCCACTGAGGCAGGAGGAGCAGGAAGGTGGAAACGCTGCCACGGCGGAGGCTGCTCCCAGAGCATCTCTGTGGGGGTCTCTGTCCCACAAAACCCTCTAAAAGAGACTGGGGTGAGCAAAGCAAGGGGGTGCCCAGCTCTGCCCTGCGTGGTGTCACCTCCCAGTGGTGCCCAGGAAGGCTCAGGGCCAAGCTCTGATTAAATCGACCTGAATGAGTCCATGTGACTCAGCAGCCCCGGGGCAACAGCTCCGTTTTGGGGTGCCCTGTGCAGGGGTGCAGGTTTCTGTGCCTGTGTAGAGGCTTCCCACAGACTGTACTATATGTATATATCAAAAGCACTAATATATGACAGAAACTGCCTGTACAGTGTCCTGTAAGTGTCTGTACAGTTCTGCATTGCTCTGACCTGTAGAATGAATCCAGAGGAACTATTAAAAGTGCCCTTCTCGGAGGGGGTGCTGTGGGACCACTGCCTGGGCTGGGGCAGACACCCTGCGGGCGCAGGGAGGGGTGAGGAGTCAGCCGTGGCACAGTCCCTGCGTTCGGTTGCTGAGCCCTGTTCCGTGGGAGCCGAATGATGCCAGGATCCATCAGACAGTCCACAATGGCAGGGGGGATCCCCAGGCAGACGGTGGGGGTGCGTGGGGGGGAAACAATGACAGAGCCCAGCACTGAGAGGGGATGCAGAGGTGCCTGGAGGCGATGCTGCCAGGGCAGGGGGTGGTGGGGAAGGCCAGCTCTGGGTGAAGATGGCTGGAGAAGGCCAGAGAGAAGGCTCCTCGTGGAAGAGAAAAGGGGTGGTTAACAGAGCCAACCAACGCTGTGAGGTTGGGTTGGTGCTGGGGAGGTGCACAGAGGGTGGGTGTCAATGTGGGTACTAGAGAGCAGGTGTGGGTGCTGGGGTCAGGGCAGGGGTTCCCATCTTGCATCTGCTGGCAGCCTCCTTGGCCCCTGCAGTCAGGAGCGTGGCTGTCCCTGCCAGAGGGCTCAGCCCCTCCAAGCCCCTTTCCAGGTTTCCAACAGTAGCAGCTTAATCGTGGCCCCGGCTGTCACCAGGACCCCCCCAGCAGCTCTCCATCTCCAAGCCCAGCTTGCAAGTGACCCAATCTCACCTTGGCCTGGCGAACACTGGTTTCCTCCCACCGCTCACCTGAAAGCAGCACCAGCAGCTGTTGGCCCTGCCCCATCACTTCCAGCCCTGCAGTCTGGAGTCCTTCTCCCCATCACACCCCAGGGAGGGGTGAACCCCCCTGGAAGCCTATTGACCAGATACTGTCCCATACCATAGGGCAAATCCTTCCCCCATGCCCTACAGACTTGTCCCCCACTGCCACTGGGACGTGAACACAGGGTAGAGTTGACTGGTGTGTCCTGGGCACATGCAGATGTCCCAGCTCCTGTTCCAGTGTTACACACAGGACCAGGCACCTCATCCCAAAACCAACACACAGACAGACTCACCTGCATCCCACAAGAGCCTTGTCCTCCCACTGATGGGCAGGAGAGGTGGCTGTGAGACCTGGACAGATGTTGCCTCCTCACGCCCCCCAGTTACGAGCAGTTTGCTGAATTACACAAAGAATTACACAAAGCATCTGCCCAGTAATCCAGGACAAGGAATGGTTTTGGCCTGGTTTATTAAATGCCTGTCCCTGGGGATGCTCTGGCTACCAGCGCTGCACCCCCAAGGTGCCCATGGTTCCCACTGCAGCAGCATCCTGGGCCAGGACCGTGCTCCCAGGGCAGCGGGAAGGAATGTGGGTTTAGGGAAGGATGCACGACTGCAGTTTTTCCTGTGGGTCTCTACCCACGTCCCCACACTGGACTCGGCCTCGGCCAAACGTCTGCTTGGCTGGGAAGGAGTTGTGGGACCCCAAGCCACCACCTGGCCGGGGAGCCTGTGTCCTCCATTCAAGGCAGGAGCAGAGCAGTGCCTGTGCAGGGGTCACACTGGGCTTCGTCTCATCACAGATGTCCACTCCTACCCTCCTCAGGACGGTGACAGAGTTCAGCCCCACGCCTCCCACCACTCGCTCCCCATGTCCTCGGGGTGCCCCATGCCCCAGATCGTGACAGACAGACGCCTGCCCTGGCCATGCAGAGCTCTTTAGCTGGTTCCTTTACTGACCACCCTGCATGGTCCAGCACACAATATTGAGGAAGGTCACAACACAGCCACGGGCATGTTTCATCCCTCCAACAGCCCAAACTGGCAGCGGCACCTGTGCAACAGCAGCGCCCCCCGGACCGGGCTGTGGCACGCTGCTCACTGCCCTTGTGGGACCTCCCTGGGGACAGGACCTGCTGGAGGGACAGCCAGGCTGCAGGGCAGGACACATCATGGTGGAGGGAGTGTGCGGGGGGTGAAGGGCTGGTGGTCAGTGGTGACAGTGGGGGTCACCTCTGCAGCACTCTGACAGCTTCCCCAGGACTCGCTTCTTCAAGTGGATCCTCCTGGAGAGCTTGAGCGAGTGGCTGATCTCATTCTCATGGGCCTTCAGCTTGGCATAGTAGTCAGAAAACTTGTTGTAGAGGACGGAGATGGGCATGCCGTTAAGGATGATGCCAAAGGAGATGCAGCCAAATGCCACTATCCTGCCAAGCATCGTGTCGGGCACGGTGTCTCCGTAGCCCACAGTGGAGAGGCTGACCTGGGTGAGGAAGGGAAAGGACAAAATCCTACATGAACAAGCCCAGGAGACCCCACCTGCAGGTGCTGGGCCCCACCTCCCTCGGCCTCTAAGTGGGAGCCAGGTATCACAGCACTGCCCCATGGCAGCAGCCAGCTCGGCAGCCCCTGCCCCAGCAACCTGCACAGCCAGGGCTCAGCTCCCCCAGGCTGCCCCTGGCAGGCTGGGAAAGCCCAAGGGCTGGATGAGGCCCCAAGAGCAGGGGCCAGAGGCAAGACTCCTCCCCTTCGCGTGTGGCTCTTCAAAAGCATCTGGACATCACTGAGCGGAACTTTCCTGAGCAGCCAGACTGTCTGCTGGAGCTTCCTGCCCCATGGAGCCGTGGCTCCGGTGCTTCCTGGCCATAGCTGCCCAGTCCCAGAGGAACAAAGCTTCCCAGACCCTCCCTCCAAGGGAAACAGAGGCATTGCCCAGGAACGCACCCCGAGGAACCATGTGTGGATGACAGGGGAGCAGGACTGTGGGGACAGGCTGAGAGCTGAGGCAGAGGTCTGGGCTTTGCATGGAGCCGTGCTGACCTGGGTCAGGATCAGACTCATATCTGGTGATTTTGGTAGGTGATTTTGCACTTCCTCGAGGAGGGGTGAATTTGAATCAGGCAGCCTGTGGTGGCCAAGGGGGAATATAAGAGCAGAAGCCATCTGTGGCATCATTTAATCCGTAAATCAAAATGCCCTCATAAGCCCTGGCTTTCAAGTGCTTTAGCTGCTCCTCATCTTGGAGGTAATCCCAGGTTTATTAGAGCTGCATGAGCAGGGCAGCAAACAATGGCTCCTGTCCCCAGCTGCAGCACACCCTCGTCTGTGTCCCCTCTCGGGACAGGGGCTGAGGCACACTGTGACCACGTTCCTTGGTTCCCACATCCAACCCTAGGTCCCCAGCTCAGCCCCACAAGCTCTGACCCCCTCATGCCTTCCAGCTCAGCCAGGCTGCAATGGTGCACAAGCCTCGGACTGTCCTGGGCAGCTGTCCTCATGCCCACAGGGTCTGAAACCACATCCACCCAGGACTTGGGTCCCAGGACAGATAAAGCCCAGGCTGACTTACATCCCCCTTGTCACTAACCCAGGCCTGGAGGTTCCCAGGACACCACCTCTGTCCCACCATCCCACCCCAGCACCAGTTTTTAAGCCTCTGAGCTTAATCTGAATCTCTGATTTCTTTTCTCAGAGCCTACAGGGTTTCAGGTTTCCCACCATAACTCAGATGGTGGGAAGACTGGGCCCTTTTCTGCCTTCTGGCCAGCAGCAGTGGTGAACCCCTTGAGCACCAGGGCAGCCCCTACCCACAGAGCCCTACTGCACCTCTCTTGGGAAGAAGGTGCTTACACCTTACCGCTGCCCACCACCACGTGTAGGGGATACTGGTGAAGTTGGTGCCTGGGACATCATGCTCCACTGAATGCATGAGAGCAGAGAAGGTGAAGACCCCCATGGCGATGAAGAGGAAGAGGCAGCAAACCTGCTGGTAGCACTGTCGCATGGTGAAGCCAAAGGCCCGGAGGCCAGTGGAGTGACGTGCCAGCTTGAGGATGCGGAAGATCCTCATGAGCTTGATGAGCTTGAGGACTTTGCCCAGCTTGCTCACGTTCTCCACCTTGTGCAGTTCCTCATGGTAAAGCATGTCTCCTTCGTCTAGATTTTCGAAGAGGATCTGGATGTAGAAGGGCAGGATGGCCACCAGGTCTACAGCATTAAACGCTGCCCGCAAAAAGTTCTTGAAGCTGGAGGAGGATATGAGCCGCATGAGGTATTCAGAGGTGAAGAAGATGGCACAGATCATTTCCAGCTGCTCCGTCCACATCTTCCCTGTCTTGTGCTTCATCTCCTCCACTGTGCTCAGTGTCATGCTCACGATGGAGATAAGCACAAAGAAGCTTGATGTGACAGCAATGATCTTGGCTGGGACAGAAGAGAATGGGTTCTCAATGAGGTTCCAGATCATCTTCCGAAACTGTCCCAGAAATTTGCCCTCAAACTGCTCCGCTGAGTCCAGGGGCTCCACCTCTGCCTCCAGCTCCTTCTGTATTTTCAGGTACTCACTGAGCTCATCTTGCTTTTCCTCAAACAGGATCCGGCAGCAGCATTGGGAGTATTTCAGATGGATTCCCCAGTACTCGATTTCCTCCACAAAGTTACTGGGGCACATCTCATCCATTATCCACAGGACCCCACTGCGGTAGAAGTGGAAGATGTAGTGGAAAATTGAAGGATCTCTGTCAAAGAAGTACTCATTCTTCTGCACTGAGTAGTCATCACAGAGCTGCAGCTTCTTCATCAGGTCTGTGTAAAGGGCCAGCTTTCCAAGCCTGGTGATGGGATACCGCACCACTACCTTGTAAGCTATCTGGAACAATTTGCCACCCACATTAACGTTGAGCAAGGACTTGTTCCTTGGGATGGGAGTCGTGCTTTTCTCCTGGCTCCTGTCCATCACATTCTGCATGGAGCTCCATTGCTTCACCAGGCTGTCCTGTGCAAACGGGATGTGGGCTTCCTCTTCCTCCTGTGTCCGGCAGCAGCCCCAGCAGTCCCCTGTCTTCAGGCTGGCAGAGGCGCTCACACGCCTCGTCCCCAGCTGCCTCATCACGCCTGACCCTCCGAAGCGATGATGGGACAGTGGCTCTGGCTTCATGGGAATGTGCCCACCAGGTATGCACTGAGTGGGACAAGTGGTGGGAGCTCAGAGGAGCACTGGTGAGCTGCTGCCTGCAGGGCACTGGCTGTGCCATGGTGCCACGTGGCACCTGCCAGGTTCCCAAAGCCGACTGCTTATCAGGATTGTGGTTTGCGTCGTGGGAGTCGGAGGCAGCTGAGTGTCCGCTCCTTAAGACAATAATGAGATTGAAGCGCTGGCCCTTTATGTAAGGAACTATTTCCAGCTCTGCACTTCTCTTTTTCCTCATTCTGTTCTTATTAGCTGTTTGCTTTGTCACACGCTACCCTGTCTCTGAGGGGGGCATCCATGACAGTGAGTTGAAAAGAGAGCATGAACTTGCCTTGATTTAACCATGAAAGATCTCCCCCGCCAGGCACAGAAAGGTGCAGACACACAGGATTTGTATCAGCTTTGTACCCCCACAACAGATGCTGCTCTTGGCACCAGTCCTTCGTTAAGCACACAACTGCTAATGCAGCTGCCCCTGCTCCATCAGGTGTCATAGCCCAGGGAAGGGAAATGGTCGTTATCTCCCAGCTCATCCCTCACACCCCCATGTCACAGATTTACAGAGGAAGAGGTGAAGGAGCCATCTCACCCTCCACACAGACCCCAGCGGGGCCCCAGTGACAGATTACTCCTGTGTCACCTGCTCATCACGCTGGCCTTCAGCCCCATCACTCCCACAAGCAGGGGCAGGAACATGGAATGAGACACTGGGAACGCAAGTACGCAGTAAAAGTTCCCCTGGACTACAGGAACTGAAGAGGAGGAAATAATCTGTTGGGTTTGCACATAAAAGGGAAGCCAAAATTAAATGGGATGATCTTTGATGTCTTGCCCTGGAACACAACCTTACCTCAGCATGTAAAATCTCACGCTGATTTCCATGAACTGATCTAATTAAATACAGAGACCTGGAGCACAAAGCTGCTCCTAGGCTGAAAAGCAGCTCAGGCTCCACTGCAATTGAGGTCTCTGAGCCTGGGGATTAGGGCAACAAAAATGCTTCTGGCACCAGACAGAGGAAGGGAAATTGCTGTCACAAACACGGCCCCAAGTTTTGGCACAAGACCCAGAAAAAATTTTTTCTTTCAACCCTGAAACACTCAGCTCAGGGATCAGTAAGCAAAACCTGTGTGATCTTGCAGTGGGAGGAAGCTGCAACTGCTGGGTTTGCCCACCAGCCTCGCTCCCCATCGCACAAGGCTCTGCCCCACATGGCAGAACAGCACGTCCCAGCTCAGCAGCTTGAGCTGAGAGGATGATCTGGGCCAGGCTGGTGAGAGCTGAGCTCTGCCACATGGCCCTGACAGCACGAGCACTTCCCCCAGCCCTAGCTCCCCCCTGTCTGCGGGTGTTTCGGAAGCTCCTTCCCTCTCTGCTGGGCACCCCACTCCCTTCACTTGCTGTAATGAAGGAAGAGATTCAGTCTTAAATTTTTCACCTTGTTCTTGGCTAAGCTTTCCACTTGTCATCTCTTCTGCAGCAGCACCGCTGGTGCCAGTGCTGGCTTTTCTCTTGTCTCCACCCACTCTCTGCATTTCATTTTTTCTACCACAGCTGACGTGCTGGAGTCACTTCAGAACCAGGCAGGCACAGCAGCACTTGCTTTCCCTGTCTGCCCATGGCAGCCCATGCATCATAAGTCCTCTTTCCCAGGACGGTGATGCAGTCCCTGGCCTCCCAACTATGGAATTCAAGCAAATGCACAAATCCAAGAATAAAAAATCCAGAAATCATTAGTTTCAAGTTCTTTATTCTCCTGTGTCATTCACCAATGGCTATCTCCACTTGTCCCTATGGAATCTAGAAGCAAGGTTGTCTGCACCCTTGCACCTCTTGGTACTGAAAATAGCAGTGCTGGAATAACTCAGTACTCCACACCACATATAGAAGTTTCTCCCTTGGGGTTCAGCAGCACACTCACACACTGTCCAGGAGTGGAACTCTCCTGCTCCAAGGCTGATGACCCGTGTCTGCTTGGCATGCCAAGTTCTCACCTTTAAGGCACAGAGATCAGAAGCCAAGGCAGCAGCTTCCCATCTTTTGTGCAGTCAGTGAATGCTCGTGCAAGGAGTACGTGGTTGACACTGAACTAGAGGCACTGGTCAGTCATCTCCTTCCCCCAGCGCCCGTTCTTCTGAAATGTGTACAGCACTGAGCCATCTGGGAAGAGCTACACATACCTCAACACACAGACAGTGTTTGATCCAAGACATGAGTTATTTCAAGCTGAAAGGAAAACAAACAAACAAAAAAGCCAAACACTCAAAACATCATAGAAACACAGAATGGTTTGGGTTGGAAGGGACCTCAAAGCTCATCACATTCCACCCCCTCTGCCATGGCAGGGACACCTCCCACCAGACCAGGTTGCTCCAAGCCCCATCCAACCTGGCCTTGAACCTTTCCAGGGAGGGGGCAGCCACAGCTTCTCTGGGCAACCTGGGCCAGTGTCTCACCACCCTCACAGTCAAGAATTTCTTCCTTATGTCCAAGCTAAAACCTTCTTTCGGTTTATAACTGTTGCTCTTTGTCCTGTCACTGCATGTCTTGGTAAAAAGTCTCTCTCCATCTTTCTTACAAGGCCCCTTTATACATTGAAAAGACACAAGATTCTTCTCCCCAGATTCTTCTCCAGGGATTGCCCCAACCACGGTACAGGACCTTGCACTTGACCTTACTGAAGTTCATGATGTTCACATGGGCCCAGCCTGAAGGTCTCTCTGGCTGGCATCCTCTCCTTTAAGTGAATCAACTCCACCACTCTGCTTGGTGTCATCCACAAACTTGCTGAGGGTACACTTGATCCCACCATACATGCCACTGATGAAGATATTAAATAGGACTGGTCCTTGAGGGACACCCCTCATGTCAAAACAGCTTTAAGGAACACCATTAACAGTGTTAGAGAAGCAACATCCAGAGTTCAGCACTGGGGTGGAAAGTGCAGTCCTGCAAAGGGCAGAGACCCTTGCTGGAAGGGAGTGTGCCAGGAAGCTGCTGGCCCCACGCTGACTCAGGGTGGCAGTGCAGCAAAGCCAGAGCAGACAGGAAGTTTTTCCACTTTCACCCCTCTGGCTGACCCATCAGGAAAAGCTTCCTGTGCATTGGACTGAGAGGCAACAAAACACTAGTGCTAACATGGAGTATATGTCTGACCTGTGTGGAGACAGTGAGCTCTGTCTGAAATGGATGAGAAAGCACATAATCCCTGACAAAATCCAGGGAGAAGAATGGGGCAGGTGAAAAAAAGTCTCTTGGCTGGAAATGGAGGGAAACAGTTGAATAGCACCTGTCATTTCACGGAGAATAAAATCGTTAGGTCCAAGGCCACTCTGGTGAGAATTAGCATTAACAACCCCTGGAGGCAAGAACAAATGAAGAAATTTCTACACCTTTGTGAGGAGCAATTTCACAGGACCAGGGAAGGTTCTGTGCTATTTTCAGAGCCAAAGCAGTCACACAATCTAAGACCCATTTCCGAGGAGAGCATCCTCTTGTTATTCCACTGTAACAACCTAGATCTGAGAGCTAGATCCAATCAGCCTCTGTGGTGAGCAGGAGGGAGGCCAGGCTAGTCCCATCTTATCACGTCATGGTAAAGATCCCTGTTACAAGAACAGAAAAGCACCTGGTTATTGACAGTCCTTTGGGCAAAATCCTGGTTTGACTTCAGTTTGTGCAAAGTGAAGGAAAACAACCCACATCAGACAGTTAGTATGTTAGCATGAGTGCTCAGTGTCCTCGGCAGCAGAGGAAGAACAGAGACCAGCACATCACTATCAAAAGATGCCAGCATCTTCTCAGACTAGGCTGTGCAACTATCCCTGCAATCAAGCAAGAGGGATGACTGCGAGGAAGGAAGGGAAGGGGAGAGTTCTGCTGCTTCAGGGCAGACTGAAACCCCAAGCATGTGGCTGACCAGCAGCAAGAACAGTTGGGAAAAGCTACTCCCTCCAAGGGGAAAGCTCTAGGGGCTGGAAACACAGGGCAAGACGGTATTTCTCCCTGATGCATACAGAGGACATGAGGTGTAGGAAACTCACCCTTCAGGGAAATGAGCCTGTCTGGCTCTTGTCAGGCATCAGCTGTTCCCTGGATGCTTTTTCAAGGCTGAAGATGTCAGATCTGCTTTTTGCTTTGGAGAGGCCCCACACAGCAACAGAACCCACAGCTACCAGGATGCTAAGGAGCACTAGAGGAGAGTGCACAAGCAGAGAACCACTCACTGCACCTGGTCTGCACATCACTGCTGGGCTCTGCCGCTCAGCGGCATCAGTCAGCAGCTATTGACCAGCAGCGTCCCTCGGGTGAAGGACAGAGAGAGGAAGTGAGTTCGTGCCAGATCGCATGGAGTCACAGAGTGTAGGGGTTGGAAGGGACCTCTGAAGATGAGCTAGTCCAACCCCCCTGCTAGAGTAGGATCCTCGAGCAGAATGGCCTTCCCAAGGACACAGCGTGTCCAAGTCAGAGGAATGGTTAAGTGTGTTAATGTGGTGTAAGGCCTCCCCTAGCCCTCCCAGCCTACTGAAAGCAGCTACTGACACACGTCTGGAATTAAATCCATCAGGATATACAACCTGTAGCTCAAGTCAGGACCAAGCCCATGTGCAGCACTCTGTGTCTCACGTACCTGCAATAACCAAGATCCACGTGCGGCCCTGGCTCCTCGGTGGCACGGAGTCCCCAGGCACAGGTGTAGCTGAAGGCTCTGCGAGGAAAGAGCGAGAAGTCCATCAGGCTGCCAGCTACCGAGCAGTCTTCAGTCCAAACCTGGCCGAGCGCCCAGCGCACCTCAGGAGTGCCAACAGGCGCTGCTTTCAATTTCAGCAAAACCGTGTCTGCCGGGACTGTGGTTAGCACACACCAGGGGGAAAAACCCTACTGGGAATGCAGGACAGGGAAAGCTGGGGAGCTTCCCAGCCACAGCTGAGTACCCTAACCTCTCCTCACGGCACCGCGAACAACCAAAACGCGTCTCATCTCCCGACCCACCCCCGGGACCAGTGCAGGTACCAAACCCACACACCCCCCCAAGGCCCGCGGCAATCCCCCTCCCACAGCCCCGGTGCTGCGGCTCCCAGCGGCCACAGGAACCCCGGGGAGGGGGAGCTGGACAGCGCTTTGAAGCACCTCAGCGAGCCAGCAGGGCTCTGACCGCGGCAGCGCCGGGGCACCGGGAGCGGAGCAGCGGCACAAAGAGCCCTGGGGGCGCACACCCCCTCTGCAGCCTGACCGGTGCCAGCGGCCGCTGCTCCGATCCCGCCCAGGGTGTCCCCCCCTTCTCCCGTCAGCTCGCCGTTCCCGGGAGCGGAGGCTCCAGTCCCACGGGCTCGGCGGAAGGAAGCAGCGTTCGGGCAGCGGGCACTTGAGGCGCTTCCCGAGGAGCCCCGGGCCGTCCCACCGCGGCCCCGCGGGAGGGAGCCGAAGGCGGGGCTGGCCCGAGCGGCTCGCCCTGCCCGGAGCTGCGGTGCGGCAGCGGCCCCACGGACTGCAGGCGGCACCGACGAGCGGACTCAGCCCGGTTTACCACCCCCGTCCGGCCGATCGACGGGGCCGTGCCGCCGGCCGCACCCCCTTACCTGCGCTGCCGGTGGGCGGCGCCGCCCAGCTCCGCGGCGGGGTCACCCGAGCGCCGTCAGGACTGGGCTCCGCCGGGGTCGCCGTCCCGCAGCCCCGTTCGTCCCCCTCGTCCTCGCAGTCGGGGTGCCCATCACAGCGCCACTCCTCGAGGAAGCAGAGGGCGCCGGGCTCGCACTGGAAGAAGCCCCGGGGGCAGCCGGAGAGGGGCGCTGCGGGGGGCGGGCGGGGGTGAGGAGGCGCGGAACCCCCCCGACCCCGTGTCCCCCCGCGCCCCCCGGCCCGCGAGCCGGCCGAGCGGAGCCCGCGCGCAGGGCGTAGGGCAGCGCCAGCCAATGAGAGCGAGAGGCGTGCGCGGGGAGCCAATAGGCAGAGCCGAGATACGGCGCACGGCGCGCGCCCCCGACCCCGCCCCCGCCCCGCGCTCACCGTTCCCTGGCGGAGGGACCCGCGGCGGCGGGAGCAGCAGCACCGGGAGCGGCAGCACCGGGAGCAGCACCAGCACCAGCAGCTGCGCCATGGCCCCCGCCCCTGGGACCGGCCGCCGCCGCCGCGCCGCTAAAAGCCGGCCGCGCGCTGGCAGGGCGCATGCGCAGGGCTGTGACCTCCACCAATGGCGTGCCGGGTGGGCGGGGCGCAGCCCGTGCCCTTGGAGAGGCCGCGCCCGCCCCGGGGATCGTGCGGCGGGGCCCGGCGGGCTGAGGGCCTCAAGGGCAGGGGCCAGCTCACCGCCGCTGCGCTCGGGAGGGCGGACGCCCCTCCCCGGGCACCGTGGCCCTGCTTAAGTCGGGTGGTGTGCTCGGAGCACGCTACTGGCCGCCGCGGAGCTGTGCTGTGTCTGTCCCTCCTGACTTTATCAAGCTTTCCCCTTGAGGCAGCGGGATAAAACCGCTGCTGGCAAGCAGCCCACTGGGCAACGGTTCAGCGTAACTATTCCAGCATCCTCCAGCAGCCCCAGAGGAGCAGGCGTGCTCTCCAGCAGTCACCTGCTGTCAGCGGGGACGGACTGGGCTGCAGTGCTCAGCAGCTGGGAAGTGTGCAGCAGCAGCAGAGGCTGACAGGACAGTAGGCATTAGGAGTGCCACAGGCTACTTAACTCATGTCTCTTATTGCAGAACCAGAGTATTGGGTGTGTTTTCTTCAGCTCTGTCCTGGAGTGGTATCTCAGGTGTGGTCTTGGGTCTCCCCTCGAAATAGGATGACAGTTAGCTTACAGATCCACAAAGCCCAAGCTCCCATACATGTGCTATGTTGCTATTCCCTCAAGAAAACCTCACACCCCAAACAAAGAGCTGTAATTTGGATAATTCAAACAGAACAAATAAAATGGGGGAAGGGGGATAACCATAGCTTTAAATACATTTATTAGTCATGCAACAGCAGCACGAGGACAAGTTCCATACAGCGTCACTGTAGCAAAATCCACCACAGGCTTCCCCGTCAGAGTGCTGCTTTATAACAAACTGTGACCTGCACATCCAGCCTTATTGTATTTATTTCTCACAAATAGGGCTGGTCTTTTGAAATTTCCCACTTCTTAAGTGCTGGTCCTGGTGTCACTGGTTTTTTCTCAGTTGTTGTCACTGCAGAACCTGAACTGGGGTAGAGGAAGGAAGAGAGAAGAGGCTTTAATAACACTATGAAAACCAGACTCAGATTTAACCAGGAGTACAGGTTTTACTACCAAATTGTAAAATCATTTAGGTTGGAAAAGACCTTTAAGATCACCCAGTCCAACCATTAACCCAGCACTAAAGTCCTCCACTAAACCATGTCCCTGGGCACATCTACATGTCTTCTAAATCCCTCGAGGGATGGGTACTTCACCACTTCCAATACTTGACAACCCTTTTGGTGAAGAAATTTTTCCCTAATATCCAATCTAACCCTCCCCTGGCACAACTTGCGGCCATCGCCCCTCATCCTGTCACTGTTACCTGGGAGAAGAGACCGACCCCCCCTTGCTACCCCCTCCTTTCAGGGAGCTGCAGAGAGTGATAAGGTCTCCCCTCAGCCTCCTCCAGATTGAACCCCCCCAGTTCCCTCGGCCGTTTCTCATCACACTTGTGCTCCAGACCCTTCCCCAGCTTCATTCCTCTTCTTTGGACATGCTCCAGCTAGAGGGGTTTGTTAAGCCACCTTCCAGCTATCTCGCTTACTCCAGAAGAGGTACAGACACAAAGAATTAGTTCAGCATTCTTATACCAACCCCTGAAATCCAGTACTGCTCCCTGGAAGAGTTTTGTATTGTTGGTGTGAGTCAAACAAGGCTTAAACCCGCTCAGCACGAACAGCAGCAGCGCTGCGGGCCTGACCAGCTCACACCTACCTGCCAGCCTGAGCCCCCGCAGCCAGGGTTTTCTGCGCTGCCACCACCACGACGGGCGGGAGCGACTCGCGGCGTCCGTCCCGGCTGCAGTAATAGTTATCGGAGAACTTGTGGCTGGGACCCACCGGGAGCCGGGGCGGCGGCTGCGTTCTAGACAGAGAACGGTTCCAGAGCGTCAGTCGCGGCCGGCGAGCCTCAGCGTTCACGGCGGAACCCAGAGCCCCGCCCGTGCCGCCGGTACCTCTTGGAGATCTCCGTGTAGCGCAGCGGCAGCTTGGCCTGGAGGTCCCGCTGCAAGGCAAGGCGGGAGTGTGTCACACGGGGCCGGGCGCTGCGCACCCCCGCGGGCCGCTGCCCTGCGCTGCCAGCTCGGCGGAGGCGCCGGCGCAGGGCAGCGGTCCACGGGGGGCGCAGCATCCCGTACCCCCGGCGGCGCTGGGGCCGGGGCCGCCCTTACCCCCGCGAGGAAGTTGCGGATGCGCTGTACGAGGCGGGTGGCTGTCGCCATCTTGGCCGCTGTGAAGGGCAGGGAGGGGCGGGGGTGCCGGGGCGCGCGGGGCACGCTGGGTCTCGCGATACTTGGTGCTATATAAGGCTGCGCAGGGAGGCTCCACCCCCTTCCTGCCTCGCGGAGCCGCCATGGACACGAGCCGTGTGCAGCCCATCAAGCTGGCCAGGGTCGGGGCGCTAGGCCGGGGCGGGGCCGGGGCCGTGATCGAGGTCGGGGCCGTGCGCTTACCCTCTGCTCTGTCCCCGCAGGTGACCAAAGTGCTGGGCCGGACCGGTTCCCAGGGGCAGTGCACGCAGGTGAATGGGCCGGGCCGGGCCGGGCCGGGCCTAGGCCGGGAGCGGTGCCACGGGGCCGGGTTGACGCCCTCTCGCCCCACAGGTGCGTGTGGAGTTCATGGACGACACGAGCCGCTCCATTATCCGCAACGTGAAGGGGCCGGTGCGCGAGGGCGACGTCCTCACCCTGCTGGAGTCGGAGCGGGAGGCCCGGCGGCTGCGCTGAGCCGGTGAGCCCGGGGCGGCCTGCGGTGCTGAGCGCTCGGCCTCGGCCGCCCCCCGCGCCCGGAGCTCACGGGGCCACGGCGCGTGCTCTAAACCAGCGTGGCCTCCGGTGTTGTGTTGCAGGTGATGAAGCCCGACGGCATTTGCGTGGAGTGGCCGTGTGGTATTGGCTCTGCCAGAGGCGGGTGATGGCCTGAGTGGAGAGGAGCGTGGCGGGTGTGTTCCTGCAATAAAGGGTTTTTCCAGTAGTCCCTCGCCTGGGTCTCACTTACTGACTGTGTGAGTGCGCTGATTTGTCACAGTGCTTGTGTACCTGCTTTCTGTTGTTGGGTTCAGCAGAGGGACAAACGTACACCCTGCTTATTACTAGGGCTACACATAGCGCCTTCATTGTAATACCTGTGTTCTTGCATTTTTATTAACCTGTCACTTAAAAAATAACTTTGTTTTGATTGCAGCAGCCTTAATCCTGACCTTTCTGGTAAGCATTTTTCTGTATGGTGAAGTGGTACTGCTAAACTTACTGGACTTCTGTGGAATTTAATTACATGTTGAAAGTCAAGCTTTATACCAGGTTGCAAAGCAACAGCCTGCTGCATCTGTCTTTCTGTCCTCAGTAAGCTATTCTGTAAATGCTGCTATAAATACACCTACTTGCTGTCTTTCCTGGCAGTCAGCCACAGAGAGTAAGTGCTTGTCTGTCTCCCCTTAGAGAAATTGGTAAATCAGTGTCACTTATTTTCTTCCTTAGCTTTCCTTTCCACCACGTAATCAGCTAGAAAGAGTTACTGTTTTAGGCTATTATATAAGGTAAAAAGTAAGGTAAAAGGTAAGGCTGAAAGGATTAGGAATGAGCCTGAAAATGCTTCACAGTTCAGGGGCTGGTTTTAAGTATTGGTATTTTCCATCTGCTAATAGAGTGATACTGGTTTGTGGTGTGTTTGAACCAAGCTGGGCCTGTAGCTCCTGATCCTGTGGTCTCTGATGGGAGTGTTCATCCTTCAGTGTCCTCAATTTGATTAAGGTACTTCAGTGGCAGGTGAGATTTGGGGGTTTGAGTATCACTGCTGGAGTAGATGTTCAAATCGCTGAACTTAGGCAGATGGTGAGGATTGCTGTTGGGACTGGTGCTGAAAGAGGGTTTGTGGTTTGTCTCTGTCCTGTGGGTGTCAGTTATGTCCAGGGCAGTCTCAGGTGGACTTTGTGCTGTGGAGAAAACCCTTGTCAATATGTGCTAGTGCTGTTGCTTGATCTAGTTCTTAATTCTTTGGTGGTGTTTCAGTTTCAGAGCATTGGGTGAGTCTGCGCTCCCCTGATGTGTGTGGTGCAGCAGAGCTCTGGGGAACTAGCTAGCTATGAGTGCGAGAACTCGGAGTTCACTTGTGGAGTTTGTTCCCTGCACAGCTTTAGCAGTGACCAAAGAGTGTTTGCTCTGGTGGCTGCCAGCTCTGACTCTCCTGAGTGATTGAGACAGGAGGCATCAGCTGTGAGTTGGTGGTCAGACAGAGGTAAACTTGTAGTGGGGGTGGCTCAGAGCAGCTGTAGCCCTTTCCAGATTTTCCTGTGGAGTCAGCATGGCCCTCAGCCATGTTGAGGAGGGATGTGACTTTGCATTGCTATGCTCTAATGATTGCCCTTTAATGATGCAGCTTAATATCAGAGCACCAGGGTGAACCAAGGGTAGCGAAGGGCTGCAACTGCTCCCACCGTCCTGCTTGGTCCTGAGAAGTGAAACAGGCCAAGAAAGCACCACAGTTCCTGACTGGGACAGTTCAGCTGAAAGAAAAAGAGACTGATATATGTAGTCAGTTCATAAACTTGCAGGGTATCAATTGAAACATGTGGGCATCTGCTCAGGGCAAGGGCTGTGCTGGGCTGTCCCTCTGCTGAAGCTGTTCTGGGGGTTTTATCTGGTGCCAGACAAGGAGACAGGAGACTGCTGATGGTTACTGTAATATTTCAAAATAATTTTACTTTAAATTTTATTTATATCTTAAAAATAAACATCAGCATTAAAATATCAATAAACAAACTTGTGAGACCAAAGCAGTGAGTACAGAATACATACAGAGTAGGGTATTAGAGTGTGTCTGTGAGCGTTGTATATGAACTTCAGTGCAAAGCTGAAACACTGTGAGGACAGCAGCATGTTGCTCAGAACAGCTTAAGAGTATGGCTCAGACCAGGCCTGTGGGGGGCTGGGCCAAGGAGCAGAAGTGGGGCCTGGGCCATGCATTGCCTTTGAGAAGGATTTGGAGAGCAGAGCCAGTGTTACATGCCAGTTTCACCTTTTCCCTTTTCCTCCCAGTCCTTAGTCCTTATCTTCTCTGCCCCCACACACCTGGTGCACACACACTCGTACAGACACACACATGCCTGTCTCCATGGGCCCTAGGCTCTCTCAGCTTTCTTGCTGACCTTTTTTTCCTGGAGCTATCCTCAGCTGCTCTCCTCCCCTTTGGGAAGGAAAGTGGGCAGAGAGGGGCTTGGCTGTGGTCTCTGGCCGCCTTCACAGCCAGTGGCTATGAGACTGTTTAAAATGGGAAATGTTTAGGAGGTGATTTGCTATTGTTCCCTTAGGAGAAGGTCCTTGCTGCCTGTGAGGCGTATCAGCTGGCCAGTCTGTCCTTAACATGATCATGGCTGTTGGCCCCCTTCTGTCAGCTTGGCTGCAGTCCTGAGTGCCCAGAACTTTTGCTGCCATTGAGCAAATCAAATCACTGAGTGATTTAATGTTGAACTCCATCCTTTGACTAAGCAATACCATTTTTTTTTGCTTTGTTTGCATGTCCTAGAAAAACAGATTTCAGCCAGGAAAGGAAATGCCAGAAAAGAAGGGCAAGTATTTCCATCTGGGAGTGCTCCCAGCCCATGTCTGAGGCAACGTTAACCAGCTGGATTGTGTCCCCTCTCCTGTCACTGCACAGGACTCACGGGCTGAGCACTGCTTCCCCACCAGCACTGGGCAGCACAGCAGGGTTCAGGAGCCTACGCTCACCCTTCTTTCTCTCACCAGCTCCACTGCCTTTCTGGAGCTGGCTGAGAGAGCAAAAATCAGGAGCTACTTCTGGGTTTGTTTTCTGCTGTTACAGTGAGTTAGTGACTTGCAGAGGGCTTCTGAGGTGGCACAGCTCCTGTGGTCGTGGTAGGGAGCAGGGGAATGGGTCTGGCTTCTGCTTACTGCATCTCCCACCCTGAGGTCACTTGGTGGAGTGAGGTGGCCGTGCATGGGCCGTTTCCAGCAGTGGAGATGGGTGGGTGAGGCCCAGGGAAGGTGCCTGCTCTGTTGACAGGAGGATTAAAGCATCTGCAGCTGCAGAGAGTGATTCAGCACACAGGAGTAGGAGAGAGGACATAAATTACAGCCCATCACTGATGGTGGCTGGCTGGCACATGGCTGGCCTCTGGCTGGATCCCACAGTCACTCTAATTTGGTTTCTTTGGGCTCCCAGGGCTCTTTGTGGCTGTTGGTGATGTTCCCTGCTGCAGAGAGAGCAGAGTCATGAAATGTCACCAGAGACTCCTCCAGTGACTGCTGGTCAGGGCCAGCCAGGCCAGTTCCCTGCTGCCGAGGATGTGCTGAGCATGTGGCACCTAGGATGCTCTGCTTTTGCCTCTGCAACCCCTTCCAGGGAGCATCATCTGTGTCACAGTCCTATCCCCTCCCACAGGGCCAGCTGCCCACCATGCAGCTCATCCGGTGAGGTGGTGCCACCTCCCATGGCCCTCGTGCGGGACAGGGGAGGGGGGCAGGAGCTGGGGGGCTGTGGTACTCACGGGCAGCTGTGCCTTTGTGCTGTTGAGGTGGGCGTAAAGGAGCATGGCAATGTTGCTGTGGCCGGCCTCCAGCGCGATGGCGACGGCGTTGTTACCATCCTAAAAAGGAAGGGAGAGCACTTGGGGAAGAGGTCTGGGACATGACACAGGGTGGCGAGTGGGACTGGGCCCCAGCAGCAGAGGCTTACGCTGTCCACGATGGAGATGTTGCAGGTGGGCTGAGCCAGCAGCAGCTTCACGGTCTCCACGCGGCCGTGCTCGCAGGCACACATCAGCGCTGTCGAGCCCTCCTCGTCCTGCAGGTTCACGTCAGCTCCGCAGGCGAGCAGGGCTTCCACCATCTCCTGCCGGCCGTGGCTGACCGCCAGCATCAGCGCTGTCTGGCCAGCCTGCGAGGCAAGGGACACTGCCAGGCTGCTCCTGCCCCCGCTGTGCCACCTGCTCTTCCCACCACCCCGGGGAGGGACCACTGCTGTCCCCAGTGCCCACATGGTCTCTGAGCACCTCCCTTGCTGGAGACGAGGCATGGGCAAGACTGGAGAGCCCTGATGCCAGGCAGAAGGAGCTCCCAGTGTGATGCCCTCCCCATGTACCGGCCCCTCCAGGTTTTGGAGCCACAGTCCTGTCCTTGGAGGAGCACAGTGGGGCCCTGGCAGCTGCTTGGGGATGGGGGGAGAGGGTCAGGATGCGGTGGCCCCCAGCCCACACCAACCTGGCTGGCCTTGGCGTTGACATTGCCCATGCTGAAGAGCCTCCTGACTACATTCATGTCGTCTTCCTGCTCGACGGCTGCCAGTGCTGCCAGCATGAGAGCTGTGTAGCCAGCTTTGTTCTGGTGGTCCACATTACAGACCCCTGTGGGGATGGGCAGAGCCAGGGGTGGGGTGCTCAAGGTGCTGCAAGGCTAGTGGGAGGCACAGACCAAGCCCAGGGTGCTGTGAGCTGCCCCATAGCCCCAGACCTGCTGATGGGTTCCCACATCAAATCTGGGCTCCCAAAGGGCTGGGGTGGCTGCCCAACCCCCATCACCTGTGCATGGACACAGCCTAGGGCAGCTCTCCCTGCCCCTCTGATGACACCGCTTTTCCCCCAGACCTTGCATGGCCAGGATGTGACCGGGGTCCAGAGTGGAATGGTGGCAGGGAGACATTTCTGGGGGTGGGGGACACTGACCTGTGTTCAGCAGCAGCTGCACGATGTGGAAATTGGAATGGGAGACGCTGTAGTGCAGGGCAGTGTTGCCATTCCCATCTGCCAGGTTCACCACGTGGGCCAGGAGAGCTGGTGAGATCTCAGCAAAGGCCAGTAGGTGGTTGGCAACGGTGTCAGGGACAGATAACTTCTGGCTGGACAGACGGAACCACTCCTGCAGGACCAGGCTGCTGCTGGCGAGCTGTGGGCAGCGAGTGGTGCTGAGCTGAGGGCTGCAGCTCTCCCAAGCCTCTGCACAGCCCTGCACCCCCCCCTGTGCCCTGGCACCCCCCCTGCACCATCTCCCCCCCCCCCCAATTGCTGACCCTGGTGGGGAGCAGAAATCCTGCTCTGGAGGTGACTGGGTGAAGGCAGGATCCTGAAATCCCAAAACCACACTGGGATGGCCTGAGCTGAGTCCACACGGGTTTTTTTGGGTGTCTGGGACAAAGCCTGGAGCAAAGGGCTGTGTTTTAGGGGGAGGTGCTGAACTGGGCTCTGCTGGCCTATCTTTGGGGAGGGCCAGACCCGGGGGCGGGGGGGACCCTGTCAGGGGCCAGGCAAGCTGTCCCACCCGCAGCACCCCACTCACCACCTCTTTGCTCTTGGTGGCACTGGGGTGGCCCAGGTGGGTCCTGACGATGAGGCAGGCATCCCGCATCCTGGGGCTCAGCTCGAACCTGAGGGAAGCATGCAGGTAGGTGGCTGCGGTGCAGGGCTGCATCGCCCCAACACTGCACTGGCAAGGGTACCCCGAGTGCGGAGGTTTTGCTCCTTTCCCCGATGCCTGCAAGCCTCCACGAGGTGGTTGCACCCTGGCAGCTTCAGCCACTGCAAACCCTCACTGAACCGAGCCTTATACAGATATGCTCAGGCACAATTTACCCATTTTTAGGCCAAATTTTTTCTTTTGTTGGAAAATGCCATTAAGGGCTGTCGATTTTTTTTTTCTCCCTTCAAACTATGTTCTCCAGCAAAGAGGCATCTGGGGCCTCACTCGGATCCGTTCCTTAGCAGACCCAAAAAGCTGGAAGGATTTTTCCTGCTGAATGGTTTCTGCAGGAGGTGGATGTGTTTTTCCCATCGGCTGCACTGAAATTGGGGCAGACGCCCCAAGCCGGCAGGGCCAGTGCCAGCCCACGGCTCCCGGCAGTGCGGGGCGAGGGAGCCTTCCCCAGCAGCACTTACTTTTCCTTCACCTCGGGGGGCTCTGGCAGGGTCTCGCCAGCCCCCTCGCACTTGGGTCCTGGCTCACACTCGCCTTCCCCAGCCTCCTCATCCGAGGTTTCAGTGTCCCCGGGCTCCTCGCTGTCAGAGCTGTCGGCCAAAGCCTTCTCAGAGGAGCTGTCTCCTTCCTCTTCCTCCTCCTCCTCCTCCTCGCTGGATGTGCTCTCGTACCTGCAGAGAGGGAAGATGCTCAGTGGCAACATGGCACCCAGCCGGTCCCCTTCAGGCCCCCCATTGCCCAGGATGGGGATGCCAGGGTTAGCCCAGGGGGTGGCAGGAGCCCCTCGGCACGTACTCCCCGTTCAGCACGCCCACAAACTGCAGGCTCTTCTTGCTGCCCTCAGCCTCACTCCGGGAGGGACCGTCCCGCTTCTTCATGATAGACTTCAGGGCTCCTGGGGGCAGAGAGATGGGTGTCAGGGGCCAGCAAGCAGGAACCTCCAGACAGGGCTGCCCAGGCACCCCAAACCCACCAGACACCAGGGCAGGCATGGGAGGGACATGGGCAGAATGCTGGCAGCTGCTGTGACACAGGTAGCATTGGCCCTGCAGGCACTGTCCCCAACAGGGCCACCCTCTTCCTGCAGGAACATCCCAACCCAGACCCTGGTGTCACCCCCAGTGTGGACTCACCGGCCACAGGGCTCGGGGCGCCTCCACCATCTCGCGCTGGGGACGGTTCCCAGTCGCTGTGCGTCACCTCTGGTGCAGCTGCCTCAGGGACCGGGCTGCCCTGGCACATCCCCACCACTGCGCCTGTGCCCTGTGCCAAGGGGCTGCCTGGGGCATCGCCTGTGCCACGCTCCATCTTCCCACCTGCCGGGACAGCGCTGCCCACGTCCGTCTGGCTGCCCTTGTCTTCACGCCTGGCAGGTGAATCGGGGCCGACTGCCACGTCCCGCCCGCTGGGGCAGCAGCCCACCCCAACACAGGCGGTCTGCGGGCAGCAGCCCACGCCTGCCTCTGCCGTCTCCAGGGGGTCACCGGCTGCCCGGCTCTGCATCACCACCACTGCCTCCACCAGCGCCTCGGTCACCTGCGGCTTGGCTGTCACCTCCTTGTCTGCCTGCCCGCAGGGCCGGCGGGCACACACCTCCCGCCGCACCTCCTCCAGCTCCTGCGTGGCCTCTCGCAGGTGCCCCTCCATGAGGGCAATCACCTCCTTCTGGTGCACCACCGTCTGCTGCAGCAGCTCCAGCTCTCGCTCCGCCTCGCTGGCCAGCCCCAGCGAGGACTCCAGCACCCAGACAGCCACGTCCCTGTACTCCCTTGTCCTGCCATCTGGCACATCGCCGCCCTCCCGCTGCGACCGGTAGTAGAAGACAGCATCGGTCATGGCCCGGTCCTCACCCACCGCCACAGAGCGGCATCGCCTCTCGGCAGCCCTGGGGCTCCTGCCCAGCCAAGCCCTGCCGCCCTGCTCTGGCACAGCCAGCTTCTCTGTCAGCTTCCTCAGCTCCACAATCTTGCTTGGTCGCCCCTTTGCCGGCTCTGCTTCGCCCTCTGGCCCCACTTGGGGCAGCTCCTCACCTCCCACCGCTGCCTCGCAGCCAGGGGGGTGGCCGAAAGCCTTGCCAGACTCCGTCGACAGCTTCTCCATCAGCTTCACCTTCTCCCTCTTCAGCTCACAGATCTGCATCTCCAGGAGGGGGATGGTTTTCACCTGCTCCTCCAGGTCCCGGAGCTGCCGCAGGGCTGCAGCCATCTGCTCCCGCACGTGCTGCAGTGGGGCAGCGCTGAGCCCCGCCGCCGGCGTGCTGCACCCCGAGCTGCTGGGGCTCGCCCGTCCCCAGCCCGCCTGGCCCTCGGCACCCGCTGGCACCCAGGGGGGTGGCTGACTCAGGGCACCTGGCAGGCCACCGTGGGAGAGACCACCTACATCCTGCAAATGGCCCTGCTCCTGCTCCAGCCTCCTGCTTGTCTCCAGCAAGGTCTTCTCCACCTGTGGGTTTTGCAAGAGGCACCTGCGGGTGGGAGGTGGGAGCAGCCGCACCGGCTGTGGCGACACGGGGTGGGAGGTTGGTTTGCTCGGGAGCTCCAGGGGTGCCCGGCCGCGTGGGGACAGCAGCAGCGTGGCCCTGCCCTCCTCGCTGGCTGTGGAGGTGAGGGACTCAGTGGAGGTCCAGGTGCTGGTGTGGCTGCTGGGGCTGCGCAGGGCACTGGGCGGCTGCCGGGCCCCTTTTGCCCTCCGAGGCAGTGGCACTTTCTTGAGTGTTTGGCCACTTTCAATGTCATCAACATATTTCAGGAAATCCAGGTCCAACAGGAAGCCATAAGGAGTTTCCAATGAATACGAGCTCTTCACCCCATCGTCCTGGTCCCGGTACAAGAACGGGCCGCCGAGATCTGCAAGAGGAGCAGAGATGGTTAGGTGGGGAACTGGTGGAGACAGGAAGGCTTTTCCAACCTGGTTACACTGGGATTTGCAGCCTGCAACTCCCTCCCCACCATGATGCTGCTGGCAGTGGGCACAGTGGGTGGCCTGTCCTTGGCACCCTTGATGCCATCAGGTGTCACAGGGCACCCACTCTGTGCTGGGGTCAGTGCTGGAGTGAGGAAATCCATCAGGACAGGACAGGACAGTTCAGCCCTGCCAGTCCCCTCACACTCCATCCGCTGTCCCTGCCCAGTGACAACCCCGGTCCCTTTACCTGGGAGGTTCTGGTTCAGGGGTGCAGGCTGAGCCATCTTCTCCATGGGATGCCACTGACCAGGGGACCATCAACCTGCAACAACAACAGGGCCATGTCCAGTCCCCCTGCAAATGGGGGGCCGGGGAGCCCCATGTGGCTGCAAATCACTGCCCCCCCTCGGGGAGCACCCCACAGCTTCCCCCCATCATCCCCTGGGACCCCTCGCCCCCCTCCAGCCCTGGTGCCGCAGGGCTGCAGCTCGAGGCGGCTGCCTGTGGGGCCGGGGATTGTTTGTACATTTAAGGAATGCTTCGCAGCCTGGGCTGGGACGGCCACGGCGATCGCGCTGCCAGCTCCAAGGGTGCTGGCGTGAGTCAGGGCTCGGCCACGCTGCGGGAGCGGGCTGGGATGAAAATGGGGCCGCCGCCTTTACGGGTGCGATTCTCAGTGAAGTTTGCTTTGGATCAAGGGAAATGAGGCTTTTGCAAAGCCACGTGACCGCAGGCAGCTGCCAGCACCCGTGGGTCACTGGGTGTGATGTCCATCCTCCCTGCCCAGGCTGAGCAGGACTGGGGTGCCCTGTGCTGCCCACCCCCCTCAGGGGTGTCTCGAGGGCTGGTGACCCCGGGAGGGACCTGGCTGCGTTTCCCTGTCAATAATGCAGGATAAGGCACAGCAGGAGGGGGGGGGAATGAACTGGGAGCCTGTTTTTCCCCAGAGCCAGGCACAGGCACATTGGACGAGAGCCAGTGGGATGCAGCTGCAGCCTCTGGGGGCCCAGCTGTGAGCATTCAGATGGGACCTACTGCAACATCTGGCAGCATCTGGGTACCAGGGCCCAGGTGGGAAGCACCCCTGGTGGGAGTGGGATGGGGGCAAACAGCACCCTGGGAGCACCCACTGCTGCTGCGCATGGCGTCACCCTCCAGGGACCCCGGAGGTCCCAGCATGGTGGGGATGTGGTGGCCCTGCCTGTGGGGTGCAGGTGGCTGTGGGGCTCTGCAGCTGTCGGTGGGCAAAGCATTTGGCACCAGGCTATTTTTGGAAGGAAGCAGGGGAGGAGGCATGCCGCAGAGGAATGGCAGCTCAGACACAGCCCAAAGGAAGCCTGTGCTCAGCACCACCCAGAGAAGGGTGCAGGATCTGGCCCTGGCTGTGGAGAAAGACCTGCATCCATCCTCAAATCCCCTGCCTGTGATGGCCGGAGGATCCAAACTTTTCTAGCAGAGATATTGTGGCCGTCCCACCATGGCCCAGCCTGGGGACGATGCACTGGCCACTGACTTGCACTTGCTGCCCATGGTGATGCTGCCTGCCCCAGCCCTGGCCATGCCACTGCACTTGCCAGCCCGTGGCTTGCCCTGACCACATGACTGCCAGAAGCCAGAACAGCTGTGGTGCAGGCAGTGCTGGGCACCCAGGCCGTGGGGCAGCCTCCCACCACCAGCCCCAGCACACAGGCTTGAGAGGTTGAGTCCAACTGGGCAGGGATGAGAAGCTTCCATCAGTCACTGGGCTGGATCCTGGAGCTCTCTCACTCCTCTACCAACCCATCCATAGCCAACGCACATCCCAACTTCCATCTCCCTTGGGATCACCCCAGCTTTGTGCTGGCACCCCTTCCACCTCCCTTGGGAACATCCTGGCTCCATGCCCACACCCCTTTGACCTCCCTTGGGAACATCCCAGCTCCATGCTGGCACCCCACCATTCCCACACGGCCAGCTTCGTGCCTAAAAGGGTCTGCACATCCACCACCCCACCTCATCCCTCCCACCCTGGGAAGCAGCTGGCTTCCTCCTCCACACAGCCCTTGCTCCAGGTAATTAAACAGCACCGGGGCCAGGACAAACTTCCCGCCAGGCTCTGCACATACGGTAAATCAAACAGGAGGAAGAGGGAGAGCACAGGAGCCAGAGCCAGCGGGTGTGTTTCCTCAGGGGAAGCAGCCGGCAGCTCCCTTCCGCCGCCTGGCCGGGTATTGTCCTGCCTGGGGCTCTGCCAGGAAAAGCCACCTCCACTGGGACCCCGGCCAGGCCTCCTGCACCGCTCCTCCTGCTTGGGGCAAAGGTGCTCTTTCCACCAGCACTGCCCCAGTGTCCCCTCTGCTGCCCCAGAGACACACTGCTCATCCTCCCTGCCACCTCATCCTGCCCCTTCAGCCAACACCAGAGGTGCTGCTCATCCCCAAGCCCAGGGAGATCCTCCCGCAGCTCCCCCGCGGTTCTTGGCCCCCATCAATTTTGGTCTGATGGGATGGGCTGGACCCAGGGCAGCAGCTTCTGCCTTCACCCAGCTCCAAAACAAAGGGTCAGCCCAGGCAATGGGACCTGCAGGCTCCTAGCCACGTGCTAATTGCCCCGGGGACCCCGCGATGGGCAAACCCTGACGGGTTCCCTGCAACGTGCAAACCCTCCTGGGGATGCCACAGCGTGCAAACCTCCCCCAGGCTCCCCGTGACACACAAACTGCCCCTGGGCTACCGGTGGGCTGGGCGGCGAGGAGAGCGGCAGCCTGGATTTGAGCTGGTGAGGATGAGCAATGGAGGCAGATGGTCCCAGCACGCAGCAGCAGCGAGAGGGTTAAGTCCCCACACCCATGGCCCAACCACTGCCAGCACCTGCTGCACAAAGCCAGCCTTGTCCCCGGCTGGCTGCCATCACCGCGGCACCGGTTCAAAGAGAAGCTGCTCTCCACCTGGGCTGAAGTCCCAACGGGAAGACTGTGCTGGCCACTTCAGTGCCAAAGGCTGATTTTCAGCAGCTTCAGCCACTTCCCTGGGCACCGGGGCTTAGTGCTGCTGAGGCTGGGCACAGGGACCCCTGGGTGCTGGAGGCAGGGGACCCCGCACGATCCCAGCTTCCTTCAGAAGAAATGAAAGTGTTGTTCCTAGTCCCGGTGTTTCTGCAGAAAAGCAGTGCCATGGGGGAGGCTCAGTGATGAGAGGAGGATGTGCGGGGACCCAGTGTCCCCATGGAGGCAGGGCTGTGCTCCACCCTCGGCTTGCACCTCTATTTCACAGAATCCCAGACTGGTGGGGTTGGAAGGGATCTCTGGACATCATCCAGTCCAACCCCCCTGTGCCAGAGCAGGGTCACCCAGAGCAGGTCGCACAGGGACACGTCCAGGTGGGTTTGAATGTCTCCAGAGAAGGAGACTCCACCACTTCTCTGGGCAGCCTGTGCCAGTGCTCTGCCACCCTCAACGTAAAGAAGTTTATCCTCATGTTCAGATGGAATGAATGATCTTTGTACCCTCTGCTGGACTCTCTCCAGAAGTTCCTTGTCTCTTTTGAACTGGGGAGCCCAGCACTGGACACAGCACTCCAGATGAGGCCTCACCAGTGCAGAGCGGAGGGGGAGGAGAACCTCCCTTGACCTGCTGGCCACACTCTTAATGCACCCCAGGGTGCCATTTGTCTTCACAAGGGCACATTGCTGGCTCATGGTTGACTTGTTGCCCACCAAGACTCCCAGGTCCTTCTCTGTGGAGCTGCTTTCCAGCAGGTCAGCCCCTAACCTGTACTGGTGCATGAGGTTGTTCCTCCCTCGGTGCAGGACCCTCCACTTGCCTTTGTTGAACTTCATTAGGTTCATCTCCACCCAACTCTCCAGCTGTTGTACCAGTTTCCCCCTCTTGCCATTGTACTGATGCCAACACAGCAAATGGGGCCAAAACTGGAGCTGCCCCACTCAGTTGTAATAAAGAGCCATGTCAGGGATGGGACAGCCTGGGTACCTCGGCACAGCTCAGGTACCATCTGGTACCCATGCCTCAGCCCCAGCCAGCCCCCTGGGATCCCGCTGTGGTCCATGGGGCAATCCCCTCTCTGGGCCCCTGAGCCCCTGGGCTGGCAGAGGATAGGCCTGGGGGAGCTGTTTTTAAAGCTCTGGACTCCTGTGGGCCCTTTCCCTCATCGGGGGCACCAGTGGGGCAGCCCCAGCTTGGCCACTCACCACCATGCAGCCTGAGCCACCGCACCAGGATGGCCGGGGCCGGACAGGGGAGGGCTCTTCCCAGCTCTCCTCTCGAGCCAGAATACTGAGGTCATGAGGAATGTGAGAAGAACAGAGTCCAGAGCAGCCCTGGCCAGCACAGCTTGATTTATCTCGGCCAGGCACACTTCCCTTGAAGCTACGCACAGGCGATAAGCCCTGAAGCTCGGGGCTGAGGCTGTTCCAAAGTTAAAGGGAAACCACTGAGCAAGCACACGGCTTCCTCCGCTGCCAGTGACCTGCTGGGATTCGGGCTCCTCACAAGGAGCCGGCCGCCACGTGTGCCTGTCACCCGCAGTGTCACCCGCCAGCGCTGCAGGCCAGGTGTGGACGGGAGGTATCTAGGGCAGGCTCACCACGCCTTCCCAGCCACCTGTCCTGTCCTCACGTCCTGCCCCGGGGCTGTACGGGACCCGTGCTCCGCGCCACCTGCTGTCCCTGTGCCCGCTCTCCCAGCCCACCTTGGCCACGCCGGCCAGGCTGGGGCTGCTCCCGGAGGAGCCGGACCCCGTGTGGGCGGGTGCACCGGCACGGGCCCAGGGAGGGAAAGGGAAATGCTTCGACCTTCTCAACAGCCTCATTTCAGTGTCGGGCTGTTATTTCTGGAGTTGTCGTCATTGTCAGCCTGGTTGGGTGGGAGGCCACAGGGGCTGCTCAAGCTCTGCACCCGCTCCAGCACCTTGGGGACCTCCCCAAGCTCACACAACACCTGGACAACAAGTGCACGGTCCCCACGGACATACCCACGTGGGGACCAGCTCTGTGTGCCCATCACATCTGTAGCTCTTTGGGCTCCTGTATCTCCACTAGAAAATGTCTCCTGCTTGCCCTGCGCCCTCACCGCAGCCGCCCACCAGCACTGGGGGCAACACACAGGGTCAGCAATGAGCCCCGCAGCCTGGGGTGCCCCTGCTGTGTGGAGGTGCTCGGGGATGAAATGGTTAAATTTCCTGCCCGCGTGCACAGGCACAGCCGGGGTACACGCACAGCACCAGGCACAGCCACATGGTGGGATCCCCGTGAGCACGCAGGGAGCGCCCCGAACCCCGCAGCACCCCACGTGCCCTCCAGCACCCCAGCGGGGCCTGCAGCAGCCTCGAGCACCCTGCCACGCCACCAGTGTTGCGGGACCCCAGCACCCCGGGGTGCCCCCAGCACCCCCAGTCCTGCAGCTCCCCAGTGCCCCACGGAGCCCGCAGCACCCCCGGCCCCGTGGGTCCCCCGTACCGCCCACAGCACCCGCAGCCCTAACACGTCCCGAACACCCCGAGGAACCCGCCGGCGCCCCCGGGAGCCCCAGAGCACCCCCAGCACCCCGGGATGCCCCCAGCACCCCGCACGCCCTCGCACATCGGGGCGCCCGCCCCTAGCCCAGGAGACCCCCGGGGACCCCCCGCCAGCCGGGGTGGGCGGCCCGGCCCCGCTCCGACGGCCCGGAGCGGCCGGCCCCGGTACCGGCCCGTCCTGGGTGCGGGCAGGAGCTCCGCTCTGCCGCCCGGGAGAGCCCCCGGCTCGGGGCACGCGGGAGCCGCCCCACCCCGCCGCGGTCCTGGCGCGGCCGCGGGGGCTCCGGAGCGGCCCCTCGGCGGGCCCCGGGGGCCCTGCAGGGCGCCGCCACCAGGACGAGCCTCGGCCCTGCCGCCGCCGGAGCCGCTCCCGGAGCCGGACCCCGCCGGCCCGGCCCGGCCCCGCCGCCCCTCACCTTGTCGGCCGCGCGTCTGGGCTGCAGCCGGGCCCCAGCGCGGGGCCACCGTCCCGGGCCCAGCGGCTCTGGGCTGCACCGTGGCGCCGGGCAGGGCTGCCCGCCGCAGCCCCGGGCCGAGGGCGGGCCGGCGGCGGGGCCGGGCGGGAGTGGGCCGGGGCGGGGCGGACTGGGATCGCCCCCGGGGCCCGGCCGGGACGGGCACCGCCCCCGGGCCGCTCACCCCCGGCGGGAGCACGGCGGGACCATCGCCCCCTGCTCCTCGAGGGAGGGGGGTCCGGTCCCCGTGGCTCCCCGGGGCGGGACATCCCCCATCCCGGTCACCGGCGGGAAGGGGCGTCCCGGCGGGCTCGGGAAGGGAGGTGTCCCCTGCCCTGGTTACCCGGGGGATGGGGGATCCCTTGCCCCGATCACTGTGGGGATGGGGGTCCCCTGCCCTGGTTTCCCGGGGGATGGGATGCCCCCACTCCAGTCACCCTGGGGCTGGGGTGTCCCTCCCCGCTCAGCTCAGGGATGGAGCTCCCTGGAGAATGGAGCACCCCCTGCCCGTGTCACCCTGGCACTGGGGTATCCCCTGCCCTGAGCCCAACACCGCTGCTGACTTGCGCCCACGGATTGCTGGGGTCCCACTCACTGTCCCCCCCCAGCACGCTGCCCCCCGTGGCCTCCCCGGCCCCCACGGCCTCACTCACTGCCTGCCTCCCACCCATGGCCACGCGCCCCGTGCTGCTCGCCCTGGCCGTGCTCCCCGGCCCGGCCCCGCTGGGTTCTGGCAGCCCTCCCTCGCTCAGCAGCAGGCTGTTTGTCTCCTTTCCTTGCCAGCTTTCTTCCCCGCCTGCTTCGCGCGAGTGGCTCAGCCACCAAGGTCTGGGCTGTCCTCCATCCTCCATGCTGGGAACCCTGGCAGTTTCACACCTCAAAGCTCGCCCTCGCTAACTGCTCCAACCCCTTTCAGTGCTGAAACCCTCAGCAAGGTTTTTTTGCTTCTTTTTCTTTCCTTTTCAGCTGCTGAACCCCCGAGGTGTTTTTCCATGACTTGCTCTTCTGTAACGCTACTCACGGGAAGAGATGGAGAAAAAAGATGTGCTTCTCAGTGCCCCTCCCAGCTGCTGGCTGGCAGCTTGGGGACTTCCTGAGAAAGGGTTTGCATCCGGACGGAAGGACCTTGATAGCCCTAATGGATGAACCTCCACCGACAGGCCTCGTCCCTCCCCAACCCATTTACATACTTGGCCTCTCCAGCATCCTGTGGTAATGAACTTGGTGATTTCATGCCCTGGTTCTGCCTCCAAAGCAGGTCCAGAACAGCACTGCTCTTGCCGATTCACTGACTGCTTGGCAAAGAAACCGGCTGGGTCCTCCATCGCCGTGCAGCTTGCCTCCTCCGTCCATGTCTGCAACAGCAAAGTCTGGTGTGATGGGTGAAGTCCCACCAGTGCGACCCTGGCTGTGCTGCAGAGCCCCTGCTCCACGTCCTGGCTCAGAGCTCCATGAAGGGCCCATGTCCAGGTCCCACCCTGGGACATCTGACAAAATGTCGCCCATCGCTAAATGGCATTTCTTGTGTCCTCCTTGTGAAGGTAAGGAAAAAACCTGTAAAGGAGGAGCTGGGGCGAAAAGAGCTCTGGAAAGCGATGTCACCTCAGCTCTGCAGGTGCCAGACCTTGCCCACATGACTGCTGCCACCCTGGCAAGGGGGCCTCGAACCACCCAGCACCCCTGGGGAAATACAGACCTCGAGCTGCCTACATTTGATGCTGGAGCACAGAAGTGTGGCAGCCCAGGGATATTTCCAGGCTCAAACTCAACAGCCGCCTTTGAACAGGAGGTGTTGAGTTGTTCCCTGTGCCCATCAGACTCCTCTGGCTTTCAGCTCTGGTGACTGAGAAGAATTAAACCCATGGGATAGCCCTTATTTTTAACATTCACAGTGTTCTGCAGAAACTCCATAAAGCTCAAACACGAGGACATGGCCAGAGAAGTCACAAGGGCTGGCTGGTGTTTTAACCCTGTGTAAATCACAACCTGCATCTGGGAGGTGGCACGGAGAAAAGCACTTCCCACATCTCGGCTGGCGGCTGGCGCGGTGGCTTCACCCCGGGGCCAGAGATGCCGACCCAGGACCAGTCCAAGCTGTGGCACCCACCTGCCTGGTCCAGCAGCCCCTGGCAGCTGCTGCCAAACCCAGGCTGAGAGGCAAAGGGCAGCGCCTGCCAGCTTCCCCGCTGCTGCTGCGTGTGTGCTGAGCTCCGAGGTGGTGGAGGTGCAACCGTGAAGTTGTGGGGTGCCTGCGTGAGTGAAAGACATGGATGGAGTGGTGAGGAGGGCTAGTCAGGCCTTCGTTGCTTCTCTAGGGGCAGTCTTGCCAAAACCTGATCCTTTTCTGCTGCTGGAATGCTGTAGTTCAGCTGTCTGGGTCTCTGAAGACTTTCATGGCATCGTGGCAGGGCCTGGCACAGCTGTCCCTGGTCATGGACCTCACGCTGGCCAGGGAAACTGGCCCTAACCCTCCCGAGAACATCCATCTGAACAAAGATCTCCAGGACTTGATGAGTTTTCAATTAATCAGAAATCTTAAAAAGCATTTTTTTGGTCCAGAAGAAGGTCTCAGAAAATGGCTTTCCCTGTGAATCCAAATCCTCTGCTCTTTGCCAGCCCCAGCTGGAGCTGTGCATGTGCTTGTGCCTCAGTTTCCCCATCAGGGCAGTTGGAAGGGGAGTGCGTGTGTGCGTAGGTGCATGTGTTGTGACATGCACTAGGGTGGCAGGGTGCTTCTCCTCAGCGTGCCGGGGAGCAGAGCCCCGGGAGCTGGAAGCTGCCGCAGGCCGACAGAACAGGCCGCGTCCACGGCCCTGCACATGCAGCACAGGAACCAAGCGGTGTCGGCGCATGAGCACAGAGCTTGGCCTGGCTTTCATCTGGCTGTGAGCAAGCGTTTGCTGTCCTCCTGCCTTGCTGAGGCAGCCCTTGGGTGGGGAGTCTGAGAAACGCAGCTGGAGATGCCGGTGGGGAGGGGCTGCAGCCCTGTGTGCTGCAGCATGAGCCGTCCTGCTGGCTGTGGCCCTGGACAACTCCGTTTGCTCCCTGGGCAGTGGGATGCCGAACCCTGGGGCACCCCGGTCCCCTCCACGGGCAGCAGGCTTGCAAAGCCCTGAGCACCTCGGTGCTCTCTAGAGCAGGGGGTCCAAAGCCCTGGGCATCCAAGGCTGGCTGGTGGTGGCTGGTGGCTGGGAGAAGCCGTGTGTTCAGGGTGCAGCTGCTGGCGTGTGCTCCAGCCATTTCCTGCTGCCCGAGTTCGTCTCCACAGTTCAGGCACCAGCTCCACCATGCCTGCCTGAGCCTGGCTCCCAGCTCCATCACCCCCTCCACGGCCCCACGAGCGGGCATGGTGTGAGCCCCACAGCCAAAGGCTGGCCGGGGCTTTGCCTGGTGCAGCCCCTGCAGGAAAGTGGCGTGAACGCCTCCGTACTGCATAAATAAACCAGCCTGGCACGCTTCCCTCCCGGCAGCTTGCTGTCCCGGCCCAGCCGGCCGCAGCAGGATGTCCTTGTTTTCTGCCTGCAGGTTTGGGAGTGGGCAGGAAGCTTGTTTCCTCTTGCCTCTCCGCTCGGGTCCTTCCTCCCTGGGATGCTGCAGCAAAACAAAGGGCTGGGAGCGGAGCGGTAACAGGTTCCCCAGCTGTGAGTGGCCTGGCAGGGAAGGGTCCACAAGGGGCTGCCAGACACCCACACTGGGCTCAGCCCCAGCCAGGCTGGCGGGGAAGGGTCTGATGGAGGAGGCTGAAGTCACTGGGGGAAGCCATACCCCATCAGCAGGACAGCCACCCCACAGACCCCTCGCCAACAGCCTCCCCCCTTGCCATCTCCCACCACGCCATCACCTCCTGGGCACCCCCTTGAACTGGATTTAGGGCCATGCTGTAGCAGCTGTATCAAATACAGAACACCTTCAATGTCACTCGCTCCCTGGGGACCTCCTGCTCCATGCCACCCCCTCCTATGTCCCCCTGATGCATGTGACCCTGTGCACCCTCTTGTCCCCAGTTTGAGCCTGCGAGACCAGCCCTTGCCCAGGTGCAGGGTGCCCTTGTCCCCCATCCCCTCTCCCATGTCCCCTTTGATCTAGCTGGCCACAGGTGACACTTCGTGCCTGTGCAGCACAGCAGGCACGGGCTTTTATCTCAGGCAATATTTTATGCTCTTGGCACAGCACTCAACCAGCCCAGGGAAGGCTGGGATGGCTTTTTTTTTTTTTTTTTTTTTTTTTTTTGGTGGCTGCATTTGCAGTTCAGCTTTATCAGGGCTAAGGAAAATACCATGCAGGCTTTCTGCAGCCAGGATTTGCTTTGGCCAGAGGCCAGCCCCACCAGCAGCACCAGGGGGGACCTGCCCTTGCAGCTGGTGGCTTCCTGCATTTACGTGGCCATAAACACACCCCAACGGTCGGTGGGAGCCACTGGCAGGATGCTTCTGGGTCTGGGATTTTCCAGATACCCAGGTCATGCTGCACAGGGTTTGCAGCCTGGGGTGCCCTGAAAAGTTCTGACCTTGGCTTAAACTCAACACTCCTTAAAATTGGACGTTTTTCCTTTGGGGCCTCCAGACTGTATCCCCATGTCCATCTGTAGCTCGTAGGCTGCAAAATGTGCTTTGAAAAAAAGTGCCCACACTGATTCCCCACAAATAGGGTCACTCCTGGAAGGGGGCAATTATGGAGGGCATCTGCTCCTGTGACTTCATGAGACCTTGGGGTCAGTCCCACAGCAGGATGGATTCTAGGCTGCCACCCCGTCCCCATGGGAAGTGCTCTTGCACAGGAGCAGTGGCCCCAGCACAGCTCTGAGATCCCTGGCTCCTGGCAGGAGGGGAGGACACTGGCCTGCACAGGGACTCAGATGTCCCTATCACCTGGTGCGTGACATGGGCTCAGCTTCACCCACTGATCCCAGATCATCCCTTCACCCTGCAGTGTGGGATGGGTGTACACTGGGGGGACAGACCAGCCCTGAAATACCTTCTTCTTCTTCTGGGCTCTCTGCCCTCTAGCACTCAGCAAAGATGCCAGCCAAGTCCTTAGGACAAAAGAGGGAATGTCCTGCCCAGCGGATGCCCTTCTGCCCCGCCACAGCCACCGGCAAACCAGCCCTCTCAGTCTCTCCATGGGGAGTTATTTCCAGCTGTTTCCAGCTCTCCACTCCCCCCCTGCCCCAGCCCTGCTCCCCCCCCACCGCAGAGCCCTCGGGCTGACAGCATCCGACTCCGTTTTGACATTTCCAGCGAGGCCGAGAAAGCCCGCGTGTGTCTCAGCACACAAAGCACCCTTCTCCACCCGGTGCCCCGCGGCCGGCAGGTTCCTGGCTGCTGGGGTCTGGGAGGGCTGGGGCAGTGCAGCGGGTCCTTCCCAGCAGCAGTGACATAGATCTGCCATTGACAGGCAGCAGAAAAGCCTTTCTGTGCCGCTGCCCAGGGCGGCGCAGCTGGTCCCGGAGCACAATCGGACCATTGAGCTGGCGATGGCAGAGCAGGGCCAAGGAGAGGAGCTTTCCCACTCCTTCCCCTCCGTGGGCTGGTTTGGAGCCCGAATCCCCCTCCCAGCAGCACCTCGGCTGTCGCTTTCTGCTCCTGAATCTCCACCGGGAACTTCCCGCCCTGTCGGCCAGGCAGAAACAGGTTCCCCAGGTGCTGCACCATCGCCACCGCTTCGGAGAGCTCCCTCTTGGCAAAGCTCACCTGGGGAGCCCAGGCGTCCTGGCTGCTCTGGTGGGGAGGGAAACAGCCCTGGTGCTGGCACTCAGCTGGTTTTCCTTTGCCACCCAGCGCAGAGGAGCCAGAAGGTGGATGGTCTACAGGAGTTTTTTCTGCAGATGATGCACAGCAAAGTCAGGGCCTCCCAACCTGCTGGCCTGTGCCCACCCACACCGCGGGGACACAGACAGCCCCGTGGGACGTGGGGAGGAGCCGGGTGGGCAGGACCGAGCAGCAGGACAAGGACAGCGTGGTCCAGCTCCGCCGCCACGGGACGTGTGGCAGGGAGCACCGGCAGCGCTGCACCGGCCGGGCTGAGCACTGTGGGTGGCGGGTGCTGCTCCGGTCCTCCCAGCACTGCTCCAGGGTGGAGCAGCACCCATGGGTGCCCTCCCTGAGCACAGGACACTCAGCGCTGGCACTCAGCCAGGGCAGACACCCGAAATGAGGGACATTTGGTAACTATTGATGCGTGTTTGGGGGATGCAACACAGGCCCTGGGTGTCAAAGCCACGCAGGTTGGGAGGGGGAGCACGAAGATGAGAAAGTGTCCCTCCAAACTGATGTGGCTTCCAGGAGATGGGGAACAAAAGCCTGGGTGGGTGCCGGGGCGGTGGGTGGTGCAGAGCACCTGGCCCCTCTTGGGGCAGGACGGCCACGCCACGGGACGGCCGGGGGCCCCGACCCCGCGCTCACGGTGCCTGAGCCTGCGGCGGAGGGGAGTGGGGCAGCGGGGGGCAGGGAGCAGGGCACCATGGGGTTGGGGTCTGTGAGGTGTCGGGCTCCTGGGCGAGGTGGGCAGCACATCGGGGTCCTGCCCAGCGTGAACCCCCGGGGTAGGACCGGGGGGGCTTTGGGAGGAGGCTGCAGCAGCCAGTGGGGGCAGCCGTGATGTGGTGAAGGGGGGACAGGGTGAGGGGGGGACAGGGTGAGGGGGTGAGGGGGGGACAGGGTGAGGGGGTGACAAGGTGAGGGGGGGACAGGGTGGCGGTGACTCTGCACTTGCAGCTCCAGCGCTGCAATCCCGCAGACGCGTCCCCAGCCCTGTCCCCCGCCGCCCCCTCCTGTCCCCCGCGTCCCACTCGCTCCCCTCCCTGCTCCCGGGCGGCGGCTGCCGCTGGCCCCGCGCCGCTCGCACTGCCCGCGGCTCCGGGCCGGGGCTGCCGGGAGGGGGCGGTGCTGCCCCGGGAACCGCCGTGCCGCCGCGGGGGGGGCGCGGGGCTGCAGGGGGCGGGGGGGGTGGGGGGATGGGTGCATGGGGTGGGTGCTGGGGGGGGTCAGTGGGGACAGGCCCTGCCAGGAGGGGAGGGCAAGACCCCCTCACAGGTGAAGGACAGCGACAGGAGGAGCCACACGGCCCGGGTCAGGGCACAGAAGGGTTTTGTCCCCCACCCTGACCTACACAGCCCCTCAAGGGCTGCTCCCAAATGCCTGCCCACAGCACGGGGTGACAGAGATGGGGGCACGGGGGAGATGGAAGCAGAAGCCTCCAAATTGCATCTTCTGCTCCAGAGCCAGCAGCACTGCTCTGCACCACTTCTGCACGCGTGGGGCCAGTGAATAGCCCCCGATGTCTCTGCAGGGGCAGAACATCCCTTCCCCGCAGGTGACTGCCACCACCCCAGGGCCCTGAGGACACTCCACCACCTCAAATGTCCCCAGCAGACCAACAGCAGCTCTGTATGGTCACTTTGGGGGATTCCTGCCATGCTGGTTTTCTCCCCAAGATGATGCCCAAGGCAGTGGAGGGGATGGCTGGGGACAAGGACGTGTGGCAGCCCTCAGGAAAAGCAAAGCTGGAGCTATGTGAGCTCTGCTGCAGAGTGTGGGGTGTGGGGGTGCCCGGCCATCAATCATTTAGTGCTGTTAATTTTTAATGTGTAAAAATCTCTAAGTAAGGAGCCTGGCGCAGAGCGAGCCTGATGATTAATTCAAGGAGTGACGCACAGAGCGAGCAGCGGGCCCAGCCGCAACACGTGGGGGTCCTGCTGCTGGGGACCAGCCACAGAACAAGCTGAGGGGGCTGGGAAGGAATGGACCTCATGCGGGGTCGCAGATCAGTACCTACCCCGGGACTGGTGGGTACTCCTGCCACAGCCCCGGAGGTGTTGCACGTGCCCCTGTTGGAGTAATTTGAGGGGTTATGAAGCCAGGAGCTGCTTAGAGCGGGGTCTCCCTGCTCCGGTGACACTGCTGGTGGTGTTGGAGGCTGAAGGGGTCTGACAGCCCCTCCATGCTGGTGTCCCCTCAGAGCCCACACCCCATTTCCAGCCAGGAGCTGTGTACCAGTAAATGCACAAACAAATAATAGTATCAGGAATAACATGCTGCTGGTGGAGCTGGCCAGCACATGGGGCACAGTCTGCACCTCCTCACCCCCGTTGTCCCCCAGCTCTCCCATGGTGGCCTTGGAGAGGATGGGCCAAATCAAGACACTATTGGTGGGGTATGAGTTAACCAGAGAATAACCCAAAATAGCAGGAGGATGGGGAGAAAAAGCACTGACTGAGGGTGTTTTGCTCCAGCAAATGGCATGGCCACGTGGCTCCCAGCCGGTCACGGCGCAGCGCGAGGGCAGGGCTGGCGCAGCCGTCGGAAACCAGCTGCAAAGCCCCGGCTGTGGAGCAGACGGCAGGTTCAGACATGACGGGAGAAGATCAAAATGCATCAAACCTGGCTGAGTCACCCCCTCCCACAGCTCTGATGTCCCACGAGCATTCCCTGGAGCTCCACCAAAACCCTCCCTTGTCAGCCCTGGCTGGATACTGGCGGCACAGGGGTGTCCCTGGGGAGCTGTGCCAGTGGAAGGGGGCGAGTGGCAGTGCTCCACCTTTGCCACCTTTCAGGAGTAGATGGAGAGGGTATTATTATGTATCTATGTTATTGAAAACTGTGTTTCTCCAACAGCTTTTTGAGCCTCCAGGCTTTAATTTCAAGTATTTGAGGAGCTGTGCTTGACATTCCTACCGAGCCGAGCTCAGCATTCCTACCAAGTTAAAAGGCAATTAATTGAGGATGTCTCATTTGAGGGGCACGGATGGGATCAACCCCACAGGGAGCCCTCGCAAGTATTTTTAGCTCTGATAAGAGCTGGCAATGGAGCAGTGAGGGACTTTTCCACTGTGAACCACATCGGCACAAGCACGGTGCAGGGACAGCTGACCCCATGTGTGCCTTTGTGGGAGGACAGTGGCAAGATGAGCAATGGCAATAATCAAAGTCACACTGGGAAACATCACAGCATCCAGGACCCCAGTAAAAGGCACAGCTGCTTTGACCAGGATCAGGCTGGAGGGGAGCGGGGAGGGGAACCCATGGAAACCTGCCACTTTGCACAAATGCAGAGAAAACAAGAGGATTGGTAAGTCCCCAAATTCCACGTGCACTGCAGAAGAAGGAGTGATAATGGAAGGGCTCCACTTTCAGCAAGGCGAGTTTAAATAATTAAGAGGAATAGTGAGGTAGAAATGAATGTGCAGAAGGTTTGGGGCTCCCTGGAAGGAAGCGGAGATGAAAGGAACGGCCTTGCTACAATATTCATAAAGCTCGGAAGTTGTATGAGTGCGTGGAAGAAGGGTTATTGCGTGAGCTCTTCTCCTCTGGAGACCCCAGCCGGGCGGCCAGCGCAGGCGTGGGAGGACGTGGCCGGCCCCAGGGTGCTCAGGGTCTGCAGGGGGTAGCAGTTCTCATGGCTCTTTGCTGACAGTGCCACATGCAGGAGGATGCCTCAGTCCAGCCCAGCCCAGGTGATCAGGGGGCTTGTGTCCACCCCCAGCCCCTTTCCCTGCATTAGGGGTGTTGCTTATTCCTTTTCCTTTGCCAGGGATGAGGAGCTGGGAAAATCTGTGTGGGAATGGACCAAACTCTGAACTTTTTTGGTGGACCAACAGCTGGGACACCGATGCCTCATGCACTGGTACTGGTATGGGGTATTTGTGCTGGGGATGGTATTGAGCATCAGTGCTTTGATGCTGGGGGCCAGCATTGGGTATTGGTACTGGTATTGAGGACTGGTACTGGGAATGGTACTGGGCATTGACCCTAAGAACTGCTAAGGAAGAAGTTCTTTACTGAGAGGGTGGTTGGGCACTGGAACAGGCTGCCCAGGGAGGTGGTGGAGTCACCGTCCCTGGATATGTTTAAAAAATGAGAGGACGAAGCACTTGAGGCCATGGTCTAGTGGTTAGGGAGATGATGGGATAAAGGTTGGACTTCGATGATCCTGGAGGTCCTTTCCAGCCATGGTGATTCTGTGATTCTATGATTCTATTTTAAGCCTTGGTCCTGGTACCTGGGATGAGCATCTTGTGTTGGTCCTGGTACTGGGAATGGGGTACTGGTGCTGGGTTTCGTTTGCCAGGTCTGTACATCCAACATTGCTCTGGTGCCTTGTGCTGGAAAAATCTTGGCAATGTCCCAGTCTCCCTCAGACCAGACATGGCTGTGCCGTGCAGGGATCACCGCCTCCCTGTGCAGCCCCTGAACCCCAGGATCCTGCATGGGCAGGTGCAGTTTCTGGGCAGTTGGGTCTGTTTCTCGTGAGATCACACTTCATTTTAACATTGTCCATGTTGGACTTTCCGTTAACATATGGCCAAGAACCGGGTGCATCTTCTTCTGGTGTCCTGGTGTGAGCTGCTCATCCCATCCCAGCTGGAAGAGGGGTCCCTGGCCCTGCCCCAGTGTGACCCCCCTTCCTGACACCCTGAGGGCAGGGTCTCTCCCAAGATAGAAGGAACTGGCCCCAGTCTGAGTTTTCTGATGTGAGTCCTCCACAGCAGTGGGGAAATGCTGCAGAAGCTCCAGTCCTTGGTCCAAGACTCATGGAAGTGTCACCTAACGAACCGGGAGCAATTCACCAGCAGAGAGCAGCAGGAAGGAGGGTGAAGGATGCTGAGGCTGCCCTGGGAGCTGGGGCGGGAGGTGGGGATGCTGCCTGAAGGGTATCGGGAAGCTCAAGGATGTCTCTTTGAGCACAGCCTGTTGCTGTCATCCCAGCTTTGTACAGTTTTGCTGCTGATTTTCACTGCCTCCAGCCAAGCTCAGAATTTCTCTGGGCAACATTGACAAAACTTCCCAATTTTGCTGCTTTCGTTGCTTAGAAGCAGGCGTAGGAGCTTGTGCAAACCACAAAGAGCTGATCTCTCTTTCATTTCTTCCTTCCATGCATTCCCCATGTTCAGAGGGGGACTTGGTTGGCACAGCACAGCACAAAGCAGAGCCATGAACATCTGGAACATTTTTCAGATAGAAGAACCTACGGTGCCTGGCCTTTTTTGGCTGCTAACTCATTGGTGAGCCCAGGCTTCAGCTCCTGAGGGATTTCCATTCCCAGCACTGCCATGGGACACCACACCAGCAAACAGCCGGTGCAGTTGCCTCGGGTCTCTGCTGACCATCTCCAGCATGCGGCTCCAGGCCTCCGCAGCCGTCACTCCAGGCGTACCGTGGCTGGTCCCAGTCTCGCAGTGCATTTACATGCATGCTTGATGTGAAGTAAGTGAGTAGTAGTTGTCCTCCAAAGCACTGGTGTCTGCGCATGGCTTGAACTGTCTTGGGCCCTAAACCTTCAATAAATGCCTTGGGAAACACACTCTTTTCAAATGCGTGCTTGCATTTTTTCTAAGGAAATCCAAGTAGGCGACTGCCTGTTCTTCCCAGTGGGCAGAGGAGGGTTTTTGCCTGGTTTGAGGTGCCTGGAGACATTTATTGCTGTGTTAATGTGAAATCTGGCATGCTTCACCATGGCCACTGGCATAGAAGATCCCCCTCCCCGGCGGGTGCATGCTCTCTCTCTGCTCGCTGGGCTCTGCTCCGCACCAGTCCATCATCGTATTGCGTGGTCACTGGCCACCCCACGTCATACAAAAGACCTGTCAAATCATTTAGTTGCTGCTATGGTTGCAAAACCCCATGGAGTTTCTGCAGCAGAGGCACAGCAGAGCCTGCAGACAGGCTGTTGGTGGCGATGGGGGACACAGATATAGCAGAAATCAGCCTGACAGCACGATGTGCAGACCGTTCTCTTCTCCCTCCCCAAGCCAGGCTTTGCTTCATGGGTGGCTGTGGGTGGCTGAAGGCAGCAGGAACCCCTTTCATGCCGTGGGGAGCAATGAGATGCTGTGAGATGTGGGGGCAGCTGGGAGGGACAGGAGCTGCTGGCCTGGGACAATGCAAGGATGTGTGAGCAGGACCAAGCTGCCGGTGTCTTGCAGGATTTTTCAGGGAGCAGAGGCAAACTTAGAGCTAAAGGGGGATCACTGCTGAGACTAGGAATGTGAGGAGAAGGAGGGGAGAGCAAAGCAGCCACCACCCTGGGGGTGGGCAGTGGGATTAATGGTACTGGAGGGACAGAAGGGCTGTGGCACGAAGACATCCCTGGATTTCCTCAACCCCTGTGGCTGCTGTCAAGAGTGACAGGAAGCTCTGCCAGGCCTGGGGGAGCCTTCGGCCTCGCAGCCCCTCTGTGCCCGAGTCTGGCTGCGGGGTCTGCTCGGCACACGAGCTGCACTGCAATGTGGCTTTCTGAGCTCCATCAGCATGGAGATGGTTACTAATGGGCTTGGGCTGCTAACGAGCTTCCTGGGCACTTGCTCACCCTCTTCCCACAGGGGACAGAGAGGCACTGCACAACCCCCCCATGCTTGACCTGCTACATTACCAGGGCACAGCCGAGATGGAACCCCACCAAATTCACACTTTTCTCCCCCAAATCTCTTGGCTGGGGAGAGGACCTGGCAGGGAGGGTTCTGGAGGGGGTCCACATGTACCCATGGTGCCGAGCCCTGTCCCAGGGCAGGGGGTGAGGGACCCAGCTTCCCTCACTCAAGGCCACACTTATCCCCAACCCCTGCCCAGGCCAAGCCCTGGGGCTGAGGGTCCTCCCAGACTGGAAGCCCTGCCAGCTGCCCCCTGCCAGATTTCTACCTGCTGTGGCATTCAAGACAACTGCAAAGCATCCTGCGTGCTGCCAGCACTACCTTGGGGTGGAAACAGCATACCCAGAGTCTTCCTCTCCGTTTAAACTGGGAAATCAACCCTTCTTACTGAGCTTATTGCTCTTGAAATTGGGCTCTTGAAGCTGCCCCTTGCCTTCCAGCAAGCTCTGCTCATATTAAGCCATGACACTGAGATGTGCACCCAGGGTGAATTCAGAAGGAAAGCAACGTGCAGAACCTGAAATATAGCAGGAATAGCCTAAAAGCCCCTGGTAATTAAGTAAGGAAACGGTGTCAGCCTATTTATAGGAGCTTCTTGCAGCAGAGGCTCTGTATATGCTCCTCAGCCCTGCAGGGAGCATCTGATGCTGGGGGAAAACAGCCTTAAACCTCCATTTCTGAAGGGTCTCCTACACAAGCATGGGACAGAGGCTGAGACCTGTGGTTTAGGGAAGGGTACAACTGAACCCAAGATATTTTAGGGGGTATCAGGGCTTTTACCAAAGCCCATGTTGATCTTGGATGGTAAAAGCCTTTCCTGCTGCTCTGGCCACAGCCCCAGAAAATGCTCCGTGCTTGGAGCCAGGACAGAGCTGGACAGCAAGACCCTCAGCTGGGCTGGTTTTGGCCTCTCCCCATGGGAGCGGGCAGAGCTGTGTCTCCATCACCCCCGGGGCAAGCAGGTGATGGCGATGCTACCGTGCCCAGGGCCCTGCTGTCATGAGGCTTTCACAGACACTGTCCGTGCTGGAGTGGGGCTGGCTGGGGGTCTCTGCAGAGAGGGGACCGAAGGATGGCGCTGCAAAAGCTGCTTAAGGGATTTGAATTCTTAATCCCCATTAGAAATTAATGTCCAAATCCCTGGAGCGGTGGCAAATCCCACCCCAGAAGTTCATTTTTCTTCAAAACAAAAAGAAACACAAGCTGCACCATACAAGACTGGCAGCCCAGAAGTGGGGCTGGCCAAGGTCACCTACAGCCCAGGGCCACCCACCATGGGGCACCCATGGGTGCCTTTTGGGGACAGCTGCCCTCATTTCCCCCAGACATTGGGTTGTTTCTTCTCAAACTGGCTGAGTATTTCAAAGCTCAGGGACACATCTTGGGATCTCATCCCGGTGACCACTCTTACCTCCATGACCCAGCCCTTAGCGAGTCCCTAGCACCCTACCCCCATATTTTTGGAAAATATTTTCCTCTTCTGCAAAGCAGTAGCTGGTGTGGAAAATGGCCGAGCCCTTGGGAATCCAGGCGGGTTGTATTGCTTTGAAAGCAATTCCCATCTGATTTAGCAAAGGGCTAAGCTAATTTTACACATGATTTACTTTCACACCTTTAACAAGAAGCAATTTCTTTCTCGATGAGCAGTGCATGTGGCAGTTAAATTGATTATTCATTGAACGAGTGAGAACATGCAGCACAGAAACTGTATTAGGCACTCGAGGCATTGGAAAAGGGTGACAGAAGTACACTGAAAAGTGGGTTTTCTCCCCGTGCAAATGTGACTGAATATATCCAAACACACTGAGGCTCATTAACGAGGATCACACCTTGTGCTAAAGCCAGTGACAAAGTCAGGGAATAAATTAATTTTAAAATCTCCCTCTAGCTGGCCTTTCCCTGGCATTTCAGCTCCTTCAAAGCTTCAGCAGCAGCATTTCATCCATCTGCATGTCTGCAGCGCGGTGGTGAGCTGCACGGATCCTGGGGTGGGGAGCATCCGGCTGCAGGCTCAGCAGTGCTGGGACAAACCCTGGGCAGATGGCGCTGGGTTCAGCTGAGCTTCACATTTCACTCCTTCCACCTCTGGTGGAAACCCCTGATGTGGGGCATGAGGACTCACATTAACATCCCCCTAATGCTGCTCGTGGGCTGAGGGGGGTCGCAGGGGCTCTTGCTCAGAGGAGGATGGAGCTGTGTGACACAGAACTTGGTGCAGCATTTGGTCACTAATACGGGCCAAAAGCTCAAAGCAATGACCCTGCTGTGCTCATCACCTCCCCTCACATGATAAAGATGTCTGTGCATTTCCACTCACCTCTAAGAAAAGCTGCACCTCATGCAGGGCATGGTAGGCAGTGAGAGAGGGAAGGGTTTGTCATGGCCCCACGAGCCCCACAGCCACGGTATGTCCCTGCCCATGAGAGCAGGACCAACCCCAGCCCCAGGTCAGGACAGCTACAGCGTTGTGCAACCAGGTTTGGAAACCCCAGGCAAAGACAGAGCAGCCCACGGCTCTGGCAGCCCATCCTAGAGCTGCATCTCCTCTGGGGAAGAAACTGTCTGGTGGGTCCCACCTGAACCCCTCGAAGAGCAGCTGCTGCCCCATGCTGCATCATGGATGGGAGTTTGTCCCCATCATCCCTAGGCTGGATGGGGACTACATCTCCCTGGCATGGCCCCGTGCTCCCAGAGGCTCCCAGGTTTTTGCATCTGCCCCTGTTTCCAGCAAGCTGCACAGGAACAGGCTCTCTGCCATCATCCCAGCCCCATCCCAGAGCCATGGTGGTGGACTGTCCCCAGAGCTCAGCAGCACAGGAGTTTTGCTGGAATTTCCTTGCACAGGCAGTAATCGTAACGAACATCCTCGCCACAAGGGAGCACGGAGAGAGCCAGGCGCTGTCAGTTTGAATGGCATTTTAATTCAGGTTAATTAAAGGGTTCAGGCAAGAACAAACAAGCAGACAGTCTCCTCGAAGCAGGTGATAGGAGATCTGAACCCGAGCTGACAACCGCCCATGGCAGACAGCTGATCCCTGGGTGCTGAAGGGGGGAATGCTCTGCTTGCAGCTGCATGGGACACAAACCCAACTTGTCCTATGCAGGTACCCAGAGCATCACCCCAAGACTCCAAATCACCTTGCAGCTGGGAGGGAAAGGTCCCAGGTCAGCCCAGGACCTGGCTAGTGTCCAAACCACTGAGCCAGGGAGGAGTTTCTCCAGGACAGGTCTTTGTGGAGTATCCCCTGACTACTGGGTGCTGTGTGGTTGCACCCACCTCCTCTGTACCATGTCTGGGATGGGTGCCTGGGCCGAGCCCCAAATTTTTAATGAGGCATGATGTGGATTTGCTCTGACAGGCCAGTGGCTGTAACTCAGGACCAGATCAGCTTTCCAGGCTGAGACAACTTCCCCAGAGGTCAGCTTTCTGCGTGCCAGGCTCTCAGCATCCACCTCAGCAGAGCTGGCTTTTGCCAACATGCCTGTTGGCACACCTGCCCTAAAGCCCTAAAGGATTGTCCTAAATTTTAGGAGAAGGCAGGATCCAGCACTTAGGCAGGGTTTTCTTGTGCAGCAGCACGGGGGTCTGGCTGGGATGGAGAAGGACCACACGCTGTCTGCATGGGCTCTGTGCGTGGAGCGTGAATTATTTCATTTTTTCACTGTAAAACCATGCTTCTGAGGGACACATTCATGAAATATAAATGCAAGACCTGCTTTAAGCGAGCAGAGCCCAGAGATGAACGACGGGTCTGCGCAGGCAGCAGCACGCAGCCTTTCATTTCCCAGCTGCAATTAATAATTTATGATCTTCATAACACGAGCTGTGATCTGGGAGCCCAAAATGCCCTGGGGCTGTCAGGGCTCCCTCACAGCACACTGCTACCAGCTCCTCACCCTCACCAACAGGCACTGTCCCCATAGCCCCCTGCACAGCACTGCACAGGATCCAGCCAGAGCTTACCATCACTGCTGGGAGCTGGCTCTGGTCCCCAGTGAGGACGGGTGGCATTGGTTGGCAATGGGTGGTCATGGGTTAGTGATGGGTGGTGATGGGTTATTGGTGGGTGGCAACGTGTTAGTGATGTGTTGGTGGCAATGGGTTAATAGTGGGTTGGTGATGGGTGGTGATGGATGGTGATGGTTAGTGATGGTGGTGATTGGTGGTGATGGACTGGCAGATGAGTTGGGGATGGGTGGCAATGGATGATGAGGGGCAGGCAATAGGTTGGTGATGGTACCATAAAACTTCCCAAATTTGGGACAGAAGGGGTGAGAAGAGGGGTGATAGCCTGCTGAAGGCATTGGGTAAATCAGGATGAAAACTTCTTTTCATAATAATCCCTGGGTGAGAACCTCAGTTTCTGCAACACCAGTGTCCTCTGTGAGGGAAATTACCCAGAATAGCTCATTTTGAGTGAGCTGATGCTCCATGGAGTCTATACCCAGGAGATGCCAGGTGCTGGGCCAAGACTTAGAGGGTTGGGGAACTTCTTGTGCCCATGCAAGGGACAGCACTGAGCCAAGCTAGAGCCAGATCAGTGACTTACAGCTGGGATTGTAATACAACTCCTGAAGCAATGGCATGTATGCCCTTGCTGGAGGACCAGGATGGCGAGGGACTGCGAGGAGCCCAGGAGAGGAGACAGCTCCAGGGAGGTTGCCCAAAAAGGCAGGGCAGGGGTACAGGCAGGGTGCTGGCACACAGGCAACCCCATCGTTTCCACGCTGGAGCCCTCCAGCCTGGTTGAGCATCCTTTGCTGCCCTTGGGAGGAGGGTGATGCCAGAGCTGCCATCACCCGCTGTGACCGGGTGTCCCACTGCTCTGGGCACGTGTCCCCAAGCAGAGGCTGGTTCTAGGGCAGGGACAGGGTCACCAGCAGGTGTGGGGTGGCACTGGGGCCAGGCAAGGCCTCCAGGCTCCCTGTCTTGACTGAACTTCCCCCTCCCAGCTTCTGCTCTGTTTTCAGCTCAGCTAGAAAACAAACACTTTGGGGCTGTTGTTTTTTCCTTCCTTTCCTAATTTAGATGGTCCCAAGGCCCCACAGGCAGATAAAGGCAAGTTTATTCCTTCCCTGTGTTTCTGGTGCTGCTGGAACATGCTGCTCCCACAAATATTACATCAAGGGAGTGTGGGGAAGGCTCAGCTTCCCCGGCATGGCTTAACTTTCACCCACATCTGCCCATCACCGCTCACCGCCTCCTCCTGTGCCCCGGCATCGCACCCCAGCCATGCTGCTGCCGTCTCCAGCTTCAGAGAATCATAGAATCACAGAATGGTTTGGGTTGGAAGGGACCTCAAAGCTCATCTGGTTCCAGCTCCCTGCCATGGCAGGGACACCTCCCTCCCACCAGACCAGGTTGCTCCAAGCCCCATCCAACCTGGCCTGGAACACTGCCAGGGAGGGGGCAGCCACAGCTTCTCTGGGCACCCTGAGCCAGTGTCTCACCACCCTCAGGGGAAAGAACTTCTTCCTTATATCCAGTCTAAACCCACCCTCTCTCAGCTTCCACCCATTGCCCCTTGTCCTATCATCACAGTCCCTTGTAAAAAGTCCCTCCCCAGCTTTCTTGTAGCCCCTTCAGGTACTGGAAGGCCACTGTGAGGTCTCCCCAGAGCCTTCTCTTCTCCAGGCTGAACAAGCCCAACTCTCTCAGCCTGTCCCAGCCCCCTGCCCATCTTGGTACCCTCCTCTGGACTTGCTTCAAGTGACAGCTTGGCTTGGTGGTGGTGGCTCTGGCTGTCGGTCCCTGTACCAGCACTCCCAGGGCAGCCGGTGCCCCCCACTCCTGCTCTGAATCACACTGGTGCCTCAGCTCATCCCGCAAGACTGGAGAGTCCCAGTGTCCAGTGCCACATGGACCCCACAGCTTCACTTCAGCTGCAGCCCCTTCTCACATGCCTGTGTGTCCTCAGGGAGCACAGAGGCAGCACAGAAATGCCCCCAGGGGATCAGCTAATGCCCCCTCGTGCCTCTGACAGGCCCGGGGACAGGGCAGAGCAGGCACAGAACTGGGCAGGGATGCAGAGACACCGCAGGACCCCATCTGGGCTCAGCACAGGGCTCCTGACAGGCCGGTGGGGACAGGGACGGTTGGGGATGCAGGTCCCTCGCACCTCGGGCTGCAGCAGGAGAATGGGGAGAACTGAGCCCTCCCTCACCCATCTCAGCTGTTGGTCCCAGCCCTGCCAGAACGTGGCCCCGGGGGGATAACGGGATGGCTCCTGCACCAGAGGAGCCGTTGTCAGATGCAGGTGTGGGCTGTCCCCAGCTGAGTGCCAGGGCCACAGAGGCAGCATGTTGCTCCCCAGGCTGTTGCAACGCAACACGAGGGTCTGAGCTGTGTTTGCTTGGCTGGGACAGCGTGTCACCACCAACGGAGTCTGGGTTGCATCATGCCGGTGGAGAGGGGAGAGCAGTGCCCAGCCTCGCTCTGCTCCCCAGGTCAGAGGCAGCTGCTGGCTTGGCAGGACACAAGGGCAGGGGACAGGCAAGGAAGGAGAGAGGACAGCTGGGGGAGGGCTGGGGGAGGCAGCAGTGGAGATGGAGGGTTTGCTGACTGCAGGAAAGAAGCTAGGAGTGAGGAGCACCCTGAGGTGCTGGAGGGAAGGGCTCAGTGCTGGGGCTGGACATCTTAGTGGCTGTCCATTAATGCAGCCCAGCTCACCCACACAGCACTGTTGGGAGAAAGACGCCAGTGAGACCCCTCCTGGCCACAGAAGCCCAGAGCAAATGGCATCAGGGATTGTCAGCATCTTCCAGGGCAGAGGTGCAATGCGTCCCAGACCCTGTACCATGAGCATCCCTCCTGGCCTGTCCTGGGATGCTGCCAGTGCCCTGCCTCTTCCCAGGGTCCAGCAGAAAAATGAGCTCAAAAATCCCCTTCATGGGATGGCCGGAGGGCCAGAGGTTTCCAGTAGGATGCCGTTGGTGGGGACCGTTCCCCCTCTTCTGGATCCCCAGAGGTGGAGGCTGTGGTGTGAAGCTGGTGGGGCCAGTTACCCCAAAGTGGCACACACCCTGCTGCTCACCACCAAGGTTTGCCTGAAGTGCAAACTCTGGCTCTCCTGGCCCAGCTTTTCAACAATATCTGAAACCCCAGACCGGTCTCGCCACCTCTTCCCGGGCAAACACCGACCTCGGCCCCTCGCGTGGCCATGGAGGTGTCTGTGGGCAGGGTGCCAGGCAGCACCTGCCATGAATTTGGGGTTGTCCATCCCCACCAGCGGGGAGAGGGAGCTCTGTCCCCCCAGTGCTCCAATTCCATGGGAAGGGACATCTCCATCCTCCAAAATCAGCCCGGAGGTCAGGGAACGAGCTGGTCCCCACGCAGCGATGGGGTCAGGGATACCTGGACAGGAGCTGGACCTTCGGGAGGGGCAGTGTGAGGTCAGCAAAGGAAATCAGAGATAGGGGCAGGAAATAACAAATGTGAGTCAGCTGAGAAGCACGCAGGCTTCGGAGAGCTAATCTGCAGGAGATAACGCTGCTGGGGTGCAGGAGCCTTGGAGATGAGCTCATGGAAAGGGAGAATCAAGGCATGGAGGTGTCTGAAACTCCAGTGGCCAACATGGTCCTTTGCATCATGCTCAGCTCCGTCACCCCTGTGTGCCGGTGGGAGTGTGAGGCTCAGCACCCAGCCTGCAGTTTGGGATGCATCTTGTAGCCTCCAAAGGTTTCCCTGCAATCCTGTGCTGGGGTTTATCCCCTGGCAGACAGGACTAGCTGCAGCACAGCCTGTCTGCTTTTAGTCTGGTGGAGATTAAGCTCTCCAGAGCCTAATGGCAATTCTTTTGGCAAGCGTTCAGCAGGCCTTAATCCATCTTATCTCTGCTCTGAAAGGATGAATTAGGCGCCTCTCCAAGTGCTCAATGGGGAGCAGAAGTGGCAGGAGCTCTGGCGACACAGAAGCTGCTGCGGGCGCCCTGGGGATGCCCTACATACAGCAAAGAGGCTGAGGAGCTGCCAGCTCCAGGCAGGAGCCAAAGCAACCTGGGGGCTGGGGAAGAGGCAGCGTTGCAGGATGGTAGGTTTTCCCCCGCACAGAAGGACCCTCTTGCCTTTCTCCTCCTGTACATCCAGATGCTGGGATCACCAGGAGTCCTGGCCTGAATAACGAAGGTCCCAGTTCCCTTGGGATTTGCCTGGGTATGAGCCAAGGGCGGCTTCTTGGCTCATGGGGGAAGAATGGGGACAGCATGGCCCTGCTCATCTCTGTGCAAAGGCTCTCCTGCCAGCACCACTGTCTGTCCAGCCTGTCCAACCCATCCAGTACCCAGGGATATCCCCGCTCCCACGGTCCAGACATGGTCAGCACTCCCGAGTGACACAGAGGACATCCCGGTCGTGTGGGATGGTCCCACTGTCCCACTCATTACCCTGCCTTCGGGCACAGGGACTCTGAACTTGATTTTGCAAAACTGTCCTGACATCACTAATAATAACTGTGTTAATTAGGGAGCTTTCCCAGCCCTGCATGATTTGTTTGGTCAGCTATGGGGGATATTGTCAGTGTAATGTAAATGAGGGGTGGCATTCACCTCCCCAGCAGCTGAAGCGCTGGAGCTGTCTGAGACCCAAGGCTCTCACTGCACATCAGTGCAACCCAGTCAGTGCAGGAGCCACAGGCAAGGACGCCACTCGACCCAGCCCCACGCAGACATTTGGCCCGAGGAGCTGCAGCTCAGACACCCACTGAGCACAAGGGCTGCTCGCACCCATCTCCACTGCAGCACCCAACAGCGAAGGGCTGCGTCCCAGCCAGGCTGTCTGTCCTGAGCCCGCCAGCTGTCACTGGCTTTTAGATGGCTGCCCATCACTGTGGTGCCTTGCCTTCTCCAAGCCCCTTCCACATGAAATCAGAGAGGACAGAAGAACCTTTCATGGGCTTTGGAGAGCCTGAAGTTTCCCACTTTTCTGCATCAAAGCCCTGCTGGGGGCCCAATTTCTTTTGGGCTGCAGTATCCCTTGGGTGACAGATGGGCCAGCGGCTCGCTGGCTCACACACCCGCCCAGCCGGGGCTGTGGCACCGGGACAGGGTCTCTCTGCACCTGCCAGAGGGGACTGGATTGCCCTGAGATCAGCCAGGGCCAGTCTGCAGGATGGTGGCAGAGCCCCTGCAGCACCGCCTGGTCCTGTCCAGAGGTGTGCAATGTCCTGTCCCCAGCTGGGAAATGCCTTTAGGGGGAAGGTTTCCTTCTTTACTGCAGCGCAGCAAAGGCAGTGACGAGCTTACTGTGGGAGTGCTGCCAGCCAGCACCCATGGGTGCTGCCAAGGGGCCGCCGCCACTGGATTTCCCTCTGGGGGTGGCAAGGGGCGGGTGATGCCGTGGCTCAGTGTTGCTGCCCGCTGCCGTCCTTGCTCCTGACCTCGGGCCTGTTTGCTCTGTGTCGAGGTTTGCCGCCCATGAGTCAGCAGCTGAGTTGGGCCCAAAAGGCCATGGAAGCTCTCTGGGTGCTGCCGGGGTGACACCCGGGCCAGTGAACTCGTCTCGCCGCTCCGGCCCCCAGACCACCCCTGCGTTGCATCATGGCAGCTCTGCAGGCACCCCAGGTCCCTCCCAGTCTCACTCAGCTGATGGGTCCTGGGGGTCTTTGCTGGAAGATTTAACCTGTGTCTTGTTTCTCTTCTTGGCTCCCAAAGCTCATTTTTCCTCTGGAAGAAGAAAATAATTAATTGAGCAATTATTAATTGAGAAGCAGAGAACAAAGCTGTCGATTTTCAAACGAGACGTTAAGTGCTGCAGGACCTGCCCATTGCTTCCTGCTCTGAGCGTGTGCTCCGGTTCCAGCCCAGGCTCGTCCTGCTCCGGCCGCCGGCCGCCCTCGTGTCCCCAGCCCGCAGAGCCGTGCCCCACCAGAAATCCCCTCGCTGTGTTGCATCACCGGCTGAACTCCAGTGCCTGCCATCTCCAAAGCAACAAGCAGCTAAAATTGGTAGAAAGTTTGATCTGAGCCTGAGCCAAGCTTAATTTTTAATTGCTTCTAATTTCGTTCTCTGGGCTGGGTTTGCCAGGCTGGGCAGAAAGGTCGGGGCAGCAGGTGCAGGCTCGGTTACCCGCGGGCATCGCCCCGGCCAGCCTGGGTCTGGAGAACGCCGCCGCGGGCAGCAGCGCTCTGCAGGGGCTCGGTGTCCTCGCTGCGGCTGGGGGTGGTCCTGGCTCAGCCAGCCGCCTCCTTCCCCACTCTCTGGGTCTCCAGACAGGCTCTCAGCCCCCTTGGGAACCCCGTTTGTCCCCACTGTGGCAGAAGAGACTGCACCTTGCTCGAGTCCCTGAAGGCTGGGGGTAAATTTTTCAGCTTTTGCTTTTGTGCGTTCAGAAGATCAGCAGGATGTGAGGATTTGCCATTAGATCCCAAAGACCTTGTGGCATTCCTGAGTCCATTCCCTCCCATGCAGTCTCCCCTTTCCCATCCCATGTCTGCAGCCTCCCTCTTCCCATTCCATCCCAACCCATCCCAACCCATCCCTGCAGCCTCTCCCATGCCATGCCATGCCATGCCATGCCATGCCATGCCATGCCATCCCATCCATCCCATTCCATCCCATCCCTGCAGCATACCACTTCCCTTCCCTTCCTGTCCCATCCCATCCCACTCTGCAGCCTCCCTCTTCCCATCCCATGATCGGGCAGCCAAACGGGAGTGTTTCTTGCAGGGAAACATGCAGGGAACCTGAGAGTCTGCACTCGCACTCCCTGGAAGGCATCTCCTCTCCCGACCGCCTCCCTGAGCAGGGATTAGGAGGCCACATTCCTGGTGTGGTTCACAGCTGCTGCCAGAGAGAGTGAAAATTGTCTGGTCCTGGCTCAGAGCCCCTGGAACCTTCCACAAAATCCCCAAACATGCTGCGCTTGCGCTGACAAAGCAAACAGTTATTCAAATGACAAAGGTCACCTCTCCCCTTTTTGACAGCTATTTTTGCACCACGTACTGAAGTCCAAGGGTAAAGGAGTTGCAGAGCCAGACGCAGCTCCATCCCTTGCACCAGCTCAGAATTTCAGAGGGATTTGGGAGAAAGGAGGAAACCACCCCAAGGCAGGAGCCAGGAGGACAGGGTCCTTCCCACCAGCTTTTCGCACTGATGTCCCCCAAAATCATCCCAACGACCTTCAAGCAGGGGTCACAAACATTTCCAGGACATGGTCACTCAGGGGTTGGAGCAGCACCTGGGGTCCCTGCGAGGCGGCACCATGGCCCCACTGGCTGCACCGCTGGGTTTCACCAAAGCCCCGAGGCTGCAGTGATGGTCTTACCCATAAAGTGCAGGGAGCAGGAGTCAGCATCTCAGTGAAACTCAGCATCGTTCGCAAAGCAGCTCCCAGCCCTGTGAGGCTGCACGTGGCACCAGCGGTTGCAAACACCCATGTGCTGCACCCAGATGTGGCTGGGACTTCCCAGGATGCTCCCAGAGGTGGCGGAGACTGCCAGGAGGGCTGACCCTGATGCTGGTGGTGCCGCAGCTGCCTGGCATAACCTTTAAACTACCCCGACCCGAGGGCAAACCCTCTCCCTTAGCACAAGGGTGCTTGAGGCATCCCTGAGTCCCAGGAGAACATCTGTCCCTGCTGCAAGACTGCATTCCTGATGATATTCAGATTTTCTGCAGGGTCCCAGGTGAGGCTGGTGACAGGGTGTCCCTGGGGAGCCACATACCAGGCACCAGGCACCAGGCACCAGAAATGGCCAGTGGGCTTTCTCTTGTTGGTCCAGAGAAAATCCTGATGAGAGCAGAGCTCCCCAGCAAGGTGCAGCGATGAGGTTCTCCCTGCCCTGCCCGTCTGTGCCACTTGCTCTTCATTTGTGTAATGTTAAACAAAGATTCTTCCAAACATGTAACACATGGAAAGTCCCCCAGAGGCTGGTGACTTGCTTGGGGCCATCCCCAGCTCTGCCCTTGCCCATTGGTGCAGGTGCTGTGCAAGGCTATGACCCTACCACTGCTCCCCTCTGACCTTGCCCTCCCCGGAGGGTTTCTCCCAGAGGAACAGACTGTCCACCTGGCTGATCTGGGGGGTTTGGGCAATGGCCAGTTAGCAGAAGCGAACCCCAAAGCCACCATTCCAACGTGACATTTCCCAACACAAACCCGAGTTTTTGGCTGAAATGGGGGAGCTGTGGTGCTCCATGGTCTTGGGGGTCACCAGCAGCCACAGTGATCATGGCATTGTCAGCCACTCTGTTTGATGGGAAATGTCCCATTTTTGATTCCTTTTTTTGAGGGTGGGGAGAGTTACTTGGATTGTGCTCAGGATTTACCTTATCCCTGCACTTTGCAACGGGGAGACAATTTCCAGGCATCCCTGAGCTGCATAGGCAGGTTCTTGGCATCAGGATTTTTTGTTGAGGTATCTGTGGGTTTTTTTTGTGGTGGGAGGACCACCAGATGCCAAACCCAGGCAGCTCCAAGGGCACGCACTCAGCTACGGGCAGGTGAGGTGGTCCAGTGCGAGCATCCAAGCTCAAAGCTCAGATGCAGACTTGGACCTTCAGGCCTGCAGGCTTCAGCTTTGTTACCATGTGCTGAGCAAAGTCCCATGAACTGAAACATCTGTCTACACAGGTAAAAACCCCACAACAATTGTTTTGCTAAGAAATTCAAACTAGACAGAGGTTGGTCTGTCCCAGCCCTGCCTGAGCAGAATCACTTCATGCCCACATGCTCCTTCTCCAGGCTGTGCAGAGGATATAAGGCAAAGCTGGGTGCAGGATGGTCCAGGCGAGGTACCTGTGGGTGCTGGGCACTGGGTTCTTGGTGTGGGATGCCCCAGGTGTGGTACCTGTGGGTGCTGGGTTCTGGGCAGCTTCCATTTGGGAAACCAAGCCCCGCAGCAGGGACTGGGCTGCTGTGCACTGGGGAGAGCTCGGGTCCACCCTGCAGGCAGCAAAATGCTCATTTTACAGCTAAGGAAACCGAGAAGCAGCTGAGGTCACTGTCACTGCAGGTGAAAGTGCCAGGGCTGGAAATGGAGCCAGCGGCTACCTCCCAGCCCCCTGGCTCCCCTGGGCATCTGAAGCCCTCCCGCAGCTGCCTGGCTCCAGCCACTGCTGTCTCCACACCAGCGAGGAGGCTGCGAAAGGGGCTGGTGGAGCTTTTGGTGCTTTGGGGCATTTTCATCTTTCTTTTTAGGGTTATACTCCAATAAGAAGAAAGCAAGTGGGTGTTTGCATCACCAAGTACCTGCATGTGCTGTGGAGTGGGACAGATGAAAATCTGGAAAAGTCCAGAATCCCAGCATGAAAATCCAGAATAATTTTACTAGAGATTAAGATATATTTCTATACCCTATTAGAAAATGTTCACAATGGAAAAAGCCTTGGTTTTGTCACTTCATTTTGGCCCCCACCCCACAGAACCTGTGCCTTCTCTTTGCTTTACCTTCTCAATATGACTTCTGCAGCAGCAGGAATATCCCGACTTCCCAGACGCATCCCGAGCCTGGTGCTCCCGGACACTCTGTTACACAGCTGAGTACAGTTTGGATGCAGCTAGCCGGGTGGGCTGAGAAACATCACTGCTACCTTGCCTGGTCTCTGGAGGCTTCGGCCACCGTAGCCGGACAAGGAGCCCAAGCATCACGTCACCTTAGTCGTGAACTGAGCAGGAAAGCTCTGGAAGATGTTTGATTCCCAGCTGGGGTTTTCAAGCTGGTGCCCAAAAGCCCATGTGCTTTTCCCCTGCATTGCCTAGACGAGGAGTGTCTCCCCTGGCATTTCCCTGTCTAAAGCTCTGCAGCCCTCTCCTCCTCCTATGGGTGCTGGGAGCCAGCAGGTCCCCCCCAGGGGAAAAGCTGTGGCCCTGTAGGGTACCCTGCAAGGTGTCGGACAGGAGTGCGAGTCCCCCGGGGCCAGTGTGGCCACCTGTCCTGCACATCCTGGAGTGGTTAAATGCCTTCCTGGGCAGCAGAAGTGACCCTGAGGTTTATCCCATGGCACAGCCAAAAGAGCCATTTGTGCTACGTGAGGAAATCCAGCCCATGAGGGGCTGTGCCAGCAGGATGGGGGAGTCACAGCCACCTGCAGATGCCAACTGATAAGTGCCAAGTGGTGACAGAACAGCCTCCATCCCCTTTGCAGAAGAGGGCACAGGTGGCCAGGAGTGACGAAGGGACTGTGGACACACTTGCTCCACTCACACTTGCCACAGGGCTCTGTCCTTCCAGAGACTTTGAGCATCTCTTTCCAGAAACAGTGAAGGAAATGAAAGGACATTCAAAAATATCTGGGAAAATCCCCTTGTCACCCTTGTGTCCACCAAAGGCTCTTCCAAAGCCACTATCTCTGTCACTAGCCAAAGGCTGTTAATAAAAGGGAAGCCACTGTTGTCTTGGTGGGAAAGCAGAGCCCAGCCCAAGTTTCAGTGGTCAGGAGCAAACTGAGCATGGCAAGGGGCAGCCTCATCCCCTGGGACCTGGAGCTCCCCGCGCTGCTAAGCTGCGAGCCCAGCCAGAGAGAGCCCCTAATTCAAAACGCATGTTGTTTAAATTGAGAGACGACTGTAAAAATAAGGGTCAGATTTCTCCGGCTGCCAAGCCTCCCACGTCAACCCCAGCCCTCTGGTTTCCTGCCTTCTGGCATGTGTGACCTTCCACACAGTAACCCCGGCACTCCCCGAGGAGCCCCGGGATGGCAGGAAGAATAAAGGGTAGCGAAGACTTGCATAACCTTCGTCCAGCCCCGCCAGGAAAATAAAGAGGCTGCTTGGACCCAGAGAGCCGCGGGCCTTTTGTGTTGGCTTTCCAAGTGTGAAAATGGGCTTCCCTGCCCCGGGCTGACAGTGCCTGGGGTCCTCCCTGAGCCAGAGGAGCCCCAGGGCAGCTGTGACCCACACCCCACCTTCTGGAGTCCATAGGAGACATTGCAGCGTGGGCACCAACGTCTTCTCCCCTCACTGGGGCAGTTTACCCTGGGCTGCCCTGTGCCGGCAGGGAAAGCTGGAGGAGAGAGGATGGAATGGAGCCTGGGCAACATGGCTGCGCTCCTGATGCAGCTGGTCCTCACTGGGGGTGGACGGCTGCAACCAATTTTCCATTTCTGACTCATCCTGCTTGGAAATTAATCTCTGCTCAAGAAGCAGTACTACCAAGAGCAGAAGATTTTGGAAACTCGTGGGGGATGAGGCGGTTTTCCTGGCCCCAGGAAAGGATGAGGCTGGTGCTCAGGCAGCATGTGCCACCCACTGTCACCAGTCCCCTCGCGGCAGTGAGGGTCAGGGTACCACCACCCTGGGCACCGAGCAGGTCTGGGCAGGTTGCAGGAGCCAGACTGGTCCCTTGCTGCCATGCACCACGGCCCAGAGCCGCAGAGCCCCTCTCTGGAGCAGGGAGCGACGGGGTTTCTGGTCCAGCAAAGCTGGTACTTGAGAAGAACAGGAATAAATGACCCCAGCGTGTGGGGTTTTTAGCAGGCAGAACTATTTCCCTGGCAGGACTGGGCCCCATGGGTGTGCAACAGAGAAATCACTGCCAGGAGCAGGTTTGAGCGGAGCCCAAGGCAGACGGGGTGCCCGCTCTGGCTGGGAATGCTGCCAGTGCCTGTCTGGGTGAGACGTGCTGCCGCGCTCGGCCAGGGGCCGGTAGGAAATCCCTGCTGGATGTCTCCCGACCTCTGCTGAACCAGAGTAACCGTTCCTCTGGAAAACCTAAGTTTATCCCTGGAGTGGTGACGGCATAATTCATGTATGCCCTATTCCCTCTCACTGGAGTCTCCCTTACGTTTGCCATTTCCAACAATAAAGTGACGTGTGAGCAACCTTCCTGTAAATCAGCATCTCTCCCGTCCCTCCCGGTGACACGAGCCCGGGGCTGAGCAGCTGCAGGAATTCATGTGAGTTCAGACCCAGCTGAACTTTCACACAGTGACCTGCCAGGTCAGCATGGAAGGAGTGGGATGGAGAAAGGCGGAGAATAAAGCACCCATTGCAGCCCACCCACTGCCAGCCTGCCATTCAAGGGACAGTGGGACAGGGGACAGGGACAGGGATGGAGGTGGGAATTGGGGATGGGGACAGGGACAGGGATGGGGATGGGGACAGGGACAGAAACAGGGATGGGGATGAGGATGAGGAGGGGGATGGGGTTGGTGGTGGGGATGAGGATGAGGATGAGTGTGGTGATTGGAATAAGGATAGGGATAGGGATGGGAGTGACCCCTGTTCCCACAGAGACCTCCACAAAAAAAAAGTCCTCTGGTGTCCACTGTTCCCTCACCAGGGGATGACTCCAGCCAGGGGGGACCCCAATGAAGCATGCAGAAATCCAGGGGGCTGCCCTGAGGGCCACTGTGCTCTGCTGCTCTCTGGACTGCTCTGGTGTCCCAAAGGCTGCAGGGTCTGCTGGGCTGGGGGGGGTCCTTGTGGGGTCCCTCCTGGGGGGGCGTTCTGCTGCGCAGGGTGAAGGTCCTTCATCCTCCCGGGAGCAAACCTCGGCTCTTCCCCAGCCCCAAAATGAGCCGGGTGGTCGGGCCCCCGCGAGGATTTCAGCTGCAGCCCTTTTCCACGCAGGGCAGCTCAGGGCTCTCTCTTGGCACGGAGAAATGCCCCAAGAGACCAATTCCCATGCCCAGGCCATTTCAGGCTCCACTTAAACTCAGGTGCATCCAGCTCTGCAGAGAGCACCTTCCCACTGCCCCGTGGGCACTCCCAGCCCGGGGGACTTTTCATTTGTGTACATTAAAAATTCATATTTCTCAGGGCAAATTGGAGATGTCCCAATAGGAAAACATAGCCAAAGGAAAATGCTTAAATCATGCGGCTACTCAACAGTCCTTGGCTTCTTACATTACCCCTCTCCTGCCTCAGCACAAACACTGCAACTGCAGAAAATAACCAGTGGGAACACGTCCGCTTCAGCACCCGGCATAACCCCGTCGTGTCCCAGGACCAGCTCCAGCGTTGGGAAATGGCAGGGCAGGAAGTGGAGCTGCACACAGGATTCATTTTGCCTGATGTCATTAACCCAGAGCAACAGTCAATACATGAAACTGTGCTGCCCTGTTTGCCCCAGTGTCAGGGTTCGGGGTGCCCTGGTTTGGAGGGCTGTCGGGATGCTGGGTGCCCCAACCTGGGGCCCTGCGGGCACTGCTCCTGCCAGCCCTCCCTCTGCCAAAAACCAGCAGGACCAAGATGAAAAGAAGAATAAAGAAGAATTTTCATATATTTTGGGAGGATGACCTCATCTGGGAATTTTTAGCAGAGCTGTGGCTGCCCCTCCAGCACTCAGGAGCGATCATGGGTACAGTGGCAAATCTGTCCCTTGGGGGGGGGGGCAGATGTACAACATCTGGCATAACTTGGGTGTGCAGGGGGCACAGACCACCCAGGTGCACCCCAACGTACCTGCATCGACCCTGAGCCCCGCAGGGAAGCGTGATGCTCTCACCCTGCCAGGGGTGACCCCTCCTTGTCACCACCCCACCCCACCCCAACCTGTCCCCAGCTCCCCTCCAGCAGCTGCACAGAGCGAGCGCAGAGGCCTCCAGACCTCAAAGGTTTGGAAAAAGCAGCGACCACAATTCACATTCTTTGTTGTTTTTTTTTTCCCCTGCAGTGTTTCCTATCTGTTTGGGTTTTTTTCCTTCTTTTCCTTTTTCTTCATTTGAAAAATTCCTTCTGACCATGAAATAAATGAGAAAGCACCCGCTGGCGGGGCGGGGGGCGGGGGCTGGGGACTCTCTGGACTCTGCCTGCTGAAATTTCCCAAATTCCTCCTTCCCCAGCTCCTACCTCCATGACTCCTCCCTGTGCTGTCGCTGCTGGGTGCTTGCCCTGAGGCCTCTCACTCACCGCAGCTTGGGAAATGCCTGGAGAGGGCTCAGGACCAGAAAACAAGAAATCAGTGGCTGGAATTTATTCCTGCTGGAGCCTCCTACACCTTTGTACATAAATGCACCTACACCAATGGGATGCTTCGCTCCCAACAACAGGGAGTTTATCCCCACAAAGGAAAAAGATGGGAAACTCTGAATATTACCTGCCTACTTGGGCATGGGAAAGTAAGTTTGGCTGAGTGTGCACATCATCACTTCGGCAAGGCTGAGCGCCGTGGGAGAGGCTGGGCTTACAAATCAGCTCTGCAAAACTGCAGCTCAGTAGTGGCAGATCTCACACACAGCCTCTCCCCAAAACGTCCCTGGCAGGAGAGCCGCGACCGATGGATGGCCACTGCCCTGGGTAAGCTCCTGTGCCAGCACCCTGCCTGCACCCCCAGGTGACACAGGGACCCCAGGAAGGGTAAATCCTGCTGCCAGGCATTTTCGGACATGATGAAAAGGCTTCTCCCCTGGAGCGGGTGGGATGTGCCTGAGCTGCAGGGCTGGGAGCAGCACGGTGGAATGGAGGCAGAAGTGCCGTGGGTTTCTGCGGGGTGGAGCGGAGGTGAGCTCCACACAAACCCCGCTGCAGCCCCGGTCCCACAGGGACCCGCTGTCAGCAGACGTGCAGGCAGGGCCCAGCAAACGGAGGGAAGCAGGGTTCAGCCCCTAAAGACGGTGTGGATGGGAACACAGGTCCCTGCTCCAGGATGCGCTTTGCAGAGGAGGGACTGAGAGCTGGGGCAGCAGGAGGAAACACCCGGCAGGGAGGGAGCAGAAGGGCTCCATCTGCTCTTGTCTGAAAAGAGCCAAGACTGGCTCCATCACGATGTGTGAATTCCTCCATGGGGAGAAAAAACAGAGACTGAAAATCCCTTTAAGCCAGCAGAGAAAGGCAGGACGAGAGGGAAGAGCTGGTAACCAGAGTCCAAGACACTTGCAAATGAAATGAGGTGCACATTTTTCATGGGGGGATGACTGAAGTGTTTGAGAATGGAGGAATTCATGCTTGGCGCTCTCGGGGACCGGGAGCGTTTAGAGGGGTGAATGTCCTGTTCCCCCCAGATCAGAGGAGCTGACCCCAAGTGTGCACCCTCCCCAGGGCTGGCAGCACCCCGTGGGGCATCACCTGGGAGCCCTGTGCCTGCAGTGTGCACCCATGCCAGGGCCAGGGCCACGCAGCAGAGCCCTGCACCCACAGCAGGCACCCACTCCAGGGCCCCAGCACCCACTAGGGCATGGCCTGGGAGCTCTGCACCTGCAGCGTACGCCCACCCCAAGGCCAGCAGCTCCCAGTGGGACATGGCCTGGGGAGAGGACAAGGATGTAGGCACACGGTGGGGTGGGGCAGCACCCATTGGGGGGCGCTTCACGGAGGGGGGGAGGATCAAGTGTCAGGGCTTGGCAGGGATGAGGGTCCCCAGTGCAGAGTGAGGGGCAGAGCGGTCAGCAGGGATGGGATGGGGACAAGGATGGGAATGAGGATGGGGATGGGGATGAGGATGGAGATGGGGATGGGGATGGGGACGGGGATGGGGATGGGGACGGGGATGGGGACGGGGATGGGGATGGGGATGGGGATGGGGATGGAGATGGGGATGGGGATGAAGATGGGGATGGGGATGGGGATAGGACAGTGTGCTGGGGCGGGCGCGGACAGGTCTCAGCGGCGAGGGACGGGGACTGCCGCGGGCGGGGTGTGCGTGGCGGCCCGAGCCCGGGGCTGGCCGGGAAGGGCGAACAAAGCGTCGGGGCCGGGCGGGCGGGGAGGGGCCGGTCCCGGGGCCCTCCCCGCCGCCGTGAGGTCATAAAAGCTGGGGCGCGGTAACGGCGCGAGCACTCGGAGGCGGTTGGGCAGCCATGCAGCTCTCCGGGGCAGCGCTGCTGCTGTGCGCCGCGGCGGCGGGGCTGGCTGTGGCACCGGCCCCGGGACCGGGACCCGCAGCTGGGCGGCCCGGGGCTGAGCGGCGGGCGGCGGCGGCGGGCGGCGGCAAGGAGCGGCGGGCGCAGTTCGCCTCTTGGGACGAGGTGAACGTGATCGCCCACGGGCTGCTGCAGCTCGGGCACGGCCTGAAGGAGCACGTGGACCGCACCAAGGGGCAGATGCGGGAGCTCGGCAGCCGCCTCAGCGCCCACAACAGCTCCCTGGGGCGGCTGCTGCGGCAGGCGCGGGAGGCGCAGGAGCGGGGCGAGCGGCTGCGGGCCAGCGTGCGGGAGCTGGAGGGCCGCGGCCGGCACCTCCTCAACCTCTCCGAGGCTCTGAGGCAGCGCCTGGAGGAGGTGGCGGCCGACAAAGCCGCGATCCAGGGGCGGCTGGAGCAGCTGGAGGGCCGCGTCCGGCAGGCGCTGCAGGCGCGTCCCGCCGGGAACCAGAGCGGCAAGGACCTGGGAGCGCTGCAGGTGGGCACCGCCGCCGCCCCGGGGACCCGACCCACCCGCGGCACGGGGAGCGAGCGGGGGCGGAGCGGGGAGGGGTCCCGGCCGTCGCGGGAGCGGCCGCGGGCAGAGGATGGGGGACCCGACACGCCTCGGGCAGCGGGAGCAGCGGGTGGGGGACCTGGTGGTCCCGGGGGCACCGGGAGCGGCCGTGGGGACCGGCCCAGGGGGGACTGGGTGGCCGCGTGCGGTGTGTGCGGCACCGCCGCATCTCCCCGGAGCCGCGGGGTTCACCGGCTCTTCCCCCGCAGTCCCTGATGGATGCGCAGAACTCGCGAATCGAGGAGCTCTTGCAGAAGATCAAGCAGCAGCAGTACAAGCTGGACAAGCAGAATCTGCAGATTAAAAGCCTGCAGAGCAAGGTAAGCTCCTGTCCTGCTGTGTGGCTGGGGGACCTCAGCCGGGTCCTGCGTGCTGTGGGGACCCTGGCGTGAACCAGCCCAGCTGGCACGGTGCTCTGGTGACAGGAGAAGTGGCTGTGCTGCTGCCTCCTGGCTTTGGGGACCCTACAAAGGCCACAGCCCTGGTCCTTGTGCCGCAGTGCTCGTGCAAGCACAGCAAACTGCAAGCTTCCCAAGTATTTGCACAGAGCAATAGGAAGAATTGCTGTGTGAGAACAGAGCCTCTTGGGCTTTTCCTTTGAGTTTATCTGCAGAATAAATTCATTAACATGGGTGTGAAAAACTGCAGTTCTTTCTGGCTTTACCAGCCTGGGCTTGAGGGATAGGAGATAGGTTTCTGGGCAAGTTCAGCCCCAGCTCTGTTCATGGGGGAGCAGCTGGTGCCTTGGCCAATGAGCTGCCCAGAGTGCCAGTGTTGAAAGCAAGCTGAGATAGAATCATTCTGACTTGTGCGTTTTTTTAGGTCAATCTACTGATCCCCTTACACCTGAAGGACAACAAAACACAGTCTCTGAAGTGGAGGATAAACCTGAAGAGCCTCAGCCTCACCAACCAGACCTGGAACGCTAGCGGGGAGCCTGCGCTGGCTCAGAGTGAGTATCTGCCTGTGCTGCCCCACTCCTCCAACCAGGGCAAACCTGCCAGTCGGAACCATTTGGAAACAAAAGGTTCAGTTGTCCTGAGTCAGGATGTGAGATTTGCTCGCAAAACCAGAGCCTGGGAGTTTGGCCAGACTGGGGGGATCTGGAGCACAGGCAGGATCCTAGCCTTCTGGATCAGTATTAGTCCAGCAGAAATTGAAGGATTTAAGAGGAATTTTTATGTCTGATATTAAGAATTCAGGGGGGAGCAGAGAAATGCTGCTAGCAGGTATTTGTCAAAGAGGATTGGCAGGTGGGGGGGTGAATGCAGGCAGGAAAGGAGACTCTCTGCTCCTTGGAATTATCTGTTGTTCACCTGCCTTCACTTTGCCAGGCAGGGACTGCTTCTCTGTCTGCTGACAGAGGGGAGGGTTAGGGAGTCCTGGAGCCCAGAGGAGAGCTGCATCCTTGTATGCCCATCTCTTTTGGCTCATCTCTTTGGCTCACATGACAAGTGCCTCAGCTCACACTGTCCTTATGGAAGGTGCTGAGCTGCAGCAAACACCTGGGCAGCGAAAGCACTGGACACTCACAGCCCTGGGAAATGTACCCCAGAGCAGGTGGGTGGATGCTGCATCCAGAGCTCCTGGCACTGCCTGGAGCATCCTTTCTGCCAGCAAGAGGGCTGGAGGGAGCTCCTGCCAGCAAAGGGCAGCAGAGCGGGTGTCCCCAGCTGCGCTGTGTCCTGCTGCCTCCCTCCCAGACAGGAACTGGTGTACCCGCAGGGTTTGCTGCCTGGGAGCAGCTGCTCTCCTGTTATGTCAGCTAAATCACGGTGCTGGCTCTGTCTGTGCAGCTGTCTGGGGATGTCCAATGTGAGCAATACAGAAACCAGGCAGCGTGAGGATGCGTGAGGAAATCCTACGCAGGGATAGCTCTGGGGAAACACATGGTGATTTGTATGTGGAGCTTGGAGCTGTCACCGCTGTACCTGGAAGCTCGGTGGGCAGAGCACAGAGCCACAGAACTGATGCAGACAAGGGGAGAGATGGGGCATGGGGCTCCAAACTCCGCATGGTGCTCCGCTCAGTGGGGCTGGCCAGCCTGCAGTGGGGCTACGTGAGATGTCCCTCTGTCAGAGCAGCACTAGTGTGCCAGAACACAGACCCTGAGCATCCCGGCTCCCTCCTCCCTGGCTGAGCCATGAGCTCCCCCTTCTCTTCCCTAATCCCCGATGTTAGTATCACTGAGAGAAAACAAATTGGCTTCCTCTCATTAGCAAGTCAAGTGAGTTTTCTGGCAAATGTTCAAGCACACAGTATCTGGTGGGCCAGGCCCCTGCCCTCTGCCTGGGGAGGCTTGTGGCTGCTTTGAGAGCAGGCTTGTGCCGGCGGCTCCCCTGCCTATTGTCAGGCAGAGCCGTGGTGCCGGCAGGGCCCTGGGGAGCAGCAATGAACTCCACCAGCAGCCCTTGCAGAAAGACCCTTTTATTTGCATCCAGTGAACACAAGTTTTTTCAGGCCGGGGATGGCACAGGGCCAAGCATGTGAAAGTTGAAGGCTTGAAACAGCCTGGAGAGTGAAAGGTTTAATCGCTTGCAGAAAGAGGATCACGTCTTTAGGCAGAGCTGTGCGCTGGCAGCCGGCCGAGTAGGGGAAAGGTACAGCCCTGCTTACTCTCTGCCCGCGGCACTGGGACTCCAAAACATTTGGGTTGGGTTGGGGAGAGTGAGGGAGAGGCGATGCAAACAGCTCCAGGCATGCCCTGCCATCTGCAAGAAAGGGTGTTTATCCCAGGTTGGTGACCTCCTGTCACGCCTGGAGATTCTGTTGGGTAAACGTGGTGCCGTGCCTGGGGCAGCTCCAGCCAGCCTTGGTATTCTCCTGTCTTGTTTGGCTAAATAAAGGGGAGGGAAAGAAAACATGAAGAGCAGCCAGAAGGTCTTGTTGTTCTGCTGGTGCCATACAGATGTGCAACGCCAACTGGAACTAACAAGCGTGTTCCTCAAACAAAAAGATTGAGCTGAGGCTGTTCAAGCTGCTGCATCTCATTCAGCTGGTTCAAAGTCCCCGTTGCACCAGGAAAACAGCAGAGATCCGAGGGCAGCGAGTGTGGCCAGGGGAGAAAGCAGATGGGGATGGGGATGGGGCCACCGAGCATCTGTCCGGGCACGGTCCTGCTGGTGCTGGGATTCGGTGGGCAAGGAGCTCGGTGATGCTGGGGAGCCCAGCTGCAGCTGTGGGGCAGGTTGTGGGGTTTGCTCCCCTGGCTGTGTTCACCGACACAGCGGGGCGATGGGGGGCGCGTGCCCCTACTGCAGTGCTGGGTGTCTTTGTGTGGGTTTGATCCTCCATGCAAAACCCTTGGCCTTGATCCACGTGGGCTTAAGAGAGGGCTTGGGGCCAATGCTTGTCCCACACACATGTCCCATGGGTGCACCGATGGTGGCCCTGGTCCTGTGCTGGCATCGGCCCGGGGTGCCAGGGCTGCCAGCAGCAGTGCGAGTCGGGCCGTGCTGGCGGTGGGTGGTGGGAGAGGGGCTGCCCCTGCAAAGGGGGTGTAAGTTTACCGGGGGGTCTAGGGGAGGGGGGAAATAGGTGAAGGGTGGTGGCAGGTGTCACGGTGCTGCCCCCTGGGTCCCCTCACACTGACCTTTCTTCCAGTCATGGCTCCACTCATTGCCCTGGCACAGCATCAGGGCTCCCCCGGTGCCCGGCAAGGATGGGGACAGGGGCTGGTGCCCTGCGGGTGCCCCATGTCCCCCCTCGTGCCCCATGTGAGGCCCTGTGGCTGTGGGGGAGGCCCCTCTCCCCGCTGTCGCCCTGGGTCATGGTGCCAGCCACGACGCTGGGAGCAGCTACCGCAAGGGGACCCAAGAGGGGCTGCAGGGCGCCAACACCCCGGCACAGCCCTGGGCTCGTTTCGGGTCCCGTCACCCGTCTGTCCTGCGGCCGTGCTGGCAGCAGCTGTGAGCCACCAAAACCCAACCCGCCGTCGCGTGGGGAGAACAGACCCCCTTTGTCCGGGGGCGAGGGGGGCACCTGTCCCGGCTGACAAAGAGCCCCTTGACTGTGCTGGCAGCCCAGGGGCTGCAGTTCTGGACATCCTCCTGCGCCCTTTTGGCTTGGGTTTTGTAACAGGTTTTTCCACCCCCCCATCTCTTCCCCGAGTGCTGCGGGTGGTGGCTCCTGGATGGACTTTTATCAGTGCTGTTGAAACGGTGCTTTGCTGGCAGCTCTGGGCAAAGTCCCCACAGGGGTGGAAGGAGAGGTGGGAGCCTGGCTGGCATGGGGATGGGGGGGTCAGGCTGGGGGTGGCCTCACCCCAGGCAATCCACTCGTGCAATGAGCTGAGGCTCCTTGTGGTCCACCCACCCCTTCCCTGTCCCGGTCAGTGTGCCTTGGGCAAAAGGGTCACCCCAGCCTGGCCCTGTGCCTGGTGGCAGGTTGCCCAGGAGAGTGTCTGGCTGGGACCACCACAGTCACTGGGAGCAAGAGGTCGTGTGCTGGGTGCTCAGGTGCCTTTCTGACATCAGGACGTGGGATTTCTTTCTGCCCGTGAGGCCCCTCTTGAGCCTGCTTCAGCCTCAGGGTGGGATGGGGTGCTTGGCCCTGGTGTTACCCTATCCCACATGGGCTGCTTCTGCCTGCCATGGGGGTGGAGGGAGCTGGGAAAGCCCCTCGGGTCCCTCCTTACTGGTGAGCTGTGCTCTCCAGCCCCAGTCACCCCAGCCTGGCCCGAAGCCTGGCTTCTGCCTTGGAGGGAAGCCCAAGGAGCTGTGTTTGGATAAACGGGAAAACACAGGGTCATAGCCCTTAAAGAGGCTGAAATCAGGGGCCATCATCTCCAGCACGTGCCCAGAGCTGCAGCCACCGCTGTGCGCAGCTGGCCGGGCGTCAGGCCAGGGCTGCAGGTGCCGGGGCCATGGGAGGAGCGACCTGCTGAGGAAGTCGCACTCGGGGCCATCTTCTCAGTGGCTATTTCCTTCCACTGCAGAGCTCCCGGAGGATTGTCACCAGCTCTTCCTGGCCGGGCAGCAAAGCAGCGGTGTTTTCCAGGTGCAGCCTGCAGGGTCTCAGCCCTTCAAAGTCTACTGCGACATGACCTCAGGTAACGCAGGGGAGATGTCTCATGGGGCTTTGCACGGTGGTCTTGCAAATAGTAACCCTGAATGACTGCGTCTTCCCTGCCTGCAGAAGGTGGTTGGACAGTGATCCAGAGGCGCACAGATGGCTCTGTGGACTTTGACCAGCTTTGGGATGCCTACAAGAACGGCTTTGGAGACCTTCGTGGTAGGTGGATGATGGTGTCTATCTTCTTCTTGTAGGATAAGTGATATCTTAGCAAAAGTTACTTCCCCTTGCTAGCCCCTAGAAACCTCCATGTACTGGACCACAGAGCAGAGGAGGAGTATGAGACACTGCTTGTAGAGCAGGAGTCCTTGGTCTTCCTGACTTGTCCTGCAGGTGCCAGACAGCGATTCAAATGCTGCAGTGTTCTGGGTTGTCCCTTTTTTTCTCTGGAGCCTGTTCATGTGCCTGCTTTGCACGGCATGTTTGTGTCCTTGCAGCCAATGCAATGTGTCTTGGTTTAGGTGACTTCTGGCTGGGCCTGGAGAAGATACATCACCTTGTCCAAGAGGGAAGGTACAATCTCCTGATTGAGCTGGAAGACTGGGAGGGAAATTCCCAGGTGGTTCAGTTTGTCTTCAGCCTTGGTGGTGAGAGCACAGCCTACACACTCAACCTGCTGGGACCTCTGTCTGGAGAGCTGGAAAACTCCATTGGGGACTTCAGGCAACTGCCCTTCTCCACTCGGGATCGTGACCATGACCTCAAAGCTGACACAAACTGTGCCAAACACCTCTCAGGTCAGTATGAGCTCGTCCTTCCCAGTGGTGTGTGCCTTCCCTTCCCTTTCCGCTGTGTGGTGGTAGCCGTGAGTGGGACAGTGACTCTGTGGGACGAGACTCCTTTGGTGTTGAGCCTGGTTTGTCCCCTGCTTCCCTGGGAAAGCTGCATCCTTGGGAGGAGCTGTGCAGGGAACTGGGAGGGAAGCTGAAACCAGGAGGAGTGCATGACTCAGGTCTTGGCCCAAGCATCTGTCTTCATAACAGCTTTGCTGGCTGCCCCCTTGCTTGGAAACCTTTTGAGTGAAGCAGAGGCCAGTTCCCAGGCCTGAGATGAGGCTGCTGAAGGGTTTGAGGGGGTTTTGCATGCAAGAAAGAGCAGCAGGGATTTGCAGATGCATCCTGAAGTCATACAGGATCTGTGCAAAGTTTCCCAGCGCGTGGGACTCCTCAGTGTGTACAAGGTGGTCTTGTAAGGTCCTGATGCCCTGTTAAAGTGGGGAAGCTGGGTCTGCTTTCTGTCTGCAAGTGCTGTGGGTTAAACCTGTCTCTGTGTTCCTTGGTAGGTGGCTGGTGGTTCAGCACCTGTGGCCATGCCAACCTCAATGGGAAGTACTTCCGCTCCATCCCTCGCCAGAGGCATGAGCGCAAGCAAGGCATCTTCTGGAAGACGTGGAAAGGCAGGTATTACCCGCTGAAGTCAACCACCATGAAAATCCAACCCGCAGCACTGGAAGCAGAGCCCTAAAGCTGCCACTTGAGACTTGACCTTCTCTGCGGAGCACAGACCTGAGCTCCATCACTTGGTGTTTACAGAAAACAAACCCACCCTCCCCAAGAAGTCCCCCGAGGAGCATTGGTCTTGGTTAGCAGCCCCTTAGGGGCATGACACAGCTCTTCGCTGTAAGTAAAACAGCTCCATGTTGCTCAAACCTCTGGATGAGAGCTCCCAAACCAGAAGAGGAGCCACCAGCAGGGAGATCCACCTCCAGAGCATGCACAAGGGTCTTCCAACCTGCCACGTGCTGCTGTAGCAAGTTCAAGTTATCTGGTGCTTTCTGTTCTGTTTGAACACTTCTGTGCTGGTTTTGATGAGATGGGGCTGGGGGGAAGGGGAGCACCCAAAGTGTTTCTCTACCCTGGACCCAAGCATTGGGTACAGAGCCTCGCTGTGTCCTGTCTCTCACTGCTGTTCCCAAATGATGTCCTGTGTACCTCCCTGTGACAGCCTCCAGAGCCCCCTCCCCGCTGGGGCAGTGAGCCTTTGGGAGCCCTGTCTGCACAGCCCCTGCTCCAGTGACTTTAGCCCCCTGAGAATATGAGTTTTGGTGGGAAGGCTGAAGGACACCCTGTGCAGAAGGGGACCTCAAGCTCACTTGGCTTTCCCAGCCCCCATGGCTTTAAAGCCCTGTTTTTCTGCCTGCGCTGGAATTTGCTGGGAGCTGAGGGAATTGCTTCTAGGTCCAGGAGACGATGGGTGCATGAGGGTCAGATCCTGGAGAGCTGAGTCTTAAGCTCTGCCTGGAGCCTGCCACTGTTGGTGGGGGTGGTTAGGACAAGCACTGGGACAGCACAGTGACTGTCCCTGGGCAGGACCAGCCCTGCTGTCCCTGTAAATCTGCGGGGCTACCTTCTCCCAACAGACTCTGTACTTTACGGAGTGAATAGCACTGCTCCTCATGCATGCCCCAAAACTTGCTCTAAAGGACCAGGGGACAGCAGGGTTTCTGCCAGAGCTTGTCAGGTATGTATCCTGATGTACGACATCACCTCTGCCTTTGGGGTGGGTGTCTGGGGCGAGGTGGGCAGAACAGGACCCCAAAAACTGTTACGGGCCAAGCTGTCTTGGGGCTTTCCCAAGCATCCCACCCTAGTGAAGTCATATTGACTACCATGCTAGAGCTCCTAGCTGCTAAATATTGTAAATAGTCATTTGTAGGATGTTGGATTTTGTCAATAAATTTCCTGGTTTAATTTGTTTCTGTATTTAAATGTGTTAATAACAATGTGTAATTTATAAATGTTGATGCTGGAACAAAAAAAGCAACTGTAGTTTGTGTATTTTGAACTTTTTTTTGTACTAAAATATCTTTTCTGAAGATGTCTTTTAATAAAAACAAGCCTGTAACTGTCCTGCCTGGATTATTTGTCCTATGGGTTACCAGTAGAAGATGTGGGGTTGCTATGTGAGGACTCTAGATTTAGAAACTTCCCTTGTTGGGAGTTTGACCTGAGCACTATGTGAGTGCTGTGCTTCCTTCTGGCCTCAATTTTCAGCTGTAGCCTTATGGAGCTCTGAGATAAATCCCTGCTACACCCCTCAGCAGTATTTTTTTTGTCTGTTTCAAGTTTGTGGACTTCTGAATGTCTTCTCCCTCTGTAAATCAGGCCCTAGGGCAGCAAGTTGACAAGTGACGATGAGCTGTTTTTTCTTATTCCCTGACAGCAGACCTTTGAACCAGGGAGGTATTCCTTGTAGCTGGCTGGAAAACCCTGTGCCAACTCCTTGAACAGGAGCAGAGGGTGATGTCTGAATTACCTGGACAGATTAAAGTCACAGCTGACCAGGACAAGCCCTGATAAGCAGTAGCCCTGTACCTGCTCATACCATACATGCACAGTCATCTCCAAAAGCATTTATTACAGCTTCTGGGGAACGATTGCACACATAGAGATGAAATTAGCTGGGGATGGAGCAGGAGCCTTGAAGATGCACATGATCCCAGACATATGGCCTGATACTGGAGCTGAAGAAAATAGCAAATGCTTCTTTAGTGGGACAAGGAAGGGGGACAAAAATTGCCCATTGCAGAAGGAAGAAACAAGAGACTGCTCTAGTTCCCTAGAGCAGCTCTATAAATACCTGATGTACCTAATCATGGTCCCAGCTCCTGTGTCTGTCCTCCTTCCCTGGGGAAAAACCTGCGGTTAATGATTGCCCCAAGCACAATTGCACAAACAGACCATTATACCCAGCTCTGTGCTATCTATCTGCTCCCTCTTGCATTCAGAAATGCATTTTTAATGTTCCATTTGCTTAATTCAAAGCTTGTTTAGTCCCTGGGTGCACCAGCAGATACTGGAGTGCTGTGTTAGTCTGGATGCTGAAGCGATTAGACTAAGGTGGCTTTTATGCTGTATTTTTTCATTGCCAGGGTTTTTTTTGGCAGGTCTGGGGTTTGCTCACCAGTGCTGCATTTGATCGTCAGCATCTACAGGAGGTGCCCGCAGGATGCCAGCCAGGACCAAGTGCCAGCCGGGGCAGGCTGAGTGCCCCAAATCTCGCCTAGCCCAGGAACTGCCGTTCAGCCGCGCGAGTCTCCACGTCCCGTCAATGTCAAAGCCACCTCGTGCCTCCAGACCAGAGGTCCCACCCTGGAGCATGTGGTGTCCCGGGGCCATTCCAAGATCCCTCTGCAGAAGAAGCCAGTCCCAGTTCAGTTTTCATCTGAAATCCCCCTGGAATCCTCCAGTCCCTTCATGTTTAACAACTCCTGGAACTGCGGCTTGCAGCAGCAGGGAGCCCGATGGAGGATGGGGCAGCTCCCTCCAGCGGCAGCCGGACAAACCGCACCGTGCGCTGCCGGGAGATAAACGTCCTTCCCCCACATCGGCCATCGCTCCCCCAAACCCACCATCGCTCCCCCAAATCTGTCATCGCTCCCCCAAATCCACCATCGCTCCCCCAGATCGGCCATCGCTCCCCCAAATCCACCATCGCTCCCCAAACCCACCATCACTCCCCCAAATCTGTCATCGCTCCCCCAAATCCACCATCGCTTCCCCAAACCCACCATCGCTCCCCCAAATCCACCATCGCTCCCCCAAACCCGCCATCGCTCCCCAAACCCACCATCGCTCGGGTACCGGCCACGATGGGCTGTGCCAGCCTGTGGCCCCACGGCTCCTCGAGACACGATGGCCCGCCTGGGGCTCATGTCCTCCCAGCAAAACCACCCTGGGCAGCTGAGGCAGGGGGCTGCTGCTCCCCAGGGAGGCTGGAGGCGCTGTGCCGAAGGCAGCAGTGGTGGCCGAGCTCAGCACACGCCCGGCAGCTAAAGGCTGCAGGGTGTGGACACGGTGGGACAGGGCTCTTTGGGGCCAGAAGCGCTGTAGGACAGCCCAGGGCTGCAGCCCAGCAGGGTGACACAGGGCTGGCACATGTCTCAGTGTGGAGCTCGGGCCCATTGGCAGAAGCAGATTGAGCCGCTTCGGATACGGGGGTTCTCTCCAAGCATCGTTAGATCATGAAGATGTTGCACGTCAGGTACCAACATCCTGACCCAGTGGCGTTTGGTGCCCCCAGAAAGCGAGGAGAGCCCTGACTCGCCACACAGAATCCCCTTCAAATTCAACCTGTGTCTGAATGGCAGAAACAGCCACTGGGAGATCTGACAGCAGGGCCTCAAGCCCTTTTTCATACAACAGCGGAATCCAAAACACTCCACAAAGTTGTGCAGAAAGGGAAGGTGTTTGTGCACAGAGTTGTGCCAGCTCAGGTGGACAGGCTGAGCCCCCTGCACTGGTGGCAGTGCGATGCTGGAAGGGGGACAGACAGAGTCTCCCCCCACCAGTGCAGCCATTGCAGAGCACCACAATGACTCTCCAGGACTCTCCCAGTCCTCCCAGTAACTTCAGCTCTGCTGGAGCTCAGCAGCATCAAGCACAAACTGAGTTTCCTGTGGACATGCCTGGCACAGCTTTGCAAGCACTCGCACCCTTAGCAGGGACACCTCCCAAGCAGGGTGTTCTGGGGTGGCTCCCTTGAGGGTGCTCACAGACACCCAGAGGACCAGATCCCACCAAGAGAGTGGGAAGGGGAACTCCTGGCTGAAGCATCCCAGGCAGGCAGCTACGCCCTGGGGCACCGCAGGGGCTGAGGCACCCGGGACAAGAGGCAACATCTTGAGTGATCATTTTGAGCAAGTATTTTTGTCATGTAAAAAAAGAAGCAGATGGCATAGGGCTGTCTGCCTTTACGGGTGTGTGCCCCAGCATAGTTTAAGAAAATATTTGGGGCTTGTGGGACCTCTGCTGCCTGAGGCTTGATGGCTTGCAACCAACCTGAGGGATTTCCCAAATGGGTCTACAAACGCATTGCCCCGTCAGCAAGCAGTGACACGTGGCTGGTTTTGGTGCCACAACACTGGTTCTCCAGTGGAAAACACTGCAAGCCTGGGGGACTCCTGAGGGTGAAGAACATGGTGACCCTGGGCTCATGCTTCACTCCGCATTGTCCCAGGGCAGCATCCCTCCTCTGACACCAAATTGTCATCTTCACTCCCTGCAGCCCCTGCTAAAACTCTCCCCCAGGGGATTTGAGAGCTGGACAGCACTCATGAGGATACTTCCATCGGATATTGCTTTTTAAAACTTAGGGCAAGAATTCCCAGGCATTGGAAGAAGAAAAGAAGAAAGTGATTTCTATCCAAACCGATTAAAAATACCTTTGGATTTTTTTAGACACATCCAATATTCGTTTCAGAGCAAATTAAGGTACTTGTGATAGTGAAAATAAGATGTTTTACTTCTGCTGTGCCCGTTTTAACAACAACAAAGTTTGCAAGGCCAGCAAGGAGCCACCCTCCTCTCCCTCCAGCCACTCACTGGATGCGGCATTATCAGGTGTGCAAACTCAGCAGGGGGTAATTCCCCTTCCCAGGAGATTCTGCATCCAACATGTCCCAGCTTTGCTCCTCCTGATGCTGTTTAACTACTCATCGGTTGGGTGCTCGGCATCCCTGGCTGTGCTCTGGTCGTTACTCGACGGGGCCGTTTGCTGTGGTCCTGCAGGGATATGACAGCATCAGCAGCAGAAAGCAGTCATGCCTTCCTGCAGATCCCGGTTGTGGAAACTCCCTTCGGCATGGGAAGGTTTCAAGGGCCAATGCCCCATGCTGAGCACCAAATCTGCAAAGAAAAGGTGAAAAGAAAGATTTCCTCCCCGCTTCTTCAGTAATTGCTGTCTGTCAGAGAGGAGCAGCTGGAGTACTCTGAGTTTTTGGATTTCACCCCCAGCTGCTTCCACTGCCGATGGATCTGTCTAGGTGCGGATTCCCAGCAGGGCAGTGGGATCGCGGTGTGTCTGCAGCGTGCTCTGTTTCTCACCCCAGTTGCAGGGCTGGGTTCAGAAAAAGAATGATTTTCACCAAGCAGGAGCTGGATACCCCCACTGATGGACAGCTGTGAGTCTGGGTGCTGCCTCTTCGCGTGCTCCCACACATTTATTAGCACTTATATTTGGGAAATGGGACCCCTTAGGAACCGTGATCCGCCCGCCCAGGGTGTTCGGGTCTCTGGGGGAAGTCGAGGACAGCTCAGTGCTGCAGAGCCCAGAGGGTCTGAGCCACCATCTCCCCCTTCCCTGACCCCGCTCATGCGGTGAAGGCTGGCAAAGAAATCCAAAGCCATCTTTTTCCTCCCCACTGTCTCAGCCCCGCTCCTGTGTGTTGCTGGAGAGCCACTGATCCTCCGGCCGGCTGAAGCTCCTCCGGGGCAAGAAGGGCGGAGGAGCTGGGGTGAGCACAGCCCGGGGAAGCCAGACAGAAGCTGTTTAATGAGCAGAGCGAGTTCCACAGAGAGAGGAGGGAGGGAGCCGTCATCCTCCCCGGGAGGGTTTGTCACCAGCACTGAACCAAGGGATGCGCTGTTGACCCGCTCGTGCTGCGCGGGGCGGGCGCTGGAAGGGGGCACCACGGCGGCGGGGGCACGCGTGGGCTTCCCGAGCGGCTCTGCAGGGCTGGCTCTGCACCGCGGGCCGCGCTCGCGGGATGGATCGCGCAGCTCCGCTGTCAGGAGGCGAAGGGTGCCCCGCTCGGAGCCACTGCAGCTGCGGGCGCTCCCCGCGCGGCGGAACGGCCTTTGGCTGCTGTCACTGCTTCGCTCAGGGAATTGCCTCAAACCGTACCAGGAAAAAAAAAAGGGAAATGTTTTCCTAGAACAAGTTGTGTCATCGTTCGGGGCTTTTTTTTGCCATAACAACTTTTTCAGCTGGTGTTTAGCGCAGGAAGGTGAGACCCGGAGCACGGTGCGGGGCAGGGTCTGTCCCCGCCCAGGGAACAGCCCGAAGAGAGAAGCAAAGCACGGGCGTGCGGGGTCCGAGGTGCAGCCGAGCACCGCTCGGGGTGCTTTTAGGGGACACCTGCCCCCCCCGTGCCTTCTCCCCTTGGCCTCTGTGCTGCGCTCACGCACGGCCCGGCCCGGGCACCGGGGGCGAACCCCCCGCGCCCCGCATCCCGCCAAGGCCCCGCCCCAGTCCCCGCCCACCCCAAACCCCACCCCGCCCACCCCAGGCCCCGCCCAGCCCCGGCCGCGGCACCGCCTCGTCTCGCAGGGTCCGGGCTCAAGCACCCAAGCACCGCCCTTCCCCACCTGCCCTTCTCCAATTGGACAGCAGCTCCCGCCAGTCAGGGGCGTGCCCGACGCCTATTGGGCGCAGCTCATGGGTCTGGCGCACTGCCCGCCTCCTGCGGACTCCGGCGGCCGCTGATAGGCGGTGCGGGAGCGGCCCCACCAGCTGGGCCGCGGTCGGTGCTTGGCAGCCAGAGGGTCGGCGCCGCCATCGCCATGGGCACTCGCGACGACGAGTACGACTATCTCTTCAAAGGTACCGCCGCGGGCCGCTCCGCGCCGGGGCGGCTGCCCCCCTCGCCAGTCCCGCGGCAGCGCTGGGCCTGCTCCGGCCCGCTAGGCCGCACTGCTCCGGGCCCGGGCTGGCCGCCGCGGCCTTTGTGCGCGGGGCGGCCTTGCGGGCAGCGCCCGCCACCCCCGGCTGCGGCGGGGCCCGGCTGGGCCTGGTGGGCCGGGCTCGCTGCCGGGCTGCGGCGGGGGAGCAGCAACGCGGGGAGAGCGGGGGAGCCCCGCGGGCCTTCCCCGCCCCGCGGCGGCCGGGCCGTACGCTGGCGAGCCGGGCGGCTGCGATCCCCGCTGGCCGCGCTGGGGGAGCGAGCCCGGAGCGCCGGGATGGGGGAGAAGTTCAGGGCTTGGCCGAGGCCTGCGGGGCGGTGGGCTTCGAGCCGGGGGCTGCATCCAGCCGCGGTGCTTTTGGTCGCCCGAGAGCTCGCCCCCAGTGTAGAGCCAGAGCTGAAAAAAACCTTGAGTTTCAGTGAACTCCTTCTTGGGCTGCCAACCGAGCTCTGATGGCTGTAGCCGGGACGCTTAACAGTGCTCGTTTGGCTGTGCCTGGGGTTGTTTTCATACTGCTGTCCCGTAGCTGTGACATTCTGGGCTGTCCGGCAGCTGCGTGCAGGGGTTCTGTGAGAAGATGGATCGCTGCCGGGGGGCTCAGTGCCGTGCCGCTGCTGGCCCGGGTGTCTCCTGCCCGGGTGGTGTCCGGCGGGTGTCGAGGCCCCTGCAGGTCGGTGTCCCGGGGGTGTCCCGGTCCTCGGGCTGGCCTTTTCCCCGGAGCATCCCACAGCTCTGCCTTTAAAGCCCCAGGAACAGTGCGGATGGGTGTCAAACGTTCACCTCCGTGTTTCCCATCCTGGTTTACGCTTGGTCTCCTGTGGTGGCATGGTTGACACCCTTGGATCCATGCAGAGAGCTCACGGTGACAAAAGGCAAGGTTGACGTGTCTGTGGGGGTGCACAGGGGGCAGGGAAGGCAGGCGGTGTGCACTTGGTGCCATGATTTCCAGGAGTTTGGTGTCCACGGTGCCCGTAGCTCATCCCTAACGAGGGCAGCAGTGATTCCACGCGTGCTTGTTGATCAAAGGAAAGGACAATTATTCATCTGTTGGGAATACCTTATGGATGTATTTGCCTGTTTGGTTTTTGTTTTACAGCCTTAAAGATGGTGGAGGGGGAAACCCCATTATTTCTTCAGTGCCTGTAAAGGAGAAGACTCATCTCCAAAAATATGCTAAACTGTCTGGGTCTAAATTACTTTCCTTCTGAAGTCCTTCCACTGTCTATTTCCCAAGTGGTTTAATAGCCAGGAACTTGAAAACCTAAAAAAATATTTATTTTTTTTTTTTTTTAATTTCTGTGAATAATCCAATAAGCAAAACTGCATTCATCTTTAAAAATACACGCCCTTTTGAGATCCCTTTTTAGTTTTATCTGGAGTGAAACTTAACCTAAAGCTATTTGGTCAGGAAAGTAACTTGGCACTTAATGGAAAATGGGGAGAGAATTGTCCTTTTCTGTGTCTCCTTTGGGTAGGGGTAGTTGTGTGGATTTTTTTTTTTTTTTTAAGTAAACAAACCCATAAAAAAAACCCTTCCCTATCTATTTGTCTTTTCCTTCCTTCCTTCCTTCCTTCTAGGCAAGAAGTAATATAAACAGGACCAAGTGGGATGAGGTCTCTGCTGTAGGACCAACTCCCCTTTCCTTTTTGCCACCTCCAATAGCAGAACTAAATATCCAGGGGAGCTGACATAATGAGAAAAACAGTGTCCACAGGTTTGAGTGACTTCTGGGTTAGCCCATCCTTAGCTACGCAGACAGCTTTTGAACTCGCCTCTGTCGGGCACATGTAGTGGTCAGAGGTACAAATAATGGAGGAGGGTTGCAGTCTGGGGAAGATTATTTTTATTAAATTTAAGGTTTTATCATTTCCCCTACCATCTATTTCCAAAGGAAATACAGTTGGACTCTGATTTTAGCTTTTACAGGTGTGCTTGTTTGAGAAATTTGCGTCCTTGCGTTGTAATATTATTTAGGATGACGCCAGTTGGATGCGGTGTTGTTTTAAAGTCATAATTATTCATGTAGTGGAAGATCTGAAACTGCTTGTATAGGAACTCCTGTCATTTAGCATAGATTATATTAATCAGCTTTATGAAAAATTTCAAAGGCAAAGAGCTCCATTCATTGTTAGTCTCTTTCATGTGAAATACTGCCTATAAAACAGTTGTGCAGGGGTGAAAATGGCCAAGGAGTTTGAAGCAACAGTTTCTGTGCGTAGCTGGCTCCCTGCTCTTAGCGTTCTCTCACTCATGTCGTCTGTCAGCTCATGCTTTAGGCCCAGCCATTTCAGTGGGGCTGCAGGAGGGATGAACATTATTGGCTTATCGGGTCTAGCACACAGTAGGCGAAAACTAATTTAAGGTTTGGTGGCACTCTGGGGATGCAAGTGTGGTTATAGTCAAAGCTGCTCTGCTAAACTAGCACCTCTTTATCTTTATTCCCAATTTCCCTTTCTTCTGTGTGCATCCTGGCAGTCAGAACTGCTTATTCTATTGATCACAACAAAATGTTGTTTGTTAACAAAATGACTGAGCCAACCTTTGGGAGAACAAGCTGAATTCTGTACGCAGAGCTGCGCAGAATAATGAGGCTGTGAGGATCTTGTTGTAGATGCATTTCGGTGATGTAACCCAAGCAAAGCCAGTGGTCCGGGGCTCTGTTGCCAATTAGTTTTGTAGCTGGAATGGTTAAAAAGCAGGAACTTTTCATGATCAGTTTTGAATGGGTTGGATCTGGAATTGAATTCATGACCTTTTAATAGTTATTAAAATATTGAAAGCCTTGTACCTATTAAAATGTGATCTGCACATTAATTTTCCTCTCAAGAAGATCAGCTATTATCAGTGTTTATTTTAAAAATTAAATTTGAGATTGTGCAGATGTATGCTGGCTCATGAAAAAGGAAGGAAAAAACACCCATAGGAAAGAGTTTGCTTTCTGCCTTTGTGGGAATCTGGCCTGCTCTGATTAGAGCTTAAGCCTAACAAAGGCTGTGCTTATTAAAAACAAATGTGTGTCATATTAGTCATCAATACCTGGCAACCTTATGTACTTAGTATTTATAATGAACTCTGGGTATGTGGTCTCTGTTATAGCAGAGAGAGTCTTGATCTTCCTGATTGTTCCAAAGAATATATTCTTTTGCCAGATTAATAAACTAGTGGATTTAAAATTCTATCATAAACATGTTGGGTGTTTTTTTTTCTTTTTCTTACCAACAATGTATTGCCCTGGATTTTGAATTCTGTCATTTAACATCTTTGTCAGTGACATGGACAGTGGCATCGAGTGCACCCTCAGCAAGTTTGCCAGTGACACCAAGCTGTGTGGTGTGGTGACACGCTGGAGGGAAGGGATGGCATCTGGAGGGACCTGGACAGGCTGGAGAGGTGGGCCCATGCCAACCTCATGAAGTTTAACAAGGTCAAGTGTAAGGTCCTGCCCCTGGGTCAAAGCACTCCGAAGCACAAGTACAGGCTGGGCAATGAGTGGATTGAGAACAGTCCTGGGGAGAAGGACTTGGTTGTGTTGGTGGACGAGAAGACCAACATGAGCCAACAGTGTGCGCTTGCAGCCCAGAAAGCCATCCGTGTCCTGGGCTGCATCCAAAGCTGTGTGGCCAGCAGGGTGAGGGAGGGGATTCTGCCCCTCTGCTCTGCCCTTATGAGACCCCACCTGGAATCCTGTGTCCAGCTCTGGAGCCCCCAACTCAAGAAAGATCTGGAGCTGTTGGAGCGAGTCCAGAGGAGGGTACCAAGATGGGCAGAGGGCTGGAACACATGGGGACAGGCTGAGAGAGTTGGGCTTGTTCAGCCTGGAGAAGAGAAGGCTCCGGGGAGACCTTGTAGCAGCCTTCCAGTACCTGAAAGGGGCTACAAGAAAGCTGGGGAGGGACTTTTTACAAGGGACTGTGATGATAGGACGGGGGGTAATGGGTGGAAGCTGAGAGAGGGTGGGTTTAGACTGGATATAAGGAAGAAGCTCGTTCCTCTGAGGGTGGTGAGGCACTGGCACAGGTTGCCCAAGGAAGTTGTGGCTGCTCCATCCCTGGCAGTGTTCCAGGCCAGGTTGGATGGAGCCTTGAGCAAGCTGGTCTGGTGGGAGATGTGCCTGCAGGGGGGGTGGAATGAGATGAGCTTTGAGGTCCCTTCCAACCCAAACCATTCTGTTATTCTGTCTTCCACTTGCTTTGTGCCAGGATCCAGAGGTATGACGCAGGTGTCCAGGGGGTGGGATTGTGCTCTGCTCAGGTAGCTGTAGGTTGTGTTGTGAAGCCTAACAAGACACAGGAAGCAGAGTGATGATGGTGACTGAGATCAGTGCTTTGCCATTGACAGACACATAACATGGTGAACAGTAACTCACGGACTGGCACAGTGTGGTGGAGGAGAGAGGAAAATCAGGGAAGACTGGAGGAGCAGTGTCACAATTCAGGATGTAAACGGGGCACTTAGCAAGGTTTACTTGTGGACTTACGGCCGTCTGATGGCGAGTGGTGCTGGGTATTGGTTTAGGTTACTTCCATGTTAAAACCAGAGCACCTTTCCATTCCCAGTGTGGCCCTAAAGGCCACTTAGGGAGTGTGGCTTCATCAGTTCTGGTGAGATGTGTTGAGGGAGTATTCAGGCTCTCGCATCTGATCTGGAACTTTCTTTTCTACTCTGTTGAGGCTTCTGCATTTGAACAGGGAATGCCGTCTGGTGGCCTGTTCCCAAATTTAGGAACTTTCCCAAGATCTAATCACTTAGACCAGAACCTTGAGGGTATCTTCTTGCTCAATTCCCATGGAAAATAAAATTTTGTGGATTCTGTCTGCATGTGAGCCTCCAGTCTTTGCATCTTTCTCCTGAAAGTGAAAATGCTCATTTAATGCTTGAGTATTAACAAGAAGCACTTGGAGACTGTAAGGCAGAGAGAACATTGTTTACTGCGCTGGGATCTGGTTACCTTCCTTTGTTACTTCTGCATCCAGTAACTTCTAAAAAATGGTCTCTTAGAAGCTCTGCTGGAACATGGAGCAGCCCAGTAAAGGGGAGCCAGGAGCTTTGCTGCTAGAGTGTAGCAGATGTGAGTAACCAGCTAAAGTAGTGCAGGATCCCCTGAATTTTCTTCCTGTGCCAGATGGAGTTAATGACCTGGGAGCCATTTGCATGGCTTATGCACAAAGCTGATCATTTTAAAATGCCAGAGGATAGGAGGTGGCTAGAACCTGGAGAGATGGCTGTGCTTTCTCAAGCTGCAGATTCATGAGAAGGTAACTCCCTTTCAAAACAGTTGGAAGCTTCGGGGATTTTCCAAGCTGGTCTAGCTGGTGTGGTGGATGTTCTTACCTCCTTCTGGTTATGGTCAGGGCTCTGCTGTAGGGTACAGCCTAGTCTAAACCAGCAGATCACTGTGTAAGATGGGTGACCTTCGGCCCATTCTTGGAACACCCCATGGAATTAACGATGAAAAACTGTTTGTCTGGAAAATAAAGCTAACAAAATCCTAGAGTTAGAACTCATAATAAAATCTTTTTTATATATCTGCTCTCATACTCTAAGGAAATGGTTTAGGCTGTTTGCCAGTGAAGGCAGAGCACTGTGAGGAACTGATTTAAGCTTTCCTGGGTGGGGAGTTGTGGTGCCTTGCCACGATCCACTGGCTGCCTGTTCCTGCCTCTGTTGTATTTTGATGGTTCAGCTGTGCTAGCACAATTGTCTGTCTGTCTGTGCTGTCAGCCGGATGAAATGCTGGGGAGAGGGGGAGTCTGTTCAGCAATCTCCCCGTGCAGCTCGGGAGCTGTCGCAGCAGACTAGCAGAGGGCTACAGCAGGAGTTTGGGAATGTGCTAGCAGGGGTGGGGAGGTATGTGAACCGGAGCAGTGCGCTGCCAGAGCTGTGTCCTCAAACAATGGCCTGAGCAGAAAAAAAGCTGTAATAACACTAACAGACGAGTATGATCTTTGGCCCTGGGTGAATGCTGGTGAGCTCACTCTGGAAGTGTGTAATGAGAAGAGTCTTCTGTAATTTGTTGTGGAGGGATCAGGAATGTTTTCTGCCCATTTCTCCTTTTCTATAGGAAAAACAGATTGTATGAATGAGAAAGATCAACAAATCTGTACTTTGAACCCAAGTAAGGAATATTCCTAAGGTTGAAGAAACCTCACTGAGACTGCCTTTCTTCCTTCTGCTCAAGCCATGCTGTTAGCTCGAATGCCAAAGTCATCCATGATACAGTATTTGCTGTGTCTAAGGGAGGATGGCTGAATTGCTTTTAGTCTTGTTTCCCTTTAGTTATTTCTTGCTCTCGTCAGTAATACAGGGATTTAAGAAAATGTGTGCAGTTACATTAGCTGCATAGTAAAGAACTTAGTAAGACACCTCTTGTCTTTGTAGCTGTTGATGAGAAGGTCTGGTGGAGAGTGTGGTCTGGCGTAGCGGGGTGTGCAGCAGCAGGAATGGCAGAGGTGTGCCTTGGGATCAGGAGGAGCTTCAGCCCAGAGCAGGGGAAACGCCTGCTACATGATGTACCTTTTATTTTCACAATTCCTTTCAGTAAAGCTGGATTTTGCTTGCTAAAGGTCTCTCTGCACTAACATTTTTCTGTTAACATGGCAACACCTCCTGTGGAGGCAGAGATTTTTAGCTCGTTTTGTACTTCTCATGCAGCCTCCTAGAACTCATTTCACTGCATGAAGTTCTGCTTTGCTTTGTATCTTGTTTGTAGTATCAAATGTCTGTTTTCCCCTTTTTTGTGGTGCACATATTTATGAATTAATTTATTGAAATAAAACCCCCTGTATGACCCCAACAGAGACTGTAAATAATTGTTTACTTACTGTGATGGATTTTTTTTTTTTTAATTAAAATAGAGTAGGCTCATACTGTACACACACTTTTGTCAGGCAGATGGGCAGCCTCTTGCCATGTTCTTGACTAAAGTGTTTCCTAAAATGTGGGTTGCAGCCTTCCCCTGCAAAAGGATGAGTATGCAGGGGACATCTAGTCACTTCTAGTTACTGGTGGTGGTTTGGGCCTCCAAAGCAATGTTTGGCTGTTGACAGCTGCTGTAGCTATTTCTCATTCCCATCTCTGAGGAACTGGGCAGCTGCTAACAACAAAAAGGCTTGGGCATGTTTTGGGGCTGGGGAAGCAAGCTGTGAGTAGTAAAGTCTGAGGTGGTGTCAGCATAACTTTCTCCTGTTTTTCTGCCTCTGGGTCCTGCCTGCAAGGCAGCACAGCAGCCAGGTAGCACCACTGCGCTGTGTAAATGCTGGTATGAAGAATTAATTTTGCAAATAATGTCTTTTCTTTCAGTTGTGTTGATTGGAGACTCTGGAGTTGGGAAGAGTAATCTTCTGTCGCGTTTCACACGCAATGAGTTCAATCTGGAGAGTAAGAGCACCATTGGGGTGGAATTTGCCACCAGGAGCATCCAGGTGGATGGGAAGACGATAAAAGCACAGATCTGGGATACTGCAGGACAGGAACGATACCGTGCCATTACCTCAGCGTGAGTACTGTGTCTTTGCTCAGGCTAACAGCAGAATTCTAGCACAGATGGTACAGATAAATTTATGGGTAGAGATTTCATGAAACATATTTGGGAGACATGACAAAATCATTACAACAGACTTCAGTGTAGATCCAAGTCATAAGATAGCAAATACTTTTCTGTTCCTTGATTAATATAATGAAAGTAATTTTTAGATTCTAAGGATACTATTACAGAAAAAATGGCAGCTTAAATCAAAAGTGTGGGAAATTCTGTTTGAGTTTTGTGGTTTTTTTATTTATTTTTTTTTAATTTTTTTTTTTTTTTTTTACCTGCCCCGGATGTGCTATCTTCATCACATGGAAGGAAGTAATTTCTTGATGGAAGCTGGGTACAGTTTAGCATAAAGAGTTGGTCTAGGTGTGGTAGCTTACTGTAACACCAGTGTCATCTGGTCTTCATTGCCCCCTCAATCTTGAGATTGAGGGTATTTTTAGGACAGTCTGCAGCCCTATACTCCCTTGAAATCTCAGTGACTTTGAATTAGTCACAGCCCTGAAAATTAGGTCCAAAAGTATATGCTGAATAACCAGTAAGTAGGAAGGCAACTGGCTCTGCAGCATTAGGCACATCCCTGTGTAGAACAGTGGTGTTGAGAAGCTTTCATGTACAGCACCTTGTTAATCCCAACAGTGTTTTAAGATGTAACTTCTGGTGTATCTGTTTCTACGCAGGTAGCAAGCAAAATTATCTTTTAGAGGAAAGAAAGAAAACCCTATTGGCAGGCCTAGTTATCCAGGGCATATTCTGATCAGTGAGTTGAAATTTTTTAGTGTTACAGCTGTATATCAGTTTTTTAAAGGTACAAACCTGTTTGAGCCATTTGTATTAAACTCAAGGTAAGTGAAATGTTTTTCATTGAGGTGAAATACTAATGCAGATGGGAGAGAAATAGAAGAGCATGGAGCCCAAAGGGAATAATCTTCAGGGAAGGAATGCAAAAGCAAAGCAGATGGAAGTGGTGATTTCAAATTGCATCTTTTCCAATTGTTAGTGTGTTTTTTCAGAAGTTTTTTTTTTTGTGTGTGTGTGTCCCTTAAATTGTTCTTGCTGCTGTAAAAGCTTAGCAGAAAAACTGCTGGCTGAGTCTGGTTAAACAACAGACTTGGCTGATGAGAATCAGTGTATCTGTAGTCCTGTGATCCTGCCTCTCCTTTGTGCTGGCACAAACTCTTGCTTGGCACACTGCTAGGCCAGTTGAGCTTGCTAAGCCAGCAGAACGCCACCCAGCAGGAACAAGTGAATGTTTTCTGCTGACTTGGTGCCCTGAATTGGTTCAACGATGTGTTGGACAGGTGCTGGTGGAGCAGGGGAGAAATGGTAGGATTGTGTAGCAGAAAGGTATGGACATTCTAGGATTGCTGGTATAGATTGGCTTGTGGTGTCCTGAGCCCATGGCTTGAGTTGAAACGGGCCCAAACCTGCACTGAGGGAGCAAACTCTGTTCTTGGATTATGGACTTGTGGATAAGTGTCAATACAGCCCAGAGAAGGACAGGAGGTATTTGAAAGATCAGCACCAAATGCTGACATCTTACTAAGGGCTATTTTCCTAGTATAAAGATAAGCCACAACTTCACAAAACCCCTTTAGCAGTACCCATTCTGAAATGCATTGTGAGTTTTCTTGCACACTGCTTTAGCAGACTAAAAATATTGTGGCTTCCACAGTCCTTTCAGCATTTTGTTACAAACGTTGGAATTTTCTAGGAATGCCATTAAAAAACTCCAGCATTTCGAACTCTGTTTTAGGCCCAACAACAGTAATTGCATCAGCACAACTTTTTTCAAAGGGGGGGGGGGAGGGGGATGTTTTTAATGTTTTGGTAGTAACCAGTATAGAAGAACCAGACACCAGGTTTGCTGGTACAGCTTGAACAGAGCTCTCTGAAGGAACGTGCCTTATGGTTTCAGATACTACCGTGGTGCTGTTGGGGCTCTTCTTGTCTATGACATTGCCAAACATCTCACCTATGAGAATGTGGAGCGCTGGCTAAAGGAGCTTAGAGATCACGCAGACAACAACATTGTCATCATGCTGGTGGGTAACAAGAGTGACCTCCGCCACCTGAGAGCTGTGCCCACCGATGAGGCCCGGGCTTTTGCAGGTTTGTAGCCTAGTGTGTTCTGGGTTGGTGCTTTCTGTGGTGCAAGCTGTAATCAAGCTATTGTTGTCTAGCACTGAACTTTCACCTCAAGTTTTATTTTTGACCCTAAAAAAGGTGTTTAAGATTTTAATTTTTTTTTTAAATGAAAATATCTTGGCTTATTAAATACTGTGTGTGGTTGGTTTGTGGTGTTGGGGTTTTTGTGGTTTGTTGTTCTGTTTTGGTTTTTTTTTTAAATCTAGTGGTAGTACATGTTTTTAAAACACTGTCCTTGAGCTGCCTGATAGCTGAAGATTAAGCACTTCCTTTAGCAAGGCTAGAAACAGTAAGCAACATTTGTAACGTTTAGAAGATAAAATGTCACAATATAAATATAAAATATCACAACACAAAATGTCTTTCCTTCCTTCCTAGAGGCCTGGTTCTACCAAGTGCATATAAATGTGGACAGCTGCAAACAAATGCTGAACCTTCTCTTAGGTGGTGTAGTTTCTGCTTCAGAGCACTGATGCATATAGCTGTGTCATCTAGTTTCATTTAAATGCAGTGATCATCAGACTTGGAGATTATCAGTTGTTGGGAAAAATCAAGTGGGTGATGTGAGCTGCTGTCACTGCATCACTTCTCTCTCTTCCTTACCTTGCAGATCACTGGTCAGATACTCTTTTGCCATTATAGGCCTAGGGACAGTCAGCTTACTTTTGTGTGGCTATGAATCTTGGAGGTGGAATTTAAATGTATAGCCTTGAAAATCCTTCTAGGAATATTACTAGGGCTTGCTTAAACATATTTTCTGAAGTTTGCTAATAAGTACCCTGTGGTTAGTAAAACCACTTCAGATTTTCAGGTGAATGGGAAATGAAGTCTATATAAGAGAAGCGAAACAAGTTATTAGGCACCCTAGATAGTGTATTACTTTTTAGTCACTTGGTTCAGCATTTTATTTTTTGCCTCTGACTCCCTACTGAGGCTGTTTTAAATAGGTAGTGCTGGTACAGAAATTGCTGTTTAATCTCTGACTGATATTTGCCTATTTCTGGGCAGCTGGTGCAGTCCCATTCTAGGTGTCATGTTTGGGTGTTAATCACAATTTATTTTTTTCAAATTAAAACAATATATATATTCTGCATTGTAAGAGGAAGGAAGAAAATAGACTGTATTATTAGGGATTTCATTGTAATTTGGAAGTGGGGTCTGATTAGGAAAGTGTAGCTCTGTTTATATTTTTGGGGTTGCAGAGGAGAATTGTGACTTCTGTTGTAGCCAGCGTGCTTTTGCCTGTGTTCTTGCTCAAGGTACTTCTAGGAGTGATCTGTATCCAGATGAAAATAAATACTGTATTGCTTGACTGAAGAAGGGCTGCGGTGAGGAAAATGTTCTCACACTATGGAAATGCTGTGGTCAAAGGTGACACTGTTGAAATGCTAGAAGCTAAATAAATGGTGCACCAAGTTGTTCCTAGTGTAACAGGAAAAAAAAAATAAATTTAAAAACTCTCCCCTGGCTGATTTGGCCTAAAAATAAAGGTGAAAACCTCAAAGGTGAAATAAAGTGCTATTAAAGCTTTTAACGGAACCACTTGTTATTTATTACAGAAAAAAATAACTTATCTTTTATTGAAACTTCTGCTCTGGATTCAACAAATGTAGAAGAAGCCTTCAAGAACATCCTTACAGGTATGGTTTGTTATGGATTCAGAGGATCTCCTGAGGTAGTGGATCTTCTTCATCAGCAGGTTTTGCAGATATCTATAATGTTTTGGAAATTACTGTTGGGAATGATGGTTAGTTTGTAAGCATTCTAATCTTACTTTTCTGTTCTGCCTCCCCCCACACGCATACATTTCTGCCCAAGAATCTGGAGGGAGGTTTCTAGTCTCCTGATGTTCCATAAATTCAAGCTATTGCAACAGCACTGCTGTGAAGGCACTTGCAGTTCTGTGCCTGTACAAACTCTAGGCAGTGAAGCCACAGCCATGCTAGGAAGTTAACTGTTCCAGCATGTTCTCTTGCACCAAAGCAGTATTTTTGTCCAGATTACTGAACTCTTGTTCTCAGCTGATGACAAGGGTTGTAGAAGGCTGTGCACCAACAGCATAGCTGTGTGCATGCTGCCTTCTGGGAATGTCCCTGAAGACTGCCAGGAATTGTCTAAGACAGTGATAGTGATCACAGGCCAAAATGAGGCCAGGGCTTTCCACTGCCCAAGAATGTTCCTCAGCATGTGTAACTGCTGTGGATGTGGCTACTGAGTGCACAGTGTCCAGTTAGAACTTCAGACTTGCTGTATGTGTGGGAGTACTACGTGGCTCATGCAGTAGATCCACTTCATGTACTATCGGATGTATTCCAGGCAGTAATACTCTCTACTTGTTTTTCCCTCTTTGAGACTGGGGCTTAGAATTTCCATTCCTTAAGATGGAGCCTGCATGTATTTTCTTGGCCCTGGAGTAAGAGAGCACCCTACTGCACATGAGGCCTAGGACTCAACAGTAAAACTTCATTGCTGTAGGAACACCAGCAAGTCCCCTTTACTGTACTAAGCCATGACCAAAGCATTTTTGTTAGTAGGCTCACAGGGATTTCCAGCTGGTGTTCTGCACATTTGAGCTGAGCACTCATTTGGCCTCTGGAAAGAGCACTGTTCTAGGCTAAATGCAGCACATGGGGAACTTGCTGATTTCCTTCAAAGTGAAGTTGGCCAAGAAGTGTGAGTTGTATGGTCATGAGGTAGGAGAAGGAGGAAGGACAGGGTCGAAGTGGTGAGGATATGTGCTGGGAGCTATGTAGCCTACAAGCAGTAGAAGTGGGAAGCACACAGAGCAAGAGAGATGCTTAAAATAAGCACTGCTCATCTGTGTTGTTACTTCAGTTGGGGCGAGTAACTTTTCCTGAACTTGGGGTTTGGCCTAATCTTAATTTTAGTTAGACTTTAGTTTGTGTGAGTGTGTCAGCACAGTATGCTTTAGCACTTTGTGTTCCAGAGGATGTATTATTCTAGCACCAGTCTGAGGTGACTCTGCATTTGGTATCTCTGTGTCTCAGCTAATCCAGGGAAGCAGAATCCTGGGAAGCATGGTGCTGTCACACCCAAGGGTATCTGAAGGAAACCAGCATGGGCCTACAGGACTGCTGAATTGGAGCTAACAAACCCTGATAAACTCAAGCATCTCTGCTTTCCAAGACTCCACCTTCCACTCTGTGCTCTGCAGTAGTCATATCTCAAAATACTGTTTGCGGTGACAGGGAAGTTGGTATTTCAAAGCACAGTCTTCCACTCCTAAAATGATGTCATTGATAATTGGCAAAGAACCTGTGAAAATTTCATCTAAATAGGAAGAGGGCTCTCAAACAGGTATTGGATTACTGGTCTACCTCTGGCTGCCCCATGAGATCTGAATCTTGCCCTAAAGAGGGAAAAATGCCATATAGTTTGTCAGTGTGTCTGTCCTGTCTCTTGAAAAGTCCTTTAAGATCCGTGGACATGCAGAGTTGGCAAGATCCAATTCCTGACTATTGCTTACCACAGCTGGATTCTAGACTGATAAACTGTCTCTGTAGTCTCACCCCCATACACTGTTTTGTGAAGTTGGGAATGATTTATGTGTCTCGTAACATCTCAAGATAAGCATTTTCTGAGCTTTGTTGTGACCAGATATTGATTTCAGCAAACAAATGAGCCTTTGTTCTGGTTCTTCTTGGTTATCAGGAAGTGTCTGGTGTATGTTGCTTACTGGATGCTGACCAAAGAATTAGTTTTGTATTGTTGTTTCTTGATTACGTATGAATGAGAGCCTATTACTAGGAAAAAAGCTGAATTTTAATGTGAATTCTGTAAGGTGAAATCTTCTAGATTTCTTTTGCAGAGGTGTGCAGTAAGAAGTGTTGGGATTGCTAGGTCTGGTGCTGGCCAACTGTTAGTACCAGAAATGTGTTGCAATTAGGGGAAGATGACCAAGAAGAGGCAGGCAGGAGAAAAGGATAGCCAAGCGGCTCCTGTAAGTAAAAAGCCTGACAGACTAGGAATGGGTTGTATTTGCTGCCCAGCAAGATTTGTGTTGAGTTACTAGAGCTGCTGGTGAAGCAACTGGAGAATATTGCTCTTGAGACAAAGCTGTAGAGAAGACTGCCCAGTGCCTGAGATGGGACTGATAGCAGCAGTCACTGCTTATCCCTGACCCTGGGCTGGATCTGAGGTGACTGGCCTTGGTGCTTTGAGGTGGTATCCGTGATTTTAGTGTTCTGAACGGAGTTCAGCAGTTGCCATCCATCCTGTCTTCTGTTGCAGTGTTGTCCTGAGACTGAACCTGGGTAGAGAAGATGACCTAAGGTTGCTCTAGGAAAGAGCCTCAACACAGTTTTAAGGAGCCAGAACTCAAGCTGAGGTCAGCCCTGGGCAAACTGAACTTAAAACACTATCTCTTAGCAGCATCCTGGGGTCCCAAAAGCATTGAGATGGTACAGTTCAGGTCCAGTGGAGATGTGGCTAGTGAGACTTGAGTAGTCCTGAAAAGACTATTCTTAAAGTGATTTACCTGGGGGAGAATCATCCTTCTAAGGGAGAAGAAACCTAGGAGAATGTGCTGTGTAGAGCAGTAAGTTGGGAGCAACCACAGGGGGACTTGGGGGACAGAAGAGAGTGGGAGCAGGACAGAGTTTCCTTACTAGCTACCAGTTTGAGGGATCACTAAAGACTGGGGGGGACACACACAACCCAAACCAAAAAACCCAAACACATGCTACCCCAAAGGACAGAGGGCTTGGCAATGACTGAACAGATAGTATTAAAATACACCACTGAGCATGAAAGATGGGGTGTGTGACAATTTCTGTACAGCTCTCCTCATCCCTTTCAGCAAAAAGAGCCGAAGGTAGCCAGTGGCAATGAGAGCAGCCTTGGGTTAAAGGTTTGCATTTTAAACAGTGTAAATATGTGCAGCTTCTTTGGGGAAAAAAACCCAATAAAACAACAAACATAAACAAATCCCACATAGTCCCCTGTGATTTTTAATCCTTACTAAAGACTTTGGGTGTTGCTGGGGTTTTGAGGCTGTGGCTGTATGAATGAGGCCATAATATTTACCACAGACTTCCAGGGAGGTACTTGCCCTTTTCCTGTCTCACAATGGAGGGAAGTTGGAACAAGGGCTTAGAGTCAGTGAAATAAGTAACTTAAAAACCTTTCAACTTAAATTATTTCTACTAACTATACAGTTGAATTGGTTTGTTTCTAAAAGCTTTTAACCTGGCAGTCTCTCTTCAGTCGTTACAGCTTTGTGCATCTGTGTCCTTTCAGACATAAATTAATTTGAGTCAAATAAATTTATTCTCTCAGGAAAAGCATTTTTTGGATCAATATGGGGCTTTATGGAACCATGTGGGTTTTTTACTGTTATAGGTGGGGAAAACTGATTTGTTGCAGAGAGGAGGAGGCATTTCTGTCATTTGGTAGTAGCAGCTTGCCAGAAGTTAGTGTGAAATAGATAACTGTCACTGCTGCTGCGCAATGAGGTTTTGCAAGCATCCTGTTGATTAGTGTTTCTAGATTGTTGCCTATTTTAAAAAACAAAACCAAGATGATTCCCTGTTTTAGAAAATACAGGAATACTCATTTCTCTTTTAAAAAGCCTTTTAATAATACCCATGTTCATGCAGTCATTGAAAAAGAATGCGATGGGAAGTGCTGCTGTGGAAGACAGTAAGGAATCTTGTCTTAACTTTTGCAGACAGAGCTGGCGTATCCACTGCAGAGCTGCACAGCCAGACAGATGTTACATGCCACAGCTGGTCAGGCTAGATTCCCTTTCACAGCTCTCAAGATAAAATCTTCTATTTCTTTGGTTCATCTTTGACAGCTTGCTCTGACATGTGCATGTGTTCCATTGGAGGTGATGTCTTTCTGGGCTCTAAGAAGTCTCTTCTCGTTTCAGAAATCTACCGCATTGTTTCGCAGAAGCAGATCGCAGACCGATCTGCGCACGATGAATCTCCTGGCAACAATGTAGTTGACATCAGCGTCCCACCAACCACCGATGGACAGAAATCCAACAAACTCCAGTGCTGTCAGAACCTGTGACCTCCTGGAGATGACTCTTGTACCCCTCACTTTGTCTGTGCTTCATTTAGAAACTCGTGTGCCCTCCCTATCTCCTGTGATTCAGTGACTCCCTCTTCCCTCCTTTACCCCATTCCCAAGTCCCTCCTTTCATCTTAGAGCTTTAATTAGGGCTAACATATCCCTGCCTCTGAAATCCCTTTCAATGTGGTGACTTTTGGGCTTGAAATGTAGGCACTGATCTGATAGACATGTTTGTGTTGGAACATCTGCTGCTGGATATTATCCCATGAAACACTTTCCTCAAATGCTTTTGGTTTTTTGTTTGATTTTTTTTTTTTTTTTTTTTTTTTTTTTCTGGGAGAGACACCAGGGGAACTTTACTGTAACAGCTGAAGAAATAACTACCTTTAGGTGACAAGGTTTTTTCCTCCCATTGAGTTTTTTTTCTTTTATTTCTGTAAACGTGGGAGAGAAATTAAAAGAAAATAGCTATCCTACCAAATGCTCTGTTTTCTGTCCTGGTAAAGTCTCACAGTGAGGTTTTTGGTGGCTGCACACACATAAGAAAGCTGTTGAAAATAACATTACTTACTATGTAATTACTCCTAATACAGTTAGTCTGGCTGTGTAGTTTACCATTTCCTGCTTTGGAAATCTTTCTCTATTCTTGTTTTATTTGGGAACAATGAAGTATGTCTGCATTGTTTTCTCTGCCACCATGAATGCCTGTGCTGCTTATGCAGGCTTTATGAAGTGGCTTAATATTTATTCATGGCTTATGTTAATCAGTTAACATTATTGTACAGTAAGTGCCAGCATATTGATTTCAGAAACCTTTTGCAACCTGTACAAGTAGGCTTATTTTGTACTGTAGAACAGTGTCTGAAAGCTGGATCTTCTGTAGTTCCGGGGTTTTTTTGCATGCTGCTTTTTCTCTAGATCTATCCTGCCCCTGTTTGAGTGAGTGAAGCAATATTTCCATGTCATGTATATACCTGCACATGTAAGGGTTTTGGTTGTTGTAGAGAAACTCAATACTTTATACATTTTGTAAAACTTCTGCAGAACCATAGCATCTTGAACTTTCTCTTCATTATCTTTCACTTGTGTGTAACCTTCTTGACCTCTACAAATGCATAATATTAAGATTTCACATAATAACTACTAAACTGTTGTTTTCCTCTCATTCTGTTTTACTGAATTGTAGACTGTAATTCTCAAATGATTGTACTTCACCTGATGTAACAGATTTGTCATCAGCAGGGCTAACTACTATAATTGTTTTGCTGAATGGGAAGAATGTTATCACAACTTTGTGTAGTCAGTCTCTTGCTAGCTTGTGAAAATCTTCTATGATGGCTTTTCATCATTTACTAGTTCTAACACACTTGCATCCCCTCTGATATACACTGAATGTTACGATGAGGCAAATGCTGGGTGAAACTGTCTAAAGGAAGAGTTGGAGACCATCTGCTGCTCTTTGAAGGCTAGTGAAGCAATTTGCAGTGAATTTTTGCTCTGTATTCTGAGACTGTATCTCACTTGATGAATCCTACCTGCATATTAGTGAGTTGATTTTTCTTTTCTGATACAAAGCAAATATGAAACTGTGAATTGTGCTTGAAGGGGAAATATGACATTCCAGTCTCAACTGTTCTGTCTGGTTATGTAATAAAATTAAGGGCGGTTAACTCTGATGGCTTTTCTTTTATAAGATTTCCAGACCAATGCCTTTAATTTTGTACTGAATGCACCTAGAGGGCTATAGTCCACAGCAAAGGGTGCATGTGGTGCCTAGCACTTCCACTTTTTAACTTTGTTTAGAGGATACATTCCAGATGAATGGGTGCATGCTTGCAGCCTAATCCCATTGAATGAAGATATGAATTCCTCTTTAGGCATCACAGTGCTCTGTCCTAAGGCTGTCCCAGCTTGGGAAGCACTTTCAACACTTGGTGTTTACTTTAATAGTATCCTCTTAAGAGAAGGTGCAGCCAGTGGGAACTGGAGACATCTCCTTTTTGGTGGTCCTAGACCAGAATGTGATGTGCAGTCAGTATTTAGAAGGCTGGCAGATGAGCACACCATCAGAGAGAATGGAAAATTCTGAGATACTGAAAATATTTCATTCAAGAACATGTGAACACTAGTGGAGCTGGGCTCCTTAATTTTTGAAGAAAACTTTTTATAAAGAAATGAGTTGAATAGTGTGAGGAAGAATCACACTGCTAAGACTGACCAGGGTGATGTATTAATGTGTTTACTCTGCAAATCCTGTTCTTAACATGAAGTTTCTAGAATCAATCTATCTGGCCTGGTATAAGAAGCTGAGAAGCAGTTTAGTAACTTCCTTGTCTCTTAAAAGATATTTTCTGCAGTCTTTGACTTTGTGGAAGGCTCTAGACTTTGCCTCAGAGTCGGAGTCAAAAGGTCCATGTCTAGCACTTAAGTACTGTTAAATTAGATGGGTATTGAAGAGACTGTACAACTTCATTGTGCACTGACCTCCTCAGAGCAGGTGGATCTTGGACCTGTACTGTTCATGCCAGGGGAGTTGGGTCATTTTTGATATCTGTTGTGTGATGTGGAAAGGCCTACTGCCTTTTGCTGCAGGACAGTTTGGTATTCCTGAGATGTGTGGTGCGTGTGTGTGCATGTACGTGCACACACATAGCTTACATGAGCACTGTAAGCTAAGCACTGGTTTTATCTGCTGTGGTCAGCTCAGTTTATTAGACTAGGTATTGACTTTCCCAAATTGCTGTGCAGCTCTCCAGCCAGTTAGAGACACACCCTTCTGTGGGTTTGAGATGCTCTTGTCTAGACTAACCACAGGGCCATTAGTGTCAAAAGAAAAAGGACAGTGGACCAGTTCTGCCTGGTAAAACCATCTTCTTGTGTAGACAGGGAAACTGCTTCATCTTGAGCACCCTAGTGTCCTCTGGAAAGCATTGTGCACTCCTCAAACAGTAGCTACAACCCAGCCTGCTGTTGGTGATGGCTACTGAAATTGCAGAGGGGAAGACTTGGAGGGCTCCTGAGGAAGCCTAAACTGTTGAAGAGCTGTCTGACATTCCAGGAAACTCTCCAATAGGCTGGACACCTTAACCATGCTTTCCTGGTGTGAAAGTAACAGTTAAATGTAACCTCATCTGGACTGCTTCATACTGCAGCTTCACTGGCTCTGTGTCTCTATTATTGTCAGGAAAATAGAAAAGGTTCTTCTTCCATCTGCCATAAGAGGTTTGAGGGCAGAATTTGGCTTATGTAAAACTCTTGATGACAGGAAAGCTGCCTGTGAAAGAAGGAATATGTGCTATACTTGCTTTACTTGGATGTTGAGGATGATTTAAACTCTTAGAAGATAACATTAAAAAGCACTGGGTGCTTACCACCCAGTGTCAGTACTATAAACCTCAGTTGAGGGCTCCTGCTAACATTCAGAACAGATCTTCCAATGCAGAATTAGACAGGAGTCTTTTCTGCTAACTATCCTGTTTATTATGGGGACAGTAAAAGCCAGAATTCACACATAAAAGTGATTTGGTGGTGAGCATGCAAACAGGTAATTGGTAAAATAAACTCCTCAGGTAGACCACCTCAATCTAACTACTTTTCTTCCTGTTGAGTCAGATGCTTGCAGACTAGGTGCAAGTTAAAGGAGTTAAAGTCTGGGATCTCCACAGGGAGTTTGTCCATAGTCTGCACAGGACAAGAAAGTTTGGTTCGTAGGAAAGTTTTAAAGCTCTATACATGTATAAATGTAAAAATCCAGTTGATGAATGACTGCTTGCTACTTCGTTAAAAAGGTTTTTGTGTCTGCTGTGGAGACCATCAAAATTTGGTAGAAGGAAAAAGTACTATGATCCCTTCTTCCCCCTGTGGCTGCTTCTCAGCACTTCTAGCAGGTTAGAAGCAATAGAAAGACTGCTGCATCCTAGAGATCCCCCCAGTTTGGGTGCTGTTCTGTTAGATCACCTGTAATGACCTCACAGTATGTGGAAAGTCTGGTTAATGGGGTATTCCTGTGTGAACGAGAGAGAGCTCTCTTAGCTGGATGTGCCAGGATGGAAAGGATTAGGCTGTGCCTTTTATTTGAGTAGGTCACTTACCAAAAGCTGCTTGGAAAAATGTACAATAAGTACTTTTGCTTTCTGACACTTTGATTCCTGTGTGCTGTACTGTTCCAGAAGTGGATGTGGGCTGGTAATGATTGAGTCTTACCCATCCTTGGTGATTGTTTTCCCTTCCAAGCTTAGAGGTTCTGGACACTGTGGAAGAAAAAAGGTCCTGATGAAGCGACTCAGTCACTTAGGGAGGCATTTTTCCTTCATTAAAAAAAAACAACCAACAACAAAAACCCACAACCCCCCCCCCCACACCTAGGAAAACCAATATTAACAGTAGGGGCTTGAACGTCAGGTAAGAAAAATCAGGCAATTACAGGTGAAGACCTTCGAGTAAAATACGGAGTCAGGGCTGAGGTTGGATTCTCTTGACTTGCAGACTCTATTAAGAGTCTTAATAGGTAACACAGTTGGAGTGGCAATTAATGGAATGTTTCCATGAAATTAGTATCTCCAGGGCTGCACTGTTTCAATAAATAACAGTAATTCTTATTTTAAACTGGTCAGATAATGCACGGTAGTGTTATCAGGCTTTGTAGGCTATAAATAGCAGTGGACCTTTATGCAACCCAGAAGAGAGGTTCCTTTCATTTACTTTTATTCCTGGTTCCTGTGTTAAGTGCAATTCACTCTGTAAATACACACATCAATTGATTTTTGTGCATGGTTATGATGTATTGTGGATATAAAGATTGCCAAATCATCCTGTGTGTGTAAAGTTCTGTTCCAAACACAACAATAAGGTGGGAACGTCATTTCGGACCTGGTACCTTGCTGGCTCCAAAGCGCTGTGGATGATGATGGTGTGGGTGCTCCTGCCAGGGCCAGGGGTGTGCGTGCTGGGGCTGTGCCCCTGCGGGGAGCCAGCAGTTAATTACCCCTGGAACCCACTACCCCTGGGAGGAGATATTCCCGACGGGGCTCTGCCCTGCCCTGCCCTGCCCTCCCCAAAGATGCTGTGTTAGTCTCTGGAGGGGTTCACGATGCCCTCTTGCACTGGGCCTGGCAGCGAGAGCGGTCACTGCCCGCTCCGGGCACTGCTCCGGGTGCCAGCGCTGCCATGGAGCCGGTCCTGTGCAGAGCAGCCGGGTGTGGGGGCCCAGCTGCGTGCCGCTCCGGAGCAGCTGCTCCCGGTAAGGGGGGGGTGAGGCAGGCCGACGCTCGAGGCGCAGCCCGCGGCCACAGAGGGGGGCCCGAGGCCGCGCCGGTTCCTCCCTGGGGGGGGGGAACCCTTTCAGCTGCAGCCTGAGAGGAGGAGGCACCCCGGGGTCGCCTCCCCGCTTGCGTCCCCCCGGACTCGCAAAGCCTCGAGTGGGGATGAGGGGGCTGAGCCGCCCCTGAAGGGCGCTCGGGCCGCGGCGGAGCAGCCCCGCGCTGCCGGGAGACCCCGAGGCGGCGGGGCCCGAGGGGCGGGGGCGGGCCTGGCCGCCAGCCAGGGTAGGGCGGGGCGCGCCTGCCCTTGGCCGAGGGGCGTGGCGTGGCCGCTGTGCCGGGGCACTATTGGTCGGCGGCTGTTGCCAGCGGGGTCGCGTTGCGACGCCGGCCGGGTTCCACGCAGCCCATTGGGTGAGTCGGCGCTGACGTCAGCGCAGTGAGGCGCGGTGATTGGCGGTTGGTGGCAACGCCGCTGTGAGGGCGGGCGGTCAGCCGCGGGTGGGCGGTGCCCGGCGACCGCAGGAGCCGGCGATGGGGCGGCGCGCGCCGCGCTGAGGGGCCGCGGGCGCCGGGACCGCAGGTACTGGGCGGGGCGGGGCGGCACCTGCGGGCGCCGGGGGCAGCGGCAGCCGCCGAGCGGGCCCGACCCAGAGCCCTGCTCCTGGCCGGCTCGGGCCGCCCTCTGGTGCGGGGCTGCCGCTGCCGGAGCGCCATCCCGACCGGGCCGAGGCGGGCGGGCCGCGGTCTGGCCGCTCCAGGGCTTGGGCGCTTGGGAGCCCTGACAGCCCTCTCGGTCCCCCGGCCCCGTGGTGCGGGGGTGTCCTCAGCGCCGCGCTGTCCGGTGCGGCCCGTGCCCGGGTGCCAGAGCCGCGCTTTGGGACGCGCTGCGCCGCGGGGTCTCGGGGGAGAGCGCTGACCCGGCCGCGCTCTGCGCAGCGCCCGGGAGCGGCGTGGCTTCCCCGCAGGAGCAGCTGCCGCCGGCCTCTCCGCCCGCTCCGGCCGGCCCCGGGCAGCACCTGCGCTCCAGCTGCCCCCGGGCCGCTGCGGGCTGGGCTGGCGGTGCCCCCGCGGCGGGAGCTGCGGCCCTTGGCGGCGGAGGACGGGGCTGGGCTCACAGCCTGCCCTGCCCCTGTCTGGGGACATCACCTGGGAGACGAATGTCACAGGCCTCGAGGTCTGGAGCAGCAGTTTTTTGCATCTGTTCATCAGATTTTATTTCCACGGGTGTAAATAGTTATTAGGAAAACACTTCTTTGCAAGTGGACTCCTATGCCCGTTTTTTCTCCTCTTTTGGGGTACTGCTGGCTCGTGTTCTAGGGCATGGTTTTGACGTGCTGAGCGCTGTCATACACTGTCCTGCAGAGCTTGTTACAGACATGTCCCAAGAGGAGGAGTTCGGTGTCACAGCAGAAGTGAAGAACTTGCTACAGTTGTGTGTTGGAGCACCAGCTGCCTTCCTCTGTGGCATAAGCTTAGTGTTTGTGATTGACTTTCCTGAAACCAGGACCTATAAATCTCTCTATCTCATTTACACCAGTTTTCTTGACACAACTTTACTTGCTAGCAAGAGAGACCAAAACTGCTCGTTCGTGGGATTTGCCACGAGTGTTTGGCTTGTGTACAGGAAGGTGATTGTGACATTGGAGGTGCTTTTCTCACGGTCTAAAATATTTACGCTTGCCATATGAGCATGCTCACTGTCTGATGGGGAGACTAAGATTAAAAACCAAAAAGCCCTGCAATAGCCTTTGAGGCTGACCTGTGCAATCATTAGTACCCACAGAAATGGTGTGTGGTGACACATCTGCACTACACAGTGCCCCAGTTCAGGCTGTGTGTGACTTGTCCTCTTGGAGGAAGCTGTGCAGAGCTCCGATTTTACAGGCAGACAGGTGGGAGGTGTCTCTGAGGTCAGTGTGGATGATGACTAACTGAAAATGCCAGCCTTAGCCAGGGCAGCTCTGGCTGTTCATCAGGCTTGTTTGCATTCACCGTGCTGTCCTCGCAGTGTCCAGAGACGAGGCTTCCCTGCCCTGGTGTACGTGTGATGAAGATCTGCAAGTGGGGTTGTTCTCATCCCACCCCGTGCCCTTTATTTGTTTGTGCTCGAGGGACTGCTTGTATCTCGCTCCCAACCCTCCCTGTTACCAGCCCTCGTTTTCCTTGGGAATCTCATTCTCTTGCTCCATTCTCCTTCCAGCAAGCATTTATCTCTGTGTCTTTCCCTTCTAATACAGTTTCTAGCACTTTCTCAACCTTTTTCCAGGTTCTTGTCAAGAGTGCCTGTGACACCACTGCAGTAGGTCAGCTCCGATGGCCATGGCCAGTCCCCTTTATCCACCTTGTTCACAGGGACGTACAACCCTGCTCAGTTGCCAGAGGCACAGAATAATCCTTTTAACAGCTGGGTGTTAGCCTTGTCTTTCCAAGGCTTAAGCGTCTGAATAGTTTTTTGCATCTCCAAAGGATTACAGAGATAACTGCAGGGAAGAGTGTTTGTAAGGCTAGATGTCCCCTGGTTTTCCAGGTGAAACTGTGATGGAATGTCACCCTTCAGAAACAGTCTCGAAGGGAAGGGAGATGGGACTGGAAAATCCCTTTGTTACATGCACAGTAACGGTGAATTTAATAGCTCCACTTGAGGATGCAAGGTCTAACTACCCCCAAGCATGCAGAAGTGGAGCGTAACAGGCAGCTTCCACCAGTAAGGAAGTCTTAACTTTGCCAGGAGTGGGCCAGGTGGCACAGGAAGCAGCCAAGTGTGAGCTTAATGTGTATGTCACAGACATTAAATACCAGCTGTGATACCTGGACTGTCTGTGTTGTCAGCTAATTAACACCACTGGCAGTCTTTAAGTGGAAACAGGAAAACAAGCATTGGAACTAATGGTTTGTTTTTTCTGATGTGTTTGACTGCCCCTTTTTTTGCTGTGGAATTGCACTGAGGCTGCAGAGTGAGGTCACCCCAGTCTGGCCGCCAAGGAGCATGCAGATGAGCAGTATTACAAACGTCCTAATTGTGAATAGCTTCTGACCGAGTTCTTGCCTTTAATAGAGGCTGGAAGAGGAGCTTTCCTGTTCTAGGTTATTAATGCTGGCCATGTTTTTTTGACATAAAGTAAAATGTGCATTTAGGGGCTTTTTTCATTATTGTTTAAAATATCTTGGCTTTTTACACTAAAAGCCACAGAACCTTTTCTTAGAAGATGAAGAGAGGAATCAGGCATCCTAAACTATAAACTATAAGATGAGTTTATTTTTCCCCCACTTGACTTTGACTCAGCTTTGGATATTTGGAGATTGCAGAGTTTCAGTTTTCTAAACTTTTTTTTTTCCCCCTCCAGATTGAAGTTTTCTGCCCCCCAGTCTTATTTACTTTAGCTAACTTATACTTCTGCATGCTCTTAGCTCAAACCCTTCCCATGAGAGAGAAATGATCTCCATTTACTTACTTTGTCCATTTGAAAACACACTAACCACTTCTAAGTTAGTAAGAAACGGGTGCAGAGTCTCTGATGTGAAAGACAAGCCATATGAAAAATAAAGCCATGGGTCACTTTTATGTGAAGGAAAGCACCAAAACAATGTGAAGTGTAGGGTAGTGGTTTCCATGAATTTTGTAAAATAGCTTTCTCTGGTGCTAAAACAATGGATTAATCTGTGCTGAGGCACAGCTTGTTATTGAGATGGTTATTGCCATGCATGTGAATAGCAGGCTCCCCACCTCTCCAGGTCTGGTGTGTTCTCTTCCCAGCTCCCCCTGCAGCAGACTGTTCCCCAGGGATGATGCCATCATGCTTGCTCTGTTGTCTTTATGTTTGCCATAGTTAGACCAAGTTGACTCTAGCTCGTCTGCACTGTGGCAAAAAATGCAGCTCTGGTGGAAGAGATGGCTACCACTTCTTGAGCGTTTGGGAGAGAGCTCAGCTCTTTATCCCACTGTTTAAAAGTGGGGAGGCGGCTATCAGGCTTCTTATGGTATTGGCCACCTTTCCTGGTGGTGGAATATGTCTCATTATAGGTGCAATGGTTACAGGTTGTGAGAGCTCTAAGCAGTGATGGTGGAATGCAGAAAGGCAAAATCCTGAAGTTATGGACTGATGAAGTATCTTGGGGCCAGGACTAGGAAAGTGAATAGCTTGCTGGGAGCTGTACTGACCTGCAGCTCTTCCTACCTGTCAGCTGTGCAAATGTGTTCCCTGCCCTAGACCTCTCTAGGACAAGCAGTATTGCAGTTTGGAATCAATCTGTGATTCGTCCCCATTTTCAATCAATACAGGCATCCGTAAGTTTTCTTCCAGATTTTACATAGCAAATTAATTAACTAAACTTTTCAATTCCTGATACAACACAAGATGATTATGTGTGGTTAACCTCAAGGGTCAACATGCTGTAACTGCTCTTGCAATTTTAATCAGTTGTCATGAAGTCAGTGATAGACTGAAGGAAACATTCTCCTGCTGTTCCCAAAAAGAGGGAACAAGGGGCAAGGAGCAGGACTGGCTTGGCTAGTATAAGTGCAAACAGATCAAAGCTAGTTTCTAAAGCATTTCTCTGGAAACAGGGGAATGCACCAAGCTCTTGCAGTCTTGGCTTTAACACCTATTTCTTTGTTGAAAGCTTAGAGAGCTTTAGTCCTGTTTGAGCTGAAAGCTGTTTGGGTTTTGAAAGTGGTGGGAGGGAAAAGGTAAACTTACAATTATGGACTGTTCTCGACTTTTATTTTTCCCCAGTTTTTCTTGTACTTCCCTGTAAACAAATAAGTTGAGGTCTGTATCTCCAGAGGAACTAGAAATGCAGCCTAAGCAAAACATTGCAAATTTAATGGGGAGAGAAAGAGACTGGGGTTTTGCAGCACTGGTATCAATTATGAAGTTTCACGTAAGGATTGAGGAGGGAATTTGTAGGAGTAGGCAGAAGGGAGACACTGGTGAAATCAGCTAGGATCAGCTAATCCTCCTCTTTGGCTGAGCATGGAGAAAGAGGATGCTCACAGTTGGTGCCCACTTTGGAGCTCTTCAGATGCGGATGGGCCGTAGGGTCGAAGGCTGCGGTGGTGCCTTTGCTGGAAATTTCTCTGGAAACTGAGTGTGCTAAAGAGATTTGTATGGTGAAATAGCTAGGTTGAAAAATATAAACAGGGAAGTTAAATTCCCGATCAAATATCTGTTTGAAGATCAGCATGCTGCCTGGTTTCAAGCAGTGGTTGCATGCTGGCTGTGCACTGCTCTGGGCAACTGGAGCGAGCAGGGCTGCTGTGTGCTAGCAGGCAGGCTGCTCCAGCACCAGTTTGTCTCCAAGCAGAGTGTTATTATTTGTGTGACAGTGTAAATGGTGCTTTATAAACCAAGGGGGAGAATACTGAGGAAGAATGCAAGTTCTTTCTGGCATGGGATTCCTGATCTTGAAATAATGTTTTGCATTCTTCTGAGTAATGCCCTTTGAGGGACTGACTGGTCCAGTGTTGTGTGGGCGCTTCTGTGTTGATCTGGTGTTGCGTTATTTCTACACTAAAACTGTTGTTTTTTCCCTGATGTATTACCCAGAGCTGGAAAATTCAGTTTGTTCGGAACAAATGGAACTGCCTAGCAAGTGATTGCTTAGGATTGGGAGCCCTTGAGCTTTGGTGTTGCTGAAGGCGCTGCCTCTCTCTAAAGCTGAACCATCTGAAGCGGTAGGGCTGGAAGCAGAAGTGTTCCTGCATTGTTGTCACTGTTATTTTGGTAGAGGACAGGGGTGCAAAGAGGAATGAGAGGCCCCATGGCTCTGGTGGCTTTCAGAGGCAGCACTGTGAGGCAGGAGCAGGGCAGGGATGTGCTTGCAGGTGGTGGGATGGTTTTTTTACCCACTGATGGGTAGTACTTCTGCAAGCATTGCTTTGTGGGCATGATAACGGGTATTTCTCACCCTGGTTCATGATTTCAAGAAAACTTTCAAGTCTTACTAATGCATTTCTCTTTCCCTGCAGAAAGAGTGATAAAATGCAGAGGGAGGTGGGCAGAGAGTCTGTAGAGTTGCATTATGTAGCAAATTGTGTGCTGCTGTTCACTTCTAGAAGCTGCTGTCTCTTGAATACTTGGAGGAGCAGCAGGCATTTCTCATGTCCCGGCTGGTTTTCAGTTGCTTTCTTATGAAACTTGTTATTAAAATGGCTGAATGGCTGATTTTTGGTTGGAGATACCCTTTGCAAAGAATTTCCTCCTAATGTTGCAATTCATTTTTCCAGATGTTGGTAATTAAAGTGCAGTAAACTTTCCTTTCATATGTACTCAGCTCTGGTGAGGCCACACCTCGAATACTGTGTTCAGTTTTGGGCCCCTCACTACAAGGAGGACACTGAGCTGCTGGAGCATGCATCAGTCGACAAGGGAAGAGCTGCAGATGTCATCTATTGGGACTTCTGCAAGGCCTTTGACACAGTGCCCCACAACATCCTTCTCTCTAAGTTGGAGTGATACGGATGTGATGGGTGGACAGTTTGGTGGATAAGGAATTGCTGGATGGTCGCATCCAGAGGGTAGTAGTGAATGGCTCAGTGTCCAGGTGGTGTCCCTCAGGGGTCTGTACTGGGACCAGTGCTGTTTAATATCGTCATTAATGATATTGATAGTGGGACTGAGTGCACCCTCAGCAAGTTCGCTGACCATACCAAGCTGGGTGGTGCAGTCAACGTGCCAGAGGGATGGGATGCCATCCAGAGGGACCTGGACAAGCTGGAGAAGTGGGCCCAGATGAACCTCACGAGGTTCAGTAAGACCAAGTGCAGGGTCCTGCACCTTGGTAGGGACAATCCTCATTATCAGTACAGGCCAGGAGATGATGTGCTGAAAAACAGCCCTGAGGAAAAGGACTTGGGGACAATAGTGGATGAAAAGCTGACCATGAGCCACCAATGCGCAGCTGCAGCCCAGAAGGCCAATGGCATCCTGGGCTGCATCAAAAGAAGTGTGGCCAGCAGATCAAGAGAGGTGATTCTGCCCCTCTGCTCTGCTCTGGTGAGACCTCACCTGGAGTACTGCGTCCAGCTTTGGAGCCCTCAACATAAGAAGGATGTGGATCTGTTGGAGCGTGCCCAGAGGAGGGCCACAAAAATGATCAAAGGCTGGAGCACCTCTCCTATGAGGACAGGCTGAGAGAGTTGGGGTTGTTCAGCCTGGAGAAGGCTCTGGGGAGACCTTATAGTGACCTTCCAATACCTGAAAGGTGCCTGTAAGAAAGCAGGGGAGGGACTGTTCACAAGGGCATGTAGCAATAGGATGAGGAGTAATGGCTTTAAACCAGAAAAGGGGAGATTTAGGTTTGATGTAAGGAAAAAGTTTTCAATATGAGGGTGGTGGATCATTGGCACAGGTTGCCCAGGGGAGGTAGTGGAGGCCCCAACCCTGGAGACATTCAAGGTCAGGCTTGATGAGCAACCTGATCTAGTAAAGATGTCCCTGCTCACTGCAGGGGGTTGGACTGGATGACCCTCGAGGGTCCCTTCCAACCCAATACATTCTGTGATTCTACGTCCAAAGAAGAGCAACAAAGCTGGGGAAGGGTCTGGAGCACAAGTCTGATGGGGAGTGGCTGAGGGAACTGGGGGGGTTCAGTCTGGAAAAGAGGAGGCTGAGGGGAGACCTCATTGCTCTCTGCAACTCCCTGAAAGGAGGGGGTAGTGAGGGGGGGTCAGTCTCTTCTCCCAGGTGACAGTGACAGGACAAGGGGTGATGGCCTCAAGTTGTGCCAGGGGAGGTTTAGATTGGATATTAGGAAAAAAATTTTCACTGAAAGGGTTGTCAGGCACTGGCCCAGGCTGCCCAGGGCAGTGGTGGAGTCCCCATCCCTGGAGGGATTTAAGAAACGTGTAGATGAGGTGCTGAGGGACATAAGATGGTGGTGAATTGGCAGTGTTAGGTTAATGGTTGGACTGGATGATCTTAGAGGTCTCTTCCAACCAAGGCCAATTGCGATTCTGTCTTGTGGCAGATAAGTCTCAGAAGATCTGAGAGAACTTTGTTCATTTTAGCATTCCAGCTGTAGTGCATGGCCTGATCTGTCCCAAGTACAGCTTGTAGCAAGAAAAAAAAATCATCCTTTAGGCTCCTCGTTTTTATACCAATCTTTTTCTCAACATGTAAACTTTTTGCTTATTTTTGAATATTGAGTAACACACTGTTATATATTAGGCAACACTCCTCTAAAATAAAGTTTGATTGAAAAACAAGGGGGTAAACAACATGATGGGTACCCCGAAATCTGGGGTAACGGGAGTCCTGCTGTGTTCACATATCCCTGTGACCTTGTTTGAAAATTGGGGTTCTCTCCCAGTGGGAGCCCACTGAGGACCACAGGATGTGTGTGTGCCACATGGGTTCCAGCTTTGCCAGTCACTAGTTTGCCAGTGCTGTGAGACATGGTGATGAAGTGCAGCCACTGCAGAGGCTGATCAAATTTGCTGAAAGTTTTGGAGAGGAGGCATGTGTGTGCATGCAGCCTTTGGAAAACAGCAGTATATTGATCACACAGGCTCACTACAATATTTTTTTTACCAGTGGGGAATAGAAGTCGGATCCTGGCAATGTGTCTGTTTGGAGATAAAAAACATGAATAAATTGCATTCTGTGGAAGACTGTATCTTCATCTATGTCTGGAAAACAAACTCATTTGCCATCAAACCATAGCCTAAATAATCAAGACTTCAGACTCTATACCAAGCCTAAATAGTGGCTTTATATAGAGAAATTTTGATCATTGTCCCCAGCAGGAGCATGGGAAAAAAAAAAGGCTTGTGTTACTGCTTCCCTGCTGTGCAGTGGTGTTACTGGGACAGCTGAAAGGCAGTGGAGCCCTGACAGTGGCAAGTAATGTACAAACATGACAAAACCAGGAGTCCAAAAAGACCACTTCCTAGGAGTGTCTAGCCTCTTCCTGGGTGTTATGTCGTTATCTGAAGAGCGTCTGAAACTCAGCCCTAGGTGTGAGGCAGGTGAGCCTCTGGGGACAAGTGCCTCAGCCTGTGTGTTTTGCTGTTCAAGGTGTGGGAGCTGGTTCCTGGTGTGAAGCTTTATTAGAAGGTTCACAAGCTCCCAGGATGTTGTCCCTTCATTTTTTTTTTATTTTTTTTTTTTCCTTGCTTGCTGGGGTTTGTTGTGGTCTGAACCTGTCCCATGACTCTCGGGTTCCCAGCGTTGCTCCGCTGGCACTGTCTGAAGAGCGAGCGAACGCTGAAGTTTTTACAGAACCCCCGTTACCTGTGACTCAGTGTTGCAGGCAAGGCAGGAAATTGAGAAGCTGCCCAGGAAGTGAAATGCTTTCCTGTGTGTTACCTACCAAATTTTAAAATGCTTTAAAAGCTGTTGTGTGGCATCAGATCCCATTTTGAGCGTTGGGCTGTGTGTCATAAAATGCTGTCACTGTTCTCATTCGACAGGGCTTGTTGTGCCCTGACGTGTAGGACCGTTGCATTCAGATGACTTCTGAGCATATGACTGAAGGGATTTCTGCCCTGAGTCCTGGGTAATGTGAGAGTTGCAGTGAGGTCTTGTAGCAGAATTCCCTCCCGTGCCTGCGAGCACATCTTGTGAAGCTTCAGAGCTATCTTCAGCTGATGGATCGAGCGTGGGCAGACCCGTTGCTGACTTTTTGGGTACTTTCAGGGTGTTATGCAGCAGACCTGCAGGGTAACTTTGGGGAGTCAGATAGCTGACATAAAGCCATGTACTTTTTTTAAAGAACAAAATAATGTTGCAGTCTTCAACCCTCAGCAGAGAGTATGTCGAAACAAACAAAACTGAAAAACAAAACAAAGCCCTTCTTGGATTGGTTCTTGTTATTTTGGGGAGTGGTTTTGGGGTTTTTTTTGGTTGGTTTGATGTTTTTTTTCTCTTTAGATTAAACCACTTATGCAACCTTTTAACAGTAACAGGGAACACTTGAGACTGCTCACCGCATCCTCCCCACACATATCTTTGGTGGCAGTATCGCAGGGTGTGTAATCACTTGGGCTGCCAGGATCTGGAGGCCAGAGCTTGCCTTCCGTAATGTGCAGGAGGTGGGGTGCCCCTGCCAGTTGCCCAGAGCATGGGGACTGTAGATGTGTACTGGTCAGGCACTTGAAGTGCTGGGGTCTGAACCCCCAGCCCTGAATTAAGGTTGACATATGGGTGGCTCCCACAGCCCTTTAAGAGGAGGGGATGAGTTTACCTTTTGGCTTTCCTCCAGGGTGCGGCCGGCCTTGTAGGGAAAGCCCTTGGGTAAACAAGCCCCAGGTGCCCTGCATTTTGGTAACAAGTGCCAGGTGTCCTGTTTGGGGATAAAAGCTGGGCCCACTTGCAGGAAGGGTTGGAGAGTCTGTCTGTGGAGTGGATGCACTTCACAGAGTTTCCTGTTGGGGAAGGACCTCCTGACCACTCATGGAACCGGGTCCCAGTCAGGTCTGGCACATTCAAACACGGGCTTTGTGGGGAGGCAACATGGGGTTACTTCTGTCATTTGTAACTGCCTTGTTCTCCTGGTTGCCTCCCATTTGTACTGTGGGTTATCTTGTGTCTCTGTTTGTTCCATCTGTTATGAGCAATATTGTGTCATTCCTGGGGTCGCTGGGGTCAATGTCTACTATCCGTGATATATCTGACTTGTTTGTACCCCCAGCAATCCTCTATATACTGACCCCTTTGCGTGAAATAGAACCCACATACTGGATTGTTGGTCTGCTGCTGGCTGTGTCCTTTTTACTGGGCCTACTAATTGGCAAAACAGCACTGCAGCCACCTGCAGTAGGTAGAGCGGGGTGCTGGAAGACATGTTGCAGGCCTGGGGCTGGACTTGGGCTGTGGAAAGATGTGTGGGGGCAGGTGCTTAGATGTGGCGAAGGGAGCAGTTCTTTTTACTTGTCTCCCTCAAGAAGTTTGTGTTCAGATGATCTCGGAGCCCCAGGATTTGGGAAATCCAGTTCTCGTGGTGAAAAAGGAAAGCACTGATGTTTGGAAATGCCCTTTAGCAACTGAAAACCTTCAGTTCACTGGTGATGTTGTCCAGATCATATGATTAGAAAACGTAGTGTCTGCATACCCAAGTTAGCTAAAACAGATTGGGAAAGCAGTCTGGGTGGCCTTGTTCCTGGGGGTTAAATATCAGCTTGTGTGAGCAGCAGCTGGAGCTTTTGTGATCTGCAGACAGCAAGTGGGTTACTAGCTCAATTTAAAAAAAAAAAGAAAAAAAGGTACTTATGTACAGATGGGTGGGTTCTGTTGGCTTACACAACTTGGTTATCTCCTGGCAGCACTGTAGTGAGGTGCCAGGTCTTGGTTACAGTAATCAGGGAAATGGGTTACTCAGTGAGAGGAACAGACTTAGCCACTGGCAGCCTTGCTGGGAGGTGGTTTTTTTCTCAGTGGAGATGTTCTGGGGAAGCTAATCTGTACAGAAGCTGGTGCATATGAGCTGCACCCAAAGAAGGTGGAGCTGGTTCTAGTTCCAGTTTGCTCTGGATCCTATCAAAGCCTCAGAATTGCTCCAAGGTTACACCAGTTGAGGTATTCATGGTGCAGACAGGCTACGAGCCCCCATGACCTGCACCCAACAATTCTCCGTTACTGTGATCATTTGGCCTTAGCCTTTTCTGTTGTCTTTGCCATCTTGACTGTGGCTTTTCTCCTTGTAGCTTTGATCAAGGTATTCTGGCCTGCTGTGGTTTCCCTGTCTGGGAGAAATAACTGTCTTATCAGGTTGCAAAGTCCAGCTCTGCAGAGCTGGGGACCCTTTGGCTCCTTGTCTTCCGCTTGTCCCTGCTGCCATGTCTTCTGGATGGAGAGCAGTGGTCCAGGGGATCTCTGCTCTCTTCAGCTGTTCAGTCATTTGAGGAAGTTTCGAAACCCCCGTTGCCCTTTGGATGATTCATTTGGCTCACATATCCTGTTGCAATGCCTGGAGACTGGCAAGGGGGATATTTTGCTGGCGTGTTTTGCATGAGTTGCGTAGCAGGCAGCGTCCTGCCCCAGCACCGTGGTCTCCGCCTTGGAGCAGTGAAGAAGCATTTGCTGCTCTTTGAGGAACCAGCTTATCTTTCTGCACATGAGTTTTGGAGAGGTACTGCATAACTCACTCGTCTGAGCCAACTTTCCACAAACAGCATTTGTTTTTCTTCAATTTGAGTAATCTCTACAAACTTAGCCCTTGCTCAGGAGCTGAGAATACAAAATGTGGCTGAGAAGAGATTTCTGATTTATTTGCTCATGTCTAACTGTGGCAGCAGAGGGGATATTCATAATAAACGTGATGTCTTGGAGGTTTTTTTTTTTTTTTTAAATGAGAACAAGAAATGTATCCCCAAGGAATGGGCTCAGAAATCACAGCTGCCCAGAAAAAAACAGTGTGGTTCAAACCAGCTGTTTGGGTCTTGATTCTGACTCCAAGTTTTTGGTGTTTCTGCTGTAGCACTGGGTTTGGGTTCGATGAGCCGTTGACAGTCATGAGAGAAGGCTGTGTGTTGATGAGCTGAGCCTTTAGGGAGCCAGGAAAGGGGCTGGCTTGGCTGTACACCGTGGTTCATGTTCAGCTGGGTATGAAATTGGAACTGGAGTGCACTGCAGATGTTATCTTTGGATTTCAGTTACTTCCTTGCTAACTGGATCCATGAAAATCTTGCTGCTTTCCCTTTGTGCTTGCTGAATGGCATCAGTCAGATGTTAAAGCAGTGACTTCAGACTCCACCCTGGGATGGACAAGGAAATGCCAAATAACTTGTAATAGGAAACTGCAGGTTTCCTGATGGACAGCAAGGTGGCGATTCCCTTCCGGCCCTGATGGGACTGCCAGGGCAAGGACCCCGTGCTGCCTGTATCTGTCAGATGTGGAGCACAAAGAGCCTCAGTATAAATACTCCCAGGACACAGGGAGTGAGAGCAGTTTTATTCCAATACACAAAATGGACCTTTTTCCTCTGGAATTAAAAATAAACAGCATTTTGGCTGAACAAATGGAACTGACCTTTTTATTAAAAGCATATATCTTCTCATGCCTGGTTCAGTAAGAGGCTTTTAGCATTGAAATAACTCCTTACCTTGCAAAACAGCTGACTTAAGTCATTCCAATAGCATTTATCATCTTATTTTTTGCTCCTCAAAGTTGGAGGGCTTGTAGTCTTTTTTTTTTTTTTTTTTTTAAATGAGAGGAATAGGAAAAGTGGCTCTAACCCTGTGTGCTCTTTGCACAGGTAGGGAGAGAGTCTCAGTCAAGGCAACACTGAGTCTGTTAAGTACGTTTTCACGTTGATGGAAAGATTCCCATTTGTTTCGATGGGGACTGACCTGCCCACAGGCTCAAGCCCATTCCTGCTCAGTTGTGGAGGAAGGATTACAGATGGTTATCGAGAGCAGCTTTAATAAAGAGATTAGAAACTTTTCTACTAGAAATCAGAAAATATTAGGTAAACTTGAGTGGATGCTTCCAAAGTTGGTGTCTGGTGATGAGACACCAGTGAAGTGCTCTCCCCCTCTTGAACACATTCCCTGTGAAGGGAGCCATCCTGACAGATGAAGCCCTTGGTTGTGTAAGAGTTGCTTAATTTCCAAGACACGAAAGAACACTCGTGCTTACCCGAATCAGTGTTTTCAGGACTTTGATCACATTCTTGTACTGGCTTTTTGTTTTCTTCCTCTAGTCTGGCAAAGCCTCCAACCAGGAACAAGCCCTTATTTTCTTTAGCTGTTTTGGTTTGATTTAGGCTTAGCTGAACCTGACAAAACTGCAGTTTTGTGGGAATGTTTGATTCCTGCTGTGCACTGAGATCTTGAAACAAAAAAGTATTTCCTTGGGTGGGATGACGAAGGTTTGTTTGCCTGCTTATACCTCCAGGAGACTGAGATTGAAGAATCCCCCCCATGCCCCCTAAATTAAACAAACCTAATTATTGTCATATTTCTTCTTTGGTAGATTTTGGGATTGGGGTTATTGTCACTCCCTGACCTTTTATCCTTTTAATTGCTTTCATTTGAACTTATTTTATGGGTTTGTTTCTCTCTTGAAATCCAGCCACCAGGAGAGGCCATCCCAGCAGCGCTGCTGCACAGGGATCACTGTGCATGCCTTACGTAAGGCGGTCCTGTTTACAGACACAAGGATTTTGGTCTTTACCAACAGTATGATGTTGTTGGCTTATGTTCAGCTTGTGACTAATTGTAACCCCAGCTTTTTATTTCTGCACAGCAGCCTCTTAGGAACCAGGCTAAAGGAGATTGGAGAAAATGTTGGGTTTTTTTTCTGAATCTGCAAAGCATGCCTGTCTTTGGGATTGAAATAACCCTTGCCAGGAAGGAACACGGATGTTGTGGGCATGTTGGGTGTGCTGCTGCCTTCCCTCCAAGGCAGAGGGCTCTCATGTCTGCACGTGGCTCATCTGAGCCAGCTTCTGGTTTGTCACGTTGGGCTTTTTCTCTGCATCTTCTCCTTGATTCTTGCATTTGCTGTTTGTTCTTTGTGCTTTCTTTGCTGGGTGAATCGTGGAGATGCTGAAAACATGATGGTGTGCTTTGCTGTTAGCCCTTTGAGTTTGGTGGACAGGCTTTAACGGGCTCAGAAGGCGCCTGAATGCAGGTGAGGGAAGGGCCCCCCTGAACTGAGCCACACCGTGGGTTAAGTGCCATGTTCAGGTGGAACTTTACCACTTTTACAGAGAGTCTGAACATAGGTTTTCAGGATGGCTCTACCCAGAATGACATGGGCCTGTGGGGCTTCTGGTTGCCTTCCACATCTCTGCATCAGTATGTTGGGTTTGAAAGGCTGCATCAGGTTAAAGGATGTGTACCAGGAATTCTCTCTGGGAACAGCAAATTTGCAATTCTGATGCTAAATTATGGAAATAGGACACTTGGAGCCTTAATTTTATGGTAAGGCAGCCTCCCAAAGCCTATTAAAGGGGACAGAAGGCTAGCAAAAGCCATGGTGGTTGGGGCCCTGGGGGGTGGAGGAGGGTGGCAAGGGGAGCCCGTGCCATGGCCAGGGAACCAGGCTCTCAGGGCAGTGCTGTTTCCACAGGTCTCTGTGCCGCTGGTGCGAGCCCCTGGGACAGAGGGGTCCGGAGCTGCCATGACGACAGGCGACTGCTGCCACCTCCCCGGCTCCCTCTGCGACTGCCCGGGAAGCGCCGCCCTCTCCAAGTCGGTGGAGGACTCGGACATCGGCCGCCCGCAGTACGTCACGCAGGTCACCGCCAAGGATGGACGGCTCCTCTCCACCGTGATCAAGGCTCTGAGTGCGCAGAGGTAGGGCTGCTTCAGGAAGGGGGCCTGGGGTGAATGCATCTGTGCTTTTTTTTCCCCATTTTTTTTTTTGTGGCTCTAGGGGTAGAGGGAGACAACAAAGTCTTGTTTGTGAAGGAGTTGGCCGAGGCGTTGATATGGAGTGTGACTCCTCGTTAGCCACATGCTTCCCAGTCCTGTGCTCTCTTTGCAGGAGCTCATGCCAGTTGCATACGCTGGTGAACTGGGACTTGTGTGTTCATCAGAGCGCCCTGGGCCTGTGGCCACTCCAGCGTGAGACAGCACAGGCGGCCTCTTGCCGTGTGCCTCTGCCAAGTCCTCCCTGGGCAGCAGTGAAGGTGGGACGCCATGCTAGCGAGGGCAGCATGCTGTTCGTGGAGATGATTTTAGGGCTGAAAATGGAGCACAGCCTCTGTTCCAAGGTGGTTGTGGAGTAAAGGCATGGTGTCAATGTGCAGCCCCAGGGAGAGGAGGGTGTTTGTGTTGCAGGAACTGCAGTGTCCAGCTATTGCAAGAGGGGATGTGTGGCAGATTCACTTTCCCAGACTGTTCCTGGTGTGACTTCTCATCATTTTGAGCAGCTTCCAGAGCAGAGGACACTTGGCAGCATTGTTCAGTCCAGCTAGTGAGACCGGTCACATTCTGTGTTCAAATCCTGTCAGAAGAGCTGTTGTTTTTTTTCAGTGAATTTGGCCAAATGCTGATGAGGTGTGAAAGCAGTGACTGCAAATGTGGGGGAGGAAAGCAGAAAAGCTAGATGAGAACTGAGGCAGACATTAACTGCTGTATCTAGCAAACCTGGAGCAGGTCAGTAATGTGAGAGGAACTGAACTTGCTCTCTGCCAATGGGGAGGCTGGACAACAAATTGTGCAATCCCTTAACACTTGTGGAAGTATAAAAATCAAGTGGGGAAGCTGCCTGGGATTACAAGTTATAAAAAACCCAACAGGATCCCCTGTGTGAGTTTCTTCATGGAACACCAGTTCCTTCATTTTGGTGGTTGTGGGTTTCAGTCTGTTCTTGTCACTAGCAGTTAGCAAAGTAAGCCAGGAGCAGCATGACTGTACTGGAAAATTGAATTAGTGAAACAATCTCTGCAGGGTACTGGAAAACTGTGTTTGAGGGCCTATCGTGTGGGAGTGTGACCAGGGCCCCTCCGCATCCAGATAGGAAGGAAGGAAAATGGAGTCTGATAAGAATTTATTTTTTTCTTGCATTGTCAGCAATTTTTTTTCCTTCTGGATTGTTTATTGGTGGCCAAGGTTATATTAATGCACTGGAAATATGAAACTTCTCAAACAGGAAGAGAATGGCTGAAATATCTTGCAGATGCTTTTCTTGGGAAATAACAGATGCATGAGAGCACTGGAGGCCTGGGGGTTTTCTGATCTGTCCCTGTTGCTAAGGCTGTAGTTTTGTTGTTCTGACACAGCACTGAGCTTTATGGCAATCAAGGCTTACAGAATCATCAGGTAATTCAGATTGGAAGGGAATTCTGGAAGATGTCTGGTCCAGTCTACTTTCAGAGCAAGGCCAACTTCAAAGTTTGGTCAGACTGCTCAGAGCCTTGTCTGATGTGGTTTTCAGTATCTCTGAGTTCTCACCACCTCTCCAGACTCCTGTTGCAGGAATTGTCCCAGCTGAAGAAGTCCCCTAAATAAAAGGCACATGAAAATGAGGAGAGAACAAGCGTCAGTGGTTCACCGGTGATATTTTGCAGAGAGCAGCGGATGGTGCAGTGGGTGTACATTGCTTCACAGCCCTAAATACGATTAAAAAGACCAACCAGGGTGAAACCTGCTAAACATTGAGTTGAAAGTTGTAGAGATCTCCTGTGGTGCACCAGGAGAGGAGTCTTGCTTCTCTGTTAGTGAGCTGACGTGCACTTTCTTGCCAACTCTTCCCTTCATGTCCCACCAACATTTTTTCCCAGTACTCTCCTTTTCCTTGCACTGTGTTTCTGTGTCTTGCTCTTGCTGTCTGTTTTTTCTGGTTGTGCAAACTGATGGAGGTAGCACTTACTGCTTTTGAAGATTGCAGGTTGCTTGTTCTGATTGTTGTGTTGCAATCCCACAAACTTTTGCAGTCAGGTGTTTTTTTTTTTTTTAAGGCAGAGTAGCAATGGAGCATGAACTGTGTGGGTTTTGTACTGTCAGCATTATGTGTAAAAGGTGACAGCTGATGTAGCTCACCCAGGTTTCAGGAGGGCATTTTATCTTTGAAATAAAGATGTTCCCTTATCACCCTCCCTTCCACTCCCAAATCTGTGCAACTGTGGATGTAAGAGACTGGTGGTTGTGTGAAAGAAATGGCTGGTTGGCAGGTGGGAAAGAAGTGAGATACTAGTGAGTGACTCGTTTTCATAGTCCAGGGAGGGTAGCCTTGCACTGGGCCTCTACTGTCCAACACTTTATTCCTAAATGATCTTGATGATTGGCTGACACTGAAGATGTACTGAGTTGCTGAGAACAGTGAGCTTTGGTGTCTAGAGCCATTTGAGTTTTCCGAGGGAGCCCAAGACATTCTCATTATGGGGCTGGCAGATGTGGAACAAGGCTTCTAGGAAACCTGTGCCTTTGGGTGCCAGCTGGGATGCACTTGGACCTGAAATGGCACTAGACACCTAAGTTTAGGGAACTGAATGTTATTGGAAATTACTTCAGGCTGGTTCAGGGTGCAGTGGTGCAGATGAAGAACAGTAGTCTGGGACTTACATACAGGTGTGTGGGTTTGGAGGAAGGAGATCTTGAGCACGTGACAGTTATGTGCAGCAGTGACCAAAAGACAAATAAGATGCTAAGATTTAGGAAAGCAGTGAAGAACAGAATGCAGTCACTACAAAAATCCCTGGCGCACCAGCATCTTGAAAACTGCAGCTCTAAAAGGATGTTTTAGAAATGCGAGAGGTGGAGGGAAGGGCAGTGAAGTGATCAGAAAGGTGGATGTGTTTGTCTAAGGCGTGACTGAATAGGCTAGGACTCTTCTCATGAAAGAGGTGACTGAGCAGGCTATGATGGAGGTCTGCACATCTGGGGGGTGTGGAAAACACAGGACAGGAATTAGGGGATAGTACACAAAACAAGCAAATGTGAGGTATTGAGTGAAAAGGACTTGGTTCTTTGTGTGACTAGAGAAAGTCTTTGCTTCAGGAGGACACTGGATGCTCTTAGTTTATGTAGGTACAAAAAAAATTACTTGTCTGTTGTGGAAATTTATCACATGAATGTCATCCAGTACACCTGAGCTAATGGTTGCTGCATGCTGGAGCTAATAGTCCACAGTCAGTGGGTACCAGTTAGAGGCATCAGGGAATCCTGGGAAGAAATGGGTGGTTGGAGTGTGATCAGCAGTGCAGGCCTCCTGTGGGGAGGGTGGCAAGTGTCTCTGCAAGTGTTTGATACTTCCCTTGATAAGCATCTCTGGTTCCGTGAGGTCCCAAGAGAGCAGATCTTGAGCGTGATCAGAGATTTGATTCTGTAGCTGAAACTTCTAGCCAAGCAGGGGGTGAGAAGTGGTGGTGGTTGAAGCACCAAGGCATTTCTGCAGCCAGCTAAAGGCCCGAACGCTGCAGAATGGCTCTCAGGGTGACGGTGACAGGGTGCTGAGGGAGTTACTGCACTGTGAGAGGCAGAGGGTTTGTATGCCGAGAACTTAGCCTGGGTGACTGCTTGCCATGAAATACGTCGTGTCCTTGGAGAGCTGAGCTTCCAGGCTCAGTGTAGTTGTGTCTTTAGATATCGCTGTTCCTTATGCAGTTACTGCAGACCAAAGATGCAGAGCAGAGATTGGGTGAGGGTGGGTAGATAGATGATCAGATAAATGTGACTGACTGCAGACCTCTTGAGTGGCTCCAAGTGGCTGGTGGCACACTGTGACTAGTGTGGGTCGTCTGGCTTCACTTTGGGCGTCTGGATTTGCATCAGTGCTTCAGGGTTGGTGCTGGGTCTGATGTCAGCCTCTCTGCCTACTGTGAGCGGAGCTGGAGGCTGTGGGACACGTGTGCTGTGGTCCCTTCTGTGGCCAGGCTGATGTGTCGGCGTCTCTTGGATGTCGTGGTGCTCAGCAACATGGCTTCTGATGTTACTGACCTAAAGTGTCCTGGGCACCTCCACACTCCCCTGAAACGGGTTTCTTGCTGCTTTGGAGAGTTACAGCATGCCTGGCATGCTCTGCCATGTGCTGCTGGGGCTTTGTGGGATCAGACCCTGTTCTCTGATGTGGCTGTATCGATCTGCCTGCTCTGACCGTGATTTCATTCTGTTTGTCTGCCTCTTTAGTGATGGTCCCATCTGTCGAATCTGTCATGAAGGTGGAAATGGGGAGGGACTGCTTTCCCCATGTGACTGCACAGGAACACTGGGCACCGTGCACAAGAGCTGCCTGGAAAAATGGTTATCCTCCTCCAACACAAGTTACTGTGAGCTCTGCCACACAGAATTTGTTGTAGAGAGAAGACCGAGACCTTTGACAGAGGTACTGCTTTCTTCCTGCTTTGCTTTTATTTGAGAGAAAATGCCTGATTTGACCTACTGTCCTTGTGGTCCTTGCTGTCTCCTCCTCCTCCTCACAGTACCTTAACACTCACAAAGAACAATTTGTTTAAAGAGATCAAGTCTTTGTCGGACCAAGTGAGGTAGTTGCAAAAGTGCAGTAGTGGTGTTTGGGGCAACTCTTACCTGTGCACCCTCCATATGCTGTAGGACTACAGAAAACATTGCACTTGTAGATATACTTTAATGCCTGAGCATCAAAATGCAGAAGTCACTACACAACTGACTGAAATATGAAGCTCTCAGAAAAATTCTTTTTTCCTGTTAGTTTTAATCTTGTCTCACAGTGTTGAATTAGTGCAGCTCTCTTGCATGTGTCTTCCTTGTCATGTTCTGCTCTGAAAAGCAAGATGTGGCAGTTGCTGGTACTGTTTATAAAAGACCCGTCCTCCTTTGACTAATATTGATGTGTGCTTCACAACCTTTGTGTCTTGCTCCTTCCTGCTGGGCTATGGTCCCCTTCTGCTGCCCTGTGTTCCCCCCAGTCAAAGGAGAAAGCAGGATATGGCTTAACCAGTCCTTACATTCCTCTTTGCATTGCCTGTAGGGGAGGACCAGGTTCCTGATGGACCCATTGGCCTCCCAGAGTTGGAAGGTACAGTCCAGGCTCTGGTTGGTTTGGTCTTGTTGTCTTGTTTTTTTTTTATCACAAGGCTCTCTTCATTCCCCTGTTTAGGTGGTCTGCTGTGCTCACATTTCAGAATTCCTTTGGCCCCTGAAGTTTATAGCAGCTACCTGTAATGAAGCCCTTTACACGTGGGGAACAAGGGCAGCTTGCACCAGGCCTTCTTCTGACCCCAGAATGCAAGTGTACATCCCCAAAGAGGCACAACTAAAGCAGTGAGCTACAGTATGAAAGGCTGTAACTGTTTGTTTTAGAAGACAGTTTAATCTGTCTAAATAAGTTTGAGTTGTGCTGGCAGGCGAGCAGGTGATGTTGATATGGCTGCTGTTTCTGATGGTGCTGCAGGAACACATAGGAGAGTGTTGCTGGCATACCTAAGGTCCAGCCTGGAAGACCAAAGCAAGGTCCTGCAGCCCTTGCTGCCTGCACCCCATTCAGATCCCATCTGTTGCCTGTGGAACTGCAGGCAGGCTCTTCCCTGGGCAGCGCACTGCGAGGTTGGGCTTGGGTGTTCATTCAACACTGTGCAAGTGCAGAGAAGGATCAGTCTGCAGGTGGGGATTTACAGTTCACAGTTTTGGGAGCACCCCCCTCCTGCAGCCATCAGCAGTGAGAAAAGTGGGAAAGCATCATCTGGAGCCACCGCTGCAAATACTCCACTTCTTTGTGTGCACCCTGTCCCTGCAGGGCTTTTCATCACACGCCTCCCTGGCTGTGTTTGGACTGTGGCACATAGCTCTGGTTTTTTCAGAGTTGCTTTGCCTGTTGGCAGCGTTTCAAACCAATGCAAAGCAGTGCTGTGGCTGCTGCACTGTTGTCACTGGGGCTGCAGAAGGAGGCCTGTGACTCCTGTCACCTGCCAGCTATTGGAGGTATCTCAGTGCCTGTCACAAGAAGTGTATGTGTGGGGATAATTCTGGTTTTGTAACTCTGTTACTGCTGTTGTCTGCTCCATCACCCTGCTCCATCAGATTAAAACCATCAGAGTCACAATTGGAATTCTAAGTTGCTTTTCCCATCTCTGTTTCCATTCCCATCAGTTCTAGAGGTTATTTCCTAGCCTTCCCACCTCCCTCTGGAAATGGTATTTGTGCCCTCCTCCTTCCTGCTGGTCCCCAGCTCTCCTTCCCACCCTCCCACCTCCTCTGGACGTCCAGCGAGCCTTGGAGGGGAAAAGAGCCCCCCAACTGGGGAAGCACTCAAGCTTCAGTTTGCAAAATTGATGTTCAGTTTTGGTGATTGTTTTACAACTTTGTTATTGACTTGACAGCCCCAGCCTGGAGAAGGCCTTAAACTACAGTGCTAAACCAAACCATGTATTTAGCAAAGCAATTTGTAAAAGAGCGTTACAGCAGTGGTTAGTGCTGTGTAAGTCTTGCCACCTTTCTCCCAGCTGCTAAAACATAAAATGGCTCTTTGACCAAAAACTATCAAATGGTTGGTTTAGAGGTTGAAAACCACTCGTAAGGGTAAGGTGACCAACAAGCAATCTATGAGCATTGAGCAGCCTGTAGCCTGGTTTAATAAATCCCATGGTAGCAGCCTGCTCGTGCCCTTTCCCAGGGGCCAGCAGTGCCTCTCCCCCCAGGCGATGGAGTGCTGCGAGTCTGGTCCCAGCTGCTTGGAGCAGTGCAGGTGCTGTGGCTGGGGCACACTGCTGTGCTGGGTCTCCACACAGCTCCTGTGAGAGAGGAATGGCTCCCCTGGCTGGAAAGACCGCCTGGTTTTGTTGTCCTGTTTCACCCTGCTGTACAGTGCTCTGATCCCTGTTTGGAAAATGTCCTGGAGTTCAGTCTCTCGTTTTCCTTGGGAGTTGTTACAGTTCTGCACCGCCGAATTTGGTTTCGGCAGCAGCGGTGACAGTGAGCGCGCTTTGCCGTGTGATGTCTGCTTGGGCCTTTGGTTCACTTAGAGGCCAGCTTACAGAGCTGGGCTGCTTTCAGGAGCATGCCTGCTGTTAGCAGAGGTTCTGCCCCTAGTGCAGAGCCCTTCTGAAAGAGCTGGTGACCGCTTTGCCAGCTTGCTGATGCCTTTCCATGAATGCCCCCTCTCCAGTCTAGCGTCATCTCATCCCCACACCAGCCTGGGCCACAACTCTTCACTGAATACTTCTGGGAAGTGTCATCTCCGGGTTCTTCGTCTGTTTCTGAGAAGAGGGCTAGGGAAAGAGGCTGCTTAGTCATTTAAAAATTACACAGTTACCTCGGCCTTATAATCTGACATTCTCTGCTCCTTTCTATGGGGGTGGGTGGGGAGCGTTTTGAAACTTTCAGGGAAGTTATGCTCGTGTGTGAGTGCTGTTTCAGAGCTCTGATAAAAATACACTGTTCACCAAGTAAAACGGAAGTCAAAATAGAAATTAGTCAGCAGAGGAGGATAAATGGGATGGAGACTAGGACTGGGAAGGATGTAGGAGCATGCTTTATGGCAGTGGTGTTGATAAAAGGGTCTCTCCAGGTGCAAACAGCTGTCCAGGCATCCTAGCTCTCTTCTGCTGTCACGTGGCCACCATGAAACCCACAAGAGAATGAGGTGACACGCTACCTGCTGCTGTTGGTCCTCACAGCTCTTGCTGTTTGCTCTGCTGTGTTCTGCCTTTCCAGCCTGGGGAGACTTAGAGCTGCTCGTAGGGGCTGCGGTGGTCAGTGGTCAGCACAGCCTGGTGGGCTTCTCTGGGGTACTTATTGCTGTGATATCTAAGCACTTCACAAACAGTAATTTAATTTTGCAGCCTCCTTTAGGGAGGGAAGACAGCAACCTTGTTCTGCAAGGATTACAGAGGATTTTGTAATAGAGCTGGATTTTAATTTTCTTTAAGCAGTGATTTTTCTGTTGTGGTCTGTTCAATGGAAAAATAGTAACAATGTTCACTTCCAGTGTGCCTGATCTCTGAACCAGGACTGGGGAACTCATCTGAGCCTGGAGCCAGCTCTGGCAGCCACGGCAGCCCATGGCTGCAGGCAGGCTATCTTCTGCAGTTGAGCCTACTTCAGTTATTTTTTTAAGAAGCTGGTTGAAAGCTGGAAAAAAAAAAACCCAACCATGAAAGGCTTTTGTTAACTGTTAGGCTGTGGGATTGATGGGCTGAGTGCTTTTTTGGGGAGCATGTTTTGAGCCACTGCAGGTGAAGATGGAGAGTCGAACTTCAGGTGCCCAGGAGCGTCTGTAGCCAGAGGTGCAGGATTCTGCCGTGCCAGTGCCTGTACTGTGCTGTGAAAGGACAGAGTGGCTTCTGCTTGGCTCTCTGAAATGGTCTCCAGCACAAGAAGATTGTGGACTGGGTGAGGAGCATGTCCCCAGCAAAGAATGAGATGGCCAAGCCTTGGAGAGGGATGGTTTTCCAGTACTTGAATTTCCTACATCAGTGTTAGTTTAATGTGCATCCATACGTTTACAGGGAAGCAATCTGAACCCATGAGACTCTAGCCAGCATGGCTGGCATAGTCAAAAAGTGCAAAATAGGTTTCTGTGTTACCTGGAAGACTTCAGCAGTAGATATTTGGATTAAATGTTCAAACCATAAGTTGCAATGCCTACGGCTTTCCTGGAACAGGTAGTTTCTTCTTTCTTCCAATAACATTAAGCAGAGAAAATGCACAGTTAGTGCCTAGGATTCATCTTCAGGAAGCATCTGTCTTTGCTGTCCAGAGCATTGTAGAAGGAGCACAGGCCTTTGGAGATGAAGCGTTGCTTCAGTCCAGACAGCTCTTTCTTCCAGGCCATGGATGGTCACACAGTTCTCTAGGCAGGGTTGGGTTTATTTGCCCTGACTTTTTACACCTTAAATTTGCCTCAGCCAAACCTTATTCTTTAGAGTCTATGGAGAGAAGGAAAGGCCTATTGTGATCAATTAATTCCTGCCTCCTTAGAAACTGAAGTTAGGATGAGTCAACTTGCCTGGAGGTACCTGCCTTTTCCTGGCTCTAGGAGAACTAAGGTGAGTGCTATGACAGGCAGCTCGTTGTATGTGTCCAAATATCCACCCCCTTCCTAGTGTTCTCCTTTCCACATAAACTCCCTCTTTTGGTCTGCAGCTAAATCCATCACAAACCTATTTTATCTTACAAAGTGCTCTCCCCGCTCAAGACACTTTGTCCTCTAGAATTTCAGGCAGAACTGCATGGATTGAGACATTTGGTACTGTACTGGATGCATTGTGTATTTCTAGAAAGCATTATCAAGGGTGATGTTGTGGCTTTGTTTCTGCAGCCACAAGGAAGTACAGCCCTTCTGCATGGTTCCTGGTCTTCTCCCTGGCTGCAGGGTGAGGTGGGAGCATGGGTTGGTTCATGTTTTGTGAACCTGAGCCCACTCCTGCCCCCCTGCCCTCCTTGCTTTCCCAGGTTACCAGCAAAAGAATTTCCTTTCCCTGACCGCCTTGTTTTGTGTATTTTGCAGTGGCACTGACCCCCTCATTTCTCGTTTCAGTTCATTAACCACTCAAAAAGTGTTTTAACTTGTTAAGTTTGTCCCCTCTGTGTGTTTCTGCATGGGTTTACGAGAAATGCCATCTCTGCCCTCTAGAGACTCCTGTTTCAGGCCATCTGTCCATGCTACGAGTCAGCTTTGGTTTCCCATCTCCTTCCCATCTCCCTGTGGGACAGGCACTGCCTGCCAGGCCGGGCACAGTCCTGGCGTTGAGCAGTTGGCACCACGGGTCCTGCTGAGCAGCTGAGCGCTCTGCGCGGAAATGTCCCCGCCTGGCAGCTCGGGCAGGCGTCAGAGCAGCAGCTGTTTAATCCCACCAAAATGTCAGTCCACGTTAAAGAGGAATGATATATTTTTGTCCATGCGTCATGTAAATCCTAGGGAGAGGAACCTAGGGGTTACAGGACTGAGCTCTGAGAGTGGGCATGAATTTCTGGTGCTGAGGCCACAGCTCTGGCTTTGCTGAAATTATCAGGATGTCAAGAGCCAACATATCCTGGTGGTAAAAGCTAATGAGTGTTATGCATGACTTGTTCATAATGCTTCTCTAAACATTTAATACTTTTGTTAAAGCAAAACTCATCTGAGACAGCTCACTAGTTCCAAAAAGAAGATTTCTCTGCTGGATCAGTCACCCCTGGAGCAGTTTAGCCACGCTTTTTGTTCCCATATTTCTGTCCTTGCAAGCAGGTCTCAGTCATGATGACCTCCAAGAAAATTCGGCTTCCGTTTCTTCAGTGCTGGTGCTTTCCTGCAGTATGTGTCTTAACAACCTTCATTTTAAAATGACAGCTTTAATAATGTCTGTGTGGCCTTCTGAGGAACAGCTCCTTCTAAGTGTCCTGTGCAGTACAGGAGACTCCCAGTTTTTTGCTCCTACTGTTTTTCTTTGTGTTTTATTATGCAGTTTTGATTAAATGATGCTTATTTTTCACTTCTAATACTTTTGGTTCACCTAAGCTGGATATTTTATATAGGTCAGTGGACATTTTTTTTTTTTTTTTGTCTCACAAAGAGAGTACAACTTCCAAATGCAACTGTTGCCTGCAGCAAAGTGTGTTTGAGATTCTCAGATGTTTGCTTGGCTGCTTGGGTATGGGACACCTCCCATGGGCCTGCCACATGCAGCCTTTCTGCTCCATCTCACTAGTCTCCTGTACCTCCGTAGCTGTGGGAGGTGCTGTTGGGGTGTCTCTGGTACAAGCAAAGTGAGGTTTGCAGGGAGCAATAGTGATTCTGTTATTATTCCTGCTTATGTTATTAGAAAAAGAAATTTTGCCTCTGGGTGCAGTGCCCAGAGCAGTGCTCGCTGCCCCCCCTCCAGTTCAGAGAACTGACGTGACGAAAACGCTCCCCCACCCTTCCTCCAGCCTTATCTTCCTCACAGGCACTTTTTTCTTTGCTTTCCTTGAACTCTTCTGCTGAGCTCACTGCACTGGTCTCTCTCGTCTGTTCCTCTACACCCTTCCCAGTGTGAGCCTGTGTTACACTCTTGTACCGGTGAAAAACAAATCACTTGGCTGCAGCTGAGTCCCATTCCGCTCTCATCCTTTCTCTTGTTGCTCTCTGGAGATGCTCTTCTCAGTTCCCACCCTAGATCCTGTGTATTTCTCTGTGCAGTTCCTGGCACTGCTCTGCAAACCTGGAATGGCCTCTTTAGGGCCAAAACTGGATATACCTCATCCCTGCACTCTTGGCACTTACCAGTGCTAGTTTCTTCCCGATGAGTCCACCTTCCCCATGCTGTCCAGCCCTGTCTGTGCCCCAGGGATCTAGAGGACCTGCTACCAGTGGGGTTTCTCTGGGATGCAGCTGCTTTATGCAGCCAAGTACTCCTGGGTTTGCTGCGGCTTGTGTCATACCGTAGCTGTGAAGCACATGGGGGACTTTGTGGCAGGTCATGCTGGTCCTGAACGGTGCTCAGCAGAGTGGATGGTCCAGCTGGGAGAGACCTGAGCACATGCTGGCCCAGGACTGCTGGTCCCACCAGTGCTGGCACCATGCTGCACTGGTCCCACTTGGGATGGGACTGCCATCACCTGGCATGTGAATGCTGCATGCCATGGTGTATATTTTGCCACACAAGGTAAAGTGAGCGGTAAATATCAATGAAACCTTATTCTAAAGCACCCATTTATAACCCCCCAGAAAGACTGCAAGGTGCTGAGCACTGCTGGGACAGTCCTTCATCAGTTCATTCCCCTTAGTCCCAAGTGGCAGAATGCAGCCCAGATCCAAGACACATGGAGTATCAGGTGCTGGGATGGACTGTTTGGGAGACTGTTATACTTGGAGCTCTGCTCTTGGCTTCCGGAGGAGCCAATGATGTCCTGGTGCCTTTTTCTTCATGCCCTCCTCGTGCCTTCCATCCCTGGGGGCTCACTGTAGTTTCATGGGCACTGCAACACCCAAAGATCAGATACTCATCATCCTGTAGAAAGAACATCTGGGAAAGCCTCAGAATTGTGCTGGAGGACAAAGAAATATGGTTGTGCCCAGAAAAACTTCTTGTTGCCCAGGCACAGAGAGGCTGTTTCCAGCAGGGTGGTCTGGGACGCAGCTTATAGCTCAAGTAGGCAGCAGGCAGCCAGCTCTGCCTCTTCTTTTAGTCTCACACGTGATTCTAGCATGGAAGCAATTGGTTTTGGACTTGTTCTGGAAGAAGACCAAGTTGTTCTTTTGTTGCTTTCCCATGTTTACTCGATAGTTTTCCCTACAAAAATTGTTTAATCTGACTGACCACTTTTTGGGTTGTTTGCAAGGTTTATTTTAAGCCCCATATGCACTAATGTGCTGCTGTGCCAGAAACCCTGCGCCCTTAGGGTGGCTTATTTTATTCCTTTTTTACTGTGTCAGTGCATATTGGAAAAGTAAATCAACTGCTTCAAAAGGAAATTAATTTGCTTCCTGCCTTTACATGTTTGGCTCCCATCTTAGGGAGGAAGAAGGAGTTCCAAAGGTCACAAGGAATATAAGGAGAATAAGATGCAGTAAAATATCTGCCTGCTTTCAGTCCCCGAGATTCTTGTTATATGAGGGTCAAAAGTGACCCAAGATGTCCTCTTCCAGGGGACAGGGTGTTCTGGGACTGCTGCAAGAGTGGGTGGTCCAGTCAGGGTAATTCAGCATTCACCTGAGGGTAGTGCAGCTGGGGCAGCCCTGTGCTAGTTGGAGGAGGGAAAGCCAGGCACACGGCCCAGGGTTTGGACCATGGGGCTGCTGATGCACTGTTTGTAGGAGCAGCTTTACTGTGTAAATGAGTTACTGTGCACCCTCGCTTCCTCTCAGGGTTGCTCAGGGCTGTGTGTGGTCCTTATCTTCCCCACACAGCTCATCACCACTAATCTCCTCTGCAGAGCCACACAAGGGGTGACTTGAAGGTCTGTCTCCCTTTTTCCAGCTCCTTCTGCCCAAACCACAGTTGTGGCTGCTCTGAAATTTCCTTCTGGCTCTCTGGCCATCAAGTTGTGGCCCGAATGGCTTTAAAAATGCTTCTGACTTGTCCTCTGTTATTGCAGGAGTGTTTCTCAGTCCCCAGATCTGTCTGCACTCTTAAGCTCCCAGCTTGCTCTCTGCCTTTCACTTTTTCTTGCTGTGTTTGGGTCTCTCAGATGCTTCAGGTCACATCTCTAAAATGTTTTGCTTATCAGTCCTCCCAGCTGAAATTCCTGGCCAGGCTCTTATCTGTTGCTATGGCATCCTCTCCTCCGTTCTTGGCCAGCTCAGGGTCCCATTCCAGGTGTCTGTGGAGCATGCTACTACCCTGGCTTTCACCACCCCAGCCACATTGCTGTGCCTTGCCTGGATTTGCCATCTCCACCTTCTCTTTCCCATTTCCCCAGAAGTTGTATGTCCTTCTCATCCTGTCCTCACCCCTCTGCCATGTCTCACTGTACATCCCTCACGTTAGGCTCTCTCTGTAGTTAAATCTGCACTAACTTGTGTACTCCCTTCCATGCTCCCCTTCTGGGCCAACACTTTCTGCTTGTTTTTCTGGCTAGCCATGTCCCCAGGTTACCCAGGCTCTGTTTTGACCAGTGTGGTCTCATTAATGTCTTGCATACCTGCCACCAGCCCCTCTGTATTGCTGTTTAAACTGGGGTTCCCCCTGTAGGGAAGGAGCTTTGTGTGCACAGTTCTCAGGTCATTTTTCATGCTGCCTGTTCGAAAGTGAGCACCCTACTCCAAGTCTGGCAGTAGGACGTAGCTGCCATGGGAATATTCCCTTCCCTGCTCTGATTGTGCCTTTTCAGTCATCTTCTCCAATTTATTTAATTTTTTGAGTGAAAAATGTCTTTCATTAGACCAGTCGTCCTCATGCAGGAAAGGCAGGAAGGATGCAGCAGCTCAGCATACAGAACTCCCAGTAAAAATGTGCTGTAACAACTCTGGGTATTGGTAGGAACCACAGCTACTTGCTCTTCTAAAAAAGGAAAGGAAAGGCTGAAAATAGCATAATCCCAGGAAAACTAGAACAATTGCTGTTGTCAAAGTCAACTATCTAAAATAAACCCACACTGGAAGCAAGTCAGGACTCCTAAAAGTAGTGAATGTTTAGGGAAAACATTCCCTAACATTTAGGGAACATTTAGCCTGTTGAGGGAAACCTTCCTGCAACAGAGCTGCATCCATTCTGCAACCTGCTAATTTAGGAAAGCCGAGAGAGAGAGGCGAAGCCTCTTGGTAACACAGAGCAAAGTGCTGTAACCTCCACTGTGATGGATGATGTACTGCCTGGGAGGCAGGAAGGCAAGCCTGAAAATGGGCAGGAATACAGCAGAATTGGCTCTGTCCTGGTCCTGGCAGGTCTCTCCTGCCTGGCACATGGCCAGCGGACGGCTGCCAGCAGTGGAAAGGACTTTGGGATTTTGCAGTCGTGAAGGTGGAGTTTTCAGCAGCTGTGTGTGTGTGATCATACCTCGTCCCTTCCTGGTCCCCTGTGATCCACTGAGATCTGGGAGAAAGCCATGGGGGATGTTCCCCCAGCCAGCCAAGCTCCATGTCCCTCCTCACCTCACAGTTGTGCTGCTTTCTCTTTAGAAATGGCCCAAGGCTTTCTCCGTGAGAAAGATGCAGATTTGGACACGGGTGGTTCTGTGTAAGAAAAGGGGTTTGCGTTACCCTTCTCTGCTGGGGCCAGCCCCACGCCGTGGCCCCTTGGCTGCTCTCCTGCTTTGTCTGCTCGGATGCAAAGCTTTCTGCTAGTTACTCTCTTTTTGCTTTTTTTCTTTTTCCTCCAGTCTTGGTTTCTTAGTTGCTGCGGTGATACCCTTCTTCCCCTCTCTGTCATCATCTCAGTGAGAACACCGGGTGTGTGGGTGTTTGAGTTCCCCACTGATGGCCCTGCTGGGCACCGGGCTTCCCAGTGAGCAGCACTGCCACAAGCCCCAAGGACAGTGCTGTACCCTTGAGAGCATTTCTTCTGCAGAGCTGTCTTGCACCATCTTTTAGGTGGATCTGGGTATTTCATATTTGATTTCAATTAGGAGTGAAGTTCTGAAATGCCACAATTCTCTAAAAGGAATTAGAGGGCTGGGTTTGGAACAGCTGCCCTTGTGGCTTGGCCTGGCCACAGGTCCCAATGCCCTGGTTTCCTGTAGCTCCCACACCAGTCAGAGTCCTGGATATGTTTCTGTTGAAGCTCAATCCAAGACCTGTCAGATCTTTACTAAGCCAGGCTTTACTGAACCAACCAGCTCTCTGCTAGCTGCTGCCTGCTCCTCGCTACTCCAGTGAGGAGCCCAGGCAGCTCGTGTATTTACTGCTGCCTTCCCTTGCACATATTCTTCAGTTGTCTCTTCCCTTTCTCATGTTTGTTGTTAAAAATACACTTGATGCTCTCTGTCCCTATTTTTGTGAAGGTTTATGTGATTAAAGCATATGCACCAGGTACATACAGGCTGCAGAGAGCATGGGAGAGCTTCCCAGCACAGCAGTCCTGTTCTGCTGGCGTGCTATGTGCCCAGCATGCCACTGACTAATGCCCTTTCTCCCTTCCTTCCTGCAGTGGCTGAAGGACCCCGGTCCCCGCAATGAGAAGAGGACCCTTTTCTGTGACATGGTGTGTTTCCTGTTCATTACTCCCCTGGCAGCAATCTCTGGCTGGCTGTGCCTGCGTGGAGCCCAGGATCACTTGCAGTTCAACAGCCGACTGGAGGCCATCGGACTCATAGCACTAACTATAGCACTTTTCACAATCTATGTCCTTTGGACGCTGGTAAGTGTCAGCTGCCCAGGGCCTTGGTTCTGTTCAAAAAGGATATTGAAGCACTGGCTCGCATCACATCAGTGCTGTTTCCGTCTCCCCTTGTGAGAAAACCTTGGTCTCTTTCTCTTGAACGTCCATTTAATTATCTTCAAATGGAAGCTGCTAAAGTTGTTGCTGAGAAACCACTTCCTGATCATCTGCTTGCCAGCTTGCCATGGGAGTGGTGCTCCTTGGGGTGTCACGTACTGGGGTGCAGACGTGCCCAGAGGTCTCTGCTAGGGGCAGGCAGTGGTCCAGCTGTTGTGCCTGTTCGTATTTTCAAGAAGAAACACAAACATGGTACTCGGGTGGTTTAGAGGAAAAATAAAATCTGGAGAATATTTGTTCCCTAAATAATCTGCCATCATGTCCCTCCATGCTTTGTGCTGCCCAGCATAGGTTGGCCATGCCTGAAGGAGGTACAGACTGGCCATGGGGGTCTCTGCAGCCCACAACTAAATGAATTCCTAAACAATATGTTTAAGATGTCAGTAGCACAGAAGGGTGTGTGCAAGGAACACTCGGGCCCTGAGGAGACCTCTGACTTCTCTCTCATATTGGACTGTTGGACTTGAGGCCTGAGCCAGAGCTGGGTAGCCAGCCTGCCCTGGGCCACTGCTGTGACTTTACAGCTGTGCTGTTGAGGTTGGAGGCACTGGGGGTTAGTGGGAACCTGCATTTGGACACTGTCTGGGTGTTGAACTGATCTGTGCAGGGAAAGAGCTTCCTGCAGATGCCTCGTTTGGCGTCTTTTGGGACGTGCTGAATGAGGCAGCCAAGAGCTTGCAGCTTGGGGCGAGTCCTGAAGAGTAGGGAAGCAAATGTGAATTTGCTGTGTAGCACATCTGGGAGCCCTGGGGAGCAGCTCCCTGCCCTGCCACTCCCCGAGCCTTTGGGGTTCCCCTGGACCTGCTTTTTCCAGGGGCTCCCAGGCCAGGGACTTCCCTCCTTTTCCCATTCAGCTCCTTGGTGTTCTGTTGCTAGGTGGGTTTCTGGATTTGCATCTTCATTTTGTCTCTTCCGTTCAAAGCCCTGTGAGTGCTCATGCTGCAGATACCCTTTTCCAGCTGCTGCTGGGAAGCACCATTTTGGGAAGCAAAGCAGTGCAGTTGCTGGAGGAGAAATAGTGGGACCCTAAAAAGCTTGCAGTTCTGTGGGCAATATGAACGCCACAGCTCATTTCCCTGCCACCTCATGCTCTGATCTCTCACAGTTAACAGCTTTCCCTGGGGTTAGGATGTTCCTCACAACTCCTCCACACAGGCTCAGGTGCCAGGGGAGGGTGAGTTGGTGCTGCAGCCTTCGCTCTGGGGGGTGCCTGCAGTGAGGGTGCCTTATTGGTGCTGCTGTCAAAACATGCAGCAGTTGCAGTGCACAGGGAGCTGCTGCATGTATGTACTGCATAAGGTTCATTTCTGTAGAAAGCCAAGCTACAGTTGGAAACTTTAAGAGGAAGTGCTTCTGTCTTCTCTGTCCCAGGACAACCAGGACCTGGAAGAGCCAGAAATCAGGAGGAAATGTGAAAATGGAGGGGGTTTTTGTGAAACAACGGTCCTGACTAAAATGGTTCTAGTCTATAGTGCTTCACATTTCCTTGAACATGAAGTGAAACCCCTTTATTCACATTTACTGTATTCATCTGCAGTTCTGCCGTGCCGCCATGGGCTGTGTGGCACAAAGGGCTGTTACGTGGGTGGGTGGTGACAGCTGTAATCAGTGTGAGGGTTGCAAGAGAGGCCATGGCCAAGGTTGCAGCTTCTTCCTGTGGAGCAGGAGCTTTCCTTGAGGTTTGCACCATTAGCTCCACATTCACACGCTGTCTCTGAAGACTGCGAGATGCGTTTGCTTCTTGTTTATCAGTAAACAACCTTGTTCCCCTACAACAGGAAAAAGGGAAGTGCACAGATCAATAAGATAAATTACCTCAATGCTATGGCACAGCTCCACAGCAGATGTCTTGAGACCTATCCAAAAGCAATAGGAATACTGGATTTTCCTTGTCAGATACACTTCCTGGTACTTCCTACTTGCCAGCTAGATGTAGAAGTACAGGAAACAATGTATGAAAGCTTGGTTTTGATGAGTGGCTGACTGGATTCAGTATTTAATTTTCTTGTTCACAATTTCCAGGAACATAAATAGTAGGGAAATGTATGCTGGTTTTATTCCTTCCTCAATAAAATCTAGAAAAATTTAGTTTCAAAGCTAAGGAATCAGGAGGAGCTGTGAGAAAATCTGTAGTGATGTTAATGGTTGCAAAAGGACGCAGCAAGGAGTCTTGCTTGCTGGGGAAGCACAGCTTGAAGCTCCCCCTTGCAGGGCTGCTCTGAAACTGCAGGACCAGCTCATGCTTCGGGCCCGGCTGGGACAGGTCCCCTCCAGCCTTTGTATTCTCTCCTGTCTTCCTCTGGGTGGACAAGTCTCCCAGGCCACAGTGTTGCCAGAAGAAATGAGTCCAACCAATGTCCTGTTGTTGCAGATCAAGGAGAGAAGGCTTTTGCAAAGGGCAGAGCAGATCCACCGGGATCTGTGAGATGGGAGGAGGCTGGTTGGATTCAGCCACTTGAGGATGGTCCTGTTGAGAACCACTCATTTTGCCCAGACAAGGTGCTCGCTTGAACTGTGGTTGGGGTGAAGTGGCAAGTTGTGGTTCCTCTCCACCACATTTCACTGGCCTGGTACCCAACCGAGCAAACTCTGTCCCTCTGTCCTGGTGCTGCCCAGAAAGCCCCTTTGGCTGTGCCATGCTCAGCCTGGTGTTACTAGGAATTAATTGATTCCTCGTCAGACCCTTGGGACATGGAGTGTCCAGCACCATTTCAGAGTCAGTGCTGTCTGCCTTGGCTGGGGGATGCTGGTGGATTGACCAGGGATGTGCAGAGAGCACGCAGAGGGTGGATGGGTGACTGCATCTCACCAGCTCTATAGGGACTCCAGCACGTGTGGTGGGGGGTTGGTAACTGGGCCCGTGTGTTACTGCCCAACAGGTTTCGTTCCGCTACCACTGCCAGCTGTACTCGGAGTGGCGAAGGACCAACCAGAAAGTCCGCTTGATGATCCCGGCCTCACGGAGCCCTCACCCCGTGCCCCACTCCCTCCTCTCTGCCAAGCTCATGAAGAAGACTGCGGATGAAACCACTGTGTGAGCCATCCCCCGGCTGCTGCACGACGTGGCTGCTGGAGCCAGGGCTGCCCTCTGGGGCTGGCGGGAGCAGAGTCCGTGTCCCCATGTGCGCAGGAGACGCGGCAACAGTGGAGGCACTAGGAAACAATCATCCCACCTGAAGGGACTCTGCGGTCAGCACGTACTTTATACTATGGCAAACAGACAGATAATCAATGTCTGTCATGTGAAATGGCCCGAAAGAGCCAGATGGCAGAACATGCCTGCCTGCAGGGACACTTTCCTATAACTAAATACCATACATGGAAAATATCTCCCTATATATATATATATATATCTATATATAATATTATTTTTTAATGGTCATGCATATTGTGTTTCAGTCCTTTTGTGTTGATGCTCTAAGCTTCAGTATAGAAGCTGGCAGCCTGATCTCATTCAGAGGTTAAATCTATGCCTTTTGTCCAAATGAGCATATAAAGAACATTTTCATCCACTGTTCTTGAAAGTCCTCTTCTCCTTTGCACTAAATTGGTTTTGATAATACTGCAGCAGCCTTTCCCGTTACTCTTTGGTCTCTTTCGTGGTCCTTTCTAGAAAGTTCTGTGTTTTTAATAATTATTATAATCCGAGAAGGAGTAAAATGATGTAATACTGAGTGGAGACATTTTGTATTGTAAAGTACTGTAATTTCGAGAATTTCAGATTAAGTTCCAAAATGAGAAAATCTTTTCCTGTGCAGATATGATCTCACAGAATGCTTTCCTTGCAGATTCTGGCTCCTCCCCAGGACTGGGATGCACTCAGCTCTTGGTGTGTCTGACCAAGGTAGATGGAGGATCTGAGGGTGGGAAGCGATGGCTTATACTAGCTAACCCCACCATGGCCTTTTGCTTTTAAAAGATTCAGAAAGGAGCTTTCCTGACCCCAGAAGGCGAGAGCTGGAGTCTGTTTGCTGATGTCCTTTCACAACCTTGAGGCTGGACCTCTTGTAGCACCGGTTACATGCGTACCTTGTGGGACAGGCCATGCTCGGACCTGGGTGCTCTCGGCTGTCTCTGTGTGCTTTATTTGCACATTCCTTGGCAGCAGCCAGAGAAGCTGCTGTGATTTGGTTCACCCCTCAAAGTGCTGCCTGCCTGTTCTGTGTCCCCTAGTGAAACACCCCAAGATTGCTGGTTCCCAGAGAACAGCCTCTGGGTCCCTTATCCTGTGGGGCTGGTGTTCCTCCTCCTTTATCCATCTGGGTTTCCAGCACATGCAGCTGTTGAACCTCTCTTGTCTTGGAGTGCCCAATCTGCCAAGGGTCCCAATCTCCCCAAGGGTTTGGCTTTAGTCCTTGCCTCTCTACTGCCTCCCCACCCTGCCAGGCACTGCCTGTGTTTGGTGCTCGGCCTTCCTGAGTCCTGTGAGTGGAATGGGCCATAGGACACTGGTGTTGGCACTGCCCTGCTGAGTGCTCCTGAGATGTGTGAGCCTTGGCTCTCGCTCCTGCAGAGGTGAGGGTAGAGAGCAGGGAGGAGGGAGGCTCCAAGTGTTCATGTCCTTGCAGTGGGTGGTGGTAGTCAGTGTCCCTCTGCTCCTTTGCTGAACCCAAGCAGATCAGTCCAATGTCTTGCTGCATTAAGAGCTGTAATTTCTTTAATTCAGAGCACCACATACCATTCCTTCTCCTCTCTAGCTGCAAAGCAAGATGCTTTTCCTTACATGACCCTAGGCTGGAAGTCACTGGTGGCATGAGCAGCAGGGGCCAGTGCCTGGTCTCTCCCAGGAGGATTCTTCCAGCCCTGGGGCCTGACCTGTCTGCTTTCCTCCTTTGTCTCCTGTCCCAGGTTTCTTCTGCAACTCAGTGACATCCCAGCACGTCTTGCAGCAGCGTCTCTCCACCCAGATGTGGGCCCCTGTGGGCTGGTCTGAGCTGGGCTCTGTTCTGAGCATGAGGGTCTTGTTTGATCATGGAGTAAATATCTTCTGCTGCAGCCAGGCTCTGCATCTCTGCTCCCCTCTCTCTGCCAGCCTCCCTGCCCATCTCTTCCCTTTTGGCATGTACCCGTGGGCACCTTTCCTTTACCCTGTCATGTAGGAACTCGGCCCCCGGTGCTCCTGGAGGCTTGTGGTGCAGAGAGGCCTCCTCAGCCCACCTGCAGTTATGGTCTCTGCACAGCAGTAGCATCGTGCTTCAAATCAGCTCGCTCCACCCACCCTTTCCCTTGGCAGGGAGCACTGCAGCACTGCTCTGTGCCTTGTCCTGGGTACGCTTTCCTTCCGCTCCTCCCAACAAACCATGTGTCACCAGGACATTCCCAGTGAAGACAAATCTGGGGGCTTAGTTTAACCTTCCCAGCCCTGGCTGCCTCCCAGGAACTTGGTCTTGCGACACACCTAGTTCTGGTAGGTAACGAAGGATGTGCGCTCCCACACCTCATTCCCCTCATAAGGACTTCATGGAGCCAGTGTTTCAGTTAGGAAACCCACTGCTGATCCAAATATGCAACAGTCCCTGGCTCGGGGCAGCTGGGGCCCGGCCCTGTGCTGCTGCCTGGCCACGGCTTCACTCTCGGCTTCGTTGTCTTTAGCGTAGTTACCGATAATTGGAGTTGTTGCATGGGCCCCTGCAGAACCCAGCCGAGACTCTTGGAGTCTTTCTCCTCCTTTGAAGTGGGCAGTCAGTGTCTCTGACCCACCACGTTCCAGTGTCATGGGGAAACGGACTGTGCAATTCTGTAAATAAAAGTGAGACAAACTTTGGGCTGTTGGCCTTGTTACTGGGAGGGCCTGAAGAGCTCGGACCGGCTCCCTGATAGCGAGCCCTGGGTGCTGGCTCCCCGCGGCACTGGGGAGAACTGGCAGAAGGTTTCATATTTGAGCTGAAGCTGGACACCAGGGCTTTTTGTCATTTATGGGCAAGTTTCTCTTGTCTGCACACAGAAACCTCCCCGCTGTGGGCTGAGCAAGGAGGTGAAGTCCTTTTGGCCTCTCTGGAGGGTGGGCATGGGGCTGCACAGAACAGTCTTGGGTGCTGCAGCCCCGTGGGGGCTCCTGGTGCTGGCACTGCCCTAGTGAATTGCCTGACCAGGGTCTGTCCTGCTGCTGGCCGGTCTGGCCCAGCCATTGCCAGGCCCTGCTCTCGCCCCTGTGCTCTTGTCGAAGGCCTTGGAGTGCTGTGTGAGAGCTGCAGGGGCTGCACTGTGCAGCTGGCTCTCAGAGCCACCCGGGGCCGACGTGGCTGCAGGGTGGTGTGGGGCAGGACACTGCCAAGCGCTGGGTCTGGCACCGAGGGCAAAGATCCAGTCACCCATCGATCCCTTTTCCCTGGTGTGATGAGGAGCCCCCACGCGTCCTGCGGGCCCAGCCCTGGCCCAGGGGTGGGCACTGGGCCTGTACTGCAGAGCCTGTTTGGAAAGACTGCACTGCTTTGGAACGGGGGGGTGGGAATTGTAAAGCTGCATGTTAAAAGTGCCACACAAGACACTGCAAAACCAATGTTTGAACATGTTTCCAAGGCCCTGGACAAGGCCTTAGCCTTGGGTATGACCTTGGATGAGACCCATGTTTCCTGGACAAGTTGGCAAATCAAGAGGGCTCTGGGCTTGTTTATGTTAAAAGAAAAAAGTTTTAAAAGAGAGCGCACTGTGTGGCTGGGTCGAAGACTCACCGCAGTCCCTTAAAATAAATCAGTGCAGCGACACAGCAGCCTGCCCAGGATGAGGAGAAGAAAAAGCAGCAGCCAGAACAGTGTAAGAGAAATGGAAACCCAGTGACAGAGAGCTCACCGCAGAAAAGGCGACACGTTTCAATGGCCGGCTCTCATTCAGGGCTGCTCAGAACATTCCAAATCTGAGCAGGATTTGTTTAGAGCATCTCTGCCACAGACCAGCGCTGAGAACACCTGTTTATTGAAGTACCTCCACTGCCCATCACTGCAGCCTTTTCCCCAGGAAACAGGGAGGGTCACACAGGTCTGATCCACACCCTGCTCTGCCTCTGCAGCCAGCACACCTTGGTGCCAGTGGGGCCGGGGGCTTTGTGAGTGACCGAAGCCACCGACCAATGTGGCAGTGCTGACGGCCGGGGGCCGTGCCCTCGCTCAGTCGTCGCAGTGGTGTGCCTCCACGCGGGCTCTGGGTATGGCTCAGGTTGTCTCCCTGAAACGTGCCCCTTGGAGGACCCAGATTAGTCTGGCCTTGCTTTTCGAGGACCTCTCTCAGCCTGGAAAAAAAAGAAGCTGAGAGGAGACCTCATCACCCTCTACAGCTCCCTGAAAGGAGGGGGTGGAGAGGTGGGGATGAGTCTCTGTAACCAAGTGACAAGCAATGTGAGTGATAGGTCTCAGGTTGCACCAGGGGAGGTTTAGGCTGGATATTAGGAAGAATTTCTTCACAGAACGGGCTGTCAGCCATTGGAACGGGCTGCCCAGGGCAGTGGGGGAGTCCCCATCCCTGGAGGTGTTTCAGAATTGGGTTGACCCAGTGCTCAGGGATGTGGTGCAGCTGAGGACTGTCAGTGTTAGGGTGATGGTTGGACTCAGTGATCTTCAGGGTATTTTCCAACCTAGGTTATTCTGGGATTCTGTGTTCCTGAAGACCACCTGTAGTGGCACCAGAATGCAGACACTTCTTGCACAAGAAGAGAGCGAAATTTAAACTCCTGTGAATCTTCATGGTGCAACCCTACATGAAATTGTTACATTTCTCACCAAAATGCTGCAATTACGCAACTCAACTGCCAATGAATTTGGTTTTGGTTTTGTTTTTGTTTTTTTTTTCCAAGCGGCAGTGCAAAAAGGAACCCATTAAACCTTTTCTCACCCTCCAAATCACAAAATTCCAGTGAAAAGGATCCAGGGCACAGATCTGCTGAGAAGTTCAGCTTCCCTCCGCTCCCACCCCGCCTGCCTCTGGGTGACCGAGCTGGCTTTCAGAAAGCAAATCCCTTTCCTTGTTTAAGGTAGGTGTTCCTCATCACACAGGACAAGTTCTTTAGGGTGTTTCCCATGACAAGGAGGGTGCTCTGTGCTTCCCAGAGGCCCCTCGCATTTCCGGAGTTGTTTTGGGACCTGCAGGTCTGTGCTGATGTTCGGGGGCCCTGGGGCTCTGGGTACCAGCCCGCTGGCCAGCACACAGTGCAGACGCCTCCTTGGCTGTCCACAGATGGGAGGACCAGCCCCCATGGCTAGAATGGCATTAAATGAAAAACTGGGTTAGGCTAAGCATTTTTCAACATCTGGGATTTACTTTAAGATTCCAGAAACCACAGCAATGAGGAATTGCAATTATTTTGCACAGGGCAAATGAGAAGAAGAAGCTTTTCCATCTTACTCCAAGCCAGTATCAAGATACAGATAGTCTTTATATTTCACATGTGCTTCTTGGTTTCTTGTCTTAAACAGAGAAGGACAATAGGCGAGAGGGAAAACCCACCCTTTGAAATAGGGCACGATCTCCAGCTGGAATGTCACCTACCATCTCCATATAATCCTACAGACACAATAGAAATGCCCAAATCTGCCCATTTCTGGCATACTTCTGCCCTGGATCTTCTCAGGTAAAAAACCAACCCGAAGAAGCAGAGGTGTCCCAGCTGGCACCAAACAGACTCTCCTTCCTAAATGTCGCAAGCAGCTTCCCTGCCAGGAGCAGCCCCTGCCATCCGACATGTTGACACTTCATTTTTAAGAGCTCTCTCTCCTGAAGCAGGCAGACACAGACCACTACCTTCAGTTCCAGCTGGGCATCTTTGTTTCCAATGCTGCTTCAAACCAAGCAGGTGAGGACATGCTGGTACCAAGGTGTGGGCAACCACTTGGAGACCTCATCCATTCCTACCAGGATTTGCCCCTCCTGAGCTCTGTCAGGAGCATAAGTTTTGGGATTGGCTCCTCAGACCATCCCCTGGGCTGCTTTTCTGGGTTGCTGGTCCCACAGACATGCAACTCTTTCCAGCTGCTGGAGTAGACCACGGAGACAAATGCTGTTGCCTGTGCCCAGCTGCCACCACCAAGGTGATGACTGAGCTGGCACTGAGGATCCAATGAGCAATGTAGACAATGAAATCTAGGCTGGAGCCAGGCAATGTTTCCCTTTGCCTACATTCACCTTTTCTCCACTAAGAGCAGGAGTTAGCAGGAGAGGACAAAGCAAGGTCACTGGGAGTAAGGACCCCTCCACCTTTTCCAGATCTAGCATGTCCTTTGAATGTCATTTCCCCAGAATGCCACTTCTCCAGAGCAGATCTGTGGCTGGAAGGCATGTCCTCTGAGGAGTGGCTGAGCACGTTGGGTTTGTCTCATTTGGAGAAAAGGTGGCTGAGAGGTGACCTCATGGCTCTCTGCAGCTTCCTGACGGGGGGACGTGGAGAGGGAGGTGCTCATCCCTTCTCCCTGGGATCCAGGGACAGGACATGTAGGAACAGTTCAAAGCTGCATCAGGGGAGGTTCAGACTGGACATTAGGAAGCATTTCTGTACCAGAGGGTGGTCAAACCCTGGAACAGGCTTCCTGGAGAGGTGGTCAAACCCCCATGTCTGACAGTGTTTAAGAGGCATTTGGACAGTGTCCTTAATAACAGGCTTTAACTTTTGGTGAGCCCTGAAGTGGTCAGGCAGCTGGACTAGATGATCATTGTAGGTCCCTTCCAGCTGAAAGACACTAGTCTATTCTGTGTGAGGAAAAGGCAACCTTAATGGGGGGAGATCAGAGAATGGCTGATCTGTGGGAACTGGCTCGCCTATGAACTTCAGACACTTCTCTGATACTTGCTTACCTTCCCTGGCTGTCCCTGTAGCTGTTACTGATTCTCTGCCTGATTCTCTGCTGTAAGGGATGTGCTTAACGCCCATGTCAGTGAGGACTGGAAGTAATGCAAGGAGAGGCTTTGGATGTGTGGAGAAGATAGGTGTTATCATGAGCTCCAGCATCCAGCTATGTTTGGGGTTTTTTTAACTTGATCATTAAGCTTAGTTGGAAAAAGCCAGAGACACCACGCCAGCAGCTTTTAAGGAGTTTGAACCTGCTGTATTTTTCTGCTGTCCAGAGCAGCTCTGCAGTGCCCTGGCACTCAATGCCACTTCTCTGCCCTGGAGCCAGCTGGCACCAAGCTCCGTCGTGCACTGAGTTTCTGTGCTCCCTGTTGTCTCTGAAGTCCCAGCTGTGGGGTGGAGGGGATGAAGCAGGCTCTTTGGTGGTGTCCATCTCCAAGACCTGCCAGTCCTCCCACATGGTGGCCAGAGGAACCACCGAAGGAGACACTGGCAGGACACAGGACCCTCCCAGTTCTGAGCACCAAGACCCAAGATGATGGTGTTCATCTTTCCAGTCTTGCCCCTGACACTCACACTCCCTCCATGTCAGGGGCACAGCTTGAGCCACGAGTCCCTCCCCACCCAGAACCATGGCTGTAGTCTCTCCCTGGGACACGAAGCCAGGCAGAAAGCAAAGATTGGGGCTTCGTTTTTGACATCAGCAAATGCCACCTGCCTGTCTGTAAAGTCCAGGCAGACCTGGATGGCCCTGGGGAGGCAGGCAAGGTGAAGGGGAGTCCAGTCAGGGTCGGTGAAAGCGTGGTATTGTCCAAACCACTGCCCTATGGCCCAGATCCCCTCCTGGGGGTTAAAACTGAGGACCCCCTTTCTCTTGACAGACTCTTGGGCCACCCCCACAGCCCACCAGTCTCCCCCCTCAGCCACCTCCACCTCCCAGTAGTGCCTCCCTGTGGTGAAGCCCTGGCTGCCCAGCACACATGGCTCCGTGTCGAACCGCTTGGGGTTGTTGGGCAGCAAAGTCCACTCGTGCCCCCGTCCCACGCCTCTCTGGTCACCAGCCAGGATGAGGAAAGGGTTGGCGGTGTCTGGGTCCAGGGTCACATCAGCTGGGGACAGAGGAGGAGAAGCTGGTCAGGGGTAGACTGTCCCAGTCTCAGTGCTATCCTGATCCTGCCCCTGCTCCTGATCCAGGAGTTTCCATGTGATCCCTGGCCAAGCAGACCCCAGTTTCCTGGAGGAGGATGTACCTGAGTGCATGGGTGCACGCCTGCTGTGCAGACACCTGGACCCGAGCCTGGGTGTCTCTAGTACTGCAAAAGTGAGACAGGCACATCTGGGCACAAAACAGTGTGATAGACATTACCCCAAGACCCCAGATTCCTGTTTCTTTCTGTGGGCAATGGAGGGAGCCAAGGGTGGCAGCTCAGGTGTCTTTGGTGTTGGTGTTGGGTCTACAGCATGGGGACTTCTGCTGGGGGTGTTGCAGCCACCAAGTCTCAACCCCATGACAAGCCCAGGCTGGGACAAGCCCTGGGTGCTTTGACCCTAGCTAGCTCTTCCACAGCAGAAGTAGGAAGCATTGTTCTCCTCAACAAAGGACAGTTCCCCCTCCTCTTCCCTTCTAAGAACTCACCTCTTCCGCTCATCTCCTCCACCTCATCGGCCAGGGTATCCCTCTCTTCTCTCTCCATCCAGGAACCAGCAGGTGTCTGCAGAAAATCAACAGGAGGGGAGGCAAGTGGAAGTGGAAGCTGCAAGACTTGGAGGCCGCCTCAAGATGATAAAGCAGCAGAAGGAATGATGGAAAAGTCACAGTGTTCAGGCACTTTTTAGACAGCCAGCACTCACCTGCAGGCTGACTCTAGGGAAGGAGGGTTTGGATGGGTCTGAAGGTCTTCAGTCTGCTCTCCACTCCCCTGACCTTCTCAGCACCTCATGGCTGGACTGGGCTGGCACAGCATGTCCCGCTTGTTTGAGGGAGCAGATCAAAGTCCAGAGCAACTGGATGGCCTGGAGAGCACAGCTGGGAGTCCTGCACCACCTTGCTGTGGGGGAACACAACAACAGGAGCTCCCACCTCCCCTCCTCTTGGCAACTGCCTCCCACACCCTGAGGCTGCTGGCAAGCGTGTGACCTCATCTAACACTTGAATTTGGGAGTTTCCTGCTGACCTTGCAATGCCCAGGTCCTGTTGGATCACGGGATCTGCCGTGCCTCCCCTCCCTTTGGGTAGCTGCGGGTGGGAGATAAGAGCCTGCTGCACTGCTGGAAGAGGCTGTATCTTCCTGTGGCAGAATGCTCAGAGCCCTCCTGGGTCTGTGGCACCATGTGCACCTCCAGCCCAGTGGAATGTCACCTGGGGACACCAGCCACAGACCAGTGGCCGTGCTCTGGGTGTCCAGGCTGCCTACTGTGACAGGGGAAGAGGTCTGGCTCCCTGCGGCACTGCTTGCCCGTGTTTGTCATGTTGTCAAGGGGTTTTGGGGTGGGGATGTTTGCAGGGCACGTGTTGCCTCAATTGCTCAACTGGTAAATGGGGGAAATCAGGTTCTGGGCTTTGTGAGCACCTCTCTGCTCTCCAGGCAGCTTTTCATGCACCCAGGAGTGATGGCCTCAGCCCACTTGTAGGGAGGTGGCACCCACTCTGCTTTGTCACATCACTCTGAAAGTTGAGCACATTACTCTGTTGTGCACAAACTAAAGCAGAGTGGAAGGGGATCTGCTGCCAGATGGTGCTGCCCGGTGCTGGGACAGGAGCCCGGGAAGGCAGGGCTGAGGACGGGCTGGCTTGGCAGGGACTGTGCAGTCAGGGACCACTGTCGCATGGGGCATGGGCACGGGACAGTGCGGGCTGCTGCTGAACCTCCCATCTGCAGGGTCAGCCAGTGGCAAAGTTAAATGTGTGACCCCCCACACCTCCTCACACACCCCCTCCCAACCCCCGTGGGGCACAGCCTGCCGCAGGCAAGGGGCTGCCTTCAGCAGCACCCACCTGCAGGACCCAGCACCCACATCCCCTCCTGTGGGGCTGGCAGAGGCAGGAGGTCGCTGTGCAGGGACACGTGTGACACTCTCTGGGTTCACATGCATATTTGCACACCCTCAAGCAGCGACACAGCCCCTCTGTCTGCCCGGTACCCCTGCCCAGACCCCAGGCCCTCTGACCCCCCTACCTGTCCCCTACTTGCCAGCTGGTACAGCTTGATGCTCCCTGCAAACACGCAGCACTCACACATCTCACAGGCTCCCCACACTCGTGGCCCCCCCAGACACCAGCATGGACCCTCCACTGTCTGGTACCCCTGCCCAGCCCTGGAGACTCCGGCTCCCCAGCCAGCCAGGCACATGGACTGGCCCTGTTTTACCCACAGGGCCCTTTTATACCCCTTCCTGCCTCTCCCCCTCCTCGTCCTCCGATTCCCTTCTGCACATGCCTTTTGTTGTTCACATCCTTACCCTGATGATGTCAGGAGGACAGAAGAGCCTGGGTATATTCATTTCATCTCTGAGGTCGAAAGAAAACAAACAAAACAGTTTAGTGCGACCAGAGGAGGAAGAAGTTCCCCCAGCCTGTCCCAGTAGCAGAGGGGCTGAGTGGAAGACACTGACCGCTGCTGGCTGCAGCCTGGAGCATTCTCCACCAGGAGCGGAACTGAGTGGGAAGCGCTGACTGCGGGTACCTCCTGCACACAGCAAAGCACCCTCCCCGGGGCTGGGCACACCTCACTGCCACTTCACATGGGAGCAAGGGACTCGTAAACCGGGGACACAGCTGAGACATAAGGTGATTTTGCACACTTTGTCCTGCAGAAGCAATCCCGTTTCGGCAGGGTGTGGGGTCACCCTCCCCGCGCCCACCTCTGCGCAGACACACAACGAAACCCCTCTGCTCCGGGGGTATTGGGGTCTCACACACGGGGTGAACGGCCCCACTTTGGGGTAACACAGACACCCCCCACTACCTGGGACCCCCCGCTTCTCATCTGTACAGTCACCAAAGCCAGGCCGCCCCCCCCGGAGCGATGCCCGCAGATCAGAACGAGTGCTGAGCTTGGGTTATGATGCTCTGCTCTCTGCTGGCCAGCTCGGTGTCTCTGTACGCTTCAGTTATCACCTCCCTCTTCCTTGCCGCCCCTTTTAGCGGAGTCCCTGATCAGGTCCCTGTACCCAGCAGATGCCGCCCCCACCCACGCGCCCCCCGGTCCTGGCAGGGCACGGGAGGGCGCTGAGCCCCATCGCAGGCAGCGGCTGTCCCTGAACCCCTCCTCCGCGGCCTCGCCCCTTGGCCGGGGGGGGGAATTGCTTTTAAGCATTTTTTAAGCTAGTGCTGGGCTTTGCTCCCAGCCCTGCGCTGCCTCTGGCTCCGTTCCCTCCCTGCTTCCCGCTGCCGCCGCCCGGCTCTTCCCGGGTCCCCAGCGCGGGAGAGCCGCGGGGGGAGGCTGCGATGCGCAGCCCGGGGGTGTCTGTGACAGGGACGTCGCTCGAAGAGCATTTCCGGAGCAAAAGTACCGGCAAAACCCGAACAAATTAGACAGCAGCTTTCGGTTTGGAGCGGAGGCGCGGGGGGCTGGGCTGGGCTGGGCTGGGCTGGGCTGGGCTGGGCTCAGACGGGGAAATGCCCAGCTCAGATCCGGGTGAGCCGTCCGGTGAGGGCCGCGCAGCTCCTGCCCCAGCCCGGAGCCCATGAAATTGCTCGGGGACTCCAGGTACGTGGCACCTCTCGGAAAGCCGCGCGCGGAAATCACTTGCTGCCCCCTGCCAAAACTCGTCGTGATTTTCACCTCTTGTCAGCAAATCCGGGGCTGAATCAGCGAGTGATGAGAGGGTTCGGGGGGGTTTGAAGCGGGGCCAGGTTTTGGGTTTGGTTTCTTGGCTGGGTGTTGAATTAGTGTTTTGGTTATTTTGCTTTTTGGGGAGGGGATGCGCTACCGAGCCGCAGATCTGTCCCCGAGGAGGAGCACGTAGCCCCAGCTCCACGTGCAGGTCTGGGTTTCTCCTCGTCCTGCACCTTTCCATCCCTTTCTTAGGGCTGGAGAAGAAAAGCAAGGGCTCCACAGTAAAACGACTGCCACTTTTCATGGAAACAGAGGAGATGCTGCAGCTTGTGCTTTGTTTCCTCATGGGAAATTCCTACAACTTTTTATAGCAGTCTGGTGTTTTGTGCGTAAAGCACCAAGCAAAGACAGGCTGGTGATGGAAAATTGATGTCAACCTTCAGCATCTCAGGCTCTTCCGCAGACATTATAAAAAGGGACTGCAACCGGCACCTTTAAAAGTGAATTTTGCCGTTTTTTTAAAATTCTCATTTCTCCTCCCTTTTGTCCTTTCCCTCTCCTCCCCATCTCCAGGTTGTGCAGCAGCGAAGAGGATGCTCTCCGGTTCCCACCGCCGCTGCTCTCTGATGGCTTTTATCATTTATGGCTTCATTTTCCAAGCCCACGAGCTGCAATCCGGTAGGGATCCCCCTGGTTCTTGCTGATTGATCCCTCTGGCATTGCTTCCAGCCTCAACATCTTCCCAGCTGCCAGAACAGCTCCTCCCCAGGAGCAGCAGAGCACAGAGTCAGGCCGTAAACCTTCTGAGAGCACCAGCATCCCCCTGGATCCTGGTGTGTTCCTCGTCCGTGTCAGCCCAGGCATTTGCAGAACCTTGCTGAGATTAGATGATGCCAATGACTTGATTATAGTTTGCTGCTGTTTTCTTCCCTGCTTTCCCTGTTCCCAGCGCGTTCCCAGCGTGTCATCACTTTACTGGGCTGTGTCCACGTTGTGCTGGACCCTTTGCAGAACCAATTAAATAAAGGGAAAAAAAACAACAAAAATATTCTGGGTGCTTTTTCCGTTAGATTGCTGACCTGAAGCAGCTTCTTCAAGGCAGCCCTGGCAAAGGGGTGCAGCACAGCACTTCACTCGAAAGCTACCTTGCCAAAAAAAAAAAGTTGATTTGCTTTTGTTTTCCTTCAACCAGAAGCCACATTCTCTGTGAGCTGAGTGGCCAGCTTACCAATAAGCCTTTTTTTAAATTTCCAAAGATGCCCAGAGCACCTGAGATCTTTTATTTTCTCTTGTAATCGGTGTGAATAGCTGAGGATATTTGAGTTTTATTTGTACCCAAGTTTTCTGCTTTCTCCACCCAACCACCCAGACACCTTCCAGCCACTTCCTTCCTCCTTTGTCTTGCTTTCTCTCCACCCTGATCAGCATGGGCAGCACTTGTCCCCTGGACAAGTCATCACAAAATCATCTTTTAGGGATCTGAATAACTTCCACAGTAGTGTGGGATAGGGAAGCAGAGGAAGGGGCGGTGGCCTGGCCCCAGTCCCTCTCCCAGTCCCCCCCAGTGTCTCATGTTCACCAGCATTGTTGTGCTTCCAATGTGATGGCAGGGCCCAGCAGCACACAAACCGCCCCTAGCAGCATCTGCTGCTTTTCCAAGTTCAGTCGCTGCAGCAAACTCACAGTTATTTCTTCTTCCTCCGGTGGTCTCTCCCAGCTCTGCTCAATGTGACAGGACCCCCCGGCCCCATCACCGTGGCCATGGGCAAGGATGTGGTGTTGCCCTGCCGCGTCTCCCCGGGGCAGAGTGCACAGGACACAGAGGTGACCTGGTTTCGGGAACACTTCTCACCCTTTGTGCATCGCTACAAGGGCGGCCAGGACCAGTACGGGGAGCAGATGCTGCAATACCAAGGGCGCACCGAGCTGCTGAAGGACGGCCTCGCCAAGGGCAGCGTGGACTTGAAAATTTTCCAGGTCCAACTGTCTGACAGAGGGAATTACACCTGCTTTGTTCACCGTGACCTGGTGTACGACGACGCTGTGGTGGAGCTGCAGGTGACAGGTCTGTAGTCCGTGTCCCTGGTACCTCTAATTCACTTTCTCATAGCCAACACTCTCCTTTCCTGTCCTTCTTCCCGGTGGCAATTTCAGGTGGTTGCTTTGGAAATAGGCTTTTCTTAAGTCCTCTGGTTGATAATACCAAGAATGTCTCAGAGAGGTAAAATTGCCTACTGGGTGGCCATAAGGAGCTTGTGAAATATGCTACCTACTTCAGAAGAGTTCTTGATATAGTTTTGTTCATATAAGTGGACGTAAGAAAAAATTCAGCATTGGGTAATATAGTAAGGATGTCTTAGTTTGTGCTTTTATATTTTAATATCCAGGCTTGCAGGTTATTTTGCTGCAGTGGTAGCCTCCAGAGCAATCTTTGTGTTATGTGAAAAATGTCCTGACTCCTGCATCCAGCTCTGGGGCCCCCAACACAAGAAGGACATTTTGCTGTTGGAGGAGGTCCAGAGGAGGCCACAGAGATGATGTGAGGGCTGGAGCACCTCTGCACTGGGGACAGGCTGAGGGAGTTGGGGTGTTCAGCCTGGAGAAGAGAAGGCTCCGGGGAGACCTTAGAGCACCTTCCAGTACCTGGGTGGGGCTACAAGAAAGCTGGGGAGGGACTTTTGGCAAGGGCATGGAGTGATAGGACGAGGGGTGATGGCTTTAAACTGAAAAAGGGTGGATTTGGGTTAGATATTAGGAAGAAATTGTTGGCTGTGAGGGTGGTGAGACACTGGCCCAGGGTGCCCAGAGAAGCTGTGGCTGCCCCCTCCCTGGCAGTGTTCCAGGCCAGGCTGGATGGGGCTTGGAGCAACCTGGTCTGGTGGGAGGTGTCCCTGCCATGGCAGGGGGTGGGGATGAGATGAGCTGTGAGGTCCTTTCCAACCCAAACCATTCTGTGATTCTATGATTGTCTAAAAATAACCTGGGATTTGTTTATGTGGAAGTTCATCCCCTATTGTCAGGGAGAGCAGTGGCCAGGCCACCTCCTTCCCCCGCTGTCGGCTCCCCGCAGGATCACCTGGGGCTCTCTGTTTCCCCGCAGCCAGCGGCTCTGCCCCGCTCATCGCGCTGGAGCACTACCAGGACGGGGGGATCCGGGTGGGCTGTCGCTCGGCCGGCTGGTACCCACAGCCCCGGGTGCTGTGGCAAGATCCCCGTGGGCAGCAGCTCCCAGCCCTGTCAGAAAGCATTACCCAGGACGAGAGCGGCCTTTTTTCAGCAGAAAGCAGCATCATCCTCACCAGGGGTGTGAACCAGAAACTCTCCTGCTCAGTCCAACATGCCCTGCACAGCCAGGAGCAGGGGCCAGCGTTTTACGTGTCAGGTGAGCAGAGGAGCAGGGCATTGCCCTGGCAGCGCTCCCGATGGAGCTGTGCAGGAAAGCTCACGTGGGTTTTGCAGGCTGTGTGCTCGGTGCTTTGAGTGTGCGTTGCACGCTGCACGTGGGTGCACACGGCTGCGGCTTGCAGCAGCTTTCATGCAGGTGTGTGGCCAGAATTCACCAGTTGTGTCTTGAAGTGGGGTTTGGGGGGGGAATCCAACCCTTATGGTGGCAGAGTTTCTACAGACACCTGAGTTAAATACCAACATTCATAACACTGGGACCAAACAAAGGAGGAGAAACCAACCTGTGCCCTGGGTCTCACCTGCTGTGAAATCCTGTTCTGGTGGTTTGGTATGAGAAATAAATCATCAATTTAGCATCTGCACCTATTGAATATATTTTTATTTTTTTCTTTGTCACACAGAACAGCTCCTTTTTTTACTGGAAGATTGATTTGGGGCGGGGGATGTATCAGGACAGAGATGCAACAGTGAACTGGACTAACCTTACACCAAGCTGTGCTGCAGTACCATGTGCTTTTCCTGGCATCATGTTCCTTTTTTACTTTGGGAATGAACAATTTTGGGAGACTTTATTTCCCTGGTGACACTGCTCTGCACTGCATTGTTGCTGTTGATACATATGTTACCCTGGTTTTGATCCTATGTTGCCTAATGAAATATATCTTTTTTGCCAAAGGGAAAAAAACAAACCATGATTTAACTAAAAATAACTCAGTTAAAAATCCATTTTCCCTTTAAAAATCCCCCACAATGTATGCAGATCAGCCTCAGACAAGTGCTAAATTGCCAAAATGGATTTTTTTTTTAAAAAAAAAAATATTTTTTGACAGTTTGTGGGGCACAGTTAGGAGCTGATTCTCACCTTCAGTTGGATTCAGACCTGCCTGGGATGAGTTTGTATAAAACAGATATAATCTGCTTCCCATTACTCCTTGCAGAATAACACCTTTGGGAATTTTATTTTTCAGATCCCTTCTTCCAAAATGCCCATCCTTGGATGACTGCCCTGGGCGTGGTGCTGGTTGCTGTGATTGCTCTCCTTGTTATCACTGTTTATCTATTTAAAATTAAAGGTATTGTCCTGGCGCGGTGTTCGGGGAAGGGGCTGTCGTATTCAGCCATCTCGGGTTCTGATGGACAGGTGGGTTTGGGATGGTCCCAGAGTCTTGGCTTGGTGTCTGGGCTGCATGTGCAGTGCCAGGGAGCTGAAAGACCCAGGGGCTTAATTTCTGTCAAGAAAAGAAAGACTGTTTCTCCAAGAAAAAGGCAAGCAAAGAAGGAAGTGAGCATAGTCTCTTCTCCCAGGTGACAGTGACAGGACAAGGGGTGATGGCCTCAAGTTGTGCCAGGGGAGGGTTAGATTGGATATTGGGAACAATTCCTTCCCCAAAGGGTTGTGAGGCACTGGCCCAGGCTGCCCAGGGCAGGGGGGGAGTCCCCATCCCTGGAGGGATTTCAGAGCCGTGGAGATGTGGTGCTGAGGGACATGGGGCAGTGGGGACTGGGCAGTGCTGGGTTAATGGTTGGACTGGGTGATCTTAGAGGTCTTTTCCAGCCAAGGCTGTGCTGTGATTCTGTGAAAGCAGCGTGCAGCAGCCATTCCTCTGCCTCAGCCAAAGGTGGATTCTGCCCACAAAAATGAAGCAATAATTTGCCTGGCCCTGCAAAGCACTTCTAGGGGCCTCGCAGGGCTTCCTGTCCTTCTGTAATCCCTCTGGGGCTAAATAATAGAGAGAAATAAAAGAAAGTGAAACCCTCTGTTTCTGAGCGGAAGGAGATGAAGCCGGTGGATGGCGTGGGCACTGCAGCACTGCCAGCCCCCACAGCACTGCCAGCCCCCACAGCACTGCCAGCCCCCACAGCACTGCCAGCCCCCACCGCACTGCCAGCCCCCACAGCACTGCCAGCCCCCACAGCACTGCCAGCCCCCACAGCCTGCCTGCCCCCACAGCACTGCCAGCCCCCACAGCCTGCCTGCCCTGCACGTGGCTGTAACTCCTGATCTGCTTTCAGTGCTCTTTGGAGGGGATTTGTTAAATTATTTACACTTCTTTCTTTCCTTCATAGGAAAGCATGAGAAAAAAATAGGTAAGCTTTACTCTCCATTTTCAGAAATTGGAGAATTCCCTTAAATTGAAGAATTCTTGGGGCACGTTTCTGGGGGGCGTGGTGGAGGGAGGGGAAATGGTTTGGCTACAGAAAATTGTGAAATTATGATGAAATGATGTTGCAATTTTAAGGAAAATCATTACAGAACCAAAGAAAGCATGAACACATGTTGTACCAACAGTGAATTTTGCTTTTTAAAAGGCTCTTAAGGTTCTTCTCAAAGCTGAAGGAAGCTCTGGGGTGGCACATTTCAATTTGCAGAGGCCTGAGCTTTGTCTCAGCACTAAAAAAACATGGGCAGGATGGTGAGGCAGCACTGAAGGTGAGAGTTAACCCCATGCACCACCCTTGTTGGAGCAAACCTGCCCCTTCACTGCTGCCCTAGAGCTGGAGCCCTTGCTCAGGTCAAGGTGGGTCTGCCCAAGGTGGGTTCCAGGAGGGTGGGCAAATCTCCAGAAGTCTTGAGAAGGAAGGTCTTGAGGAGCTCCTGAGCTGAAGCTTTTCCCTCAGGAGCAATTTTAGCCTCCTCCCCACCCCAAAAAGTGTATCAGTGAAAAAGGAATCAGCTCTGGTGGTGATGTTGTGTTCTGGTTTTGCTTTTCAGCCATCCAAGAGGCAGAACTGAGTAAGTCTTGCTCTCCATCTTCCCAGTGAAATACTTCATGAAAATATTCAGACCTTTTTATTCATTCTCTCATTCTGTCCAAATGTTCTATTTAGGCAGATACTTTACTTCCTCCTCCCCTGATGCCCGAATAATACGAAAATTCACTCTGAAAAGTCATTAGGATTTTTTCTCTGAGTTGCTGTCAATGCTTTTTAACGCTTATTTTAATTTAAGTAGTGAATTAGCACTGCAAATATATTGGGTTTTAGGGGAAGATTATGGAAACATAAGCTGTTGAGAATTTCCCTATTAAAATGTAGATTGGTTGATTACCAAGAAATTAAAACCCCACAAACCCAAGCACTTGAAGAGGACATTTATTTTTCTTTGTTTGTTTGCTTGCTTGCTTGCAGCTCATGGAATTGCCAAGAAATGGTCCTTTGGCTCTTAAAAATGAGCTCTTGCTACATTGGTGCCAGTGTAGATTGATGGGGAAATAAATACAGGTCAGCTCACTCGGGGATCATGAGCATCCTTGCAGTCAGAGTATAAATCTTTGCATCTGCCCCCTCCTCTCCTGGGCATGCCTTGAGCTGGAATCCCAGGGAAAGGGCTGTGTGAAATAGTAACACACGTGTTTCTGTTTGTTGTTCAGGGTACCGCGATGCAGAAATTGGTGAGTCTCCTCTTCCATACAAGGGATTTTTTACAGTCTGCGTAGTGTGGGTTTTTTTTTTCCTTTTTCACTTGTAAAGTATGAATTGAACCAAAAAGTGGTTGAGGGATGGGGGGAAAGGGAGAGAGTGAATTTGAGAATTAAAAAAAAAAATGACAGATTGTTGAAGATGATGTCTGGGGTTGGGGATGGATGCCTGCAGCAGCAGCAAGGGCAGGGTGAGAGTGCCCTGTGCACCCTCACTGCTGGCACCGTGATGTGCTGGAAATGCTGTGTAACAGGTCCCCTTGTAGGTGAGGGACCTCTCAGAGACCTTTTCCAGCCCCAGATTTGAGCAGGACAACTGGCACCATCACCTGCAGAGCAGAGCTCCGGGCTGGGGATGGGAGAGGGCTTTGCATTGCCAAGCAGAAACTGGCCCTCCCACACATGGAGGCACTTACGGGAGAGGTTATGTCCAAATCAATATCTCACAACCCATTTGTGCTGATTTATCTTGTTTTTCAGAAAAGCAAGCTGAAGAACTTGGTGAGTACCATTCTCCTTCCTACATGGGAAACTTTTCAGTTGGGCCATTTTCACATCTGGGTTTTGCACCTGTGCCCTGGTTTTGGTTTTCCTTTTGGGAAAGGAAGAAGTAGCAAATACTGAACTAATTTCAGAAATGTTCTTTTTCTTTGCTCTCTATGTGTTTTTAAGATATTCCCTGTAATCCTTCTATATTAAGAAGAAAATGCTTTTGGTTTTCAAAGAAAGTACAAACAGGCCATAAATGTATGTCTGAATCGGGACAGGCAGCGTGATTACATTTGTGGGAAATGGAGGGAACCCTTGCACAGAGCTAGACGTTGAAGCTGCGTGCTGTGGATGGCTATCACAAATATAACAACAATTCAGAAAATGTGCAGCTACACTGGCATATCATTGTCCTGAGCTAATCCAGTACAGGTTCGTTCAGATTACCTCTCATCTGTGTTTTTTTGGGTTTTTTTTAAAGCATGGAGAAGATATGCAGTGCCTATAGAAGAAGGTAATTAAAGCTTGGTCTTTCAGGCTGCTGAATCATCTTCCCTGCTTTAATCTCCCTTCCTGGTAGTTCCCCTCCTGCAGCAATGCTGCTGGGACCAGGGATGCTTTTGCCAACCCTCACTTGACAGGAGGAAGTGTAACACTCGGACCCCTGGTTTGTTTGGTGCGTGCCCCAGTTTCAGGCAAATCTGGAGAGTCCCAGTCCTCAGCGAGCAGCACTGGCCACCTTTTAGAGACATGGGGAATTTTTCAGCCTGGAGCTCTGCTGACAATCCTTTTCCCTCCCTGCTCAATGTCATCTCTTTGCTTCATCTTCTGTTCCTTGCACTGGTCCTGTTACCTCGTGCAGCTTCCCATGCCAGTCTGCCAGCTATCGCTTGCACCCTTTTTCTTCTTGATGCAGCCCCAGCAAAGATCTCTCCAGGGGTGAGCTCTGCCCTGATGTGTTGACTCCATCTCTCCTGCAGTGAAGGTGGTTTTGGATCCAGACACAGCCCACCGTGACCTCGTCCTGTCTGATGACTGCAAAAGTGTGAAACGAGAAGACACGCTGCAGGACATCCCTGATATCCCACAGAGATTTAACCCGTGGCGCTGCGTGCTGGGCTGTGAAGGCTTCACCTCGGGGAGATATTACTGGGAGGTGGAGGCAGTGGATGGAGGAGGATGGACCGTGGGGGTCGCTAGAGAAGACGTGAAAAGGAAGGGGGAGATTGAGTTCAAACCAGAGGAGGGCATCTGGGCAGTGGGGCAGTGGGCAGGACACTTCCAGGCTCTCACGTCCCCTAATCGCACTCTCCTCCCTGAGATCCAGACTCCCAAGAGGATCCGGGTGTCTCTGGATTATGAAGAGGGACGAGTGGCATTTTTCAGTGTGGACGAGGAGATTCCCATCTTCACATTTCCACTGACATCATTTGAGGGGATAAGGGTTCACCCCTGGGTGTGGCTGGGCCCTGGGACATGGCTCAAAATGTGGCCCTGATGAAGGGGAGGGAGTAAGAGAAGGATTTTTTTAGGGGACCTCAGGAGTTCAGACGCACAGAAGGGTTTGGGTTGGAAGGAACTTGTGGGGTTTTCTGTTGCAGCCACCTGCTCCCAGCAGGGCTAACCTCAAAGCTGCCTTGGGTGTCTTTGGACCTGGTTCAGCTGAATTGTGTCGAATCTTCAGGGATGGAGATCTTGTTACTTCTTTGGACCTCTGTCCCGCTGCTGCACCTCATCCAAGGGGAAGAATTAACCTGTTGTGTTTGGTCAGAGTTTCCCCAATCGCAATTCGTGACTGTCGCCTTTCATCCCCGCTCTCTGCCTGTTGAACACTTCCACTGAGGTGACACTCCTGCTGCAGGGATTGCTCTTTCAACGTGCAGAATAAAGTTACTTCAGCAGGATTAGTGTGTGTGTGTGAGCACCAAATGCCTGTGTCTGAGGCGCTGTCTCCACCTTGTAGCCTTCGGGGAGTTGCAGGCACTTGTGGGAAAATGGTTCACCGCATCTCGCAGGAGACAAGGTCTGCCTCTGCTGCTGCCTCCAGCCCTCTTCGTACAAGCTGCACTAAAATGCCCCTGCAGTGAGTGGGAGAGGACATGGACAGCTGACCCCAATGGACCAGAGGGATATTCCATACCATGTAGCGTCATGCTCAGCAATAAAACTGGGGAGGGGAAGTTTTTCCAAGGTACTGGTTCTTGAGGACTGGCTGGGCATCGATCTGCTGGTGGGAGGTGGTGAGTGAATGCTTTTGCATCACTTTTTTTCCTCTCTATCTTTCCTTCACTTATTAAACTGTCTTTATCTTGACCCACAAGGGTTTTGTTTCTCACTTGTGCTTTTCCAGTTCTCTCCCCCATCCCGCTGCAGAGGCAATGGGTGAGCGGCTGGTGGGTGCTTAGCTGTCTGAGCTTGGCAGAATGGAAAGCCAGTAGAAAACCAGTATCTCCCCTCATCTGTAGCATTGCATTGTAGCTACTTTGCAGCTTTGGGGTGACCCTCCAGCCCAGATTCTCTGCAGTGATGAAGTGCTGGGGTCTGAACCCCAAGCCCTGAATTAAGGGTGACAGATGGGTGGTCCCCGTGGTCCTTTAAGAGGAGGGGATGAGTTTGCCTTTTGGCTTTCCTCCAAGGTGCGGCCGGCCTTGCAGGGAAAGCCCTTGGGTAAATGAGCACCAGGTGCCCCCCATTGGGTCAATGAGTGCCAGGGGTCCTGCTGTGGGCATAAAAGCTGGGACCACTTGCAGGAAGGTGCAGTGTCTGTCTGTGAGGTGGATGCATTTTGCAGAGTTTCCTGTTGGGGAAGGACCTCCTGGCTCCTCATGCAACTGGATCCCAGTCAGGTCTGGCACCTGCAAATGTGGGCTTTGTGGGGAGGCAACATGGGGTTACCTCTATCGTATGTGATCACCCTATGGACTTGGTTGTCTCCCATTTTCTCTATGGGTTACCTTGTATCTCTGTTTATTCCATCTATTACGGGTCATGCTGTGTCATTCCTGGGGTCGCTGGGGTTGATGTCTGTTATTTGTGATCTGACTTGTCTGCACCCCCAGTGATCCCCTGTGTACTGACTCCTTTGTGCGAAATAGAACTTACTCACTGGATTGTTGTTCTGCTGCTGGCTGTGTCTTTTGTACTGGGCCTAGTGATTGGCAAGTCAAGTGACCTATGGGCCAGGGAAGTGGAGGCAGCTTGGCTGCAGGGACAGCAGGAGGAACTGCAAAACCAAGCTCTTTCCTCTGCCTGTAATCTCCTTGCCTGGTCTGTGCTGTGGGTTCTCCCACAAATGTTAAAGCTGCCTCTCAGCTCTCCAGAAGAGCCACCCCCATCTTTCCTGGCAAGCCAGAAAGAAAGGATCCCTTGTTTTACACCACAGACTGCTGGTTGAGTTAGTGTGAAGAAACTTTCTCACTGGTATGCCAACTAGGCTGCAGTCCCCAGGTTGAGGGGCCTCAAGGATCAAAGCCCAGAGCATGCTGAGAAAGAGCTGCCTTGAAGCAGAGGAAGGGGCAGACATTTGTGCAAAGGACCCTTTTTCCAGGATGTAAAAAGGTGCAGCTTGGGGGCAGGGGGCATGCTAGGGCTCCTCCTGGATGCAGCCCTCCCTCCTTTACTGCGCAGAAGCAAGAAGTTATGGAGCTGGTCTCTGGTTGAGATGGTGAAGTGGCAGTGCAGTTAAAGTGAGGGCCATGCTGCAGGACAGGAGATGGGTTTGATGTCTCAGGAAGCCGCAGCTCACTTCCCACAGCTGTGTGTGCTGATAGAGGGCCTGGGCAGCCCCCCCACTAACGCTGCTGCCAGAGCAGTGCCCGTCCTTGGGCAGGAGGGAGGCAAAGCGGCAGGAGAGCAAATGCTGAGGGTCCAGAGGTGAGTCCCAGGACAGCGATGTCCATCGGGGGCTGGGCACTCGGGGTAGTCTGTGCATGGGAAGCTCTCTTCACATGATTCCTGCTCCTACCTTGTAAATGGAAATGGAGCAGAGGGCCCAGCTGGTGCTGGGTGAGAGCATATTCAGGGACTCTCCTCCAGCACACGGCTCCTCTGGGCTGGGCTGGGTGTGGGTGTGCAGGGACACGAACACTGCAGAGCCACTGCTTTTGCAGTGGTGAGGGCAGCGATGCCACCCTGGTGGAGGAGGTACCGCTGTGAGGAGGTGCATGAATCAGGTTCTCCCTTCCACAGAGGAGGATGAGGTGAGCAGAAGGACAGAGATGGTGTCTCCTTTCTGAGCCTGCTGCCCTCCAAGGAAGATATGGTGGGGTGGGTGCTGGCAGTAGGTGTGGGACTCATCTCTCCCTTCCATCCTCCCAGGGTGGAGCTGAAGTGCTCAGAGGGCTCCTAGAGGGTCTGGCAGGGGATGCCAGCTCTGTTGCAAATGGTGCTTGTGGGGGAAGAAAGGCGACGTGCAGGTGCGTGCCTGCCTGTGCCCACACCTCTCGGCTCTGCCCTCCAGGCCATGCGGGTCCCTGCCCTGCTCCTCCTCATCCTCCCAGCCCTGCTGCTCCCAGCCAGTGCTGCTGACCCAGGCCAGCCCTGCCCATCGGAGATGAACAAGGTCAAGGACATCCTGGAGGTGAACTGCACAGGACAGGCTCTCAGCACGGTGCCCCCAGAACTGCCTGCAGACACAGGCATCCTGCTGCTCAGCACCAACCACCTGCAGTCCCTCTCCACCACCGCCTTCCTGCCCTTCGCCCAGCTGCAGGACCTTGACCTGTCCAACAACGGGCTGGTGGCCCTGCACACCGGGCCTGTGCTGTCATCCCTGAAGGAGCTGATCCTCTCCCAGAACGCGCTGGGGGCACTGCCCACCCTGCAGGGCCTGCCTGCGCTCACCCACCTGGCTGTGGCCCACAACAGCCTGGCGACATTGGCCCCGAGGGCTTTCCTCACCGTACCACGTCTGGAGAATCTGGACCTGCGAGGGAATCGACTGCGGACGCTGCCCCAGGACACCTTTGCAGGGCTGAGGGCACTCAAGGACTTGGACCTCTCGGACAACCTCCTGGAGGAGCTCCGCAAGGAGCTGCTGCAGGATCTGCAGAAGCTGGAAACCCTGTGGCTCTCAGGGAACCGCCTGCAGACTCTGCCCACTGGCTTCTTCCCAGAGGGGCACTTCTTCCCGTATGTCTTCCTCACTGAGAACCCCTGGCACTGCGACTGCAACCTGCGCTACCTGCGGAAGTGGATCTTGGAGAACACTGATAGTGTCTATCAGCCAGAGCGGGGCCTAGAGAAGACAAAGGTGGAGGTTGCCCCTGAGAAGGTGCTGTGCAACAGCCCCCCTGAGCATCAGCACGAGCCCATTATCCGCTTCAAGCCCAACTGTGGCACTGTGGGGGATGCGGATGAGGATGAAGAGGATGAATACTATCCTGAGGAAGAAACGATGGAGAAAACTACCATGATCACCTTCCCCTCACATCCATCCGTTCCCAGCGCTACCCCACCCTGTGCTGTTACGTGGCCTCCCCTCACTACCACAAGACCTCCCCTCAGCACCCCTTCTAGCTCTGCCCTTGCCCCAAGCACTTTGCTTTCGATGCCTGCAAGCACCAGAGCTCCCAGCACCGCTACTCCTGCACCTGCCAGTCCCACCATCACACCCACACAGTCCCCTGCCTCCATTCCCACTGCTGCTCCCGCCAGCACCCCGCTCACATCCACCACCCTTGTCTCCACCACCTCACTGCCAACCACTATAAGCACCAAACCTCCCAGCACCAGCAGCTGTCCCCAAATCACTCTTACTGCCAACACTACCAGTACCTGTGCCACTCTCCCAGTGTCCACTGCCGCGTTTTCCACCACCTCCATGGCAGTGCCTTCTACTGCCATGCTGGAGGTCTCTTTATCTCCTCCTCTGATGTCAACCACGCCGATGGTCTCCACCACCATGCTTTCGACTCAAACCCCAGCGCTGCCAGCTCCCCCGGGCACCACACGCTCCACCCAGCCCGCACCTTCCCCTCCACCTGCCCCTCTCCCCCACTGCCCGTGCTCTGACCCAGGACTGGCTGTCAGCATGCTGCGCTCGCAGGCAGGCGGGCAGGGGCCGCAATGGGGGCAGTGGGTGCTGAGGCACTGCTGCCTGCTGCACTGGGTGCTCTACCTGGCCTCCTTGATTCTGCTGGTCCTAACCATGCTGGCTGTGGCAGGCTGGCTGCTGTGGATGTGTCTGGTGGGACAGCCGTCCTGGCACAAGTGCCTGCAGACCCAAGAGGTGCAGTATCCACTGCTGGGGTGGAGGGAGTCGACAGGAAGCCCTGCGATGCATTTCAGCAGCTTCAAAAGCCCCCTCCAACGCCCAACATTCTGTACCATCAAAGAAGTAGAGTTGTGCCCTGAGGTCATTTACTGCACAATTAAAGATCTGGGGATGCAGCACTGTCCTCCTGCAAGTTCCTCCTTCTGCACCACAAAGGAGCTGTGGGTCCACCACAGTCCTCCAAATGCTTCGTTCAAGTCTTTCTCCAGGGAGCTGATGGTCACAAACCTCGGCTCCCTGAGGACCCCTTCTGCTTACAGCCTGGACAGGGGTGTCAAGGCCATCGGTGATGTCAGAGTGAAATATGCTGGCAGCACCTTGTAAATGCTTCTGTGGGTTCAGAGAAAGAGATGGAGGGTCACAGCTCTGCTTCACATAGCCATCCAGATCCTTCCCCTAGCACTGCTCTCACACACCCTGAGGTTTCTAAATCTGAAGCAATTACTTGGGTACTTGGCAGAGGGAGAAGATGTCCTGAACTGGTCGGGGATAGTTTGGGGCTGACACTGACTGGTTTCGGGGTGAGTGTGGGAAAGCCAAGCTTACTTTGTGTCTCAACTGCTTCTGTTCGAACAATGCACATAGAGACGAGCCAGCTTTCAAGTCCGTGCAAGGCTGTTAATCACAGAATAAATATTTTCTTTGCCTGAATTTCAAACGAGTGCTAGTTTCATTTCATTGGACCTCCCATAGTCCTGGCAGGGGACAGTGAATGACAAAATTGCCTTCAGTACTTGGAACTGTGAAGACAGAAGACAAAATTTCACTTAGATCCAGCTTCCTAACTTTTGCTCCAAATGCATGACCCTTCACTGCAGGATTGAATCATGTGCATGTCCCACTGTCACCTAATGCAGGAAACGGTGTCAAAGCCTCTGCATCCTCACAGGATGGATGGAAATGGGGGAGGAGGGCAGGAGCTTTGGGGGGAGGTGGATGTGACTTGTAAGGGCTCACACTAGGACAAAACGCCCAGGGGCTGGACAAACGTTGTGACCACCTGTGCAGAAGTCACCCAAACATTTTGGGAGGTGTGAGAAGGCCACAGAGGTAGTCATTGGTGGGGGTCAAACAGCAGGTCCCAGCACTGGTGCACAAATGCAGTGACTAGATCATATGACTCACTCTACCGGGGATCAGCAGGCCTTCTGCCAGGTCAGCCAAATGGTCCACAGAAGGGTGCGTGTGCCTGTACTTGGCCAGTTGGGGTGAGCATCCTTCCATGCAGGTCTGTCTGGTAGTCAAACTCACATGTGCTAGTGCATCTGTGGACACGAACTCTGTTTGTAAGCAAGCATTTGTCTGTGAGTTGGTGCTGTCCTCTGACCCCACCATACCCTCTCCCTCTTTCCTGGAGCAACAGGAACAGCCCCAGGGACCCCACATTTAACTCAGAATCCCGCTCAACAACTCTAGAGATGGCTGCAACAGCCCAAGATACACTCAGAGCATCCAAGGGACACATAGATGGCCTTGGGGAGACCCCGGTGACAGCAGAGACAGCCTCTTACTTCAGTTTGAGCTGTTTCTTTACATTGACTTTTGTCCTTTATCAGATACTTCTACTACATCTTGGGACATTTCTCAGTAACTTCTGGTCTTATATAGCAATGTTGGTGATTAAGGACACCTTTCTTGGTTTGTAAGGGTGCTGTTTCTCATATTCTTATGTGTAGGCTCTGTGGTGGGGCAGCATGCACCAGCTCTCACCTCTCCAGGAGCTTTGACTTCCTTTTGATGCATCTCCTACACCTTCATGGCATCCAGGTTAGGCCATCAAGCTCTGAATGGCTGGAAAATTGGACAGGTAAAAAGCAGTGTGGAGGTAAGGACCAGTGGCTAGTGGTTAATGGCTCATACTCCACTTGGATGCTGGTAACACGTGGAGGACCACACCGGGCTGCTCTGCAAGCTCTGCGTTTAATGCCTTTATCAATGGCATGAAGGAGGTGACTGAGTGCTTTTATCGTGTTGGCAGATGACACCAGGTTGGGAGGGATCAGTTTGTACGCCATTCAGGGAGCACCATTCACCCTGGAGAGTCAACGGAAACCTGATGAAAGTCAACAAGGAGAAATGCAAAGTCCTGTACCTTGGAAGGAAGACCACAACAATGCCGATGGAGGACAGACAGGCTGGGAGCAGAGCTATGGAAAAGGACCCGTGCGTCCCGGTCAACAGGAAGGTGAACAAGATCCAGCAGTGTACGCTGGCAGCAAAGACAGAGCAACAGAAGCCTGGACTGGGTTGACAGGAGCACAGCCAGTTGTGATGGATGCACTCAATCCCTTAACCAAACCAGGAGCAGTTTGGTTCAGGCTCCAAAGGTAAAGGCCTGAGCTGTAGCTGCACCAAGAACTCCTCCCCATGCCCAATGAATGCGGGCAGCCAGAGCCCCCAGTGCCTTCCATCCGTGGCGCCCCAGGGGCCCCAGGAATACAGGCAGTCCTGGTCCCCACCACCAGGGGGGGACAGAACACTCATGCCAACGGTCTCCTGCTCTCCTCTTCCTTGCAAGAAGCACCTGGACGAGTGGGTTCCCCAGCAGAAACAACAAGACCCAGAGGGGCAGTTCAGGAGCCACTTTTATTTAACCCACCTGTGGGGGGGAAGTTGGGGGATCCCTAGCTTCCAGTGAGGGTCTCAGGGCAGGGGAGTGCAGGGTTGCAGTGGGGGAGTCTTTGTGTCCCACAGGGTCTTCACAGTCTAGGGCAAGTACCCTGAGGGACAGGGGGTTTCTGGAAACCACAGGAGGAATCCATTTAGGGAAGGGATTTGGGGGCAATTTCATCCCATAGAGGTGCCCATAGATGCTACCTGGGGATCCCAGTATGGGGCGCAGAGCTTTGAAGTCCCCCTAAATATTATTGGGGGTGTTAGGTGATCTTGAGGGGTCCTCAAGGCAGTTGGGGCCACGCAAGGCAGGTGGTACAGTGAGGACACAGGCTTGGAGGTCAGTATAGGCATGGGGCAAGGTGCCCCGGGTGATCCAGCGTCGGGTGCCTGGCTGGTAGGCATGGACCAAGTGGGTGTCCCGGTAGGTCTCATGACTGTACCCTCCCAGTACAAGCAGTTCCCCCCCCAGCACAGCTGCACCCCCAACTACATGGGCATGGGGCAGGGGGCTGAGGAGGACCCAGGTGTCCAGCTTGGGGCTGTAGACCTCAAAGGCCAGCTGGTCCCTGTAGCCAGTCTGCCCATCCTGCTGGCACAGCCCCCCAGCCACATAGAGCTGCCCACCTGCCACCTCCATGATGTGGCCAGCTCGCTGGCCATTCATGGGGGCCAGGAGTGTGGCAGGAGCACCTGGGATGTAGCGCAGCAAGGATGTCTGGCACTGGCACGCCTCATCACACCCCCCTGACACGTAGAGGGCACCATCCAGGGCACATGCCGCATGCCCACACAGAGCCATCGGCAGGGGCTGGCACTTCCTGGGCAAGGAGAGAGGGAAAGGGTGAAGGGCAGGTTAAGCAGGGCTGCCCCATGGTGACTGCCTGCCCTTGTGAGCTGTGGCTCCATGACTGCTCAGCAGGCAATGCTGGCCAACGCCCAGTGAGCCCCAGAGGGCAGCATCTGCTAAGGTAAAATGGATGCCCAAAGGGCATCACTGTTCAACACTTTGTAGACCCCAAAAGACACTGTTGGTCAACCCACAGTGGACTCCCTCAGTGCACAATATTGGCCAACACCCAACAGAGCACCCAATAAACATAACTGGAAAATGTTTAAATGGTTCATCTCATTGGCAGATGGCCAACTGACCCTCAGTGAATACTGTTGGCCAAAAACTCATTCACCACCCAATAGGCAACACTGGCCAACACCCAGTGACCCCAAAGGGACATTGCTGATCAACACCCAGTAGACCTCTCCCAAAGGCCATTCTCCACTGGAGGCTCAGTGACCCAAACACTGGCATCACTGGCCAATGCCTAGGGGCTGCTAGGGCAGAGGAAAGCAGGTGTCCATGTGGGGTGCTCTCACCTCCAGGTGTCGTTGGCCAGGTCGTAGCACTCCACAGCATCTGTGCAGTAGAGCTCCCCCGAGTTGCCCCCCAGGGCATAGATGAAATCCCCAAGTGCCACAGCGGCAAAGTAGCTCCGCCCACAAGTCATGCTGGCCAGGCGCTCCCAGGCATCGTCCATAGGCTGATACCTGGGTTTGAGAGGTAAAGGGGGCGAGAGACTGCCTGTTACCTACAAGGCCATGAAGTGATGTTGGCACCGCTGAGGGCAATGACCCACTGACAACCAGCCAATCCCATAATGCCTTGGGGCCACATGGTCTCCTTGCATGGGAATATCCCCGCCTTCTGGGCAATACCAAACCCATGCCCTGAGGCATCTCTACATAGGAGCCTCCCTGCCCTGCCCCCCAAAAGCCTGTAACATCCCAGAGTGGGAGGGCACCTCCCGGTCCTATTCTCAGCCAATCCCACAATGCCTTGGGGCCACTTGACCAACTGCAGTCCCACAATGCCTTGGCTCCATGGGGCAGCTCTAGCTCCACCAACACGTTCTCTGATCCCACAATGTCCTGGTGCCACATGGCACCTCTAGGTCCTCTGTAGCTCTCACCTGTAGACACTGGCCAGGGTGTCATGGACCCCATAGTAGCGCTTTCCACCCAGGACATAGAGGATGTTGCCCACCACAGCTATAGCATGGCGGAAGCGTGGCCCATCGGGAAAGTGTCCCAGTGCCCGCCACTCCACCTGCTTCACCAGCCCCACAGCACTGAGGTAGCGGTGGGCAAACCAGAGTTGTCCACTGGGCTTCCGGGCAGCCAGGTTGGTTGTCACTTTGTCTCCACCACAAACCACCAGCACCTCTTGCAAGGAACGCACTCGGCACGGCAGCTGGGCCATGGGGGCCAAACTTGCCACCACGAGCTCATGGAGGACCTTCGGATCAGCTGCCCCTGCAGTCACTGATGGGACCTTCTTCAGCTCCCGGCCAGACATGAGGGCAAAGCGAACAGATGACAGAACTTCCTTGGCGAGATCCTCTTGGCCATCTCCATTGGCCACGAGCCACCGGGATGCTGCTTCCAAGGCCTCCAGTTCATGGAGGACATTGAGACTGTCAGAGCGGAGGAGACGGATGAGAAGGTGTGCAGGAAGGTCCAGGAAGGCCGGTGTGGCCACCACGCTAGGGAAGGTGGCCAAGATGTAGTCTTCCGCTGTACGGCCCACCTGGGCCAGCCCATAAGTCACAGCAAAGGCCAGCACGTCCAGGCCAGTTTCTGGGGTCAGGCCACGGGTGAAAACGTCCAGGCAGAGGGTGAGGAGCCCCCAGGCTTGGTAGCGCAGGGAGGTCTCAGCTGCCTCGAGGACTGCGGGCCACGGCCCAGCCACTGCCCCGGTGAAGGCGAAGGAGAGGAGGAGGTGCAGCTCAGCCGGTGACAGCCCCGTGGCCAGCGGGGCAGCGGGGTCGTGGGTGGCCTCCCGCATGGGGCAAGTGAAGAGGGCCCGGAAGAAGTCACAGGAGCAGCTCAGGGCCAGGCGCTGAACTAGGGGGAAGGAGGAAGAACAGTGGGGCAGGGGAAGACCCTCCGCAACACGCAGCCCCCTGGGAGTTCAAGTGTCCTGGTGCCCCCAAACCCCCAGCTCTCCCGAGGGAACAGCCCCGCAGGCACCTCCAGCTCCTCATCCCCGCCCGGAGCTCCAGCCCCCAGCATCCCTGCCAGGGGACCCGGCTGTCCCAGCGTGCCCTGTCCCCCCCCAGCCTCTCCCAGGGGACCCCCACCCCAGCTCACCTGGGATGACCTCTTTCCCTGCCCGGAGCTGGAGGTCGCAGCCCAGGCCACTGCTGTGGAGTTGCTCCATGGCTTTTAGCGTCTCCCACTGCTCCTCCAGGGGCTCTGGACCCCCCTCCCGGGCATCACTCTTCAGCCGCAGGGCACAGGCAGCCACCACCCGGGGGGCGCCCAGGGCCTGGGCAGCCTCCTCCACCTCCTTCTCCCGGCCATGGGGCACAGTTCCCCCGTAGGCGAAGGCCAGCACAGCCCGCCAGCCCCACAGCGTGGCCCCGGGTGGCAGAGGGACATGGGGTGGGGGGCTCTGGCGCAGCTCTCTGCTCCTGCCCTCCAGGAAGCGGTGGAAGAAGGAGCTGATGGAAGCCAGGACCACAGCATGGGCCACATCGCCCTCGGGGCCCACGGCCACATCCACCAGCTGTCCTGCAGTGCGGAGGTGGTCAGCCGTGGCCAGGAAGTGTCCGGCGTGGGCTCTGTCCCGCAGGTGCCACTGGGCTGGGGCTGGCCCCTCTGCAACCCACATCTCTCCTGTGGGAACACACGGAGCTGGGGGTCAGGGTGCCATCCCCACAGCCAGAGCCTCTGGCCCATAGCAGGAGTCCTGGCTGGGGACACAGGGTCTTGCTGCTGGCACTGCCCCACAATGAAAGCCACTGGATCCACTGCCAAAGCCTCTACCCCATAGCTGAGGCCACCAGGAACTGCTGCTGCCCAGTAGCTAAATTTAATGCCCCCTGGCAAAACTGCAGCCCCATAGGTGAGGCTAACGAGCCCTGTCTGCCCCAGAGCCTGACATCCTTCCTCTGCCTCATTGCAACCCTCAGGACGAAGCTACTGAGCCACAGCCGATGCTGCTGCCCCAACTGAAAGCTACAGCCCCACAGCTCAGCCCACTGTCCCCGCTCTAACCCTCTGCCCTGCAGCAGAAGCCACCAAACCCTTCCCCAGCCATCACCCCACAGGCACAACTGCTGCTGCTTCAACAGCAGCGAAGCCGCTGGTTCCCAGAACAGCTCTGTCCTGGTGCCCGCGTGCCCTGCCCGTCGCGTGTCGCGCTGTCGCGTGTCACGCTGCACGATACATTGACCGCCGTGTGCCCTCCTGCACCACTCGCTGCCAGGGGGTGCCGACCCTCACGGCATGCCGTCGCCCCCCACCCTGCCACGAGTGACACCTCGCGTTGCTCGCTGTGTTTGCACGGTGTCGCGTGTCCTCGCTGTGGCGCGCGCCACGCGCCCTGTCCTGCGCTGCTGTGCGGCATGTCGCACCGTGCCGTGCCCCCGCACCCCCTTACCGCCTGCCGCCGCGCCGGGAAGCTCCTGTGACCCCCCAGGAATGTGCCTGGGTAATTATAGCCCCGACGGGACACGTGGCCGTGGCTGGGAGCTGGGAGAGGCCCAGGCGGAGGGAGGTCCAAGCCCTGGAGCCCTGGGACAGGGTGGCAGGGACAGCAGGGTTCCCTGAGGACAGCTGGAAGCTGACGGGAGCTTTGTCCCCTCCCAGGCAGCAGGAAGGTGCAGGCAGGGCACCCCAGCTCCTGTGGGCAGGTCCTGTTGGGGGTCTCTGGACCATCAGAACCACCCCCTAAACCTTGCTCACCTCCAGAGCCCCGGGTGAAGCAGGGCCCCCTCAAAAGTCCTTGGGTGGGGAGAAACAACCCCCCTGCTTCCCCAGCCCCCCGGGGGCTGTGACACCCCCACCACCCCGTTGTGCTCCTGGAGCCCAGCCCCACTGACCCCCACACTGAAGAGCCAGGGGGTCCCTGAGCCCCGGTGCCAGGGAGCACATGGGGACACCATCCCCCTGGCCTGGCCCCAAGTGCTGCCAAGACCACCCTGCACCCCCCAGGACCCCCACCCGCCCACAAAGAACACGTATCAGGGAGCAGCACAGCCCTCCATGGCTGTGCCCGTGTGCCCGTGCCATCCTGTCCCATCCTCTGCTGGCCTTGGGTCCCCCCATCTCCTTATCTCCTGTCCCCTTATCTCCTGTCCCCTCCCCTTCACACCTCCATGTGTTCCCCTGCCCCACATCCCTGCTGCCCACATTTCCTCTCTTAACTCACATCCCCGTCCCCAGACATCCTGTCCCTGTACCCTCATGTTCCCATGTGTCTGGCTGAATTCCGTGTCCCCAAAGATGACGATTTCACAGCCTCTCCAAGTCCATTTTGCAGCTCTTTCCTACCCAAACTCTGAGATTTTGTTTCCTTTGACCTAGTTAGAATTTCCCTTTCTTCACATAACTCCACAAGTGCTTGTTACTTGGCTTTAAACTGGAAGAGGAGAGATTTAGACTAGATATTAGGAAGAAATTGTTGGCTGTGAGGGTGGTGAGACACTGGCCCAGGGTGCCCAGAGAAGCTGTGGCTGCCCCCTCCCTGGCAGTGTTCCAGGCCAGGTTGGATGGGGCTTGGAGCAACCTGGGCTGGTGGGAGGTGTCCCTGCCATGGCAGGGGGTTGGAATGAGATGAGCTTTGAGGTCCCTTCCAACCCAAACCATGCTGATTTGATTTCTCATCCTTCACTGTGTGCCCCAGCCTGCCTTTCTGTAACCATTAAGTTGTGAAAACCCAGTATTAGATCAGCCCTTCCTCGCCTCTCCTTGTGCACCCTGTGCCTCAGTCCCCTACACCTGCTTGGTGGCTTTGCTGGACGTGCTTGTTTGCACATAGAAAATTCAACTGGGCACAGCCCTGAGCGACCTGCTCCAGCTTTGAGCAGGAAGATCTCCAGGGGTCCCTCCCAACCTCAGCAGTTCCCCAGTTCTAACCCTGAAGCTGTGGGCTCTAGACTTCCTTAAATGCTCACCAGAGAAAGGTCCCAGGCTCCCAAACACCTTTTTGTGGGCAACCTACACCTCCTTCCCCTACCTCAAACTCCTCATCCTCAACCTAGAGCCAAGTGCCTCTTCGGAAGTTTTGACTCCAAATCCTTGCAGTGCAGAGCAATCCCAATCCCTCCCAAAAAATCCTGCAGGACCCACTTGAAACCACAACTCCTCTAAAAGACCAGACCAAACCCAGTAATTGTACCTCACAAGCTTGAGTGTGTGATACAGAGACATGGAAGCAAAGTGACTTGTGCATGAAAATGACATCTCAGCAGGAGCAGCAGGCAGAAGCTTCCTCTCCAACAGCTCCACCTTTTTTTGCATCTCAGTCCCAACACTGCGAGCAGCCGGACGACGTCCGAATTGCGTGACACCCGCTGATTTGACAGTATCTTTATTACACGTCTCGTTACACACAGCACTCCCAGGACAGCTCACAGGGGCAATGCCCACGTTCACAGCTTGGGGGGTCCTGTCAGCCTCCAGCCCTCCTGGTTCCCTATCTTCATGAGAGCAGCAGTAATCCCAAACCCCAGACACGCGGTGGTGCCGGTCATGTAACTGTGAGCTGGAAAAAACAAATCACACCATAAAAGATCTATTAGGGCACAAGTACTACACAGCAGATCTCGACAGACTCTGCAGTTTTCCCACGAGTCACTCACAGTCCCTCCACCATCAGTAATGTTGTTTGCCAAGAGAAATCAGAAAAGTGACTGTTCTTTTAATTTTTCTCATTCTTTTAGCTTGTAGTTTGAAATATCAGTTTCTATAATCCATGACCCTATCTCCTTACGCAGGCAATCTTCAATTGCTTATTTCAGTGACAAAAATAACAATCACTGCTTTGAACTCCCATCAGCTCAGCAACTAGGAAAAGTAAAGATAAATTCTATTTCACTACAATTACAGCTTAAATAAATCCCTCACATCTTTAACACTGAGTCTGAAAACGCCCACAGGACACAGCTGTGTCTCTACAGGAGCTAACCCAGCCTGACAAGATGCCACGGGAGGGACAGCAGCAAGATACAGCTCGTCCCTCAGAGTGCACGAGAATTCACAAGGCAGATGTTAGATTATATTTTCGGTGTAAAATAAATCACATTTGTTGCCAAGAAAACGTGGATTTCCACAATTATGTTTTTCATACCCTGTAATTTCAAGTTATAATTGGCAGTACTGGGTCAGCTCTGTTTTCATTCTGTAAATCAGCTTGATGTAGTCTCTGGCCTCCTTCTGGAGCAGTATTTATTGTAGCAGACCTGCACAACGGAGCGTCAACAAAACTGGCACAAAACAGAATTCACATGCTGAGATGAACCTTTACCAAATATGCCTGACATCAAGATTATTTTACGTTTTTCCCCATTAGAGGAAAAGCAGAGAGGGTTTGTTTCGTTATGGGCATTATCCACATTTACCTCTTGCACCTAGGACAGCTCCTGTTGCACAGCCTCCTATGAAATAGTTCAGGGGATCGTCTGGTGCCTCTCGGATTTGGGCAGTGAGGCAGGTAGTTGAGCCAAACACAGCTCCTAGTGTAGCTGTAAACAGAGGTAAAAAACCAAAACAAAACTCCTCAAAGAACTGAGAATTACACACATACAAAGCACATTTCTGAGACACACTGAGCCACACAACGGGTCCTCTGGGAGAAAAGAGGAAAATGCAGCAAGATCTGCTTCTGGTTACCCAGAGGCAGCACGTCCTAGCCACTGTGGTGGGACTCAGCATGACAGAAGCCCTGTGGGGATGCATCTGGTGCCCGCTCCAGCACAGCCACATGTCCACAGGCAGGTCCCCAGGGACCCCCGGCGTCAGCACGGGCAGGTGCGTTCCAATGGCTATGGACAAACGCCACCACGTCCAGCTGGGCTATCAGCTCACACTCTGTAAGAGCCCCTGCAGATGAGGGAAGGGGCAGCCCCCAAACAGCCAGGGTAGAGAGATGGGGGTTTCTCTGTTTCCCCAGGGTGCAGGAGGCAGCAGGGCTCTGTGTGGGCTCTGCGCTGGAACCCAGTCTCAGGGACTTGGGCAGAGAAACTCGGACAGCTCTGCTCTCCTTAATGTCAGTTTGTCCCAGTACTACACTCCTCTGCTGGCCTGGGGCTTGCAATGATTTCTTTTTGTAAACTGATTTTGACTTTATAAATCGATTTCATAAATTGAATTAAGAAATTGCAAAGTAGCATTGCCTTGTCCACCGAATTACAAACATCATCCCACCAGACCCTGCATCTGTAGAACTGAAAAGTTCAGCAAATAGCTCTGTCAAGCAAATATACTACAAGGTTTTCTGTGTAATACAGGTTCTTGGTCATGAAATGTGAAACTGGCTACCAGGCACTATCTGCAGATTTCAGTTCATCTTTCTTGGAAACAACAAAAATGCGCAGGAGAAAAACTTTTAGTCTCTGTGGTAAACTAATAAACCACAAGCTCATGTTACAAACCTGCACAGTTTTACAGCAGAAAATGCAGTTATGCTGATCCTAAAATCAACTGAAAAGAGCACTGAAAAAACAAACCCACAGGACTGTATTTCAGCTTCCCTGCTTTGGACCAAGGAGTCTGTAGGTAAAACACATGGCTGCAGACCACAAATTCTGGCCCCTTCACAATGCTTTAAAGCAGGGGAGTTGGACTAGATGGTCTCTAGAGGTCCCTTCCTACTCTGACAATTCCATGACAGGATGAGCCCTTCCTCAGGTGTGAGAACTGGTGAGAGGATTTAATACACTGGTTTAGGATTACTAGATTGATCAAAATCATAATTGGCTACATTACCCAGGCCATTACAATGACCTTTTAGGGCTCAACTCATTACAGGAGATTCCAGGTCCTATTTTAATGTTGAACAACTCAAAAATGCAGATCTGGACTGCTTGTGAACCAGCTTCCAGCTCAGAGCACCAGTGCATGGGGAGGGACAGAGGTGACATAAGCCATTAAATTAGACTGAAAACCAAAATGAATTTGGTGAGAAGAAAACTGCACTTGCCAAGGGGCTTGGGGACCTTCGGCCTTGTGGTTCTGCACCTGCATCTGGAACAGCCCGCTCAGTTCCCTGCATCTCTTCAGTGTCCACTTTCTCTTGCAAAACACAGACAATTCAAGACAAGACTCAGTTCAAGATGACCCTGTGACAAGTTTGAGAGGTGGGCCCATGCCAACCTCATGAAGTTCAACAAGGCCAAGTGCAAGGTCCTGCACATGGGCTGGGGCAATCCCAAGCACAAATCCAGGCTGGTCAGAGAACGGATGGAGGGCAGCCCTGAGGAGAAGGACTTGGGGGTGTTGGTGGATGAAAAGCTTATCATGAGCTGGCAATGGCACTGGCAGCCCAGAAAGCCAGCCAAGTCCTGGGCTGCATCAAAAGAAGCGTGGCCAGCAGGTCGAGGGAGAATTCTGCCCCTTGGCTCTCATAAGACCCCCCTGCAGTGCTGTCTTCAGCGCTGAGGCCTCCAACATAAGGACATGGACCTGCTTGAGTGGAGGTCATGAAGATGATCTGAGGGCTGGAGCACCTCTGCTATGGGGACAGGCTGAAAGAGTTGGGGTTGTTCATCCTAGAGAAGAGAAGGCTCCAGGGAGACCTTACAGCAGCTTCCAGTACCTGGGAGGTTACAAGAAAGCTGGAGAGGGACATTTTACAAGGGCCTGTAGTGATAGGACAAGAGGTAATGGCTTTAAACTGAAAGAGGAGAGATTTAGATCAGACATTAGGAAGAAATTCTTTCCCGAGGGTGGTGAGACACTGGCCCAGGGTGCCCAGAGAAGCTGTGGCTGCCCCCTCCCTGGCAGTGTTCCAGGCCAGGTTGGATGGGGCTTGGAGCAACCTGGTCTGGTGGGAGGTGTCCCTGCCATGGAAGGGGGGTTGGAACAAGATGGTCTTTAAGGTCCTTTCCAACCCAAACCATGCTATGATTCTATGACAACTACATGGTTTCTTCTTGGCTATACAGCATGATGGGAAAAACCCCTCACAGGTATTTTCCTTTTGCCATCAAAAACATTGTGTTTGCTCTTCAGCCAGTGATTTATTAAGCACAACTCCTAAACAGATGAAGTAAAAAAATAAGTTTGCTTCCACCAGACTTTTGTTCATAAACTAGCTGTTTTGCAAACACTGACAATACATACCTTTACTCTTGATTGCAAAAAAATGCATTACCTAAACTTCAAAAAAAGAACATCTTTAAATAAAGAACATGGGAGGCAGAGACTGCCTCAAATGCATCTTCAGCCTGAGCTACCAGGGCTGTTCTTGTCTCCAGCATTAATCCAGGAGGTTATTTTGCCATCATCCATCTGATTACAGGTATTACGTTATCCAGCAGGAAATATTATCCAGGTGTGAGTATCACGGAATTGTCGGAGTTGGAAGGGACCTCCAGAGCTCATCCAGTCCAGCTCCCCTGCATTAAAGCGGGATCCCCTCGAGCACATCACTCAGGGCTGCATCTGGGTGAGGCTGGAAAATCTCCAGAGAAGGAGACTGCACCCCTCTCTGGGCAGCCTGTGCCAGTGCTTGGGCACCCTCACTGAAAAGTTCTTTCTCTCATTTAAATGGAACCTCCCATGTTCCAGCTTGTGCCTGTCGCCCCTTGTCCTGTCACTGGGAACCACTGAAAAGAGTCTGGCTCCATCCTCCCTCAGCCCACCCTTTAGATATTTATAAACATTAATTAAATCCCCCCTCAGCCTTCTCCAGGCTAAAGAGTCCCAGCTCTCTCACCCTTTCCTCACAGGGGAGATGCTCCAATCCCCCACTCATCCTCGCTGCCCTCTGCTGGACTCTCCAGTAGCTCCCAGTCTCTCTGGAACTGGCGAGCCCAGAACTGGATGCAGGATTCCAGCTGTGGCCTCCCCAGGGCAGAGCAGAGGGGGAGAATGCCCTCCCTCGCCCTCCCGGCCACACACTGCCCTGTGCAGCCCAGGGTGGCTGTTCTGTCGCGGTGTGACACACAAATAAGCAGTGTACGCGGTTACTGCTTTCGAGCCATTGGCTTCCACCCTCACCGCACCCGCCGGCCCGAGGAGTGCGGGGAGGAAACCCCCCCGACACCGAGCACGGAGCCAGGGGCCGCGGTGGAGGCTGAAGCTGGCAGCCTCCCCGGGGCTGCCCGGGCCGTGGCAGAGCGGGGCGGCCCAGGGCACCGAGCGGCGGGGAAGGCCTTACCCATGGTGACGCTGTCCGTGGCTGCCATCTGCAAGGCGGCCAGGGCCGTGCTGGGCCGCTGCAGGATGATGCGGTACGCCGCCCCGACCAAGCCTGCAACACACGACGGCGTCAGTCAGCCCGCGGCGCCCGGGCCCCGCTTCGCCGCCGCCCGCCCGGCCCCCGCCGCCCCCTCACCCACGGCGGCGCTGACACGGGTGGTGAACCAGGTCCGGCGCGGGCAGTCCTCGCCCTCGGGGCCGTCCCAGTACTCCGCCATGGCGCCGCAAGGGCACGGGCGCGAGCACCGGCGCGTTCTCGCGAGAGGACGGCGCAGCTCCGCCCGCCATGGCCGCAGGGCGGGGCCTGCCTGGGGCCTGCGGAGCCGCCCGCTGCCTTGAGCGCGGTTCCCGTGGGCCGAGGGTGGGCTGCGGGCCCCGCCATCCCTTCAGCACGGCGCTGGGGCCGGGCCTGGAGCCGCAGCGCGCGGTTGCCTGACGGGGCCGGTGTCCGCGCTCCAGCTGCTGCCGGAATGTCCCCTCAGACCGACAGCGGACGTGTTCGGCTCACACCAGGCCGCGGCTCTGCAGTTGCTTTCAGAGGGTGCAGCTCCGTTTTTTCTCACTCATAAGCTACACGATCATAGGCTGTACTGTATTTTTTTCCAGTTGTTCCCAGTTTGCCAATAAAAACGTTCCCCGACTCACTGTCAGGCTTTCCCAGGGCTCTCCCTTCAAGCCAAATCCCTTCCAGTTCTGTTTTCCCCACCTTTGAAGAAACTCAATCACAGAATCGTCTAGGTTGGAAAAAACCCTGAAGATCAGAGTCCAACCCTGAACCCAACACTGACAGTCCCCAGCTGCACCACAGCACCCGGCTCCAGCACCTCCAGGGATGGGCACTGCTGCACGGAGGGCAGCTCCGACAGCTCAAGGGAAGAAGTCCACAACTAGAGAGCTAAGACTCTCACCTGTCTACTTCTCTTTTGGTGAAAAGCTTATTAAATACTTTGTGTATTTTACAATTATGCTGGAGTCTCCTCCAGCACCCCTTTTCTGGGACAGGAGCTCAAAGCAGCTGGAGCTGGACAGTAGCTGCTCCTCCCCACGTCAGCCCAAGCACCACCCTTCATGGCTCTATTTCCTAGCAGGACCCTGAGACCAGGCACCTGGCTTTGGCAGAGCAGGGAGCTGCAGGGGGCTGCACCTTGGGCACAGCCTGGCAGAGCTGCCTCAAAGGTCAGTGTTAGGAGACAGTTCAGGGTATATTAATGACAGGGAGTCACTCTTCCTTGGAGCCAGGAGTAGCAGCCATGGCACGGGACTGCTTCCTCTATGCCCCAAGAAGGGGGCTTTTACAAATGTAAAACCAAATGCAACAATCCAGTACTCACTGGCAGCTTATTAAAGGGAGTTTAAAGAGCAGCTTTATTTCTCCTGCATGCCCCACGTGCACAGTGAGTACAGATCGAGGCTTGGCAGGGACTGCTCAGGTAACAGGGACCAGCAGCACACACCCCCTGGCTCCTGGTCCCTTGAACAGGAGGACATCAAGTACAACATCACTACTCTGCTGTTCCTAGGTTTCATTGGAAGCTGAAGGTAAACTACCAGAATTCAGCCAAGGATGGCTCATTTAAATATACCCCACATCCAATTCACACATAACCTTAGAAAAGGCATTCACTGTCCACCCCCAGCAATGGAATTACCGTGCCCTTGATAACAAATTCATCTTTCTTATCTTTAAGCCCTTGAAAGGAGGTAGTCAAAAGGGAACTCTGAATACTATCTTTAAGTGAGACTTTTATTTACAGAAATCTTTGAGCATTTCTTTGCAAGGTACCTGTACCATAACCTAGGAGACAGGAATTAAGGTTGACTGTGAGAGCCTAGTTCAGCCATTTGGTCTTAGCACCTCTGTTGCTCTGTGCTGATCCTCACGGGGGGGGTGTGTGTAATAAAATCCAAACACCAAACCCTGGAAAATTAAAATACCTTTATAACATTCTGTCTGAATTCATCTGCTACCCACATAACCGACTCCAGAGTTCAGTCGAAGCAGTCAGTGCACAGAAAGACCACAGAACAAGGGGAGAAAAGCGCACAGTGAAAAGTCAGTTTAATGAAATCTTGCATGACAAATTATGGCAATTATCATAATTGGAATTCCTAAAACTAGAGAAGATTACGGGGAAACATGGTAAATTTTAAATATGTAACATGTTTCTAGAAAGGAAATAAACCATTTTCTACACTCACTGGGAGAACAAGAGGCCAGTCGAACTGCAGAATGGGACGCGTTGGGAACAGTCATCCAATGGGAGCAGTACCTATGCAATGGAATTGATACCTCAGGGACTGGGAACAGGGGGAGAGTCATTACAAAGTTGGGTTTTTCAGTTCCACCAGGCTTCTAACAGTTTGGACATCTGCCCAGCCGGGTTGAGTGAAGGGCTGCCAAGGACTAGGTTATTTAGATATTTCCCTGCCCTGTCTTTCTCTGAAGTAGTGCATCACGCACTGGGAACTGGACTACAGAAAGGTGTTGCAACTATACATTTCCTTAATGTTTGTATTTCCTGTGGATGTAATCTTGTTACACAGAATGCTAGGGACTGGAAGATCATCTAGTCCAAAATTTTATTAATTTTATTTTTAATTTTATGGATAAGAGGTTTACTTCTGCTTTTAGTAACACCACCGTTCTTGCAACATTTTCCCCATGAGATGCGCTTAACTTTATTACACTCTTCAGTATTTTTTTTCCCTGGAAAATCAGAAAGGCTGTGCCCACATCAGTCAGCAGCCAGAACCAGACACACAAAAACTGCTAACAACATCCAGATGGTAACAGCAGACTTAGAGCAAAGATGCAGCAGGGTGGTGCAAAGGGAAGGCTGCTGTAAGAAGGCAAACCTGGTCATCATCAATCTCCCTTCTCACAGGCACTGCCCAGCACAGGAAATACAATGCAGGGCTTGGGGCATCTTGTTTGCTTGTTTTCTGATAAAAGCTCTAATGCAGTTCCCACATACGTTTTGATCTGACAGTCTCACATAAACCTTTCAAAACACATGGGGTATTAGGTGGTTTCACCAGTCACTAAGAATTAAAGCAGAGTGTGAAATAAGAGTTTTGCTTTGGCCTAACACATCTTGTGGGGCAGGGCCTGAACTCAGCCTATGGCCCATTCTGGTCATGGTTCACAACAAACACATATGCAAAGCTTCCAGCTGAAATAAAATTTGTATCAATAAGTAATTGCCAGATTTTTTTAGCATTCTGTAAGTGATAGTGTATCCCCACTAAACCCCATCAAAGCAAACATGTTTATTCCATTTTTCTAAATCTTCATGCACCATCAATTTCATTTTAGGTAAAGCACCTCAAAGTGAGACTCTGCATAGACCGCATGGAGTTCAGGACCAGGAAATAACATTCATTTCTCCACAAGCAGCCCCTGCTGACCAAGACACCTTACTAATTTTCTTTATGCTGACAACAAGCAGCTTTATGCTGCAAGATTGTTTGAAAAGAATAGTTTAAATTAGAGCAGCTCAGTGTAAAAAGATCCCAGATCAAAATACAGATCACTTCTTTGAAAATCCAGAAGCTCCCCAGACCCTGTGATGCAGAAACAACTGTGTGGGTGGGTATTAGGAAACATGCTATGCTTCTGTTCATGAGCTGCACGAGAAGGGTGCATGAATAGGTTTGTGCACAGCTAACACACCCCATAACTCTAAGGAGAAAAAAAAAATGCAAAAAGGCATGAGCAGACAGTTCAGAGAAATCACAAATGCAGTGGCACAGCTCCTCATTAGCCCCTTTCCACCCCCCGGAAAGGTAACCCAAGATGTTCCTTCAACAGGCTATCAGGAAAAGCAAAGCACCCCCCCACCCTAACAGCTGAAGCCTCCAACAATGGTTAACAATGGACAACAGGTAAAATTAAACATATTCTCAACTCCCAGTGAAGCAAATGTGTTTCATTAAAATAGAGACAATAAGGACTGTTTTGCTATTGGAACAATTTCAAAGTTGCTTTTGTGCTACCACCTCTGTTTTCATTTTCAATTCATGCTACATTAAATGCTTCTTTCCCCTTTAATTATCTTTAAATGGTGCATTTTAGGTCTCCTTAACCTAGAAGGGAAAGAACACACGAGTGAGAAATTATCTATCAGTAAGCTATTTAAAAAGGAAATAGAACAGTTTGGGGAATTTATAGGGAAAGTGACCTAGTCACTGTTCCTAGTGGCTACCAAATTCCAACTTTGCTGGACAAGAATCCATCATATGTTTTAATAACAACTTAAAACTCAGCTGTCACACAGAAGGCCCAAATGATCAGAAAACATCCAAAGCAAAAAGTGAGTTATGGTTACAGTAGGAGTACTTCAGAATTACACATGGGAAAACACATTCTTGCTTTTATTTTGGTGGAATAGAGTACAATATCCTTCAGCCCAAACTATTCAAAGCTGGCAATACTACCTTTTTCTTCATGCTGCAAGACTTCAGGAAACAGAACAGGGACAGGAAGGGTTAGAAGGTAATTTTCTATTTAAGGCTGTTAATTCAGCAAGATATTTAAAAATGTACTCAACTTTATGCATGAATAGTGAATAGTTGCATTGACTTCAGTAAGATTATTCACATGTAGTTAAGTCAGGCAAGTGCTTAAATGGCTTGTTGAATCAAGCCACTAAATGAGAGCTGCTTTATCATACAGATTTGTTTTAAAGGCTGGCAGAGCTCATTACATGAGCCTATTTTATTCTTCCAAGGGCTAACAGCTGTTTCCTCATCAACTTTTCTGAAGGTGTAACCTGTATGCCTCCTACACTTTACTGTAGCCACAGAAACATAATTTTCTAGGAAAAATTGTATGCAACATCTATTATATATAGTGGCTTAGCTCTCCCTTAAATAGTAACAGAGAAGACCAGTACAAAACAATAGTTTCACTTTTTCAACACACAAGAGCATCTTATTGAAAAACTAAAATAAAAAAGTATCACCACAATATAAATCCCCAAATAATAATAATGAAATGGGAAGAAAGAAAAAGAGTTAGCAAAACATCCTGTGGACTTTAGTCTCTTATTACCACATTAAAAAAGCTTTTCTGGGGAACGACAATGTTTTGTTTCTCTGGTTACAAACGTACTAGACCGGAAACAACGGTGTCCACGACCTACGTTGTGATTAAAATGTAAAAACATAACTTGCCCCATCTGCAGTCTAAAAAGAGAATGAACCCAAAAGGGCAGTCAGTGAGTGTAGGAACTGGTGAGGACACGGTTTCCCTGCAGGTGGCAGAAACTCATAAGGGGGAGTAGGGGTTATGAAAGCAGAATTCGAGTTGGAACTGTGTCGGAAAGTTCTATCTCGGAGGCCTGCAAGACATGAACTACTGAAGAAACAGTCAAAAGGTCCCAATGAAAAGCTGTGACAAGCTGTAATGTGCCATTTCAATTACAAGGATGAGGGGAAATGTTTGGTTTTTTTTTTTGGCTCATCAATATGATGAGCTTTCACGTCCCAAACCACATTCAGGTAGTTTCCAAGTCTGCTTTTTTTTTTTTTTTTTTGTGTGGAATCTACTGATCCAGACCAAAAAACCAAACAAACAGAACAGGGATGCACAGTTCTTAAGTCCTGGAGCCTTCAACACTGCCTGAAATAACAGCTGGCCTGGGGTATCCAGAGATGCCTGCAAGATGGTGTTCATAGCAGCCTTGCAAGCAGATCGGCTCACATCTGCTATGTGCTGCCAACATTCTGCCCATCACCTTCATCATTAGGACCTGAAACAAAGAAAGCAGTTCTTTGTCATAAGAAATATCTTTTGTTTCTTGCCTTACAGTAAGAGACCCTTCCTAAGAGACCCTTCCTGAGAAGCCTACAGAAGCCTCAGATTTAGGGTTTCAATGACAGATGAGAACTGTAGAGTTCTCCCTCCCCCTCCATTACATCTGTCTTCTCCAGATTAACTTGTGTCCACCACAGAATTTTATGTCCTTCACTAATCTGGTTTGGGGATGCCAGTAGCATCCCAGAGCCTAAAGGCTCAGTTTCCAGCCACTTCAATCCACCCACTGCTTTTGTGCATATTCATTCCTTCTTTTTTTTCCCCTGTAGTGAATCAGGATGGAAGACTGGTCTCTGTCAAAGGTGGGATGTTCTAAGCTGTAGGAAAGCAAAGCCCAGCTGACTCCCAAGTCAGGAGTGCAGAAGGAAGCCTTCCTCAAACTGAAGACGAGTGCTTTTTTTAAATGATGGTCTCCTCACGTACAATGAAATTAATTACAGTCTATCTGCATCCCTTTGTTAACTTTCTGCTTTTCAAACAGCACTCTGCTCAAGGCTCAGCCTGGATCCTGCCTGCTGAAAGCAGCCCCAAACAGTCACCTCAGGTTTTCAGTGCAAGCCTTGGCCATGTTGAAGGCAAGAATGAAACTCACAACGACCCCTTAAAAAATCCTGCAAACAAAGCTAAACCTAATTGAAGCACAGATAACCTCTGCTAAACTGTGACATGTAACTTGGATGGAAGCAGCACAGGGCCCTTTTTACCAGTTTGGAGAAGTAGCAAGAAACAGTTGCATTTAAAAAGGCAATTCATGCACCGAGTCTTATTGCAAACACCGGTGAGACACAGCAAGCTAGAAATACATCCATGATACACAACTACAGAGAGGACAGCCTGCCTTCAAGGGCAGCAGAGGAAAGCAAATGGAGAACAGGAAACTGTCTCGCTTACCACTTCCAACTGATCCTGAAGGTGCCATGACATCATCATCACTGTCTTCCTCGTTTGATTGCGTTACCTCTGGCTCAGGTGCTACATTCTTGACTTCTTGCTCTTGTTCCACTCTACTCCGCAAGGCCAGGATCCGATGGTGTAGTGCAGCATACAACTGCCCTGTATCTTTAGAGCTTGCCTACATTTTTTTAATATTCAGAAACAAGAAAAAGGTACAAGGAATTGTAACAGAGTAAAACACACCAGGCATGCCAAATTTCTACAGAAACTTTTCAGTTTTCTCATATAGGGTTTTTCAAGCTAGGTCAGAATGGGCTGTGGTACACGTAGCAAGGTGCTAGACATACTAAACTGATGGTGAGAGTATACACCTCTCCACTCAGCACCAACCTTCTCTGCCTTAACATAACCAGTACTAGCTGATTGTTCATAACCTTCACCCAGGAGTCACCCAGCTTTCCTGACACTTCCCAAAAGCTTACGCTAAAAAGATCTTTAAGAAGTTCATCTTGCACAGATTTTTCCAGGTTTGTTAATCTCTCAACTTCACATTAATCATCATCAAGTCACTGAATTGTTTCGTGATGCACTGACATAAATTTTCAATGTAAGATAGGAGAAAACTGAATGGACATGCAGTCAGGAGGTGATTAGTCCATCATTACTTCCCCCCCCCCCCCCCCACCTCCCCCCCCGCTTTTATACTCGTCAGCTGTTTCAGGGGGAAGCATTTGTGAAAATCTGTCCAAGGATGTATCTTTTTCACTCTCAATGGTTAATGGTCACTTCATGCCTTCAAAAGAATCCATTTTTAGGACTACTGAATTAAGTATTTAATGGACTCCCTTCAAATACTATGAAATTCTGTCTTCACTATGTCAATTAAGTCCTCCTATTACTTTCTGTTACCATTACCCCAAGTTAACTGCAAGGTAATGATTCCAATTCTCAAATTCTTTCATTAAAAATTGTTACCATCCTCCCCATCACTTTAATCTGTGACACTTCAATCTGTCACCTCTATATCTAAAATGCCCCTGCAATGAGCTGAAGTGAATAAATGATTCCATACAAGTTACTTTTATCAATATTACAAGCAATAGTGAATAACCTGATGACAGATTAACTCAACTTTTAACATCAAGAAAAACACTGAGAAAAAAGTTATCCATTAATTTCAGTGCTTTTTTTTTTGTCATCAGTGGGTATTTGCTGCCATTAAGTTCCACTCTGGGACCTCAGATCCCAGTCACACAAACCTAATGGCCCAGGGGAAGCTGACCATTTGTTGCTGTTCTCTTAATTTCTGATCCATAAGAACACTTAATTCTTTAGCAACCCCTACAGTAAAATCAGAATAAGCCAAAAGAATGTGTTCTCAGACCTCTCAAAATCTGTAAGTGCTCTTAGCAGACATTAGAGAATGACCTTTCTTTATTGCTGACCCTATCATGATCTCCCAAGTGTGTTAGGAATTCTAAATGGGGAAACAGCAATCCCAATTAGCAAGCACAGAAATCACTTTCACTGTCCTGCTACTGCTTGGAATACTCTGTATTAAAAGAAAATCAAAGTTAAATGTGTTACCCTTAACAGCTAACAACGTTCTTGACAGATGTGTGTTTCCCTTCCAGCAAGCACCTATACATCCACACACACTGTAGAGAGCTTCCCATGTTACAAGCTGGGGTAGATCTAATTTTGGTTAAACTATTACATAGAAATCTATTTCCCTTGAAAACAAAAAATGATGTGCATTAATCTTACCACTACAGTTATATTCTCAGTAGGTGTGGAACAGATCCTATGACTCCATGGTCAACACTTTGAACTACCTGGCTTCCTAGGATGGCATTTTATGTGGAGTTTCCTCACAACTAGTAAGGCTTTTCAGACAAGCAAAATCTGCCAAGCCCCTTGGTCTTTGGGGAGGAGGTGGTGGGGTAAGGAGGTAGGGTGCAGAGAAGAATGGGAATGTTACCTCAACTACAATTTAAGCAAGAACCAATTTTAGAAGGAAGGTTAAGTTGTAAAGAAAAACCAGTACTCACTGATATAAGAAAAACTTTAACTCCCTGGTCCTCTGTATCCATGGCAGTGATCCGGATACTCTTCTCACTGGCTTTATCGATCTGCATCTGAGCCCAGAGCTTGGTATTTAAGATTAACCTGAGACTCCCCTGAGTCCTCATCACTAAAGGCAACATACAAGATCAGTTAGATGGAAAAAGATATAACAGGAAGCTCAAAATAGCCAAGATGGCTTTTCATTGTGTGAATGTTTCAGTCTCTTTACAAAGAATATCAAGGGAAAGCCCTTAAACCAGAAATCTTGTCACAAGTGTTAATCAGAAAAATGTAGGCTATTACAGATTGAGTCATAACTAAATATATTCAGTCCAAAGTCTTATATGTTAATACATCTAAGTTCAGTGGTTGGATGTGAGCTGATAATCTCAGGCCAATGCACATTCCTGCCAGTCTGAACCACCGTGCACTATTCATAGAGGTTTCCCCTGCCACAAGCAGCCACAAAAGGCAAAGAGCCCAGATCTGAAGAATGTTTCCATAAATTTCCAGTCAAATATTCTAGTTGCTAAATACAGCTTGCTTTCATGGGGGAAAAAAAGTAACTGGAACAATAGGAAGATATACAAAGATACTCTCCTTGGAGGAAATGGTCATAAATTGAAGCAAGAAAAAAGGTCCAAACCGCTTCTGAGTAACTGTAGCTAATACATAACCTAAAGCAGATGCTGCTGTGTGTCTTGAAAGCACTCTATGAAAACAGCACTGACTGTCATCCAGTACCTCATTTCCCCTGGTTCTGCTTACCCAGCCGAGACTGCAACGTTCCATCATCTGTTGAGGCCATATCATTGAGTCGCAGAAGTCCTCGACCTCTTTCCACCCAAGACTGAGAGTTTTTATCAAATACAAACAGCTTGCACTGAATCTGTAACAAAAAATATCTCTATAGCATAGTGGTTGAATAAAGTAATAATATATTTCATATTTAGTCACTTACAGCTGGTTAAAAAAAAATAATCGGATTTCATATTGGAATTTTTAACTTTTTATAGCTGTGGAAACCAAAGTAGTTGTCTTCTCTTTGCAATAAACTCAAAAGATCCTGGCTGGTTCCCTAAGGTTTCATTAACATAAGCTATATATTCTTAATAGCTGTGTCAAGACCAAAGAAAGAACAATTTTCAGATAAGGCACAAACTTCCACTGAAGAACCTTATTGTGATAAAAGACTGGTAAGAATCATTTATAATCTTAAATTTGTCAATTCTTTTAAAAGCCTTGGGCACGCTTCGCACCACTGAAGCTGGTACTTGTTTCTGGGAAGACCCAGCACAATGGAAGCAAAGCAAAATTCATGTACTAAGGAAGAAAGGATGAACAAACATGTTAGCTTGTTATCAATTCATAAAGCCTGACCCACACAAAGCCATGAATAAACAAGAGGTATTTTTCCTGCCTTCCTGGTTCATCAGTTTGAAAAAGTACACCTTTTATACTTTCAACTACTAGGACTGGTCCTGCTTCCCATAAGAGCTTCCCTTTTTCTTGCCCTGCCAAACACCTCTGCTTCATATCCCTCTTTCTAATCCATCTTCACTGTCACTGCTGAGGTTTCATACCTCAAACCATCACCCCTCCAGTTCCCCACATAGGTACATGCTCTAAGTGGAGAATGTATTTCTATTTTCATTCCCCCATTTCTCTCACTTTCTCTCCCACAGCACACCTAGGCTCTGAATACTTTATCTCTGCAATAATAATGTAGTTCTATCTGTACAAGTCCCATTTGGGATTCCAGATTAAATTTCACAAGAAAAAAGAACAGAAGGTGGGCAAGAGGTATGTTAAATTACAACATTTTCATGCAAATCAATCCTCTGTTAAGTACAAAACTGCTAAAAGATGTGATTTTCCTAAGTGAAAGAGGACTCTCCTCTCTTCTGTGTCCTGTTTGATTACATGAAGCATCCAGGAGTTGCTGAATTAGACAGAGAAGTACCAAACCAACAATGTAAAGACCATTCATGTCTGGTAAAGTCTGAGAAGACAAATGTTATAGATTATTATTTTGTAGGATAATACAAGTGTAACCAATATGCATTAGTTACTGACACCATGCATCTGTTTTGTGTCAGAACAGACCAGCTTGGCTGTAAGAGCAAAATGCTCTCCTTAAAAGAAAAATAATGCAGTTCATGTGCTGAGAAACTGAGAAGATCTCTAAAACCCCTTATAATTGGAAGATAAAGAAAGAAGGAAAAAAAAATATATACCACTTCATTTAACACAAAAACGCTGCTGATTTTTCTTCAGGAAATACTGAAGCTAATAAGCATATTTAAGTTATTCATTAACTACAATGTTAAACAAATCGTTATTAAAATCAGGAGTCTAAGTCGTGACCGAATGTCCTCCTAAAACATCACTAATTCCATTAAATACTTCAAGACAAACTCCTGAGCACAATTTTATGGTTTCTGCTATGCAAGAAACCAAACTGCTGGCATAACAGTCTATTCTGAGATTCTAAAAAAATCTTCAGTAGTACAATAATTAAAGAACTTAAAGTTTAGTTCATTTAAATTTTCTTCAAATAACAGTTTTGTAGGGTGTAGCAGCTTTTATGTGATTGATTCAGGAAAGTATGCTTAAGATTTGTCTGGTTGGTCCAAACACTAACATTTATTCAGAAAGAGGAAATCAAGAAACAACAAAGTACAGATCCGACAGTAAATATCCCCAGTTTGCATTTGAACACAAGGAGGTACAGAGGCAGAGAGGATGGCTCAGCTGCAGGGAATCAGGTGGTGTGGGTTCAGTGGGCATCCATACGAATCCCCAGAAACTCGAAGCTCCTTTACTTTACCTGTTTCTTACCTGCAACACGTTACTTTCAGCTTCCTCCCCAGTAATCACTTCTACCTTCGCTAACAAACATTTCCTTGCTGTGGCTTTAGTATAGGCTGCTGCAGACTCTGCCAGTGATTCTGAAATATTATTAGCTGAACAACATTGTGAAAGATTGATATTGATTAGCATATAATTACGTAAGATTTATAAAGGTCTCACAAGTATACCAGAATTTAGAGAAATAAAGTTCAAGACAGACATTAACCACAACAACAGAAACACGACTGAAGTTTAAAGCAGAAGTTAAAGCTTTGTCTTTTAAGACTTGTTTTAAAAGCACAAGATGCCACAAGGGACAGAAGAGTTATGTTACTGAAAAATTTTGTCCCCCCAGTATTTCAAAACCTTTGCTAACACATGGACACCCATGTATCTGTAGGTGCTCCAGCAATGCTGGTACTGCTGGCACCTATACAGCTGTGCTACACATGTACAGTGTGATTCATTTTCCACTTGTATTCTGGTTTGCAAGCAGTTTGCTGGAGAAAACCCATAGCTCCCAAAGTCTTCAGAAAATCTTGCCAATCGGAAGAGTCACAGAAGTCTAGAATCCAGCAAATAGTTCTTGGTTCAAGCAACATACTCAGCATACCCACTCAATGCAGTATACATTTCACTCAGACATTCAGTCACTGGAAGGATAATAGATTTGTTCAAAAACACTTTGTCACATTTCTTCTGCACTCTGTAGGTCCAAGTGCCTGCTCTGTTAATCCCCTCTACCTTCATTCTGCTGAAGGTACTCCCAATACCACAGAGTGACCACGAAAAAGACTCTGTAGACTCTATATGTCCAACATTAAAGACAAAAGGACAAGAGAATCTGCAGGATCCCACACGTCACCTCCCACTCCTAGCCTGTAGCTTTGGTTACAGCAGACAGTAAAGGCAACATAAAAATGTTGTGTTCTTATTATAAAGTAACGGGATATTTAAAAATGCTATCATTGAAATAAGGATAACTACCATTCCTACTATTTTGCTTTTCACCTTTCTCTGGTGTGGCTTCCTGAGAAGATGATTCAGACCCAGACTCTGTAGCAGCATTCTCCTTATTACTCTCTGTACTCCCTTCATTTGATTTTGGTGGACTCTATCACAAAAAGAACAGGAGGTAAACAGAAGAGAGAAAGCATACTCTAATTTTGCAGAACAAGACAAGTGATCAATCACTGAGGGAAGCCCTCGTGTCTATAGACTGGCAAAAGAAGACTCCCACAGCTCACACTTTCCCAGTAAAAGCTATCCTGCTACCCCAGCCCAGGAGCTGAATGGAGCATGACCTGAACACCAGTTCAAATTATTTTTCTCCTGAACTGAAGCCAAATTTCAACCCTTATTTTGAAGTTATTTTCAACAAAGCAAACTAATTTCAGCTAGAGTTTAACTCAAGGCATACTTGACTGACCTCCGTGCTCAGTGGTTAGACAGGTATGAATGCACAGCACTGAAGGATTCCTTTTTGTACCAGCATAGCAATAAAACCAGCAGGAAACAGCAAAGCACTAGAAGTTATTCCTTAGGTTGGTACACAATAAACAGAGAATTGCCTGTACCATACCTCAGCACTGCTGGCCTTGAAACCCCATCACTGGGGGAGTCTGAACTTTTCTCAAACATAAACCACCCTCAAATACAAATAGTGAAGAAGACATTTAAAGCAGCAAGCTGTGCCATAAAGTGCTTGGACTCGAGAACCACACGCACTACAGAGAAGGCACTCGATGTCCTCACGCTGGGAAATCCTGGGGAGCACTGCTGTTGCAGACAACAGCTCATAAAATCCCCACACTGCACTTTAAGTTACCTACAAGGGAAACCACTGAAAGAAAACTGCTCCAGTGACAAGTATAATTGCAGGTTCTCAAAAATCCCAAGTGAGAATATGTAATGCAAACTACTCACAAAATTGTATTTCATACACAGTGGGATACTCACTAGGACTCGCTCACTCATGTTCTGTCCAAAAACAAACTTGTTGCTAGATGCATCTGCACTGTTGGTAGAGTTCTCTACACTGAAAAAAAAAAAACCCACCCCAAAACAGGTTTTATAAGTCAGGAAAATATCTGTTTCTCTTCTACTGATACAATCCTCAAAGTGACCAATTGTCACTGGCTTTAAAAATTAAGCACTGGTTGACACAGAAACATTAAGCAAAAATTAATTCAACTTCATAACATGAGAGCTCATACTGGTTTTACAGAATGTGAATTCTCTCAGAACGGGGGCAAATGATTTTGCCACTGTAACTATCTTTAGATATCTCAGCAATGCTGAATGCTAAGTGAGGACTCACGTTTAGTCAGAGAACATATTTTTTAAAACATTATTCCACATGCACAGACATGAACCACTACACATTCTTAGGTCAATTTTCTCAGACAGGTAAAGAACAGAAACAAACCCACTTGTAATATCATAACTGAAGCAAAGGCAGCAGGGATAAGGAATGCCCTTTATCAGGCAAACTGCAGTGCTACACCCCCCCCAAGAAGTTTCACACTTACACCTTCCTTATAGATTAAGCATCTTCTTCCCACAGGGTGTTTTTATTGATATCCCACTCAGGAAGGACAACAGTTTTACTGACTCAAACACTTAAGGAGCTGTTGTTCACCTGCCCTCCCCCCAGGTACAGCCCTCTAAGACAAGTGCACATTCTGGATGCAGACCACTTGGAACCAAGCCCACCTGCATTTCGCTGACTTTGGAAACTGGAGGCACATATCTCAGTACACAACTCAAGGGGAACCAAACCAATTTTTAAATCATGCATGTAGAATTGCTACTTGAATGAGGAGATTCAAAGAACAAAGGAAAACCTCAGAGGAAGAGATTTTTGCCTACGAAGGGAATTAAATACCACGGTTCTGAGCTCCAAGTGCCAACTGGGAACTAAATATATACCACTGACATCTGCCATGTGACCTAGTACATATACAACTTCTTAAGGACTGGCAGTGTGTTACACAGAGATTTCCTTCTACAATTTGACTGCCATAATGTCTTGCTGTCTCAGATAAAAACCAGAGCCAACTCCACCTAGAGACCCTTATGTTTAAGGGGCAAACCCAAAACTAGGTTTCTGGCAACTGACCCTCCATGAATAAATCCTCCCAGAGTGAAGACTCAATCAAAATATGGCAGTAAATGTCATATGAGTTGAAAGATATAAACAAATATTCCAGTATTTGAAGCCCACATAATAGAAGTGATTGTCTGCCATATCTGATTAAAAAAAATCTGACAGTGTCTCTGGAAAGGCACTGACCTGGCACCCACACAGTCACTCTGTGGTGTTCTTTACCCCGCCAGTGCATCATCTGAAAAGTTCAATGTCAAAAGGGATTAAGACTACAAAACCTCCTAGTTCCTTATTTTGTGGTGAACAACAGGGTCTTGCAAATGCAGACTACAAGGACGAGGCAGCACACAGCAGTGCTTTTCCTGCAATTATTTCATCGCCTCAAACAATAAGCAGTTCGGGTTCTTCCCCACTCTACTGATCTCAGGGGATTTTCCCTGCATGCTTTTCCAGTTATTCCTTGAATTCACAGCTTTGTGTAGTAAGAAATTCTCCTCCGTTTTCTGCTTTCTGCAACACTACTCATTTTTTGACTGCTGCTGAGCTAACATTTTCAGACAGCCATATCAACATCTCAGCCTGAGGTAAAGGCTGTCAGTTCAGAGCTCATCACTGCATCTATAGAATTAGCAGAGTTTTCTTCTGGCTGCCTCACTTCACATATACCTACATCAAATTTCTTCTGATGCTACTGCCTAATCAGAAATCTCTCCAAGGTCTCCCACAGTGAGTTTCCTGCTTACTCACACAGGCCCTCTATACTGCTCTGAACGTATTATTAACAAATAACTTTTTTTTCCCCCAATTATTCTTCCCTTTATCCATTTTATAAATGAAACATATTGAAGAACACAAATACAGCACAAATTTCTACAGGATTCTACTGATTACTCCAATTTATTTGATCACTCTTCCTTTCTAATCACTCATGAGAAGATTTCTCTCATCTTATGCTTGTTAGTCTTCTGCAGAGGCTTTAGTGAGGTCAAGTAAATGGTATCAAATGCATCTCCCTTGATCAGATGACTGAGGACTCCCTCAGATCTGAAGTTTGCCACCTCATTCTGAAGAAACCCGGGTTCCCCCTGACCCAGTATCTGCCTTGCATCCAATAAAGAGCAGAATCAGAAATAATTCTTAACACAGAAAAGGAAAACCGTCGTACAGGTTTTACCGTAGTCTCACCTGGAACTGATGTATTGTAGAAAATAATTTGTTGCAGAAGGTACATCCAACGCAGGAAGGCCAGCATTCTGCACATCAGCAGTTTCATCGCTTTCATCTCCTAGCTATAAAGAGAACAAGTACATACTGACAGTTCTAACTACTGACCACAAAATTTTCAGCTCATTCTTTCCAACACAAAGTTCCATCCAGAAACCCTTTCTATAATAAACCAGTATAAGCCTACAGCCCAGTATCACACTTTTTATGGTAGGAAACCTCTGGAAACCTGTCTTCAATAGGAGGTGCTAGCATTCCAACTCAATTACTTCACACACAGGTTTGAACCCAGGCTGCCCTATTTTCCTTTTCTCATTTTTTCTGTGAAGTCTTGGTTGCATCTTTGGAATACATTTCAACTTAATTCTGACCCAAAAGGTAAGAGAAAACATTACGTTGCACTGAGCTTTACATGTTACCCATGATTGCAGCAGATGCATTTATTTTTGAAAAAGCTTCTTACACTGCTAAATGGTATTTTTTTTAAATGTCTGGAAGACCAGTTGTACTAAACAGCCAACCAAGCTGTGGTCACAGCTTCTAATTTTGCATATATATATGTGGAGGTTTTAACCCCATTACATAGTGGCTTCAAAGTACTTCATAAACAGTGTGTAATGCTCATGCCAACAAATGATCTGTTCCATTGCTACTTATCTTAAGTACACCAACTCTTAGTCAGGAGAACAAACACGTGTTTACCTTAACTCTATCTCTTAAATTTTGCCCAAATACAAATGCTTGCTGTGCATTTAGTTCTGCCTTCTCACAGCTGTCATCATCTGAAGTACTGTGGGACTCTTTTTTCTGACATTCTCCTGCCTAAAGAAAAGAAATTGAAAACTTCAGCCTAGGTAATTAAGTTTCTTTAAACAAAAAGCATCCGTTATGACATGGTGAATCAGTCATTTACAATGACAAGCCAATAACATTTCAGAACTACAAGGTAAATTGTGCATTTAAAGAACAATCTTTTGTTTAGAGCATCCTTCTTAACAAATCACAGGATGGTTAAGGTTTAGGTTTCCAGGGATCTGTAACAATCATTTGGTCCAAACCATGCCCAAAACAGCATCAACTTCAAAATTATGCTGTCCTACCTGAGATCTTGTACAGTTGTTTCAGAAAGTCCAGGGCTGGCAGTTGTACAGTTTGGTAGCCTGGTTCAGTGTGTGACTGCTCTAAATAGTGCAGTTCTAATACCCAACTGGAATCCCACTTCCCCACACTTGCACCCTCTCATTTGTTTGGTAGGCACTTCCAAGTCTCATTTGATTTGCTACAGCCTACCACTAGACAGCCGAGGAGAACAATTCAATTCCCTCTCCCCTAGACAGAATGTGCTCAAGCAGAACGTACTTGGCTTTTTCACTCTCTCATCAGACATCATGTGCTCCAGCCACTGGTCACCTTGGTGGTCGGTTAATATCCTTCAGGCACTTGGCAAGCCCCAGACTATACACAATACTCCTGATGTCACTCACCAGTGGCAAATAAAGGTGATGGCTGTAGTCTCAGTAAAGCAGCCCAGTATGTTGTCTTAATCAATAAAAGGATGCACTGCTCATTCGTATTCAACTTGTTCATCACTGAACCTTTTGTCCTGCTAAGGACCTTCCATCAATTGCATCTATTGTGGATGATACCAAGCTATGTGGAGTGGTGACACACTGGAGGGAAGGGATGCCATCCACAGGGTCCTGGACAGGCTGGAGAGGTGGATCCATGCCAACCTCAGTTCAACAAGACCAAGTGCAAGGCAATCCCAAGCACAAGTACAGGCTGGGCAGAGAATGGATAGAGAGCAGCTCTGAGGAGAAGGACTTGGGGGTGTCTGTTGATGAAAAACTCAACACGAGCTGGCAATGTGCACTTGCACCCCAGAAGGCCAACTGTGTCCTGGGCTGCATCAAAAGAAGTGTGGCCAGCAGGTCGAAGGAGGTGATGCTCCCCCTCTGCTCTGCTCTCATGAGACCCCACCTGGAGCACTGCATCCAGTTCTGGGGACCCCAACACAAGAAGGACATGGAGCTGTTGGAGCGAGACCAGAGGAGGCCACAAAGATGATCAGAGGGCTGGAGCACCTCTGTGGGAACACCCCTGCTCTGGGGACAGGCTGAGGGGGTTGGGGTTGTTCAGCCTGGAGAAGAGAAGGCTCCAGGGAGACCTCATAGTGGCCTTTCAGTACCTGAAGGGGCCAACAAGAAAGCTGCAGAGGTACTTTTGACAAGAGCATGTAGTGATAGGATGAGGGGTGATGGCTTTAAACTGGAAGAGGGGAGATTTAGACTAGATATTAGAAAGAAATTGTTGGCTGTGAGGGTGGTGAGACACTGGCCCAGGGTGCCCAGAGAAGCTGTGGCTGCCCCCTCCCTGGCAGTGTTCCAGGCCAGGTTGGATGGGGCTTGGAGCAACCTGGTCTGGTGGGAGGTGTCCCTGCCATGGCAGGGGGTATGGAACGAGATGAGCCCATGGGCCAGAATTGGTGGGTCGTACTCTTTGGATGGTCACCTACTGCGACTGGTATCCTGAATGTGATGTTCCGCCCTATTGTTGTTCTTTTGATATTAGTTTTAATTAGCCTTATCTCTGTAATACTGTTTGTCTGGAATTGGAGAATGTTACAGCAACTAGCTGTGAAGGAATGGCTTGCTGAACAGGGCCGAATGTAACAACTGTGAACACAGGGCTGAATGTAGCAGCTGTGAGCGAGCAGTACTGATAACGGGAGCTGTACTGCTGATAGCTGTAGCTTCCCAGGGTCACTCTGACCTGGAAGCTTGCGGAAAGCTCCAAGTCAGGACAAGCCCGAGGCAAGTCCTGACAAGTCCGAAGCTGGTGGAAAGTTGCAAGGTAGAACCTGCGGGAAGAATCCGGAAGTAGATAACCGCAAGAGGCTGGAATATGCAAATGTAGCTCTATGCTTAACCAATCAAATATAGACGAGTAGGCATAGTTTGTGCTTAGCCAATTAGACATAGATATGTAAGCATAATTTAACATAAGTAGGCATAATTAACCTCCAGTGTATAAAAGGCATAGCAGAACTTGAATAAAGTGTTGAAGCTTGCTTATAACTCATACTGAGTTGTGTCTTGCTTCCCTCGCCTTCTCCGCCATTCTGCAACAACTAGCCACCCTAACTTCTATAGCTAATGCACATGGAAAGGCATTAAAAGATACCTTTCAGAACAGACTGCTAGATGAAGAATTTATGTATTAGTAAAGGAATTTACTAACTTTGTAGAAAAGGGGGGACTGATACGGGGGCAAAAGCATTAACAGTAATAGTTTAACCAAAGCACACAACTATTGCTTGCAAAATATGTAACCTTGCTTGCTAAACGAAATGGGGGCTACAGGCCACTGGTAAGAGGAAGGACTGCTCTTGCTTCTTCTGATAAGAGGAAGGACAATTCCCGCTTCTTCAGCATTCGAACCGGTTGAAACCAAGCCCGCGGTCTGGAGAGGAGCCAGAGGCCCACAGAGCATGCACAGCCAACTGAGGTGAACAGTTCAGATGAGAGGAAGACTCAGAGCCTTCCTCCTGAGACCCCTGAAGAGGACCACCAGGGAGCACTGTGCAGACACAACCAGGCAGAGCAAGAGGCGTGGGATATTAGAATGACCTGATGCAATCCCTGTGAATGATGTAATGTTTTCTGATGCAATCCTCATGAATATGTATTACTTGATAAAAGGAGCACGCTTTTGCCCCTAGGTGTGCAAGTTAGGAGGAGCGATCCCCCCTGCACCCGGTGCTGAACAAACATCCCTACTTTATCACTTTACAGGAGTTGTAGAGTCTTTTCTGCACATCACCTTTCCCCTTTTGCTCTCCCCTCCTCCAAAGTAACTGTCACCCTTAGAAGTAATACTATCAGCTATAGACCCTGCTAATAAATTCTGAACATGAACTTCTCTCAGCACCCTTCATGCAACACCAGGATCTCCAAGCACTTCTCTGCATAGCTGCTTTCTAGCCAGTCACTCTCCAGTCCTTGTGACACCAGGGTTATCTCACCCTAGGTGCAGGACTTTGCATTTGTTGACTGTTGGTTTCTCTTGGCATGTTTTTCCAGCCTGCTTAGATCCCTCTGAATGGCCCTGCCTTCCAACAGATCTACGGTTTTCCCCTTCCCTCAGTTTACTGGCATCCACAAACTTAAAATTCACTGCACTTTGCCAGACTGTTGGTGTAAACATTATATAACACTGACCTCAATACCAGCCCTAAAGGAATGCCTTTAGTACCTGACTGCCCGTCAGATTTTGAGCCACTGACTGCTACCCTTGAAGCTCAACTCGTCCAGCTGATTTTCCACCCACTTTAAATTCCACCCAACCAGTACACATCTCTTTCCAGTCTGGCTATGACAGTGATACTGGAGACCATCCATGCCAAACGCCTTGCTAAAGTCAAAACCAACAAGCATTGCTCTCTGCACAGCCAATCTCCTCAGAGGGGAAAAAAAACCCAACCAACCAGTCAGGTTGGTCACCATGTTTTATCCATGCTGATGGCTGTTCTCAATCACTTTAAGGTGCTTTGTATCCTAAGACTCCTTCACCAGGAAGGGAGATGAAGGGCCTGAGCAGTTTCTACTTTCCTGGATCCTCTTTCTTGCTCTTCTTGAAAACATGTGCCTTGATCTCTTCTTCCGTAGTCACAGGGACCTCCCACAGTACCACAACGTTTTGATGATAGGCAGTGGTCTCAGTGCCACCAGCCAGCTCCCTCAGCACCCATGGATACATTCTGTCTGGTCCCATGAATGTTTATGTCAAACTATCTTAGACAGCCCTTATGCAAATTTACCACAGTAAGTCACTCCCCCAAAACTTCCCCTAGGACAAGGGACCTGGCAGACCTTTCAGCAGACCTCTCCAGTAAAAACCAAGACAGGCACTGACTCTCTTGGATTTTTTCATGTCCTTCATCACTAGGTTCCCTCCAACATTTGCAGCAGGACTACATTGCTCCTTCATCTTGCTTTTGCTGCTAACACACCAGTAGAAGCCCTTCCTGCAGCCCTTTCACCCTCGGCCATTTCCAGCTCCAGATAAGCTTTAGATTTCCCAGTTCTCTTCCCACTCATCCAGGCAATCCTTTTTGTATAACTCTCAGGTACCTTGACTTCTTTCCCAACTTATGTACACTCCCTTTCTGGATTTAAGGAGCTCTTAGTTCATTCACCAATTCTGGCCCTTAGTTCACTGGCACAATTTCCTGCACATTGGATAAACTACCCATTCTGAGGTGGCTGTCCACAAAGATAACAAGCTCTCCTGAGCCCTTCTGCCACTCAGGATCCTACCAACAAGCTCAATGAACAAACTGAAGTCTTCTCTCCTGAAGTCTGGGTCTTGGTTCTGCTACTTCCCCACTTGTCTCAGGATCCTAAACTCCATCTGATAGCTGCTGCAATCACAGTTACTCTCAGTCTCTGTATTTCTAACCAGTTCTTTGCTGTGAATATCAGGTCAAGTTGAGTACCTCTCTGGTCAACTTATCCAGCACCTGCACCAAAATAACCCTGTCCTTAACTTATTCCTAGAATCTCCAGGAGTATTTCTACCAGGTCACGTAACCATTCTATCAGGACTCAAACTACTTTAAGTTCCCCTTTAGAATGAAGCTTTGCAATTGTGAAGCTGCTTCTTGCTCTCCAAGGGCTTTAGCTACTTTCTCCTGTAGATCGGTCCAACTCTAGCAAAGGTCCACCTTAATCTCCCCCCTTCTTGGCTTCCCCTCTGATCTTAACCTATAAAGCCTTGACCAACTCAGCACCCTTCCCAAACAAAGCCTCACCATTCAAGCAGCTTATTTGAGCACAGCAGAATCCATCTCCTTTTCTTTCCCACTTTACTTTCTAAAAAGCCCATACATATCCAACGCATTACTCCAGTTGCCCAAGTGAACCTCCTGTATCTGTGATCCCAGTGGTGTTACAGAACTGCCACTGCACACAGATCTCCAGTTCCTCCTGTTAGTTTCTCAGGCAGGGGGCTGGTGTCTACAGGTGCTTCAGAAGGGCTGCCAGCCATGGTGCTTTCCACACGTATTGCACAGGGGAAAGGCAGCAGTGAGAAAACAACACTGCATTTGGTCCAAAGATGTTTTGCAAATCCCATTCTATGTTTAAGGGACAAACTTTGTGTAACCTAGCTGTATCATCTTCAGATTCTAATTCTGCCATTTCAAAGACAGCCTTTTTCTGCTGGTAGTCAGAAACAGGCCAGCATTGCCTGCTGGAAGTAGTCTTCCACTACTGAATGGTGCAGACAGGGTAAAGGAGCATTCTGTTGAACAAAAGGAAAAATCATTAGCCAGGGGTCTCCTTAACAGGTCCTTCTCCTGGATAAGGATCAGGATCTCTCTGCTGCCAAAAAGGGCACACGTTGCATGGCAGGCTTGAGCAGCTGCACATCTTCCCTGCACATCTGATGACTTTCAGCCACCAGACTCTCCCACCAGTCAAGGGAGGTTAACTAGAAGGCTGGAGCTTGTACTGTCTAAGGACTATGTTGCTTAGGGCTCCTGCAGTTTCCTGGGGATTTTCAAGAGAGAGACAAGGTATAGTCCAAAGAGGTACAGGTTACGACAGAGATGTTCAGAGTAGGACAGCCACCAGATAGAGAACATTCCCATCTGCTACCTTGTATAAGCACAAGACAGAACTCAAATAAAAACCTTCTCTGCCAGTAAAACAAGACCATGACTTACATCTGCTCTAATAAGGGCAGACCAGGCTCATATATAACTGCAGAGTACCATGTACTTGCCCTCACAAGGAAGCTCTCTTTCTGCAGTACATCAAATCTATGCCACAGATCTGCACATACAATTACTAATACGAAACTTTTAATTCCAGCAGTAACTATTAGATTGCTTGATAAGAGTGAATGGTCTGCAGAGAGACCCCAGTACTTAACACAACTGCTGTATCAATTACTTATAGCTGTGCCAGAAAGTTTCAGGCAGATGGTCCATCCTGACTATAAATACCAAGACAATGAAGAATATCCCACCACACTTCCTGGTAAAATTGCAAATGTTAGTTATGAAGCTTTACACTATTTAATACTTAGCTTTCAGTGATCCTTAACATCTAGATTTAAGAGCTTTCATCTGAAAAGCTCCTCCCAGTTCAGTATTTCTGGACTTTGATTAAAAAAAAACAACCTCAAGAGGGCTTTTGCATGTTAAAAACATAGAACACTTCCTAAAGACACACAAAGGTAACAAGCATGTCCCACAAAGACTTCACACTGATCCATACAATGAATTTACTTATTGCTACTTAATTATGGCAGAGGTCTTTCACTAAACATTAAGAACTTCAAATGTGAAGTCTTTCTGCTTAGTCAGATTTCAAAACTGAGACTTGAATTTCAAGCAAACTGTAGCATACTCTTGCACTGTCAACACTACTCCTATGCTCAATGTGGCATCAAAAAGCAACCCACTGTTTAATGAAGCAACCTAAAAAACCCCTTAGAAAACCGCCCAAAGCCCACACACCCTGAAAATCCCCAAACATCCTTCTCATGCTCTCAGTTAAAATATCTTAAGATGCCAATGGTAACCTCAATATCTGCAGGAAGGAAAGGACTGGACTCACTTTGCACAGAACAGGGAAGGAACTATTACCTTCCTTCCAAGAAACCAAATAAACAACTTCTAATGCACTTAGCTGCCTTTTTCTCTAGCTGAAGCTTTTCAGCCCTCCACCATTTCCTGGAGGGAAGTTATTTGCTGCCTCTGGGTTTTACCCACCATCAGCTCCTGCCTCTAAGGTTTTTCATGTGTTACCCATTCGCTTCAGTTGTTGTATGCTTTCCATCCTCACATTTCCCAACACCATTCAACAGTCAATTGTTAGAAATCAAGATGACACCAATAAAGCAATGGATGGGGACTGCTTTTTGCTAGGCAGTTGGAGAAGGAAGACTGAACATGTGCAAACTTCTCAGTTCACCCAGCTCAAAACCAAAGCCTTTTTTGGACAGTAACAGGAATTCAATAAATGCTTCCCAGTCTCTGGCCTGACATGAGCACTGGTCAGATGTGGTGACAGCCACTGGAAGAGACAGCTTTTTTCCCCCCCCTCTCAGAGAAGACAATTCCCCACTCTCCTGACCTACTCCCTTCACACAGAGTAAGAGATGGACCTGCAGGAGAAAGATGTATTTCTTCACACAACCTGATCAGATGAAAAAGCAGTATTCTGACCATCAGTCCACTGAACTAAGACACCCAGATTACAGGAACTCAGTGTCTGTGGTAGGAATGGCATCACTCAAGCAGCTATAAGATTTTACAGCACGACTAGAAATAAAGCTAGAAGGAACTAATAAGAGTAAAAACAGAAGAGAGAGGTTTTTTTATGTTTTGTGAAGGAAAAATAGGTATGAGAAACCACCTTACACTTCAGATTCAGTAAGTCTTCGTTACAGTTCTTGAGTTAGTAAAGATAAATGTGGCATACTAATAGGACAGTATGAAGTCTACTACTACACTGGACGTGTACTAGATTAGTATGGATAGATAAGGGGGCTATCACTGAAGAAACTGCACTCACATTACTAAACAAATAGACTCTGTTCAGAGAATACTGTTTTGAAGTTTGTCACCTTGAGTGTCCTTCCAATCCTGCTCCAACTCACCTTGTCTTCAGAGTCAGAACTTTTCAGTGTTGCATTACTTAGTGATTCTGATGCAGCTGCAGAATCTGGCGGGATATTTACACCATTGGTGCCACTGCTAAGAACTGCAATAAGGAATGAGAAAAATGACAAATTCTCTAGATATTTAGATTGTCCTAAAAGTAGTAAGTTTTCTATAACAAATTGCATGCTGTTTTCTTGAGTCCAAAAAACACTGCAATGTAAACTACAGAGTTCCCATAGTATTTTGCAAGAGACATGAGGACCACAATTCAGCAATTCTTAGCAGAATCAAAATTCCAAATGCAGAAAACCAAGTCAGCAAAAAGTAACTTAATCTATAGAAACTGAGGGACTTCAACACATACAGCTTCAAGCAACCATCCTGCTCCAATCCAATACTGTTCACAGCCAGCAGAACTATTCTTTGGACTGATCAGCTGCTTACATACTGAACCCACACTGAAAATTTGTACCCCAATATTAAGTCCTCTGTAGAGTCCAACCCAATCTCTGAACAGGTATGCCAGGAAATCAAGCTAGAAACGTTTGGTTCTATGCCAGATTCAGCATTAGCTGAAGTTACTTCCATTTCAGTTCAACTGAACTTCCAAATAACAAAAGGCAGGGGGGGCTGGGGAAAACATAGGAGTTCAGGAAACATGAACACTTGAACAGTTTTGGGGTTTTTTTTGCTTTAACTTTTAGTTTTCAGTCATTCCTATTATCTATTAGCTATATCAAATTCTGTAACAATACAATAAGCATAATACACATGAGCAAACTAAGAATTAAAAGTGTATCTTAAAGTCCCACCTCCAAAATGGTCCCCAAGCCTAGAGGCACCTCCTGGTGATTAAGGCATTTTAACATCACTGTACAGCTACCTGAAGTCTAGTGTTCAACTGATCAGCAGTAGCTTATTACAACATGGGCAATGCTGTCATTTGAGGTTGACAATCCACATCCTTAAAAGTCTTTTTATTCCAAAAAACTGAGCATGGACCCCACCAAAGCCAGAGGCCTGGCAATGTCACAGTCATCCTAGGCAAAAACTGAAGGTTTGACTTATCCCTTATGTACCACAGATATACTTAACATTTAAGATACTTCTTTTCTGAAAGGAAAAACCTAGAAAACCAAAGGTGGATGCCGAGTAAAATCAAACTGCTGTGCTAAACAGATTTTGTATTTTTGTTCTTCCTCCACAATATTCTAGAAAGCATTATTTACCCATCTGCGAGAAAGCCTTTGGCTGTGGTGCCTGTAACACTGCTGGACGTAGCACACTTCGCTGCTGTTCCTTCGGCTTCTGGCTAGGGAGCCCTGCAAGTACAAAGTGTTTTCAAGAGCTATGAAGCTTTAAAGTTGAAAAATTCAACTTCCTCTAACCGTCCCTGTAACTGCTTGCAACAGAACATACAATTGAAAACCAGGCATTTAAAAAGCTTCCACTCCCTTCTTTCCCACCCCTCACTCAGTCTCAAAACTGAGATGACAACTTCCTAGCCTTAAAAGACACTTAAATATATTCCCTACCTTATCCAGGAAGGCATATAAAGAGAGTTTATGACAATGACTCAGAAATAAAAGTCAAAATGTAAAAGAAAACCATACACAAGCTATCCTATTTATCCACTGACATATTATTCAACTACACATCCCAAATCTTCTTTTTTCCTTCCAACGAAGTAATTTCCAGATACTGTAAGTGTTTGGGGTTTTTTTCATTCTTCATACAATCAAATGTTTGGTAGTGTAATAGTCTTACATGTTGCTCCATTTAACAATCTTATGGTTTTTTGATTTATAACAGCAAACCAGAGAGGCTAGGTTAAGACACACAGCACTACAACTCTAATTTCACTGACTCAAAAAGCCAACTGACCTTAAACAACTTAATAAAAAAAATAAAAATCTTTGCATAACACTAGAAGGTTATGGCAATCCCACAGGGTTCAGTTTTCTTCATTGAACAAAACAAAGATGAACTTTTGAGCCAATAAAATACTGCAAAAGAAGTTAGTCACAGCAACTCAGCTGAGTATTCTGCAATTAGTTCAAATTCAGGCCACCCATATTCAAAGGACATGACAGCCACTGAAATACAACTATCCCAAGTTCAAACATTCATATGTCAGCTAAAAAAAGAGTAGTTGTTCTTTTAAATTTACTACTCTTCCTGCAAACAAAATAAAGTTTCCATCTATGGAAAACAAATAATAACTTCCATTACCAAAATAGTGGGTTTTTTCCCCTCAAACCCCTCAGGAGCTGCACTACCAATGTCTTTCCCACACTGGGTAGGTCTACACCAGCAAACAAGAAGGTCGGTAAGAGCCAAACCACACAGCCAAACTGTGCAGCAGAACAGGTAGGATCAAGGTCCTGACATCCCCACAATCCTCAAAAGTCAGGGAGAGGAGGCAGTGGGAGTGACTGATATCCCAGACATCGCTGTAGCCTGGTGCCAGACAGTACCCAGCAATGGCTGGAACTTGTTCAGTGTGCTCCTGGAGCACCCCTTTTGTTCCAGTTTGCTGCCAAAGGAATTGAGTTCATGGAGCCCAGGAGTACTCTAAGAATTGAATCAAAGCATACTAAACAGAGACAACTGGAAGATACATTTCAGAAATACATGAGTGATCCAAGCCAAACTTTGGATGTGTCTATACACATTACAGAGTGGATATGGGCATAACCACTCTGGAGAATATAAGACTTTTTTTTTTTTGCATAAGTACAGGTATTGCCACCTTCCAGTTACAACAGCACTTTGAGGAAACTCCTAAATAAATAAAATGCTTGAATTGGCTTATTTGTACTGCTGCAGAGCATAGAACTCACCTGCACTAGGTGCCTGACCATGGATAAGTATTGGTGGCTTCAGCCGGAATCCACTGCTCTTTTCCTCTAGAAGCAAAATACCAACTTACAATGTCATAGCTGTAACATACATTCAGTCACAAAATTCCTCATGCTTTCCCCACTGTAACAACCCACAAGTTTTATAAATATCCAAAGTCATAAGGAGATTTCCAAAGAACAAATTCCCTTTATCCAAAACAAGTCTGAATTTCCAGTGATCATCACAGCAAAGCCAGAAGAAAGCTGTTGCAAGAAAAAAATATCAAAATTGTTTTCAAGCAGAAACATGAAACAGACCATTTTCACAACAGAAATGGAATTCCTTCTGTGAAGGACTTAATGGAGGTATTTAATAGAGGTTAAGTGAGAGCAGATTTAAAGAAAGCACAATCAAAAGTATGACTGAGCATGACAGCTGCTAACAAGCACCCAACTGCTAATTATCATAAATTAAGTTAAACTTAATTGCTTAAAATTAGTTTCTTGTAATTCCATTAGCTTTTAACTTATGCTTTTATCATATGAAGGTAAAAGAAATTTCTTTGCTTGTATTCACTGCAGTCAAGGCTTTTAGATAAAATACCAAAATCTCAAAAAATAATATTCCTAAATCCACAGCTATTAAAAAATGAGTTCTAAGAACTTACAAGGTATATTTATAAAATGTTACTTTTAGGGGCATAATGGCTGTGCTCAGAATAAAACAACTCAGCACCTTACCATCTTACTGTACTTTATTTTATGCTTAAATGGCATGAGAATAATGAAGTGCTATACAGCAAAATCAACACAACCAGAATGCAGAAAACCAGTGATTAACAAAATAAGTGGTACTGTCAACACAGGTCATGGCTGAATATCTATATGACCACTGATTGTGGCTGGTTTGGTTATCAATATCAAAAAACAACCCAAAACAGTATCCAAAATAAATAAAAGTTTTACCTTGAGGTTAACAGGTAGGCACAGAGTCATACTGCAGTCTTCCATCACCACTCCCAAACTATTTAAGAACTTTGATATCTGTTATTTTAATTACCTCAGCAAGCATGAAATCAAACCATCAGCTGAGCAAGAGAAGAGCTGTAAGATCAGAACCATCACCATTTCCATTCTCCCAGATATGGTCTGTCTTCTGAGGGACAACAGTACTTTGGATTGTGACAGACTGACAGCAGTTTGCTGAGAAAAAGCAAAAAAGTGAGGAGCTCACCTGGTTCTGAGTCAGAATTGCCTGCAGAGGGTTCACAGAAGCTTGATGGCATAAAGACGTTGTTCTTTGTTACTGCAGTCAAGGAAAAAGGAAAAAGAAGTGTGTATTTTGTTCTTAATTATAAACTCTGTTCCCAGACATAGCAAGGCTGCAAATTGAAAATTATTTTTCTAGTCATTTGTTTTGTTTATTTTAGGTTTCTTTCTTCTAAACTAAAACAGTATTACAGACACAGAAGTAAACAGGTCACTGTCCATAAAATCCTCTTATTTCTCCTAAAACAGAGAAAGAGCAAATTCCATTTATATTCCGGAAGGAAGATAAACACAGGATTCCCAGACTGAATTGTACCTGAACTAGAAATCAAAAGGGACTTTAGAAGGTATAATATCATTGCAAACCCCATATTTTAAAAGGCCTCTGCAGAGAGGGCAGAAGGGAGTGTAACACCTGCTCAACAGGGGATGCTAATAGCTGTGCTCCTCAGATGGCATGAGAGTGACAGCACAGTGTGCACCCAGAGCTGCACAACTTCTGTTTGAACAAGGACATAAGTTCTACAGAAGGAGAGGAAAGTACATCACAGTATTTGCAGATGTCACACTTAAGCATAACACTCAACAAAAGAGCAAAAAATATTTGAAAGGAACAGGCAAAGGACAGTGTTCCTTTTCTACCCTTTGCTGGGACCTAGGGCAGTGAGTCGCAAGGAGTTTGGTCGAGACCCTGTTCAGCAGCTGAATTACTTTTGGTGTTGTATAAGGAATCAGACAATGTGATTTATGAAACAGTGATCAGAGCAGGAGGTACAGGCATCAAGAGTCACAAGGCAATGACAGTAGGTTGGGGTTTTCCGTTCCCAACAGATCATCCTTGCATGAGGAAAAGCATGACAATATTTATCAGCTCTTTCAGCTGTTATGAGCCTGTGAAAGCAGCTTAAGTATGTTGAAAAGAGAAAGAAAACTATCTCTGAACACTTACACTAAAAGATGCAGCACTTGCCTTTTGTATTTAAGTTTTAGATACTTTTTTTTTTTTCTTATTTGCTTCTTTCCTTTAATTCCATCTTCTCTTTTTATTATGGTCTGCCTTAAGCTTAAACGTGATGCAGCTTTCATATGAGCAAAATCTCCCTACCCTTAAGGGAAACGTAACCCCACAAAAAATTTAAGAGCTGTGGAAAGGGAAAGATTTTCTGTAAACCAAGGCCATCCAGTACTGACAGCAATATTCAAAGAAACCTTTATGGAAGCTGCAATTCCAATCACTGTCATCACTGCCTGACAACAACACAGCGCAGAAGAGAACAAGGGAGTCAAACAGGGAATAAATGACCATATCCAGTCAAAACACATCAGTGAAGCAGATGCTTGAGAAAGTATGCTGGACTCCTGAAACACCCAGTGTTTAACCATAAAAGAGCTAAATAAATTTTTTTTTTCTTCCACTTCTTAACAGATGTTAGCATTAAGCAAAATATGAGATTTATAGAGATTCTAATCTCAAAAGGTAAAGGTATTACAGACTAGAAGAGTTAGTTTTATAGGGAAACTAGGACTAGAAGGACCAATAAATAAGGAAGCTCCTAACAGGACACTTTCTGTTTATCCCAACAGAGAATGTATAAACAAAAATCCCTTATTTCTTATTTTTGTGTAGACAGTGTTCTTTTACTAAGAGTGACCGGGAAGCAGACAGGGCAACATCACCCCCCTCAACTGCACTCAGTTCACCAGACTGCATCTTGAAACCCAGGAAGCTGCACTCCAGAACACCTCCATCTTCAGGAGAAGGGATTCATCCCCTCACCAGCACTGGGGGCATGAAATGAAAATGTGCACCCATGAAACACCAGCAACTACATTTTAAATTCCACAGTCACTCGTTTCTTTAAAATTAAAAGCAAAATAGCTAAGTTTTCATCTTGTAGTCACACTTCCCAAACATGCAGTATGTTAGAGGGATGTTTTTTACTGTTCTCTCCTTCACTGTTTTTCTCATCTCCTTTACTTCAACTAAGATGATGGAAACAGAGTAGCTGTCTCCAAACCTGCCCCAAGCACCAAAATATCTTAACTGAAATAATCCTCCACCAAAGCTAAAATCTTCATGTTGTCTGGGAAAGAGAGAAGGCATAAATTTTAGAGACCATTCCTGTGGATGGACAACAAATATGAAAGACGACCATTCCCGTGGATGCAAACTGCAAGAATTTACCCCCAGCCTTTGCAGTGATTTTGCTGCCCTGACTGCACACACAACAGGCAGTGGTCTTTCTCTCTTACATTTCTCAGGTGAGAATGTTGCTGAAATGCACTGGATCCTTTCTGCTTTCAAAGGAATGGGAGAACAGGAAAGGCTTAAGCATGACCTGACACTTGGAAGATTTGCCTGGCAGGAGAGGAACTAAGAAAAAAGGTAGCATTATAGAAATTTGTTAAGAAGCAACCTGATCACAACAAATCAAAAAGATTTCTGGTAAACTCTTCAATTTAACAGTGTAAGATCAAAAATGAAACTAAAAATATATATATATACGCTTATATGTTTTTAAAAATACTTCCTATCAACTCCTTTGGGGTTCACTGAATTGGCAGACCATAGAAAGTCAGAGGAGGGAGTTGCTGTGGCCTTCAGTCAAAGCACAGCAGACAGTAACAAGACTCCAGATGGGTATAAAAAGCATAAGAAGGAAACTCACTTCTCATAATACTGTAACACATTTACCTGACTGAGAAGGAGGGAACTGAGTTAAGGATGAAGTTCTCTCACGCTTCACAGGCGGGCAGTAGCTTCCGTCCTCTCGGTCAGACTCTGCAGAAAAAAAGCAATTAGAGAAAAGGCACAAAATCTTGGACAGACATGTACTCCGGGGTTTTAATCTTGCAATCAAATCTCTTACCATCTCCATCTTCTGGACTTGATCCATCTGCTGATCTCTGAAATCAAACGACAGTGATAAAACAAAAATCACACACTGAACATTTCAATCTCTTTGGATACATCATCAGTCTGGAGATTTTGTTATTTAATGTCAGTGATACACACTCAAGGCAAGGCATTTTTATGACTTACATGTAGGCATATTGAGTGTCACCCAAATACTACGAAATAAGATTAATTCAAAATATTTCATTTACAAATAAGTTACCTGAAAATTCATATTCCAGCACTAGCATTAAACAATTATTAGTTACATTTTCTATATATTGACAATCTGAAAAATACAATTTTCAAGTTTGATTTGATTTTGAAAGTATGATAGAAGATCCAAGCTCATTATGAACAAATCCATTATTTGTGAGTTCATTCCAAAGCACTTTTTCTAATATAACTGGCATCAGCTTATCCATCAAAAGGACAGCACTGGAGGAACACCTTTCCAAGTGTGCTATATCAACCAGAACAATGCTATTTTGACAGGAATTAGCAATGGATAGTCTCCTAGCACCTTCCACAGTCCCAGGAATAAGACAGGAAGCATCACAGGCTACCAGCTACCACAATATGCAAAAAGCCTTTCAACAAAGCTTTCACATTTTTCCTGAGAATTTCTAGGGCTCTGTCCTCCTACTAGCTCTGCGAGTTCCTCAGCTGATGCAATTTCTCTTGTTCCTGCAAAACATAATCCCATGACGGATTCCTTTCACTGTGGAGGGTGACCAGGGCAGCATTAGCACCTTCACCTCATTACAAAACCTCTTGCCATACTGGACCTTCTCCCTAGTCCAACACTACCCTCTCATCCCACCCCTGCCCCAGAACACAGACACCTCCCCTCCACAGACTAACTTCAGAGCTTGGCTGACTTCAGGAGCAGCAGCTCAGGGCCAGAGCTCACAGCAGCCCCACAGCTCATCCTTCCCCCCCACAACTACTCATGCTTTGGCATGGAGAACAAGCAGACACACACACAGATCAGGTGACACAACAGAACTTCATTGTGGTTAATGCTGCACAGGACTGTCACCAAGAGATATACCTTGGACAGAAAGAAGAATATCAGAAAGCACAGATCTTCCTATTTAGCAATGAATAGATTTAGAATCTAGACACTACTGTACTATCAGTATTTCACTCAATGCTACTAAAAACCCATTTGCACTGCATTTTGCCTATGCAATTAAGTTTAAGGGGTTTTCTGTTTCATTTTAGGTGGTGAGGCTGCACCTCCAGTACTGTGTTCAGTTTTGGGCCCCTCACTACCAGAAGGACACTGAGCTGCTGGAGCGTGTCCAAGGAACAGCAACGAAGCTGGGGAAGGGTCTGGAGCACAAGTGTGATGGGGAATGGCTGAGGGAACTGGGGGGGTTCAGTCTGGAGAAGAGGAGGCTGAGGGGAGACCTCATTGCTCTCTGCAACTCCCTGAAAGGAGGGGGTCAGTCTCTTCCCCCAGGTAACAGTGACAGGACGAGGGGTGATGGCCTCAAGTTGTGCCAGGGCAGGGTTAGATTGGATATTGGGAACAATTCCTTCCCCCAGAGGGTTCCCCAGCACTGGCCCAGGCTGCCCAGGGCAGGGGTGGAGTCCTGGAGGGATTTCAGAGCCGTGGAGATGTGGTGCTGAGGGACATGGGGCAGTGGGGACTGGGCAGTGCTGGGTTAATGGTTGGACTGGGTGATCTTAGAGGTCTCTTCCAACCAAGGCTGTTCTGTGATTCTGCTTAAGCAATCAGCATCTGAAGTCAGAAAAAATTCTATTTTGCATAGGAAGTGTTGTCACATACACCAGCAATTTATTTCAATTTTTAGCAAAAATCCTGAAAGCAAAAGGAAACCATTTGCTAAAAACACTGTATGAATAGAACTGCAGAGTTCTATGTGCAAAAATCCTTAAAAATCCATACGTGATTTCCCCTGAACTTCAAAAACTGAAGCTGTTACTAATATGCACTGTACTGTCAATGCTCGAGTAACACAGACAAAAAAGGTCAAACCTCTATAGCACAAGCTTCAAATGATCACATCACTGTCATTTTGTTAACTGATGCAAGCACCAATAAATCCACTGTCACTACAGTCAGTGGACAAGGAGCATCAATATCCAATACCTGTAACCTACTAAGAGCAAAGCAGAGCTAAGTATCTGCTCCCTCTGTATTACTTCCATGCTTCCTAGTCCAGGAGTTTTAGATTAAATCTATACAAGAGTCCACATGACAAGTGTTCCAGCAGTTACTGACATTGCCAATCCTATCAAAGTACATGCTGCACAGAATTAAAAAAGGACTTCCCTTTTGCTCAAATGTATTTTTTCCCACATAGGTATCTAAATACCTCCCATCCTTACCCATTCACACACGGCTCACACTGTCAAGTATTGCTTGGGGAAGTTGGGACAGACCTTGCATACAACTCCTACCAGAAAAAGCAACAACAGATATAAATCTTTCATAGACTCAGGAATTTAAAGGCCAGGGAAGAAAAAAGTCACAATCCCTCAGGTTGATCCCCAAGCAGAGAGAGGCCAGAGCACTTCATTTACATCTGCCTCAGGACTGAAACTCCTGCCTGAGCACTTAAGATACCCAGGTTTGATTTTCTATTTTTAAATGAATAAGAATATGCACAAGTTCCTCCACTGCAGAGTTACCAACACTATTGGGAACTAGTTTTTAATGTTGTTACACTTGGCATCCAGTAAAAGACACACAGGACTGTTTCCTTGCTTGTATGAAAAACCTTGCTGTCAATATTCACTCCCCGGTATTTGGACATTCACCTCTCAGGTCTCCTCAATCTTGGGTAGATCTCCAGTTCTTTCACTATGATAACTCTCTCACCAATGACCAATTCACTTTTACAGATTTTGAAAAATATTCCAAACCCCTTTATCGTTAGAAGAAAGGCTTTCAAGAAAATAAAGCTGTATGCACCTGATCTGAAGCCTGATTTCCCACAGATCCCTCCTAGGGGACCCTGCCCTGAGAAGTCAAAGGCTTGAGGCTGGGAGATGTTTTCTCTGCCTCTACCCACAGATCATAGCAGAATTCATGACCTCCACACCTCTCAGCACCTTGGGACAAACCTGACAGAGTTAAAGGCAGGTGGCATGGGGGTGGAGATACACAGGTATACTGTATAACTTTCATTTTCTTATGAAGCCATACTATAAATTAAGTTAGTACTGGAGCCAGAAGTTGCTTACCAGTGTTGCTTCTTTGGGAGAAGCTGGGGAGACTAGACAAAAATAGGAGGAATACATACATGACAAATAGTTTACTTTGACAGGCTGGGAAAAACATCAGATTGCAATTAGTGCTAATAAACAGCAGTCCAGCCTTTCCATTTCAGGCCTGGCTGTTCAGGCTACTCAGTCTGGACTTTACAGCAACACCTTTTACACAGCTACACTACACAGCAGAAACGAAAGCCAGGACTATCTCATCCTAGAAGGCACCACTGAGGTGACTCAACTTCTCTCCATTCAGTTCTTTGAAATTAGAAGCTGAAGAGACACAGTGAAGTAACATCAAAATCCAACCTACAATTTTCTCCTCATTTAGGAACAGAAGCCGCCTTTCACTTACTCCCTCCTCCCCCTACTTTTAGAAATCCAGCTACAGAAAATTTACAATTATTTCTAAATAGAGGCTCCTACAATCCTGATACATTTCTAATTAACCAAATTACCTTTATAAAGGCTACCAACTGCTTTTTTAAAAGTACAAATGAAAGTAATTAACCATCCTACACTGAAGTACAAACTCTGCTTCTTTACACTTAACTTCCTCACACAGTCGTTACAAACTAATTTACACAAACTTCAACATATTGGGGACTTTTTGCTTATTCACAATACTGGGCAGAAACAGGGAAAGGAAGGGAGAATTCAGGTAAAGCAAAAAAAGTCAACCTAATTAAGTGAAATCTGTAAGAGTACACTTAGTGTTTATCTTTGAAAAATACATTTAAGATGCAAAAAGTCCTACATAAAAGGACTTCAGAGCATGGCACAAGCAAGTCTGCAACCCAGACACGCTGCACACAGATAAGCATTATTGAACTGCCATGGCTGTTGCTTAAAAGCTGTTCCAGAACCTCTTAAACAATGAAGTCCTGCTGGCACGCTGCTGCAGGCTGGCTTGGGTTAGAGAGCTGAAAGTCAGGTCTGTACACGATTCCACAAATTTAAGTGAATGAAGTTCAAGGATGCATAGATACCTGTTTTGTACAGCCCAGAATTCCTGTATTGATTCCCCAGCAGTATTTTTGATTCTTAAATTTCTTTTGGACCTGGGTTACCTGGGTAAGATTTTCTGTTCTTTAAGAACAAGACTAAAGTAATGACCACTCACTGCAGCTTTCCTGAATGTCTGATTAATACAGTTCTCTTAGCCAGTTCTAGTAACATTGGCAATTTCAAACACTAGAAAACTGACATGAAAGCCTGTCACTATGTTTACCAGCTATATCTTAAAAATATTAACCCTTGACAATTGAACCTTAAAAAAAACAACCAACAATTTCTGCAGCAGGGCATCAAACAACAGTCTGGACACCAAAAGGTGCTTAACCCACAGCTGTCTGTACCTTGTCATGACAATCCATTGGGCACTGGGTCTACTTGAGATGGTCCATTCTTGGGAAAAAACAAACAGCTAGTGCGAGAAAAGGGTGCAGGTGTTGTGTGGGGCAGCCTTCACAGGCAAAGATCTGTTGAGGAGTACATGCCTGGTGTGTGAGCTCACAATGAGCAGTGATGCTCACCTGCACACAGTACACCAACCAGAAAGATTAGGAACACTTTTTAAATTGCTCTGAAAGACTGTATGGTAGCAGTCATCTAGTCATCTAAACCTTCCAAAAATATTTGGCTGCACCACCAGTAGAAAAATTTTAAATTAACAGCACCAACAACTTTTTCTACCTCAAGGTACTGATTTTTTTTTCCCCCTAAGTAAATTCAGAATTTTGCTTTAGCATCTTTCTCTTTTCAATCTGCTAAGTACATTACAGGTTGGCATGACAAGCTCCTGTTTATATCCAGTGGAAACACAGCATTAGCTGCTCACTTTGTCAAGCTGCAGAGAATAAATCCCTCATGTACCCACTTTCTCAGTCATTTAGAAGAGCTCTTATCCTCAGCAAACACAGTTTACACCCTAAATTTTGAAATTCATAGTTGGTGTGTCTTCTGTAATCACACCCAGTAGGGAGCCCCAAACAAATTTCATTTCTACTCACTGGAACAATGGCTTAGAGGGGACAAACACTGAGATGAAAGAACCGTACCGATAGAGAGCTGCAGTACCTACAGTTAAGAGTAACAGATTCCTCCTAGTGGAAAGGATGTTCTTTAATCCCCTCAGCAGCATAAGTACTTGGTAGGTTCACACTTACCCCTGCCAGTTCTTGTTGAATAGGAGCAAGGTGGGCTTCAGAAGCGGGACTCAGGGTAGCACTGACTGAGGCAACAGTGGGAGCAGGGTGCTCAGAGTCGCGCTCACCAGCTGCTTCTGTGTGACCCAGACCATGGTGGGGGGGCTCAACCTCTCCCTGGGGGTCCTCGCCTGAATCCGACAAACCTTTTTGCTCTGCAGGGGACTGGGAGCAGAAAAGACAACGTCCCTTCAATGCAAGGCTGCAACAGGAGAGAGCAGTCGTCCTAGTGAGAGGACCTGCTAATCCCTTTTTAACTTCCACTGTTTTCAGTGTGGCAGAAGGAACTGCTTGCTGCTGAGACCCCGATTAAAATACAAACCAGGTAACACAACCTGCTGACTGAATTACCTTCCCCTCCCCACAAAAAGCATTGGTTGGGGCAAATGCACTTTTTTGAAAGTCAGCTAAGAATGACAGTGACTCCGGCAGCAGAGCACTTCGCCAGCCATGGGGTTGCCGGGGTTTAACTCCTCCTTCTCTCAAGGGCTAAAGGACAGCTCATTGCTTTTACCCCCAGATTCAGACATGAGAATTAAATAGATAATTCCCAAGAAGAACTGTCCTTCACTGCTTCTTCAGACCACGTTTGAGGGAGGTGGGGTCAATTATAAAGTTCACCAGAGAAATTTATTTATTATTATAACACCCACACAAGACACAAGCCTTTCGTATTCACGTGACTGAATTATCTGAAAAGCAACACCAGTGTTTTCTTTTGTTAATTAAAAGGTTTGCATATCTATTTCAAGGAGGGGGGTGATAAGATAGCTAGTGCTCACTAACGGGATTTGATATTTGCTGAACTTCTGCCACAGACTCTTTACATTTCTTCAGATCATTTAATGCTGCAGGTCTCCACTTGCAGAACAGAAATTAAGCATTACTGTATTCTACTCCATCTGAAGAATGAAAAAGTTAAAGGCTTTGAGCCTGAACAACTGCATTATGATAAAGGACTAAATTGTAGTCCATGGATATGCAGGCCAAGGATGTTCTCCCAGCTGTGATCTGTGGGCCAAACCTCCTCGTGTCTTATGGTGTCTGGAGAATCAAGCAGTTAGGAGAAGCTGTCACTCAAACACATAACCTTAGCTTGCTCTCAGAAAGCATTCAGTAGAATGAAGACAGACTAAAAATGCTCATCATTGCCCAGGTCCATTCCAAACAGAGTAAACAGCAACCTCAAACAAACAGCAGCTTTTACATCTTAAGGGCCCAAAGTTCTTCAGCTATGACTCAGCCTGTCCTCAAACAGAAGCAATTATTAAAAGACAGCAATACAGGCAATTTCAGCAGCAGGTTCATTTCAGTTCAGTGAAGTTACTCAAGTTGCAAGAAATGACTGTCATTAAGACTCAAAATAGTCACAGCATATTTAATGGGGATAACAACCCCAGGAAAAGCTGGGGATGCTGGATTCTTATACTTTCAAAATCTTCTGGTTTTAATATGAAGCTGTTACTAACAGACCCAAAACACTAACTTAAAACCCTGCAGAATGAGAGGAGAGTTAAAGAAACATTTTGTCTGTCACCAAAAGTTAAATGAAGTCTAGCACCCTGCTATTCTTACCTCTTTGGCTCAGAACAGCATAAAGAGGCTGTTTGAAACTGGCCACACCACTTACAACATATGTTATTCATACATAAAGACAAGGGGTGAACACCTCAGTCTTCCACTTGACAGTTTATACCCATTACTCCTAGTTCCCTTTTTATGCCAAGCCTCACTTTCAAAGTTAACAGCATTCTAAACATCTCTTGAACTGTTTGCTTCCCCTTCAAGCGGAGAAAGCCATAAAAAAAAGTATAAGAATTGAGGCAGAAGTTACCTGCATCACACTAATCACAAAAGCCATGCAAGCAGCAGCACTGGAGATCTGATTTTTCTCATGGCTTATGTTGCATGTGTCCTCTGGTCCTCTCACTCAACTGCCCCAAATCCTGCCCACGTACCTCACAACCCAAGCCTCTCCCCCACACCTCTTCAGTCCTGCCAAACCTTCTCTGGCCGCCCACAGAGCCAGAGGCAGCTCATCTGCACGGAGACAGAGGTGGCAGGGCCGTGCATGCAGCAGCTCATCCTCTGCAAGGGAGGTCATTTGGGTCTCACTGACCCAGCCAGGTTTCTTGTTTTTGGGAAACATGCAGAACAGTTTTAACACTTAAACCTCTATCACCTTGGCAATAGTTACCAAGAATCTGCAACACTCAGCTTAGTGATGAGAAGAGAGCCAGCAGCATAACCAACTTTGTTTGGCTTCCCAGGGGAAAGACTTCCCACCTCTCCAGTGGTCTGGCACTCCACTCTACTACAGAAGAGATGACTGCAGCAGGAGCAAACAGACTGCAGCCACAGTCCAACTGCTGTACAGGTAATGGAGGCAACCCTGCTCTTACACAGGGGAGTGGGGACAGGATCCTAAAAACCACAGTGGGGAAAATGCTGAAAGCTACAACCAGAACAATACTAGGAAATGGGCATGGGGGAAGACTGTCCTTGTCAACAGCCACAATGAACCTCAGGAACAGCTAACCATCACCAAGGATCTGGAGACAACAAGGAATGATCAGGAAACTGTAGACAGACTCTGGGACTGAAGATGACAGACTCGATGTCCATAAGAAGCAAAATAATGCATAGGAAGTGTGCACAGAAGTGTTTCCCCATAAAAAATAGCTAAATACCTTTATTCTTCAACCATGGTACAGAGAATTTGGAGGGAAAAAGGAGCAAGAATACAATTATGAAATCCTGAGTGGCATACAGGATGGCCAATACAGCAGCTCCCAGCAAGAGCTGGAAGGCATCAGATTGAAGGAGGCTGTAACAGGTTCAAAAAACCCCAAAACTAAAGGAGACAAAAAGCCCATCCTGCTGAACCCCAAGGATCACATGGATGGCAATAACTCATGTGCTTGGGTTCACCAAGCAATTGGAGAAATTCAAAGAAAAAATAAAAGGATCCTTATAATCTGTGAGCCTTACCATACAGATCATAACATTGCTAATAATGCAGTAGGCAAGAACATTCACTGCACATTTGTGCTATATACTTAAGTGGGAATGACAATAAATTATTTTGTAAGTAATTCCTATCCATACAGTTTAGAACATTTCAAAGTAGGCTAAGTCAACATGCATCAGATTTTAGTAATTCTTGTAGTACGTGGCAAGTGAAGTAGGCAAGGTGACCTTCTGGCATAAATTGATTTCTATCCTAAGCAAAACTGGAATATTCTCCAAGAGTCAGAAAAGGAAAAAAACCAACCCCAAATCAACAATTATTGCAAATCACCACTTTTAGGCAGAAAAATATGATGCCAAGATAACAATTTCTTGGCCAGGTCAATATATAAAATTATATTTTTAAAATATCAATATATTAAATGGATCAAAAACAACTGCAGGTTTCAGAATTTCAGGAATAGCATGGGGTTTAAGTCAGGGAAGACAAAAATCAACACAGGCCTGAAGGATCTGTCAAACCAAAACTGTTCCAGACAGAAGTGTGTACAGCTGTTCTCAAAAAAAGCACATCCAAGGGAAACTGCAAGCTCTTAAAATTCATTCAGTCATGCTTAGTACTGAAAGTGTTTTTTAATTTTTTAACTTAATAAATTCTGATCTAAGTTCTTGTTCAAAGGTCTTTGGAGCTGGTGAAGAACAGTTCATTCTCTTCCTTTTTGCTGTAATGTTTTATATCTGTGATGATTTGTGTCCTTCCCTGACCCTCCTCTTCTGTAGGGGAAACATTCCTTCTTAGCACAGCTCTAGCGAGAGAGCTTGGCAGAAATCTGTTCCTGCCTCTTAAATACTAAAGCAAAGATAAATGGAGAGATGAATAACATTAGGAAGCCACCTACATAAACTCACCTTGCTCAGCCAGCTCAGGTCTAAATCGTGCTGTCTGTGCCCCCTTTCCTCATTTTTCCCAAACTAGTACCCCTACCCAATGGCCCAAGACTACTCTCAGTATATCTTTTCACAACCTTTACCTGCTTAGAGCTGAGGACAACTCTTGCTGGTACTCTCAGAGGCCTCTGACATTATCAGCCTCTGTTCCTCTAAGCCTTGCCTTGTACACCTGCCCTCTCCAAACACATCTATGATTGTTTTTCTAAGTGCAGCAGTGTAACAATATATTCACAATTATGAACTCTTAAGCATTAATTTTAGCGCCTTAATACTGACTTACAGCACAGTTAAACTAGGTCTCCCTAACAAAACCTCTTGGCAGCTGTGCTAACCATGCTAAGAGAGCTTGGAAAACGAGATACTGTTGCCTCTCTCCACACAAGTTATTTCCTCTGCAGGTGTCTCTGCCACCATTCTAAACCTACGAGTCATGCCCAGGGCAGGAACAACATTTTCTAATCATCCATTTCCTCAAACCACCAAAACCCAGGCATCTCCAAACCACACTACATCAAACCAGGACTTCAACCAATCCCTGCTTTATGCATTGTCTAATACAACTTTCTCTTTTCTAAATTCACAGTTCTTGCCCTCCAGACTACATGGGAATGCCATCTTTCTAATCACTCAAATCACTTTTACAACTCCACATCTATTTTTAAAGCTCCACAGTTAAAACCACGATGACAGATCAAAGAACTTAAGGACATAAATCCTAGTTCATTCCAGAACTACCCCTTTACCTTTATGACCCAGGTGCCAGTTACCCCTTAAACTCTTTGCATCATTTTGCTGCACCACTTAGGTACAAGACATGACCCAAATACCACGCAACGCATCTTCCTTCAGAGCCATCCCTCAAAGCTCCCCACTACCAGTTCACCTATGGAAAGCAGTGCTGCGACCAAAACTAGTTACACATGATGAGCTAGAAAGAAAGGGCTCTTCTATATTCTGCCATTACCCCAACCCAGGCTGGAGGGAAGAGGACAAGGTGCAGGCTACATAATAGACAATGGTTTGTTTTAAAGTGCAAAAATACTTTTTAAATCCGAGTTGAGTATCTACCTTTTGTAGCACTCGTGACTAGAAGTCATGGCGATCCTAGCATTGTGCCAACCAATGATGAGTGGAAGACCACCACCGCTCACACTGCAGAACAAAGGACACTACTTTAAAAGCATTTTTTGGACAAATTGTTTCTTTACAACACTGCTGGTTAAATTTGTTTGAGCTATTATGTCTACTTAAAATGTGTACATTCAAGAAAGACTTCAGAATACTTTGACCTCAGAAATACATGTTAAAACTTAACTTCATAAAATGACTTCAAGTAACCTATGGCCAGAAACTGCCATGAATTGGTTTTATGGCAGAAGTTAAAATTAGTTTCAGAGCAGGAACACAAGTCTAACAAGTGACAAGTGATATAGAAAAAGTTATATCTACCAATTCAAATCTGTAATTGAAGGAGTGCTATGAAAAGCACAGCATAGTTCATATCTACGTTATTGGGATAGATAATGGAGTAACAGGAATATTCTATGCTTAATGTGGCAAGGTTAGGATTTTATGCTGCTTTCAGACCTTAACAGCTTTGAGTCTTCCTCAGCTGATGCAGTTTTCCAACTAGTATCAGTACCAGCTCTGCTTGTCAGAAAAAATGAATAGCAGTGTACAAGCAAGGAAGATATTTGGATGCTATCATTCAGATCTCTGCAAGAACTCTTTCACACACTGTAAAAACAGTTCTCAGAGTTAAAGAGATATGAAAATAATGAAAATGGAGAGTCACTCAACAAATGTGGAAACAGCCCACTTAACATTCACCATTAATTGATACCCCTAATGAAAATGAGAACAGATAAACTAATCCTGTGTTTTTATCTGTGAAAGAAAACAACTAGAACCTCCTTACTGAAAACAAAATCATTCTAAACACCATGTACTTTTTGTCCCCTCTAAACAAATATGACAAACTGCAGTCTCTGATGCTTTCCTAAGCTATATACAACCTTAGCTAGAACAACCACTTAAAAAATTACTTTCCAGACTAGCATGCATTTTCTCCTGCAATACGCTCAGTATTTTCCAACTTCTAATAGAGAAATAGATGTTTGACATCTTACAAGCACAAACTTTATTTTTCTAGAAATCTCTACTTGTGTTCTTTAACTTAAGAATAAACAATGTTAGCTCCAGAAAAGTCAGTTACGATCACCTGTTGGAGTCCCCATCCCTGGAGGTATTTAAGAGACATGGAGAGGGCTGAGCAACACGGGGCAGTGGTGACTTGGCAGTGCTGGGTTAGTGGTTGGACTCGATCTTAGAGGTCTCTTCCAACCAAGGCTGTTCTGTGATTCACTGAACAATATCAATCTGGCCCTAAGACTGAGATGGTCTATAGGTACTGCAATGAAATAATTCTGCTCAGGATGTCCTTTTTGATGTGGAAGAGCACTAAGCAAACATCTAAACAATCCTCATGGACAGTTAATTGCATACACAATGCAATGCCTTCTCCTTACTCTTATCTTACTGTCAGGTTGCTGTGTTGGTGCTGAAAAGCCTCCGTGAACACTTTACTTACAGCTCCAGAAGAAAGCCAACCTGACTTAAAATTTTAATTTACACAGAAAAATTACATATTTTAGAAGTGTGTTGTTTGTCAATTATTTTGAAGTTACTTTTGTATTTTCTTCAAAACACTCTTGGAAGATCTCCTCTGTTAATAGATTTTGCTAACTTTAATAAGGATAATCTTTTGTGGTATGCAGTGTACGGAAACAGCAATGGAGTTAATCATTAACTGCAACACTTAGCTGTTTATCTTCCCAAAACTACAGTGAAGGGTCTCAACCAGTGTGTAACTTGAGTCACCCTTTCTTGATTAAGTTGATTAAAGGGACACTCGGCTGGCCTCAAAGCCAGGTTCCGATATATACAGCATATATTAACTGACTGGTACTTCTGGCCAGCAGCACCATTGATGCTGTTGTATCAACACCACAAAAAAGAGCTGCTGGCACAAGCAACACTCAGGCTTTGGCACTTTATTTACTAAAACGGCAAGAGGCACAGCATTGATGCTTCTCGCTTTCTCCAGTCTCAAATACACACAATATCAGCTACTAAAATGATTATTAACCACCCCCCTTTCTCCCTTTTTAAGGAAATTGTACATCTCCACAAAGTGGCAACCAAGTGACAGATGCCACTGGTAGACTCTTCATGATCTGCTTCAAGGAACAAGCTCTGTTCCCCAGCCAAGCTGGACCTATTCCCTGCCCACACTGGCCATGGCTACCTCCCTCTCAAGCACCAACACCACTCTGTACATCAATTCCTGGCTCATTTCTAATCCCTGGGCATTCAAGATGCTTGGTTCACCCACAGGCCTCCTCACACACGATGCTCCACCTCACCTGGCAGGCTTCCTGGCTGTGCCTCCACAGAGGCTGTCCTGCACACAGCTACCTCTCCTCAGCATCACCACAGTCCTCAGCATCCTCAGAGGCTGCTGGGAAGACTAAAGCACAGATCCCTCTCTCTGGAACCCTAGATCCTCTCTGCCAGCCCAAAGAGACATTAAGCATTTAGTTAAGATTTTTTACAAATATTTTCTTGACACATACCAGAGTGCAACAGATCTGTCCCATAGTGCAATGTAGGAGCTTGCACAGGCTAACACCGAAGGCATGCACCGTGGGCAGGCCACTGGAGGTACGTGCACTGCATAGAAGCAGAAGCTACAACATGGAGGAACTTGAGAGCACACCACCTGCCAGCTTAGCGCTGAAGAACCATGCCAGCAAAGAAAGGACACGGGACCACATGGTCCCTCTGCCTGGACTGCATATTGCTATGATCACTGCTTCGGACGAACTGTGAAAGCACTGTCAGGTTAAAAGGACACCTGGGGAGAAAATTCACCATGGGGCAACTCAGAAGGGACTTCAGGAACAGCCTAAGCAACAGCAGGTGATTGGGAGCTGTTTCCTAGAAAGAAACGGCACGATCCAAACAGCACAGACACGAGCACTCCCTTCACCCCAAAGTACATGTAAACGGTCACTGAAAAAATGTAACTGGAAGGAATGTCTATGAAGTATTTACTCTAAGATATATTTAATTTAATTAGCTAGTGTTAGAAGAACAACAGATTGAAATGTTTTTCAAGCTAACAAAAGATTTCAAGCTCCTGCTGAGGAATATGCCTCCTAAGACCATGAGAAAGCTCAAATCTGGTACTTGTTCCAAACCAAAGAAAAGCTACCAACTGCAGAGTGGTTCAGGATTTCTATTCAAACTTGAGCAGATTTTCTGATTGCAGATAATAAAACAATCCAGTGATTCCACAGAATGTGAATCATGTGTACATGAGCACACTTTTCTTGGTTCCCACCAGCTTAGGTGAAACAAGAGGAACCTTGATTTTTCCCTGCCCTCCCAAAATGTTAACAGCTTTTACTCTTAGCTAGGCAGAATTAAATACCACATTACATTGAGATTCTTATCACTGTCTTTTACTAAAACTTATTTTTTACAAGGTAAGAAACTGGAAGGTTTACTGTTTGGAAGAAAAAAAAAGGTAAAGACAACTACACCCTAGCACTCATCTGTAACATTTTGTCACCTTCAAAGTGAAGAGGAATGCAAACTGTACTGCACTCCGTCCACATAGCCATAGTTTTCCATTACATCTATCTCAATTTAATACCAATGTCTGCTAAAGGGAAGGTCCTGCTACTTCAACTCGCATTTCTCTCCTGAGCTCTACTCCTGCAGCCACAGGACGAGTTCTGTCAGCCTCCTGGTTCAACACAAGCGCACCCACGGAACACCTTCCAGCAGATCACAGCACAGCTCCAACTTACCTCGACGCTGCGTAACCGCTACCGCAGACCCAAAGGCAGGGGACAGGAACACATGGCAGGGGTAGAGGGATGGATGAGGGAAGAGGATTACCATTTTCCAAGGTAATTAGACACTTCACATCTTACTAACCAAAGATATGAGATATATTTAAATACAGTGAGGTGAAAAGCAATAATGTAGACCACGGTTTGCTTTGCCTTAACTATTATCAGAAAACTTTATTGTTTTCTTATGCAACTGCAACTGCCAGCACTCCTTCACCATATGTTCAAGATACAGCTTTGAAGCTACTTTTTCTCCCAGATTTGGTCCATCTTCTGTCTGAATAGCTACCCATTTCATGTCACCATCATACATCTTCCCACTTTTAGCCCTCCAGTACCTCTTCTTTCTACACCCATTAATAATGTTAATGCTCTATTAGCCATCTTCAGCTTCAGAACAACATAGATAAAGGCTGCTCACCACAGAATGAGTCAGGGCTACAGAACAAACCAAACAAAATATCAACATCTCCTTACCTTCTGTGCTTTATCCTTCTGAAATACAAAGACAGGTGGAGCAATGGCAGGTTTTTCTGTAAAAAAAGAGAAATTGTTATTGTTTTTCCAACCACATGCAGGACTAATATGAAAATGTTACGTTCTATGATGCAACAATGAATGCCTAAACCAGTTAAACCCCAGTTACACAAATTCTTTCCACCAGTTCCTGGTAACATATACTTATAAGGACTTGATCTTCAAAAGGAAAAAGGAGTGTTTTAAGAACAACAATACAACTGATATCTGAAAGCTATTTGTCTTTTCCCTCCAGATCTGTTTCAAACCAGTACTTGTACTGTACTTAGCTATACCAGCAGGAAAAGGCCCTTTGCTGCAGTAGAAGACTTTTGGAAGACACGTAAGTTTTGCAAGCAAAAGCTTTTCTTTCCCACAGTAATACATTAATGCGAAGAGTTTTGCTGTGTGCACCCATATACCCCTTCCTTAAAGATCACCTAAGTCTGGCACTTGATTATACTTGTATTTCATTATCATCGAAACCTTCAGAAATGTCCTAAATCTTCAACATTTGCAGGTCTACAATTTAAACCAAATAGTCCATGCATATTATTACAGAAGGACCAGTCTTTACTGCATAATTTAAGAGCACTTCTGCTTCCTACTCAAAGTTCCAATTCAAACATTAGCAGGACCTTATTTTCTAAATAACCACATCAACCTTTAGTCTTTATGAACAGAATGAATTTCTACAGTGAGTGTAGGTTTTCCATTGTCCTTAATGACTTCAAAACTACCTCAATGTCCTTAATGACAAAAAAAAAAGGGGGGGGGGGGGGGGGAGGTAATAAAGTAGAAGTGAGCTTTCCTGAGAGTTTAACAAACTGAACAAACTGATAAACTTTGGAGAAGCAGAGGCTGAGGGGGGATCTCATCAATGCTGATCAGTATCTCAAGGGCAGTGTCAGGAAGACAGGGCCAGACTCTTCTGGGTGGTGTCCAGTGACAGGACAAGGGGCACTGGGCACAAACTGGAACACAGGAGGTTCAGTCTAAACATGAGGAAACACTTCTTCACTGTGAGGGTGACAGAGCACTGGAACTGCCCAGAGAGGTGGTAGAGTCTCCATCTCTGGAGACATTTAAACCCATCTGGATGTGTTCCTGAGGGATCTGCTCTGGGATCCTCCTCTGGCAGGGGGGGTGGACTGGATGATCTTCAGAGGTCCCTTCCAACCCCCACCACTCTGACTCTGTGTGACCATGTGCATATTTTAAGAGAAACTGCATATACACTATGCAAAAGTTCCACCTTGCAATTATTCCATTTTACAAACAAGACTAGACACTTAAGAAAATTAAAATTTTTTAAACTTTGAGAACTTGAGGGGCTACCATAAAAGAAATAAAGCCATCAAGAATAATTACCTTGTGCCTAAAAAAAAAAAAGTATTACAAAATCCTCCATAAATCAGTTGCAGCATCAGTGAAGGAATTGGGTCAGTATATAATCAAGACTGTCCATTTGGGAAACCCTAGCTGTTACATCAGTTTAGCTGAAAAAGTGAAAATTTATCTGACAAACACAAAAACTACGAAAACTATTCCAAAAATTCTGTATATTTATTTGTGAGGGTGGAAAAGCCTCTTTTTACTCTTTTGTGGGTCTAACTCTGAGAGATAATCCAGCAAAAACACTGCAAGACTGATTTTGCAAGACTGGTTTTCGTTCTGCAAAAGGTAAATTAATTGTGAAATAAAGTTTCTTACTACAGCATTTTGCCTGTTTTGTTTTTTTTTCCTCTTTATTTTCTAAGTTCTTATATCCAAACACCACTGAACCTTAAAAAAGCTTATTAATGAGAGCAATGCAGACTACGTATGTCAAAAATGAAAAATATCTACTAAGTAATGAAAGTCAAAGACTTCACTGCTATACCTGTCCCAAAAAAACAGTTTGCTGAAACAAGCCAGGGATCCCTGCTGACTCCCTTGGCCTCAGCATTACCTGCCTGGGGGAGACTCCACTCATGTAAGGTCCAAGCTTTTAACCCTTTACCTCCAACTGATGTTCATTTCTTTATACCACATGTGGTATACTTTAGCATTCATTAATGCTATAATTACAGCATCAAGTAGCATGCATTCTATCAAACTACTTTTCATAGAATCACAGAATTGTTTTGGTTGGAAAAGATCTCTTAAGATCAAGTCCAACTGTTACTCCAGCACTGCCCAGTCCCCACTGCCTCATGTCCCTCAGCACCACATCTCCATAGCTCCGAAATCCCCCCAGGGATGGGGACTCCCCCACTGCCCTGGGCAGCCTGGGCCAGTGCCTGACAACCCTTTGGGTGAAGGAATTTTTCCTAATATCCAATCTAAACCTTCCCTGGCACAACTTAAGGTTATTTCCTCTTGTCCTGTTGCCGGTTAGTTGGGAGAAGAGATTAACACTGATCCTGCTACAACCTCCTTTTGAGTACTTGTAGAGAGCAATAAGGTCTCCCCTCAGCCTTCGTCTTGTATCCAAGGCTGCCAAACCAGTCAATGAAATGTTGTATTAGTGTTCTTCCCTTCTGGAGATCTGCCTGAAAGCAGCACTTGATTGTGTAATGCACAACATACAAGAGACTCCTGTACCAAATTTCACAGATACCAAAGAGGACCAAGCAGAAAAGAACTACTTCTCTATTTAATGCTTAATAAAGGACTGAAGTACTGAGAGAGAAGAATGCAAACAAAAAAAGCAGAGCAAACAACAATGCAAAGTGCAGAGGAAACGTGGGATGGCTGGCAAGAGTAGGATGGGGAGCCAAAGAAACTGATGTAAAGGAACAGGACAAAATAGGAGATGGATTCTTGTGATGGAAACCCAAATACTCAGAAAAAAAAGAACTGGGATGCCAGAAACAGTAGAAAGCTCACAGGAAAAGAAAATAAAGGATGGAAGAACCAAAGGGGAAAAAAAATGGAGTGAAAAAAGTTAAATATTCGAGACTGTGTGAGGCAACAGCAAATGAGACTGGGAAAAGAAGCTAGTAAAACCAACTATGATCAGTCCTCCAGCAGTCAAGCTCGAGGAATCTCACTACTGCTCTTGCTGGCTGTGAGACCAACCGACAGGATGGCACCCCACAGGAACAAGGAGAGCGCAGGCACTGCGGCTGAGACACATTCTTCCCAGGGGAACACGTGTCCACCGTGGCCTTTCTGGAGTCTGCAACAAGACCACAGTGCTGGAAATGGTATCCCTATTCCTCACCCAGGACAAGAAGGGATCACTAGAGATTGTCTCATCTGACCTCCTTCATTAAACACTGCATATTTTACTGAGCCTTACTGTTTTAGGGAAACGTTTTCAAAGACATCAATTACTGAAGATATTACAAGCAAAGCATTATTACCCTTGATCATTCATTACCTCACTTGGTAAAAAAGAACTCCACTGCCAAATCTCCCATTCAAATGTCACTTCAGCATTCAGTTCTGATTCCTAGTAACGTTTTTTGAATGCATTTATGTACTAGATAAAGACCTCTCCAATATTTAATGTTTCTCCTATGAAAGCACTTAATACAAACCCTGTTTTCCTACCAACTGAAGAACCAACACAACAGGTTTTATTTTTGTAGAACAGAAATGTTGAGTAGCTGTTGGGTTTTTCCCCCCGACGTGGCGAGCATGGCAGCTTATTAAGTGCTACTCCAAAATGAGTTACACTGTCATTTGTACTAGCCAATATCAGAAGTGGGTGGCAGTGTTCTCACTTCGCAAGCATGCTTCCATTCCACCAAGGTGTCCAAAGGATGATCTACAGGAAAATGGATCTGTCGGGTCCACAGAACTGTGATCAAGAAAAATAAAGCGGGACAAAGGAAGGAAAAAAGCGCCACCCCAACCTTCAAACTCCAAATACAATAAATGTAAAAACATGAGATCTTCTCCTTCACCCAAGAGATGAATGGGCACAGCACAGTTCTTAAAAATTGTGGAACAGACTTGTTTCTTCTCCAGACAGGCAGACAGAAAGAAGGCAAAACAAGGAGCTGGAAATGCAGAAACAATGTCAATTTTCTACACAAGTACGTCTCAGTAAAGGTGTTCTGAGAAAGCCCAGGCATGTAAGAAAGGAAGCAGACCTTCAGAAATCACCATCCTAGAGAGAGTAAGTCCCCAATCTGAACACCTGGAACTTGTACAAACCACTTAGTTTCTTCAGAATGGTGGTACTCTGTGACACCAGTGTGAAACCACTGAATCCACAGACTCCTTCCTGCAGCTTATTCATCAGTTTAAGACATTTCAACCTGCATGAATAATTACAGAAACCTCAAGACCTGGCTTTCAGAGGCTTAATTCCTTTAATATATCCCACTGCTGAGTCTTTAACTATCGATATATGCCTTATGTGCTGCCACAAAAATGCATGTACTAATAAAACTACTCAGCTTGCTTCACAAGCCTTGGAAACCAAAACACAGGAACAGAAAATACTGCCTCAAGGGCTCAGGCAGAGGCATCCTCTTCAAGTTATACATAACATTTAATGGGAGATTTTTTACTCTGACACATGACCATTTGTAGCTGCACCAAACTCTGCCATGTCAACCATGTTTCCTGACACTAGACAAAACATGGCCTTGTTTTACCTCTCCACCCTTTCACACCAATGCAACCATAGCACTTGGTGGCATCTCTAACAGCCATGGTAGTTATTTATACCACACAAAGTTTTAAACCTTCACTGCAGCATGAAATGAGCCATTACTGAAAAAATCCAATGGGTATTTTGAGTGTACAGATGCAAAAACCATGTCCCTTTTGAATCTACATTTGAAGGCCACGTAAGTGAAAAGACAAGGTAAAACTGCACAAAATGGGGAAAAAATAAAACCCTGATAAACTGCAGAGGTGTGTTTCTCCATATAGTTACCAGGCTCACAGAGTAAATCCCATGGCAAAGCAGGGACAAAGGCCAAGAAAGCATTCTTGTCCTTTGCCACCGAGACCATTGTGTCTCTACCATAAGAGCACGGGGTAATTCAGGTTGGAAGGGTCCACAGGAGGTCTCCAGTCCAACCTCCTGCTCCAAGTCAAGTCAGCTATGAAGTCAGACAAGGTTAATCAGGTTATCCAGTCTGGTCTTAACTTCCAAGGATGGAGGCTGAGCAGCCTCCCACGGTAATCCCTTCCAATACTTGACTGTCCTTTTGGTTAAAAAAAAACAAAAACAACCCAGAAAACCCAACAAAAGACCAAAACCAAAGCCAAACAAAAACACTTTTCCTTATATCCAGTCTGAACATCTAATTCCACCTCTCACCTTTTGTCCTCCAACGTGCACCACTGTGACAAGCCTGATTCTGTCTTTAATAACCTCCTCATAGGCCCCAGAAAGCTGCAAATGTGCCTCTCTGAAGCCTTCTCTTCTCTAGGCTGCATAAGCCCAGCTTGTTCATGCAACCCAGATCACTGACCATCCTGGGGATTCAAATTAATCTTTAGGTTTTAGAAGAAACCCAAGCCTCATGTCATGAGAACAACTCTGAAGTCCTCACCAGACCCACTGTAGCCAGGTTATTACAAGGTGAATTTCTTTTTAAAGCTAAAAACTACACTGTTTCAAACACTTTCTTTTTACATTTACTCCAAATTACATTTAAAAGTGCAGTAGTGCCCAAGTACATGGAAACCTATGAGAGGCAGAAAAAAAAAACAAACTGAGAAACTGGCAAGCAAGTCCTTACTTAGATCTAAAGAAGCAATCTTCAACACTACAAACATACAAGTTAAGAACATCTGCTCTGACTTAAACTCATTATATCACCTGAGAGAAAAAGGAGATCACACCTGTGAACAATGAAAGAGTGTTAAAAAGGAGAACAGCAATTAGGTTGTTAACTCACCAAAAATATTCAGAGTGGTAATTTATTGCCTGTGAAGGTCTCATCTGAGGGTCAAGAAAAATTCAAATTCCAAGGAAAGCTTAATTATTGCTTACTTGAACAGCTCAGGCCACCAAAAAAAAAAAAAAAAAAGTTTTTTTCACCTCAATACTGTTAATGTAATAAAGAGCAGAATAATCATGCTAAAAAAGCAAAGTAAGAGAGAGACATGCAATTTGCAGCACTGTAAAATTCTAATGGTGTTGATAACAAATAAGACTCCTCTTCCAATAGACTGAAAGCAATGAGCAAGCTACAACACCAAGACCTGATCTCCAAAAAGACCTCACAAGCAAAGTCTAGTGATGCTCCATGTGACAAAGTACAAGAAACATGACTATTTATAGCCACACTGTGCAAGTGATGTCATGGTGAATATAGCTGACACCAGAAAAAGAGATACTTCTGTTTTTTCAAAACTTTAAGTTGTTTTTTATGACTAAAACATCTGATTGTCCTCATTCACCTTCAAACCCTTTATTTTTTTTTTTTTGTGTGTGTGTCCTAGAGCATGAGTAAGCAGGTTACTTCCAGACAGTACTTCCACAGCTGGCATGGGACAGGAGAATGTCTTTTACATATTTAAGATGAAATAAAGATTCCATACACCATATTTAAAGCACAAACCTTTTGTGCTTGCAGAGCATGTGTTATTTCATTTCCAAAGTCCTTGTGGCATTAGTAGAAATAAATGACCCTCTACATTAGGTAATTTTATGATTTCAGCTCAGGTACTTCACATAAAGCAAACGTCACAAGTCAGAAACAGAAAAAGGAGCATGTTTTCACATAACAGGAAGAAGAAAACCATGAGGCAGCCCAACTGCTTTGCAATGCAGATAAAATATTTATAAAGAACTTCAAAAAGTGTTAACAAAAGTTATTAAAATATTTAGATAGCTCTGTCTGATAAATCAAACAGTATTAGATGGTCTTTGGCTGTGAATTATGACATCTCAAAAAAAACCAAAAAACAAAAAACAAAAAAACCAAACTAAATCACTCAATCTAACTTTGCATTCACTAGTTTACCTGAAGTAAATCAACATGGAATAAAAATATCCTATTTGTAGGGTCTACAATCCCCCCTCCAAGGAACCACAGACCTTCCTCTCTCCAAAAGCTACAATAAGGCAAGTAGAATTAAACAGGGGGGGAAAAAAACAAAAACAAACGAAAAACAAAAACCAACAGGAACTGCACAGAAGCAATGTCAGCATCATACAAGTCTGGCAAAGGAATGGTACTTCGACAGGAACTGCTTCAATTCTCTCATCTTCTGTACATTGAAGGCAGTTATACACAGTAAACTTGTTAATGGTATGCTTAGCAATTTCATAAAGCAGAATAAATGGTGTTTGGTGTCCAAGGAGGGAGTTTGCTAACACAGGTGGTGCAGGCACTGCCTGAAAGGGAAATGTAAAGAAAGCTGACTTTTTAGCTCTTGTAGCTTTTCAATAACTGGAAGGTGATGAACTAATTCATTCTCAACACAAGGAGAACCTGTTGTCTAAAGAGCAGCTTCAGGAGCAAGTTATATACAAATTACTAGTTGCGTATTAACAGCAAGTTAATGAGAACAGCATTCTGGTTTATGTGAATATATGCCTGACAGGGAGTTGTCTAGCTCTCCATGATACTTCAGTGCCACATCTGTGAAGCATCAGTCTTAAGAGGTGACCCAGCTAGAGTACTAACAAAGAATATCAAACCAAAGGCTCCAGAGAAAACTTCTAATACCATTCAGTAACTACTTGACACCACAGTAACATTTCACTACAGTAGAGGACCCCCTTAATCCAACAACCTTCTGCCAAGATACAGCTTGCCATCAAACCACTACAAAGAGGCAGGTGTATAGTGTCACCAACTCGCTAGAGAAAAAGGAAAGTGAATGGAAAAACTGCAAGGAACTATTTGAATGAAAAAAAATGAAGTAGTTATGAGACTGTTAGAGGGAATGCTTGTAGCTTTGAAGAAATGCATCATAGAAGGCTCATCCATTAAAACAGTTTGAAGGCTTGGAGGACATTGGTAGAATGACTATGTGGAGGCAGCACTGACATCTCAGCAGTGATTTAAGACAGACAATACACAAAGAGAGCTATCAGAATCCAGAAGGTAAAAATAACGGATATACTGTTCAAAAAGGACAGATCAATGAATGAACTGAAACAAAGGGGTGCCATGGTAAAAGTGACAGGTTAAAAGCTTTGCATTAGTAAGATGAAGGCAGAACGAAACAGCACCTTTCAAGGCCTGAAGAAGGTTTGTTGCAGTAACAAACAGGTAAGAGTTTAAAGCAAGTTTCATTTGCGTGAGCAGACAAGAGAAGCTATTGTTCAAACATGCTAAGCAAAAACAATCTGCAAGGATGACTGAAATCTCTTTCTAGGTACTTGTGTCTACTGTGTGTCAAAGAATAATTACCTTCACACCTCACAATGAAGTATAATTGAGACAGCACTGTTGTACAGATCAGTCAAGATTAAGGATTATTAAGAGCTTTGTTTTAACCACGCTTGGTTTGTGAACATGAACACTTAGCTATCAAGCAGTTCCAACAAGGAAGATGGACAGGAACCAGAAGATCAAAGAATTATCAGTACTAAAATAGTCACTTCATATATTTGAATGAGAATATCTGGGCACAAAGAAATAAAACATTCACCTGCAATACTGGAAAAATAAAACAGATTGACACGTTTAAAAATGAGGAGAAAACAATGACAGTCACCTGAGAACATCACTGCCATGTCAGAGACAACAAACAAGGCAAGTGGAAAGACTACAGAATCCACTGACTTCCAGCAGAAGGATGCCAATTCCAGAAAGTATTTTCACTGGTATACAAAGAACAGACAGCTCAAAACTGGAACCAGAGGTAAGAAAATCAACCCCAGGCAACGCAGCACAGAAGTGACAGTAGTTCAGAAGCAAGCTGATCTTGCTTAACCTTAGGAAAGATCATATCACATTCTTATTGCAAGAACAAACAGAATAGTAAAGGATGAAGATGACAGCTCTGGAAGAAGATGTGGGCACGAACTAAAGAGATTAACGCACGAGGGAAGCCACTGGAGTCTGAAAGGGTCTGAAGAGGAAAAAAAAAAAAGAGAAAAAGAAAGATCAGATGAAAAAGTAAGGATGGCACCACACTTTACCCACCCCCCCTTCCCCAGTCTACACAATTCTGCAGAAACATAGAGGTAGGGGTAGAAACACATGACAAGTCAGCATCAAAAGACATAACATTGGTAACTTGGAATTCACCTAGTGTTTCCCACTGTGGTGCGGACAAAGTGAGGGGCTTGCACAACTTGAGATAACCATTCCCAAACTTCTAGCTCTAAAAGAACACAATAAACCATCACAGTTTATTATAACGTCATCACAACAGTATGTAAATACTATCATTGAGTTGCTCACAAGCAGTCATTACACAATTCACTATTTATTACCATTCTTGAGACCACTTATCGTGCCCCTTTGGGCACTGAGAGCTCATCCTGAGTTTGTGAGCATCACTGCATCACTGGACTCCTCAAATAACTTCAGTGTAATTATGTGGGTAGCTGCTTGTAGACTTCACCTTCAGAAGCTACACCTACAATAGATATTTGCTTCCTGTTGTTTAACATTAATACCAGAACTGTAATTGTCACTGCAACAGAGTTCAAGTGTAAGAAACAACCGCACGGACTTTCATTCACCTCCTTCCAGGCATTCTCCCCTCTTCCATTAGCTAAGAAGAATAATGAGAAACAGAGACAACCAAAACTTGGTTTTGCCCAGACTCTGAGGGAAGTTGAGGCAAACTGTTGATGCCCATTGCCACTTCCCCAACATTCTGCATACCTTGGAGCACAACACCCAAACCCCACAGCAGTTCAGCCCATGTTTTCCTAACCTTCTTCAGGGGAAAATGAAACCACTATTTAATTCAGAGGTTTTCAGCTTAAAAAATAATACGTATATTATTACAGCTCACCTAGTTTCACATAACCGCCTGTCCTGTGCCCTTCGCTAGAGAAAGGATTAACACGAGGGGGAATTAAGGAAAGATTTACAACAGTCCTGAAGTTGTGGACAATGACCCCAAAGCGCAACTGGACAAGGAGGGGCACAAAGCGGCTCAGAACTCCCCGGGAGGGAAGCGCAGCACTCGCTGCCACGCTGGGCAGAGCCGGGGGCGGCAGGGCTCGGGTTCTGCGCGCAGGGAGCGCGGCAGCACGGACCCGCCGCCCGCCCGATGCCACTGCCCGGCGGGAGGCACCTGCCAGCGCCGCCCCGGACCGCCGCCAGCCCCGACCCCCGCGGCAGCGCGGCCGCCCGCCCCGCAGCGGGTCCCGCAGGACAGAGCGAGGCCGGCGGGGAGCGTGCGGCCCGGCCCGGCGCTCCCTTTGTCCGGCCACTCGCCCCACAGGGGCCGAGGCACAGAGAGGCCGCAGGGAGGGAGCGCCTCCGAGGGCGGGCCTGCGCCCGGGTGCGCCTCTGAGAGCGGATCGCAGGGCCAGGCCCAAGCCGGGACCGCAGCGGCGGAGGACCGAACCGGTGGAGGGCCCGCGGCCGGCACCGCCGCACACCGCCAGCGCCCGCCTACCTTCGTTTGCTAGGTCCGCCATTTTACTTCCTCAATCACGCCCACAATGCACCGCGCCGCCGGACGGCTGCCACTTACCGCGGGCCCCGCCGCGCAGCGCATGCGCACATTTACGGCCGCTCCGTGGCGGCACCGCACATGCGCAGATGGCTCTCCTGCGCCGCGGGCGGGGCGGGGTCTGTCCGTACGGGGGCGGGGCGGGGCGGGGCGGTGGGCGGTGGCGCTGCCTCCCCGTACTGCGCGTCCATGGGGCGCCGCCTCCGGCCCGGCGGGGTGTTCCGGCTGAGCCTCAAGTCTCCGCGGCGCCGGCGAGGCCGGGCTCGAGCGGGCAGCCTGGCTGGGGTTCCCCTGTGGCGACTGGTGCGCCCGGTCGCTCTCTCTGGCCCGCTCCTCGTGCAGGCCCCGGCACCCGCGGCTGTCAGACCGGGGCCTTTCGGACCGGCTGCCCATGGGTCTTTCTGTTCCCGGCCTGGCCCTGCCCTCTAGTCCGCTTCCATGGCGGCAGCACCCGTAAGTTCAGTGTGTGAGTTACACAGATCCTCGATGGCCGTTCACTGCTCTCATCACTGCCTCAGTTACAGCCCTGCAGGATCCACTGGGCAGTGATCTCCACCCAGGTCACTGCTCTGAGGCTCTGTAAGCCCTGACCATATCTTTCCCAGCCTTTTCTCCAGGCTGAAGAATTCAAACCCTTTCACAGAATCACAGAACGTCAGGGATTGGAAGGGACCTCCAAAGATCATCCAGTCCAACCCCCCTGCCAGGCGGGTTTGAATGTCTCCAGAGAAGGAGACTCCACACCCTCTCTGGGCAGTCTGTGCCAGGGCTCTGTCACCCTCCCTGGGAAGAAGTTCTTCCTCACATTTATATGGAACCTCCTATGTTCCAGCTCGCACCCGTTGCCCCTTGTCCTGTCATTGGATGTCACTGAGAAGAGCCTGGCTCCATCCTCATGACACTCACCCTTTACATATTTATAAACATTAATGAGCTCACCCCTCAGTCTCCCCCAAGCTAAAGAGACGCAGCTCCCTCAGCCTTTCCTCAGAAGGGAGATGTTCTGCTCCCTCCTGTTTGTGGCTCTGCACTGGACTCTCTCCAGCAGTTCCCTGTCCTTCTTGAACTGGGGGGCCCAGCACTGGACACAACATTCCAGATGCGGCCTCACCAGGCTTCAGTTTGTGGAAGGCTGCTGCTCCACCCCAGAGATTATTTGCCATTCCCTGTGACTTCTAACTCTACCATCTCCAGAATTGCACACACTGTTCAAAATGTAGGTGCACCAAGGCTTTATATGGCCACACAATGATACTGTGTAGTGTATACATTATAGGGACGGTATAGCACATAACCACACTCTGGTGCTCCAGTTGTTCTCTTGGTGCCCTGTATTTCGTTGGCTCCTTTAGTCAGCACACCTAAGCTTCCCTGACTGCATTGACTCAGTTGCTACTCCCTACTAAGGGAGCCACCAGCTGTGGACACTGAGAGATACACAGCTTTAGTCTTACCCCTAATGATTGCTTCAGGACAGTGGCACAGTGTAAGAACAGCACGCATAGTGCCTGATCCTTTGAAGACATCCCTCACAAGGTATCACTAGCATAGAACAGAATCTGAGGGCAAGGCTCCTGATCTCTCCTGCAAGCAGCATGCATCTAAACCATCTGGTTTAGCTGTTAGGAGAATGTTGCATCAGGAATGCAACGGCAGGACTGTCAAAAGTTAGTTAAGAATAAATGAATGGCACTGATTTAGAAGAAAAATACAGGATACCTATCTTTAAATCAATGTCTATTGTCAGCCTTTGGTGGAACTTTTGTGTTGAACAACCAATCCTATTTGGAGTTGCAGGATTACTTGTGCAAGCTGCATTATCTATTGAATAAGCAACACAGTGGGCACATGAAATCCAGGTGGTTTCCAAAGGGTGTTAGGGACAAATTCTTGCCACACTTGATGGACGAGCCTGGATGCCCTCCTGGATCTGGTGCTCACAACCAAGGAAGGACTGTCTGGGGATGTGATAATCAATGGCAGTGTTGGCTGTAGCAACCAGGAAATTGTGATCTTCAAGATCCTGAGGGGAGTGAGAAAGGCGCATGGCAGACTACAGACCCTTCAAGAGAATTGACTTTGGGTTATTCAGGAACAAGTGAGGTGGGATACTGCAGGAGGCAGCTCTGGAAGACAAAGGAGCTCAAGAGAGCTGATACCTCATTAAGGACATCTTCCTCCAAGCACAAGAACAGTCTGTCCCAGCAATCAGAAAAATAAGTACGTATGTTGGGAGACAAACTTGGCTAAGCATAGAACTTGTGAATGAACAAAAGAATATGTATATAGGAGATGGAAGCAAGGACAGATTACTAAGGAAGAATATAGAAATACTTCTTCAGCGTGCAGGGATGGTGTTAGCAAAGCCAAAGCTCAACTAGACTTGAAACTGGCAAGGGACATTAAATGCTGACCTTGTCTCACTCTCCACTCTCCAGTCCCAGCCCTCTCTGCTCAGAGACAAGATCAAGTCAAGAATCTCTTGTGAACTCTCAGCATGCAGAAGTCCGTGGGACCCAGTGGGCTGTGTCAGAGGGGGCTCAAAGCTGGCTGACATCCCTGAGCAGACATGCTCATCATCTTTAAAAGGTCATAGAGATCAGGGAAGGCCATGTCCACATTCAGCGGGGCACTTCAAGCAACAGAGACTCTCTCTAACCTCTCACTCAGCAGGCTACTGAGGCAGAAGAAAAATACCACTAAAAGTGTTGCTTTTCACCTGAGATGGGTCCTGCCATCCGTCCCTGCCTTAAATGAACTTGCCAGTATTCAATGTGCTGCACAGTCCTGAGCAAGTCATGCCCGGGGTCTCTGAAGGCAGGGCTCTGGCCATGGTATCTGCAGATACCTGAAGGACACATGGGAAGACTTCAGAAACCTTTGGGTTAGACCTGTGTCTACGTTCAGCCAGTACTCAGGGCTAATCCATAGCAGTTGGTCTGCAACTTTTGACAGCTCACAACAGCAAAGAAAATATCCAGCAAGCACCTAAGCGAATAGGAGGGTACATGTTCTGAGACCACACACCAATAGTGCAGGTACTGGAATCTGAGTGGGCAGAGCAGAAAGCAAGGAGAAAGCAGCTGGCAGACTACAGGCCTTTGGGGCAGGTCTTTGAATATCTGTTGTCACGGTGAACCACACAGAGAACACCAACACTGATAAATCAGAATTAGCCCCAGGCAAGATCACTGAAACTCTGTTCATTAGGCTGCAGCATTTTTCACTTGATCCCCAATGACTTAATCACAGAATCACAGAGCGGTGGGGGTTGGAAGTGACCTCCGAAGATCATCCAGTCCAACCCCCCTGCCAGAGCAGGATCCCAGAGCAGATCCCACAGGAACACGTCCAGACGGGTTTGAAATGTCTCCAGAGATGGAGACTCCACCACCTCTCTGGGCAGCCTGTGCCAGTTCTCAGTCATTCTGTTAAAGCTCATTTTATCATCTCCTCTCATCATGGCCTTAGACTCTGAACAGCTTTGCAGGATTTCTTCGTTCCATGCGTGTCCACAGGCAGCTTACAGGGCTGGGTACTAGTGCTGTCCAAATGGCAGCTTGAGCCTATGTGTGGGTCTGGACTTTGTGCTCCTTCCCTGGAGAACTGGATCGTGTTTGGTGCAGACAATTTGCAGAGAATTTATGTGAAAACATTTGTATGTCTTTAATCACACGAGAACCATAATTTTCAGGGATATACAGTGTGGTTGACTTAGCTTCAGTTTTTATGGAATTAAGTTCCTATCCCAAAGCAGACATGTCCTACAAACCGAGCCAAACACTAAAAGGTGTGAGAGTAATTACCCATTATGTGAGTATCTAAAAAACAATAATTACATTTTGAATTTAAGCCCTCATTCTGATACAGATATCCATTATGGAAAATTTCACTTCAGAGCATTAAAGCCTGCTAAACCTGTAAGAAACTGTGAACATGCTTTTATCATGGAAATGTCAGGCAACTTTAATTATAGGCATTACTGTACTGTGCTTCTCTAATGAATAGGTGGTACAGCCATAGTGGGTGGTGTGACCTAGTTCAGGGAAGTGATTTAGCAAGAACATACCTCAGAAAGTTACACTCACTGGACCCTAAGAGCCAGCAGGTCACAGTGTGTTCTCTATTCATGTTCTAATTAGAGCCCATACTTCTCCACCATCATTAACGTGAGAGGGAAATTAACAGTTTTATCCTAACAGAGTTTGAAGGCCAGAGTGTGGTTTAATTTACCTTCAAGTAAGCCTATAAGGTAAGTGTGATTCTGGCACTTTATTATTTCAATAAAAAGTAAACTCCACCCACACCAACTTTACAGTTCCTGTGACTTTTAGAAATTAATTACAAGAGTTATCTGTACCCCGTGAGCTTGTCAACTTGCTGATATAACTAGGATCTATTTTGGGTGCATGCCATTAAGATACTATAAATGCCATACTTTCTGATTAGTACTATTGTTAGGTCAGCATTTCTAAAGGGACATGGCCTAAAAGTCACTATGACTTTGACGAATTAAATATTTTTCCGTGGCTGAGCTCTCAAACAAAAAAAAAAAAACCAACCCAACCCACTCTGTTGGGAGGCTTTCTACTTCTCAGACTTTGTAATTTGGATGAGCTCAGGCCCTGAAGGATTTACAGTGTTGTGTTCCATAGCATGACAGTAATAGGATCACTTGGCATTTTGATCCCCAGCTCTAAACATCCATCAGCAGGAAGAGAAACAGAGGCTCTGGAGTGAAGAGAGCACCACAGGTAATCATGATCTCATTCCCAACTCTTATTACTCTACCAGTGCCCTGGACACAAAGGTCATCGCTATATGTTCACACTGTGTTTGTCAGTAGATACCCTACCCTGTCTGCTGTTGGTGGTGACCTGGCTCAAGCAGAAAGTCGTACCAGAGGCCTCCAGAGGTCTCTCCTACCAGCACTTTTTTCCAGGACTCTGTGTAAGTCAGGTTCTGCTAGAACTGATCCAGTTGAAAACCTGTTTTTTTTAACTTCTCTCTTCACTGGTGGGGTTATTTCTCAGAGGACCCATTCCTAATGGCACAAGAGAGCTGACAGGGACAAGCAACCTCAGGAAGGACAGGGCTTCCTTTTTCACCAGCAGCATGGATTTATGCCAAACTCAGCTGACCAATGTCACAGGCTTTCTCAGCTGCCAGACCATTTCTGTGGGTCTTCTAGATGGACTTCAGAATGATGTTTTGTTAGAATCCTGATCCCTCTTGTGACTGCTGAGACCTCCTGCAGCATCATGACCGTCAGCCAGAAACTGCTGTGTTAATGATGCTGGGTTATTGAACAGCTGCCAGGCCACAGATTTACAAACATTTGCTTGTTGGAAATTAAAACAATAAAGAAAACACATTTGTTGGCCTGATTTCAAGGCACATGCAACTGGAAACTTAACAATCATGCATAAGCTGTTGTGAGGGTCTGTAACAACATGACGGTGGTGTTGGTTACCACCATTAATGTTTTCAGAGGTTCTAACTCAGCAGGTGATTTCTTATGAAACGTTTATTTCCCACTTAGGGAGGACTGAGCTGTAGCTTTTTCTCTGAGGAAGGAAAGCCATCAATCTTTCTCCAGGAAAGAGATCCTTTCCTGACAGTCTTGAGGAAGCCCATGTGAAGAACCAACCACTTACACAGCCTACACCTTGTCTTTTCTCTGGCATCTGGTACAGCTTCAGAAGGCTTTCAGGCTGTTACTAAGTTCAGTTCCTTCTCGTGTTCTCATCTGCAAGGATCCACAGTGATTTCAGTGGGAAAATCTACAAGGTAAAATACTTGGTGTGGTGAAAGGATCAATAGGTCCTATCACATGCTCAACAGAACTGAATCTGGCTTATAAAAATAAGGGGATATTATGGGGCTTACTCAGCCTTTCCAGGAACTTGATGCAAGCTCAGCTGCAGACCGCGTAACAGCATGAGGCAATGCCCTGCTGACACGAAGGGGAATGGTTTTGTGTTAACTGCTTTGGTCATAATGATCAGCTCAGCTGAGTGAACGTCTAGAATTTAAATGATTTCCTGCTGGCACACAGCCCTGCTCATCCCAGCATGGTGTATGGGTCAGCTCAGAAGAGCAGCCTACGTGGGCCATGGTGTAGCCCGCTCCTGAGGCTGCGATGTGATCACCAGCACCCACTAGATGGTGGTCAAGGACAAGAAGAAGGAGGCTCCCTCGGCCCTGAGAGCAGAGAGCCAGGTGGTGTTTGCCATGGGGGCTGAAGGCATGTGCCAAAACACAGGACCTGTGGGCAGGGTCCTAAAAATCCATGGTGGGGTTCACTGAAGCTGCCTTCCTGATTTAGGTATTCCTGCTCCGGCAGGGGGATTGGACTGGATGATCTTTTGAGGTCCCTTCCAATCCCTGACATTCTGTGATTCTGTGAAAAGATGATGTTTTCTCTTGGAGGAAGCAAGCTGGGTCACTCCAAGTTGTGGCTTACTTCCAGCAAAGTGCAGGCATGCAAGGCAGCTAAGCCCACTCACAAACACAAAAAAGGCCTTAGGAGGGTTCCCAGTCTCTAGTTCACACCTCTAATTCACTTGAAACGTGAATGCTGCTCCAGGCACACTGGACTCAAATCAATATGCTGGTAGTCCTCATAGCTCTGTGTGGATTCTACATGATGATGGAGCCTGAAAGGGTGAGCAAGGCTTTCAGGAATTAGGGCTATTCCGGGCTGAACTAAAAGGCTTAGAAATCTCGCTCACCCCCTGGCAGTTTGGGTCTGTGTGTGGCACAACCCAAGAGCTGAAGTGCAAGCAGCATTTCCTCTGCAGACAGCAGAGTGTGGAAGCAAAAAAGGTGTTTCACACCCATTCTCTGACAGGACTGAAGAGCATTTTTTTTCCTAGGGCTTTGTTTTCTTGAAGTGCTTTTCCAAGGTGGTGGAGCAGTACTGGCGTGTGGACCAGTGAGGTGGTGAATCTCCATCCTTGGAGAGTTCCAAATTCGACTGAGTGACCCGATGTAACTTTGAAGCTAGCCTTGTTTCAAGCAGCAAGTTAAAGTACAAAACGTCCTGCCCTACCTGTGTCTTTCTATGATTCTGTGACATATTTGATCTCTGTCATTCTTAAAAGATTGTCTGAATGAGCTGGACAGGTAGAAGAGGAAGAGGACATGGGCAGTTATAACCACAACTGCCTGTCCATCTGAATAGGATCAATGTGCAAAAACGTGTAAGACCACGTTTGTGGTGTTTGCTCCCAGAGGTGCATGCACACAGCCCCAGCCTCCAGAGACCAGCAGCTGATTTTTACTGAGGCATTCTTCCTTCTGAACATAACCACTAGGTGGGGAAGCAAGCACTTGATTTTTCACAACTTCTTACTGAAAAATTTAACTCCCTTGGTTTTAGCTATGCTCATACAATTCATGGAGTGCTTGTCTCTGTTTAGTACCTCTAAATGGCTGCCTGCTCTGGTACCCTGTGCTGGAGTGCTGGACCACAGGATCTCAGCCCATCTAAGTTTAGATGTGTTGCACTAGTCCACAAAGGAAAGGCCATAGTGCACAGGTTCAGGTCTACAAAGGCTGTATTCCTCTTCCAGGGAAATGATTTAATGGACAAGTCTGCAGACACACCTGCAAACAGTCAATACCTTTGGTCTCTTCTGTCTTCTTTACATCCATGAATGTTTTTAAGGGTTCTCTAGCAGTCTGGTACATTTTTGCCTGTAACAAAAGCAGCTGAGGCCCGTCTTGGCTTCAAAACTTAGCACTTAAAAATATCATCAAAAACAGCTGGGAAAATTAGAAATATAGACTGTGGACATTCAAAACTGTAGTGTATTTTAAGGAGGAAATAAAAGCTTTGGAGTGTGGTGCCAATGTGTCTCACAATCAATGTCTGTCCCCAAGGATGTCATCAATTGGGGTTATCAGCCACTATGACTATGACTTTTGCCAGGACAATTTTGTGATTAGGCAGTGAAAATGCTTTCTTGGGAAATCACAGATTATGTGAATTCTAATTTTTATTGTGATGGCACCTTCCTAGACTTGAGATGCCAGAGAAAAATATGAAGTAAGCAGAGCATGAGGTGCAGAGATAAAGGCATCTGACTAAGGACCCTTCCAGAGGGGTACTGTGTGTTCAGCTCTGCCTCCAGCTCAGGATAAGTACTTGGTCCCCTGGCCATGCTGAGCAGGGCACTATACCTATGTTAACTACAGCAACCCTGACCCCTCTCAGGGCCCCTCCTGGGCAGCTGCAAGTCAGCACAGTCATTGACCCAAACACACTCCTCCCTAGTTGACACCTCTGTGCAGGTTAGCTCCTGGGAGGTACTTGGCATGGACGTAGCAACTTTCTGCTCAGCCAAAGTGAATGAGCTGGGACATGCTCTCACACCAGATAGCATGAAGGACCAGGGCACTGAAGATGCTGAGGTCAGGGTATGGGGGAAGATCCCAAGATACTGGCATGGCAGCATGCCTGCTCTCATTTCTCAAACCAATGTTCTTTATGGCTGCAGGGGAGGGTTAGGTGCAGAGGGGCCAGACAGCCTGTCAGAAGTCTCCCTCAACACTGGTCCTGACACCACTTAACCCAGCACATCTTACCTCCAGGAAGATTATAGGAGGCACTGCCCAAGAGACATCACACCAGAGAAGCTATGGGGAAACATCAGCATACCAGAGCTGTACAGGAAAAGGCTATGGTCAATAATGACAGATTTCTGTAGTGACACAAGGCAAGCAACAAACTCCTACCTCACTGACAAGTTTGGACTATCTCCATCACCCTACCCCTAAAACTTTACTCTGGGGCCAGTCAGGGGCATAGCAGCAATGTACCACGTGGGATAATGCAGGCACCTTGCACTGACCAGGGTGGTGACGCCAAAAATTCCAGGTGAAAACACACCCTGTGCTCCTGGACTGGGAACTTAAGAAGCCAGTGACACTGCATCTGCCACATCTGCCAGGAACAGCACTGTTCAAGGAGCTGAACTAGACCCCCCTCTGCAGCCTGCCCCTGCAAGACCATAAGCATAGGGATCACTACAGAGAGGCCCCTGACCACCAAAGCTCTACCAAAGCTTTCTGAAAGGCTTTAAAAGATGGAATAGGCTTCCATAGAGGATGGAAGGGTTAGACTCCAGCAGCTGCTTGCATCTGAGTGCAAGAACAGCTTTTTGCACTCCTGTCTGGGTCCCAGAGCGAGGAGAGTGTTTGTAACTATAAAGACTGATGCCCTTATCTCAGCTGTTCAGTAGATATCAGCTACCCACATTACTGAAGTGGTGCCTCTTACATATCAGTGCCCATCACTGTAGCACTCCTTCCTCCCTAAGCCACCAGTTCAGATGACTATCACTTCAGATGCTGGAGGTGAACTACCTCACCTGCGTATTATGTCTGTTTTCCTCTGCAGCACGTCTGCAGGTGCCATCCCTGACTAAGGGAAGGCCAGCCACCCTTTTTCCAAGCTAAGCACTAGCACGCAGACTCTCATGGATGAAGTGCCAGGGTGGACAACACAAGTTGCAAGGTTTAGGAGTGGGGGGGGCAACTGCCTCTGTACAAAAAAAAGTTTCCTGAAAGATGAAAACATGGATTTTGGTGTAAACAAACCGAAAGAGAATGCACTTTTGCTGATAGTTTTTAACAAAAAACTTTCAGAACTTTTAAAGTTCAGTATAAGCATCACCAAAATGTACTATGGACCTCCTTTGTCAGCTTTGCAAAAGAACCTTGCACAGCAGTCATAGAATCATAGAATAATTATGGTTGGAAGGGACCTCCAGGGTCATCAAGTCCAATGCTTTGTACAAATCCAGTAGCAGCCTCCAGTGGTCAAACTTTTCTTGTTTTAAACCAGTGTAAGTGAGCATCATTTACAAAGGGTCTTCAGATCATCCTTGTCATTCTGCTGATGAGGATGGTGAAGCACAAATGGGTCCCTCAGGGTCCCAGCAGATCAGAGCCACATCAGGTGTGTTTACAAAAGCAGACGTAGAGCTGGTCAATGCTACCAGTCCTGGTTTAACTCTAGAGCCAGAAAGGAAACTTCTCAAGTGGAAAATCAGGTGTGTATGATGCAGAGCAATGGTGGACCTTGCCCAGGTACTGTTCTCTGTGAAGCAGCATTGCTGACTGCCTTATACCTCACTGGCCTAAAATACTTAGAAGTACAAAGCTCCTGAATATCTGAACCATCCCTTCCTTGCTAACTGTGTGATCCTGATGGAAGTAGGAGGGCTGTGAATGATGTGGCTGTAATGAAGGCAGACATGGAAAAGTTCAGAGTAACTGTGGCAGGTTGCCTCATCAGCTTTCACCCAGCGGAGGTCAGGTCTGTGGAAACTGGTTCCTGCAAATTAGCTGAGAAGCAATTAAGATTTGTGATCTCCCACCGCCTCTCTAGAGTTACAACAAATTCATTCCACCTGCCCTTCACAGCCTTCTTGGTGTCTCTGTGATACAAAATGTAGTAAAAGTCAGACAAATTAGTGTAGAATGGACAGCAAAAAATCCTAGATTTCTTTACCTGTCCTGCTGAGAGTCCTGCAGGAGATTTTGAGAATTAAAGCAAACTAAAGCAAGCTTTCAGTTCTAATCACTGCTCCTAAGAGGCTTTGCTTGGAGTACTGCATCCCCGTTTGGGTGCTACAGACCTCAGAAAAGATGTGGAACAACTGGAGAGTCCAGAGAAGGCAAGAGCTGGAAAACATTACCCAGGAGGAAAGACAGCAGAATTTTGGATTGTTCAAAGTGGGATGGTCTCAGGGGCTTACCCAGCAGTAAGTCCATAGCGTACAAATCTGTGACTGCATTTCTTCATCTGTGCTTCTTTGGTGCTGCTGAATCAGTGCCGCGTCCTACAGGCACCTGCCAGCCCTGCCTCAATTTTCTCTTCTGGCTCTTCTTTACCACACAGTATCTACAGAAGCTGGATTAGACCCAACAAGGGACGCAGAGCATTCACCACTTGGAACAGCCTGTTAGGTAGATTACACCCCTAAACCATGGGTTTCAGCCCTGCCAAGATGGAGCAGAGATGTGAATCTGGATCTTCTGTAGCTCTTGTGAATGCATTTATTGGAGAATGAGTGGGCACTTCCAAACTTTGCTTTGTATATCTGCCAACGAACAGAACAGCAAGATATTTATTATTTTGGCGGGGGGGGGGGGGGGGGGAAGAAAAAACTTTTATCTATAAAGCTGTTTCTCAAAAGCATATTAAAATAAAGGTGATTTCTCTATTGAAACAGTGCTGGCATCTCATTCTTGCATTTTTCTAAGGTAAGCATTCACTGTAGATATAGAAATGATCGTTGTTACTTGAGGAGAAAATAAATATTTGCTGAAAAGCATGTGTGCATGCAGCACCCTGTGACTCTGTGCATGGGAGCTTGTGCTGCGGCTGCTGCCTGCAGAGCCCATGTTTACAGTGTTGTACAGGACACTCAGCTGGAGGTCAGATGTGCTGTCTGTCTCCACTGATGACCTCCTGGATGACCCTTTCTAGAAAGATCCCACCACAGCCTTCGGTGAGGCCCTTGTGGTGCCAAGGCAGCCTGAGCTAAGAGGTCAATCTCTTGAAAAAATATAAGCGGCACCCTCATGCATTGCTATGTGGGATGTGTATGCACCACAGAGTGTGGCATCACCTGCGCAGTCCCAGACTGCGTTCCCAGGAAGGCAGTGTCTCTGCAGGATGGCCCAGAGCACCGTGCTGGAGCAACCACGTGGTGAGCAGCTCCACAGCTGGGTCAGCCTGGGCCAGCAGAGACGCAGCGAGCACAGCAGCAGTGCCACCCCCCTCCTGCCAGTCACAGTCACAGTGTTCAGGGCTGGGGCTGGAGCTCGTTTGGCCTCTCCCAGGGACCCCAGTGCAGGATTGTGTGCTCTCAGAAGGTCCTCCTGTGTTTTGACTTTGCAAACGGTTCATTATTAATAGCCGACAGCATTATTATCAGCATTATAGTCTATTTTATCCCCAGGACAAGCTCTGTCTCCCTCAGCTCTCAGCACTGCAAGACCTGACTTCAGGCCTCCTGCCTCCTTTCCACTTCTCCCCTCCAGCAGCTCCTGTTGCCATCAGCTGCCACTGCCCAACGTCTCCCAGCAGCAGAATGTGGTCTGAGCCCTGCCAGCTGCCTGCTCTCACTTTGCTGCTACCTGTGCTCTCAGCCAGGAGATATCTGTGTGCCACCACAGCTTGTCCTGACCGTGGATCCCAGCCTGGCCCTCGCTCACGGGGCCGGCAGAAGTCACATGCACAAGCAAGAATAAGGAGCAAGCCGTGGATGTGATGCTTGTGGCTAACTGCTCCTCTCCAAAGGATTTTGTCTTTCCATCTTCAAGAGCTTGGTACCTGGCTTTCCTCTGCAGCTGGGAGTTTGTAGGTGCTGTTGTTCAACCCGAGCAGGCAGAGGTTGGTTCCTGAGCAAACCTAGGCCCTGCTTCCCGAGCCCTCCCCTGGCTTTACTTCAGGTCTACAGCATGAAGGGACGGCCGGAATCCTTGAAGGGAATACTCACATCGCTGCTGAATTGTGCATGAAGACTTGGTTATTCCAGATGTGGACAGGACTCCTGATCTGGGGAAGCATTAAAGGTGCAAAGGGACTTGCAAAGACCAGGATATACTCTTTCATATTTCTGTTTTTCAGAGATTTCATGCTGTTTCCCATTGTCACAGGAACGGGTGATAAGGGCATGGGGTATCTCTAATATAATTAATTATTAATTAATTAAATATATTATTAATTATTATTAATATAATAATTTTATACAAATCCAGGTTTTCTGAACAGAAGCTCACTCGCTTCTGACCGTCAAGAAGCAGCTTTGCTTTTGGGCTTCACATAAGTAAAGGCAGGACACTGACTGTGTCCCTTCACTCACTCGAGTCTTTCACACTTTCTACCATGGCTATGCAAGATACACATTTTGAGCAGAACTCAATTTTAATTTTTGTGCTAGATCCCTGGAAATGTTGGCTAGACTGAGCAAGCATCACTTCTTTACATTTCAGTCCCTCTTCTGATACCGTATTTTAAACTAGCTGACCTGGAAAGTGCTAACAGACCTCCCCCATCAACTCTTTTTTCAGGCAATGTTATAAATGTGTGAATGAAACTTATATATGCATCTAAAAACCTATCTAAGGGGAAGCATATCATGGAATTGAAGCCTTATTCAATAACCTTGTTACTGAGTACCTAAGTAAAATCCTTCAGAGAGTGCTTCTTGCCTGCGCCTTGCTCCCCTTCTTGTCAGCACCAAGAACACATTATTGCTGCAAGGTGGATGTTCAGTCCCTTGGATAACTGTGAAGGCACTTGCTCTGCATTTCCTTTGCCTCCCATGGCCAGAGGCAGCGAGGTGCCTTGTGGTCAATAGCAAGTGAGATACTCCATGGTTTAGTAACAGGAAAAACTCTGAAAAATGTTTATTTCTTGATTTGCTGCTTAAATCCAAAGGTTTCTGTATTTTTTCATTGCATAGTATTGCAAGGAAACCAGCAATAGCACATTCAAAGCGTGAAGCATAGTTTCCAGGATTTACAGATGTCTAATTCCCATGGGGTTTATTCCCATTGGTTAGGGCTGGGTGTACGCTGGTGACCTGTGTGACATTGTGTCATGAGGCTTTCTGCCCAGACACTCGCAGGCTTTTCTCACCTCCTAACGGCATTAAACAAACCTACAGTGATCACAGCTGCAAATTCAGAAGGTAAGAGCGTGTGTGTGTGGGTGGGAATGTGCCAAGAAGGGGGAAAAATGTGTGCAAATAAGGCAGAGAGAGATAGGAGCTGGGAGCACATGAACCCTTTCATATCCTCAGACAGTTGGGATTCCTTCAGTGCTGAAGGCTAACATTTATTACTTTATTGTTCATAATTTGGTAGTCTTGAAGTAAGAAGAGAGGTAGTAAGTTGTTTGACCAATTTTATGCAAGTTAGCAGGTTTTGAGTTAATCTGGGGTGAGGAGAGCTTATCTAGAGCTGATCACGTAGCAGAGTTGCACGGAGCAAAAGCACCAGAGGAACGGGTGTCTTGTGCTCAGCTTGGCCAGAGCTGTAGGAGAGGTCAGTTCTGCTGGCATCCCCCTTCTGGAGCCTCACCCTTGGTGTCGCTCTGTACTGACTGTCAGCAGTACTACAAAAAAAAATATTGTAAAGCAGAGCAAAGGAGGCAGAACACTGTTCCAGAGCTGCTTCTTACCGTAGTGCTTCAACGAGGGCTGAGCGGATAGTGCAGGGATCCTGGCAAACATGGCACAAGTCACGGGAGCAAAGCAGCAGCCCTGCGAGCAGATAAATGCACCACTGGCAGGGGTTGCTTCCCAAGCACTTCAGCATGGTCTGCTGCAACAAAGAGGAGTGGAATTTTCCAGCTGGTTAGTCAGACCGCGTGTGCCACGCTCCGTGCTCTCCACCGTGGCTGCTTTTGGATGCCCGTTTAGCTGCAGGCTATGAACTGTGAGATTTCTCAGGGGCTTCTCCTAGGTCAGGAGCAATCACTGGAAAAGTAGATCAGAGTTCTCACAGAGGAGGTGGCCTGATAAGCTGGGAACGTGCCTTCCCTTTGGCGCAGTTTCTGTAATGAGCTGTGAGACAGTTTGCGTTGCCTCTGTTGACAGCACGCAGCCAGCACCACTTGGGCTTCTCTGTGCAAGGGCTTGGGCCCTGCGTGCCGGTCTGAGCTCAGCCTGACACCCGCCAGCATGAGGGCCCACTGCCTCACCCCTCTGCTTTGTGATCCAGGACAGGGCACGGGGAGAAAACTCCCTGTCTGGACACTCAGCGGGGATGCGGGGCTGCAGGCGGATGGGGTCCCGTGCGATGTGATCGCCTTCACACTGACCTGCCGCGTGCTGGCAGGGGACAGCCAGCTCGGAGCACCCTCCACACGAACAGAGACCTTCTGAATCACAGCCCCGTCTGCGTGTGCACCCTGCCTGCCTCTGCCAGGGAGACCCCGGCGCCGAGCCCATGCACTCTCAGTGGGTGAAGGGTGCCCAGGACCCTTCTGTAGGGGCAAAACTATCACTGAGACACCAGCTCTGGAGAACTGTGTGAAGGGAAGGCCATACTTTCCCCAGAAATACTTCAAAGTGATCAAAGATGTAACAGGAGTGGAAAAGCTTATGAAGCTCAAACTATTCAACTGTTAATGTGAAAGCTAGTTTATTGACTTACCACTGCTTTAATGTACCTACACCTCTAAAAGAGTGATCTGGCTGACTGGACAAGATCCAAAGATAGGCAGATAGCTAAATATGACTTTGATAGAAGATACCATTCTCTGCCTACAAAGGCAGATAGGCAAGGAGGTGCATTTAATATCACCTGCAGACCTTAAGACCTTTCTGATACAGCTTCCAGGAGATGCTGCACATTGGGAAGGTGTGAAGGTTCCTGCTGGATCTGCAAACCTTTGAGTTTTCCACTTTGGGGTCTTATGGCAAGGCTCTACCCCAAGGTGAACAGATGTTTTGTCAAAATTAGGAGTCTAAGAAACATGAGAAAAGGGTGTCATAAAAAGACTGAAATAAAGTGTCTGAAGAATAGATAGATAGAGGATGCTTTTCTGAGAGAGAACTTGAGAGAATGTGACAAAGTCCATCAGGAGTGGCTGAAAGTACCTGGTTTTAGGGGATTCTGCAGTTAAGTAAAGGAAGGCCAAGGGTATATATTTCCTGTAGAGCTCTGCTTTCTCTGAAGTCCTGTAGTTTTGAATTCTTCTTCCAAAAAGCCAGTGAATAACTGGATAGACTCCCAATGGAAAGCAAACTGGAAAATCAGACCCCAGAAGTCAACACAACACTTGAGTCTGTAGTCACTTGGGAGGAGAGGAGGAGCCCCATGAATCTATGCTGAGGGAAGTGATGATTTGAGGGGGCATCTGGAAGAAACTTGGAGGTGCTGCTGTCCCAGTGACTGCTTCAGAATCATCCACCTTGACTAAGCTTTTCATATGCCATATTTCCTTTGCATTTTAGCCTCTTAGACTGTGTCTGCAGGTGCTGTATGCATGAGTGCTTGCATATCCACATTGATTATGCTACAGCCTCTTGGTGTGTCAATGTCATATTACCACCACCATCAGTAAGTTCAGTCCAGCTTCTCTAGAGTAGTAGCTGGCTGCTTATTCCTAATTATCATGCATAATTGCCAGGGTCAGGTAGACTCAGGCTTATATAATTTGCCTGGAATTGTGGTGAATTCATCACCACCAGAAGAGAGTAATGCAGGTTCAGAAATTTTTCTAAATAGTATATTCTACTTAAAAGAAAATTAATTAACACAGGGCTATTCCTGTCCTGAAAAAGGAGGTCAGACTAGATGATCACAATTGGTCCCTTTTGTCCTTGTAATACATATACACATATACAGCATTGGGAGCTGCTGGAGAAGAGCACAATGCCAGTGGTAATACCATGCAGAGAATGCCACAAAAAAAATGGACCAAGTTAAATTTGGACAAATATATCTTCAGAGCAGCAGAAGCAAAGCATTTCCATCCTGTTTTTCCAGCTTGGAGAAGGCAAACGTAGCCCCCAGTAGTATCAGACCAAGCTACTCGAAACAACAGTAAGGCTTTTTGACTTTCTCCAGTTTATACAACTCACCAGTACAGGATGCCCCAAAGAAAGTCACATGCTGTTGGAAAGCCATGTAAGCCATTCCCCTGAAGTAATTAATTGCTAGTTCAGGCATTTCAGGTTATTAATATGCAGCAGGGTGCACATGAAGGTGCTGTATTGCAGTGTCTCATCCGCAGAAACAAACCACGCTGGGAACAAATAATAACTGTATCCATTAGTGTTCAGAGGACTGCTGCTGCCAACAAATATCGTTTACTATTTTTGTATTGCTTGGCTACACAAAAATAGCAGCCAAACAATATGGTATATCCTACATGCAGCTCTGCAGCTTCCTCTCAGCAGCTGCTCTTTCCTTTGGCCTTCCTGCTGCCATGGCTGTCCTATGGGATGTCACCACCCTGTACTGAAGGTTAAATTTCCCCCTCCTAATATCACCCAAACCAGAGACTGCCCCAGAGCAATTGCTTCCAACCTAATAACCTGTGTTTCCTGAGATCCCAACTCTTACTCTGAAATTAGGTGAGGTTCCCTTCTCCCCAGCCATTCTTGGTTGCCCCATCTTCACCCAGCTGTGGCAGCAGGGAGGCCAGGGAGCTGGGGAAGGGCTGCTGGGGAGGGAACAGAGCAGAGAAAGAGCAAAGTGAGAAAAACTCTGTAAAGGTCACTATCCCCAGAAAAGACCTTGGGCCATGGAAGAAGCCACCTCAGATTTGAGCCTCACTGTTTGAAAAGCATCACTCAGGAGGAATGAAGTGAGATCAGACAAGGCAGGAGACGAAGGGATAGGAAGAGGTCACATTTGCTTCACTGTGTGATGGGCATTCAGCTAACCTGCCAGGCTGAATTGCCTTTTGCTGGGCAGAGAGCTGTTTGCAGAAATAAAGGTGTGGAGAAAGGGACAGGGAAAGGCCCAGCCATTTTTTCTGCCCTGGCTTCTCCCTCCTCCGAGCAAGATGCAGCTGTGGCAAGGCACATCCATCTTGTGCTGTACTGAACACCACCCTTCTTCACAGCAGGAAATAATCTCCTTGAATGAGTTTGTATTTAGGAGTTAAACAGTTTGATAAAATGGTGTTTTTAAGACTCCAGGCATCACCTGAGCAACCACCTCACACACCTGCAGTTTGCACTGGCTGGGCCTGTTTAGTGATACATGGAGATTTCTAAAAAAATGGTACAAATGGTACAAACCAAATTGTATAAACTCCCAAAGCAGAACTCCCCCTAGAAGTGTGCAGCACAAGTTCCCTGGGCACCTGGGAGAAGCAGGGAGCATGAGCTGGGATTGAAAATAGCTGAAACATCTCAATCACATACACTCTCAGCAGAGCCAAGGAGAAAACGAGGGCACTTTTGAATGACAGAAACTTCAGGAGCTCACAGAAGTTTGTCTCACTCATCACCTGACACTACCCAGTCAAAACTTTGGGGTAATAATTTTTGCCATCAGATATACAATTTTTTAACTCTCACTTTTTCTGTTTCATTGTCCCATCAGAAATTCTAACCAAAATGTCCTGACAGGTGCTGTCAGCGAGAACTGCATCACATGCTCTTTCTCTTTTAGCCCTCCTGGCCCTGTTCTCCTTGGCCTTTTCTCACCCTCCAGGCTGCATGAGGGAGGATGCACCATAGCAGCTCAGCTACAGGGGGACACTGAAGTTGTGAACTCATGAGAGCTGCAGTCTGTCAGAGGTAAAATTATCAGGAGAGGCACCCACATGCAGAAATATTACAGCTCACGTGGAAGCAGATTTACATCAGTCTGATCCAAACCAAAACATTTCTTTACATTTCTGAGTTTTCCTGAACTTCGTGTGTTGCAAAAGCTGAAATTTTGACTTTTTGTTCCAAAATAGGGCAAAAATAAATGTTGAAATATTGGCATTTCCCATAGGAAGGAAATTCCATTATTTGAGCAGCTCTGTGAAACACAAAGGAGATTCGTTTGCAGAAGCTCTGCTAACTTGGAATGAAGGTCACAGCTACATAATTGGACTCTGTTCCCTGGGCCAAGTGAGCAGTGCAGGATAAAAAATTAATCCCAACCCCCAAATTAAGGTTACTGTAACAAGGAGAACAAGACCACAGAATTGCAAAATCCAGGAAAGGAAGGGTTGCAGGATTGCTTAATATACAGGAAAATCACATCCTGCCCCACGACAATTAGCAACTGAGAATATGTCTGTGGCTCTCTACATGGAAAACATCCATGTCCCTCTGACATGTCTGGGTAAGGATGAGTCATGTGCATCCCCCTGGTCATCTGCATGTTGAGGTGACAGAGCTGTGCACATCCACACCTGTGACTCGTGACAGCACACTCCTTAATGGGGTTCTTTTTCAGCAGTTCAGACAAATGAGCCTTTTCAGAAGGCTAATGCAGTAAGTGTGTATCAGAAGACAGTGAAGCCATGGGATGGTGGACAGAGCCATCTGCTTGGGATTTCTAACCCAGCCCTGCACCTCAGTGCCTCCTCCAGGTTGTGTACAGCAAACTGAATTTGCCAGAAGTGCGAGCCACAGAGATTTGTCTATGGCTTTTTTCATTATCATTCCATTACGAATCAACACTTAGCCCATCTTTAGGTGTTTTGCTTTTTAAAGATCCAATGGATAATCAATGTCTTTCTTAAAAAACAAAGAGATGATAAAGAAGTTGTTGAGTTGTTCTACTGGACCTGCAAACATCTCTTTTAGACACACAAACCCTCTGTAAAAATCTGTCTCGAGAGTCCTTCGCCCAGGACTTCCCTTGTCCAGGACCGAGGTCTTTCCAAGCTGGGCAGAGATACAGACTGAGGACATGTTTAAAGAGGGAGTGGATGCAAAACAAACTGCCCTGTCCCTATGTAATGTTGTTAGTCTACTTGTGAGATTAGCATAAATCATTTTTAAAAGGTGCTTTGTGGAGAAAATCACCGGGGAGCTGATTTGGGAAAGCTGTTCTGGGCTGTTTCCCAACTAGCCCTTCCTTTGTCTTCAAACAGCTGTGCAAGAATAGCATCAGAAGACCCTTTATAAGGTGACTAAGTGACGGGAGGCACAGTTGCCACATCTTTTCTCATTGCCTCTCCCAAGGGTGACATTGTGAGTTTCCTTTTTACACATTGTTGATAACTTACAGTACCACATGACCTCTGTGTGATGTGGATGATGAAGTGTGCCTGGCACTCATGGAAAGAGGAGAGACTTGGGGGGGTTAGCTTACTGTGGAGTTTGTTTCCCAAGGATTGCTCCACCCTGGAAAACTCTGCCTGGGCATCAGACACCTCCATGCCAAGGAAGCAGAGCTCTTCACCTCCTCCATAGCTTCAGGCTGCTGCTCTGTGTCCTATTTAATAACTTGAAGGTGTCTGGAAAGTGCCACAGGTGCAAGTTGAAATGAAACACGGAAAAAGTTGCTGAAGGAGAAGGTTTAAGGCATTTGTCACTATGAGTTTATGGCTTAAAAAGGCCTGGGAGTATTAACCTGGGGATTAAAAAAATGAGTAGGACTTAGTACAGTTTCTAGGAGCCAGGCTTAGGAAGTGGAAAAGGACAATCATTCACTGTTAGCCAACCATGTCTCCCTGAGGCAGATTCAGGGAGAAATGCGTAGCAGTTGAGGTATGACCAAGTGCGTGGCAGCTCTGCCCCTCTCTGGGTAGTGTCAGAAATGCACTTGACCAGGCAAAGAGCACTCTTGACTGCTGAGAGTCACCCAGGCCTCCAGCAGACAGCTAACAGTGAAGTGGGGTACCCTGCTGTAAGGGAAGCTGGTAGCCAAGCCCTGAGAGAAACAGAGGCACAAGGAATAGGAAATGTCCTTTCTCTGGGACTGCCCCACTGGCAGCTGACGTTGTGGACTGAGCAGAAGGAGCAAAGGAGATCAGCCGTGCTGTGATCACCTGGCTGCGCTGCCACGATCTGCCTCCTTTGCCCTCTGTGGCTGGCCTGGCTCTCAGCCCCATTTCTGCAGGACTGTTTTGGGTGTGTGGTGCAGGCAGAGCACTGGAGTCTGTTCCCCATAACCAGAGGCATTCCTTTTGCAATAAAATTATCTCCTTGTGTAGCCCATTGCAAGATGTGCTTTTCTGGAAAGATGACTGAACTTTGCAGGGTATGGGGCTTGGGTTTCCAGTCCCTGGCTGACATCTGCATGACCTGAGACCTCCCTGAACTTGTGCAGCCTTCAGCATGGAGATTAGTGCCATTTCCTCCATTTATGTGTGAGCAACCAACTCGCGTGAAGACCAAGCAATTTGTCGGGTGCAGACAGTGTGTCCTTGTCTCTTGATGCAGCAGTGGCCTGTGTCCATGCTGATTTGGCAGATGGAACAAATTAAAACTAGAGAACAACAGAGACAGTCAAGATTCCAGGCTCCAAATGGCCTGTCCAGCATAGTCCCATCTAATCACTGTCCTGATTTACAGTTGGACTCGATGATCTTAAAGGTCATTTCCAACCTACATGATTCTACAATTCTCTGATTAAAGTCTGCAAAAAACCAGTTGGTGTTGGGAGATGCTCCTTGGAATCCAGGCTGAAGAGATCTAGCTCTCGTCTTCCCAGAGAGTCTGATGGGGACGTCGGGCTCGGGGGGATTTCAGTTCCAGGACTCTCTGACAGATGAGCCTGACACTTTGGCTTTGACTTACCTCTTGCTGGATGAGTTCAAACTCTGTGGCAAGTTCTAGCTGCAGACACAGCACATTGCTGTTGGTATGCTGAAGCTGGAGCAGGCAGCAAAGCCCTTGCACTGGTGCCACCTGAACTGAGGAGAAGATTACTGTCAGGAAACAACCAATACGTCCCCTGTGAGTCGTGTATCTATCTGGTAGAAATAGAAACAGAGGTGGTGGTGTAACCTTGGGGATGGGGCTTGGGTCTTGTACATAATTTTTCACTCTGCCCCGCTCAGAGGTCAGCTCTGGCTGTGTGGTGCTCACATCTGCCACCTGACTTGTGTTTTTGTCACAGTGCATTAATGGAGATTTTGAAATATAGGACTTCTATCTGCAGCAGGAATCAATATTGAAGAGATCAATGAGTGAAGACAGTGGAAGTTGTGCCAGCTTCCTTGAGAGCAGAGTCTGGCTCTCTGACAGTCTCTATTGCGAATGTATTTGCACACTCAGAGAATTGATTCCTCCTTGTGACTTGCCTGATACACCAACAGGAAATGACAGAGATTTCGCTGAGGCACAGACACATGTCCATCCCCTTGGGCTGATCTGGACAAGCCACAGGACTGTGTCTGCATCTCTGAGGTCCTGCTTACACAGATTGGACCAACTGAAGGACCTGCCTGTTCAGGGTATCCAGCTGTTGCTGCTGGATGGATTTCTGCATGCAGCCACCCTTGTGGAAGGAACAGACTGAGGGGCAGGAGAGGGATGGGGATGAGATCTGGTTCTCATTTAACAGCTTGCCCTGCTCTCTGTTACTGCTAACTCCATTTGCAGCTTGTGTGAGGCAGAAGAAAGTGCAAAACCACTGATGGTGTTAAATCCAGTATGGACTATATGCAACATCATGGTGACAGGTGCTTTCTGTCCTCTGGTCTCCTGCAATCATAGAAGATTTTTTCAGTCTCCTCCTACATGCCACTCCCCCAGCCCCTACTGCCATGTATCCTGAGCATATTACAGTCTTCCTTTCCTCTCTCAGGAAGTACTGCTCAGAGCTCTCTGCTAACACTGTACCTTTCGAAGGAGAAAATCCTGCATCCTGCCTTTGAGCTTAAAGAATTAAAGAACGAAACAACTCAGAATAATCCCCCAAGACGAAAAAGACCCACTGCCCTTCCTGCCCGACAGCCAGCACTTGTTCCAGGTGAGTGGTTTTGTCAGCAAATCTGAATGCATGAATAAGATCAGTGCCAGGTCCAGGGGCTGAAGCAGGACAGGAGGATGGCAGGAGACTTCCTTGGGCATATGCATGAGAGAGTTCTCACCCAGCTTTAGGACAGGAGATTGCCCAGAGGGGAGTGCTTTAAAAGTGGGACTGTATGTTCTGGGCTGGGAGGAAATGCCTAGTGAGCAGCTAGAGAGAGACAACCTTACCACAGGACCTTAGCATGCGTAGGGAGCAATGGGGAGAGCAGCACTTGTCCTCCCAGTATCGGACTTAGGCCCCAAACCAGCTTATCACTTTGTCACTGGGCTGAAATTCCTGCCCATTGCAGATTCCTCTCCCCTTAGCTGGTGCTCTCTCACAGAGATGGGTCAGTGACTGGACTCTGGGCAGACCCATTCTCCTCCCAGGTTCATTGTTGTGGTAGGAGTTGGCTGGGAAGGAGCTGGCTGCCAGGTAGCGAGTGAAAAACGGAGATGCCCTAGCACTTCACTGAGCAGAAAGCCCTGCCAGGGGCTGCTATAGCAACACAAAGATGGCTGAGTTCACCCCAGCTGGGCTTGTGAATGGAAATTTTCAGCGTAGGCACTTTGGCTGCATTGCTTTCAGCCTTTCCCAAGGGCAAGCAATGGGCCAGGCTGCAAAGCATGGGGGTGAGGATGCCTCCAGCCAGGGCGCCTGTGAGCCCTCTTTATCCTGGTCCTCAGGACTGAAAAAACTCAGCTAATAGCACAGTGGCTCGATTCAGTGCTCCTGACCACAGGCACTGAGCTACCGATGGAGGAAAGTGAGGCGGGAGTGGAGACACCCACTCCTCTGTTGCCATCCTGGCAAAGACGGTCCCTGCAAAGCACCTCTTTTACTCAGCTGGTGGAGGGACTGTAGGTTCCTACTCTGCAGTGCCAACGATCTGCCCAAAAGCAAGTAGGACTTGCTAGCTGCTAACTGCAAGTGGCAGGTCACCGAGCAGAGTCCTGAGGGCAAAGCAGGGCCCTGCCTGCCTTCCCTTGAACAACCTGGCACATCCCTTCCCTGCAGGCTCTGAGCCTTCCCTCCCTCCATGGGCTATCTAACTTCTGTCCTCTCACTAGGTGACCCAGCACCAAAAGCTGTCCACCTTGGGAAGACCAGCATAGCCTTCTGAGTGACCCCTTGCTTTGCCCCTCCATATCAGCCTAGCTCTTCCCAACCCCTCTCCTCCTGCAGAGATTCCTCCGTCTTCTCCCCCTTAGGGTGCTTCCCTGCTGCTACCTGTGGACACTTCCCTCCTTGAAAATCCTGCTGCTTTTGATGCTGAATATAATAGCAGAGTTTCCTTGGAGACAAGAGAAACAGTGGGCTCAAAAGTACTGATTATTTCACAGTCTTTGGCTGGCTTTCAGCAACAAAAAAAAAGAGAGGGTTGTGTTAGCAGAAGGAAGAGAGAGCCTGGAGTAGCTGTTGCTGAGGAGAGGACACCTGACTCTGACCTGCTTTTCCAGTGTCATCCCTAGAGCAGCAAGGCTTGCCCGAGTGCCCGTGGCAGTGGTGTGTCAGTACACGCTGTACCAGCACCGCTGCTCTGGGACTGTGTTGCTGCTCTTCCCCCAGTCCCTGGGGGGCTGGTAAAGCTGGGAGAGACTTTGCGGTGGGCATTTCTAATTTGGGTGGCTTCTGTCAGTCCCAGGAGTAAAACTGACTAATTAGATTAACCCCTTGTGTGTTCTTCTACGCAGACATTAGCAATAGTGGGATAACGATGTAAAGCACCAGCATTTCAGTCATTGTCTCCCATCTATTTGTTCTGAGTTGTGACAGCTGGGTTTGTCCCAGCTGAGAGCCTGAACCCTCTGGAGGCTGGAACTCTGCTCTGCTGTGGGGGTCACACAGGTTTTTGCCTTCCTTGGAGTTGGTTATGTGATAATTGTCTGACATCTCTCAGACATGTTAATAATCAAAAAGCCATGGCAGTGCACTATACCGTAGGCAGAGGGAGCAGGGCATGGGCTGACTGGTGATGCTCTGCCTCATGAGAGAACAAAGTGCAGGGCAGGAAGACAGATAAAGTCTTCACTTGAACATTTCATTTACTTTCTTCAACCCCACACAGCATGGCAAGAGTGCCTTGTACTGCCATATCCTGCCAGTGGTCAAGACCTTCCTTGTCCCAGAGGAGTATCTCACAGTGGATCCACTTGACCGACAGCTTCCCCTCTGCTGAGGCACCCCTGGGGTCCTCGTGATCTGTTCAATAGCCACAAACAGCACTTGGCCATTTCCATGAAGCAGCATTTTCTTGTTTATCTTTCAGTGTGCTGCAAGAGTGCTGTGCAGGGGTTACAGGGTGAGAGAAGAGTAGGGAACCAGACAATGGCCCTGTACTAATTATACCTGTAAATCAGCTCCAGAACACTGCCAGGGACAGTGTCTCAATGCTGTCTGAAAAGTCCTGTAAAGTGTTGTCTCATGTCACATCAGCAGAAGATGGAGGGACCACAGCATGACTGAGGTTAACAGGGACTTCTGGAGGTCATCTAGTCCAACCCCCCCTGCTCAAAGTGGAGTCAACCACAGCTGGTTGCTCAGGACCATGTCCAGTCAGCTTTTGAATACCTCCAAGGATGGAGACCCCATAACCTCTCTGGGCAACCTGTTAAAGTGTTTGGTCTCCCTTACAATTAAAAAGCCTTTCCTTATGCTTAAGAAGAATTTCCTGGTACTTCAGTTCATGTCCACCACCTCTCATCTGGTCACTGGGCAACACTGAGAAGGGTCTGGCACTGTTGTGTTATACCCTCCCTTCAGGGTCCATTGATAAGATCCCCTGTGAGCCTTCTCTCCTCCAGGCTGAACAGTCCCAACTGTCTCAGCCCTTCCTCATGAGAAATACTCCAGTCCTTTCATCACCTTTGTGGCCCTTCGTTGGATGCTCTCCAGTGTGTCCATGTCTCTCTGTTACTGAGGAGCCCAGAACTGGACAGAGCACTCACTGGTGTGGCCTCACCAGTGCTGAGCAGAGGGGAAGGATCACCTCCATCGACCTGCTGGCACAAAGACAGTAGGGTTTCTAGACCCTGGTGCTGGTCCCAGCTGGGGCCTCCAGAGAGCTCTGGCGTCCCAGGAGTGATGTACTGGATGGAGACCCTAAGAAAAGGCTGCACTGTTGTTAGTGGTTTGCAAGTGTTCAGTTTCATCTGGACCATGTAAAGCAGTCAAATGCATTTCCTCTTCACCCAGCACACTCTAATCCTGACTGTTGCCTGGACAAAACCAGACCAAAGATCTTCTGCAGTTTCCCCTCATGCTCAGGAGGCTCACAGCGCCGGGGCCCCAGAGGCTGTTGCATGTGACTGGAAGGAGGCAGAGCTGTGCACAGGCATGGGGTATATTTATTCCCCATAGCCTTAACTGTAGATTCTGTTCCTCTTGTGAAGGAGTGCTAAGGCACTCGAAGCTCTGTTTGGACAGTGAGTTTCCCCCACTGGCTACAAACATACCAGTGAAACGGGTTCTCTGTGGGCAGCACAATGTCTCCCTGGCAGAAACTACACAGAACTGACCTCCAGCCAGCACCGCTGCCCGGACCTCTTGGAAGCTATTTTCCACCTGGAGCTGGGCCCTCTCTTAGCTGTGTAGCTCCACATGTGCAGATGCAGCCCATGTCCTCCAGCACTCCCCAGAATCCTGCCCCCAGACACAGCCCTACAGACACACAGCACTGGGCACTACGCTGCACCAAACACTCCCCAGTTTCAGACACCGTTCCTACGGGGCTCTGCGGGGCTCCACAGGACACCATGGAGCAGGCAGAGGGGGAGTCTACGTGCCCATCCAGTGCACAGACCAGGTTCATGGCCCATGCATTCCCACAGAAAGGCTCCCCTTAACCCCTGCTGACAGTCTGACATGTGCACTGCTCAGGAGGAACTTGCCTGTGGGCTCCAAGGGGTGCAAAGTGCCTCAATACAGAAGTGCAAAATCTTTCACTGCATGACCAAAAAACTCAAGAAATACTTACAGCCTGCTCCTTGGTGCTGCTGTTTGAATAACTGAGTGCAGGAACATTTCAGTGACACCAGCTTCATAAAACTCAAACATTGGCTAGTTTTTTTCTGAAGCTCAGCCTGCACAAAAAAAAACAAAGTAAGAAGGAATTGAAGGCTTTCACAGTTGCTTTCTGATCTGAGTTAAATGCAAAATTGCTTCAGCAAAATTTGCCCCAACAATTTCATTTATTTCTGTTGTGACATAGCAGGTGTGCATGTGGATTTCTGAGTACTAAAACAAAAAAGTTTGATTTTGAGCATTTAATGGTTTTGAGCATTTAATGTTGCAGCATAAAAGCTGTATTATTCCCCACGAGTGTAATTCCTGCCTGGGCACTTTCACTTTATCACAAGACAAAGTCTGAAATGTCAACCCTATACCATCAGGGGCCAGCTCCAAATACCTGCCCTCCAAGAAAGCCTTGTCAGGGAGCAGCGTGGGCTTGTAGCCCCCAGGGAGCACAGGCAGATGGCCAGCAGGGCAGGGTCTGGCCAGCAAGGACGTAGCCACGTGGTGCCAAAACAAGTCAAGCAGGGCAGGCCTGGGGATGCCCCTCATCCTCTCAAAGGTGGAGCACGCTCTGTATTTGTAGGTCATCATAAGATCGTTTTATTTTCTGTCCCCTAATTTCTTCCATAATAATTCCTAGCACTGTTTTTCTGTCAGCCTCTGCTTTCATGTGATATTTCCAGTATCTTTTTGAGTTACTAGAGTGTACAATTAAGAGTTATTCTTCCTATGTTTACTGCTTTGCACTTATTCACAGAGCAGTTCATCTTCCAGGTCACTTGTGAGCAGATTAATAGCTCAGCACTTCTTACTGGGCCTCACAACTGAAATCTCTCTACTGGCAAAAATAGCCATGAAATCCTACCTGGTTTGGTTTTGTCTGTCACCACAAGTGACCACAAGGGGATCTTCCCTTTCACAGAATCATGGAATCATAAAACAGCCTCAGTTGGAAAAGACCTCTTGAGATACCAATTCCAACCATTACCCCAGCACTGCCCAGTCCCCACTGCCCCATGTCCCTCAGCACCACATCTCCACGGCTCTGAAATCCCCCCAGGGATGGGGACTCCCCCTGGGCAGCCTGGGCCAGTGCTGGGGAGCCCTTTTTGGTGAAGAAATTTTTCCTAATATCCAATCTAACCGTCCCCTGGCACAAGCTGAGGCCATTATCCAATGATGGGTCATTGTGATATATCATCCCATGATATATCTATTGCTTTATAAACCTTTCATACAGCATCCTTGCCAGAAGTTTTTTTTAAAATCTAGTTGATCTGACACTGAGGTTATACCCTTCCTGATGTGGTTTTTCCTTCAATTAAGTGCATTTGAAGATTGCCTTTTACTTCTACTGCTCTCCTTAGTTCTCCATTTTAACAAGCTGCCCTTTTCTCTGGGTGAGGGCATGGTTAAGGATGTGGGGGGCTTTAAAGAGATGTGGATGTGCCTTTAAAGAGTCTATTGCCAAAACATCCATTCCAGATAATATCTCAAGAAGTATCTCTCCTGTGTGCAATATTTTATTCTCATTTTCTATGTTTGGAGCTGCTCAGTTCTGGGTGTTTCAGGGGATGAAACTGTCCCCACGTGCCACCAGGCTGCAGTGGAGCGATGGATGCAGAGCAGGAGCTCAGCCCATCTGCCAGGGCTGTTTCATCACTGTTCTTACCACCACAGATGAGTGGGCAGACTGGGGTTTGTGCCCTGTGTTCCCCATTGAGCAAATGTCAGACAAACTTGCAAAAACCACTCAGTAGGTTGTAGCACATGGGTATATTTGCATCCCCTGTCACAGATCTGAGCAGAGCTGGGATACCCTTTGGAAAAGGAACAGAGCTTCATGTCCTGACATTGCTTATGATAGAGTGGTATTTAAGGACAAGGGTGTACATGGGGGCGAAAAGTATGCAATTTGTGACAAGGGGATGCAAATATGCCCTGGTGCTACCACACTTACCCCTCCAGCAAAGCTGCCTCCTGGGGAGTGTGCGATGGACAGCTCCTCTTTCCCTTCAGCCAGGGTTTTATTGCCTTCTGTCTTTAAAGCATGCTCATGGGAAGGTGCTACACACTGGATGGTTTCAGCTTTTCTGATGTTGGCTGCTTTAGCAGAGACAAGGCATAAGAAGGAGGGGTGTTCTTCACAGTACAGTACAAGTTGGAATAGATGCACCTCAGTTCATTCAGAGATTTCCTGTTTTCTAGCTCTTTATGGGTTCTTAAGCACTCTCACCCTTCGCCCCCCATGTTGGAAGTCTTCTCCCTGGGTAGATGGGAAGATAACCACACAAAACTCTGCAAAGAGCAGGGAAAAAATATACAGTGCAAAAGTCTTCCCCATTTTTTACTTTCACCATTTTCTGACTGGTGTCCCTAAAACAGCCAAATTCCACTATTTATGTGAAACCTCATTGCCAGGAACTAGGCATTGGTTTTGCAACACTGAACATTCTTGCAAAATATCCTGTGCTTCCTGGTTCTAGCCTTGAAGTGACCTCCAAAAATGCTCTCTCAGATATCTCAGTGCTTCTGGCAGAGTGGAGCCTGGAGAAGCAGCCATGAATAGGAGAACCTTCACCAAGAGAGCAAAGCCTTCTTTTGTCCTCACAACAGGGAAGATCCAAGCCACTGACAAACTGTTAATCTGCAGGAGTATTTTGATGATTTACTGCAGCAGTCTGAGAACTTCCAGCTGATGCAACAGAGAATATTTACACAATTTCAGGCCGGTGATGCGGAGGGAATGTGCTGTGCAGGGGGCTGCTGTATTGCAAAATATGCAGATGGAGAAAGGGAGCAAGTCAGTAAGAGGGTGGGGACATCGCAGGAGCAAGCTCTGCTGGTGAGTTCCTTCTGTGTGATAAGTTTTGCTCTGAGAAGGGTGCTGAGCATATGGTGGAACATGGGATCAAATGACTAATCCTGAACTTTCCCATATCAAAATAGAAATTTCATTTTTGTTTGCACAAAAATACATTTTCCAGTGTGTTTGGATGGGGAGACATCTGGAGAGAAGAGCAGGTGAGTCCCTTTATATGTGTGGGTTCTGTTCCCACCTTCCCTGTACAGGAGTTCGTGATGTTGCTGTGGTATGGTCCAAGTTTTGGGGGAGAGGTGAGTGTGTTTCCCTACTCCTGGTTACATGTGGGTCTCCTCAGGTCACCAAGGAGAAAGGGAAGCCTAGCTTGTGTGCAGCAAGCCTGTGATGGGTGATTTTAGAGCTGTCAGCGTGACTGTTTCACTTCACTAAAGAGACTGGAGCTTTGCATGTCAAAGAAAGGTAACACTTCACCTTGCCAAGATGTGCTGGGTTTTTTGATGAAGAGTGAGTGGTGTGGGAGTAAGAAAGGGCATTTTGGGGGTTTGAAACCTTCTTTGGTGGTTCTACTTTAAGAATTGATTGCCTTAGGTGGTAATCTGTTCTGTTGTAGGAAGTTGCACTGCATCCCTGCTTACAGGAACCTGCCCAATTTTCCCATCTACAAAAAGGGTGTGACAGAAGATCCAGGAACCTGCAGACCTGCTAGTCTAACCTCAGTTCCTGGAAAAATTATGGAGAAGATTATACTGAGTACTAATGAAAGACATTTAAAGAGTAATGCAATCATCAGGCGTAGTCAATGTGGGCTCACAAAGGGCAAGTCCTGTTTAACCAATTTGATATCCTCTACAATAAGGTCCCCCACCCAGTGGATGAAGGGAAGGTGGTAGATGTCATTTTTCTGGATTTTAGTAAGGCCTTTGATACTGCCCCTCACAGTATCCTTCTGGACCAGCTGTCCAGCTGTGAGATGAGCAGGTTCATGGTGTGCTGGCTGAAGAAGTGGTTAGGTGGCAGAGCTCAAAGGGTTTTAGTGAATGGGACTACATCTGGCTGGTGACCGGTCAGCAGTGGTGTTCCTCAGGGCTCAGTCCTAGGGCCAGTGCTGTTGAATATTTTGGTCCATTATCTGGATGCAGGAATTGAATGCCCCATTATCAGTCTGGTTGGTGACACCAAACCAGGAGGTGCTGTTGACTCTCTTGAGGGACAAGAGGCCTTGCAGAGGAATCTAGATAGATTGGAGCACTGGGCAATGATTAATGGGATGAAACTGAACATATCCAAGTGCCAGATTCTGCACCTGGGACAGAGTTAAGCCAGGCACAAGTCTAAACTGGATGAGGGGTGGCTGGAGAGCAGCCCTGCAGAAAGGGACCTGGGGGTGCTTGGTGACAGCCGCTCAGGAGGAGCCAGCTGTGTGCCCTGGCATCAAACACAGCACAAACAGAATTCAGCCTAGGTGCAGCCTCACTCTGAGTGCTGTGTGCAGTGCTGGGCCTCACAGTTTAAGAAGGATGTGAAGGTGCTTGAACGTGAAGGTCCTGTTGCCTCCAAAGGAGAGCAACAAAGCTGGTGGCAGGACTGGAAGGCATGTCCTCTGAGGAGTGGCTGAGCACGTTGGGTTTGTCTCATTTGGAGAAAAGGTGGCTGAGAGGTGACCTCATGGCTCTCTGCAGCTTCCTGACGGGGGGACGTGGAGAGGGAGGTGCTCATCCCTTCTCCCTGGGATCCAGGGACAGGACATGTAGGAACAGTTCAAAGCTGCATCAGGGGAGGTTCAGACTGGACATTAGGAAGCATTTCTGTACCAGAGGGTGGTCAAACCCTGGAACAGGCTTCCTGGAGAGGTGGTCAAACCCCCATGTCTGACAGTGTTTAAGAGGCATTTGGACAGTGTCCTTAATAACAGGCTTTAACTTTTGGTGAGCCCTGAAGTGGTCAGGCAGCTGGACTAGATGATCATTGTAGGTCCCTTCCAGCTGAGTCTAGTCTTTCTATTCTATTCTATTCTATTCTATTCTATTCTATTCTATTCTATTCTATTCTATTCTATTCTATTCTATTCCTCCAGCTGCTGACAGTGCAGACAATTGCTTTCTCACCATAAGGGCAGTAAGCTCTGGGACAGACTTCTGGAAATCCTGCAGACAAAAGAAAATAAGATGGATCACAAAAGGGATTATTCAGTGAGCCTGTGATGGCAAAGGGAGAGATCTGAGAGGTGTCCTTTTCCTTGTAGGGCCAGACAGGCAAGACAGTAGGACACAAGATGTGTGAAAGTCCTGGCTCACTGGAACCTGACAGCTAATAATTTTGTTTGTCCAACCCTATATTGGGAGGCCACGAATAAAGAATACAAGTCTATTCTAGGGCACAGGGGATTGAATCCATAGTTTCTCAACCTACTGACGAGTTCAGGAGGCACAAACTCAATGAACTGAAGGAATATATACCTTGCAGTTTCTTTCTCACAAGCATAGCTGTGAAAAGTAGGAGGACTGGCAGTGAAAAGGAAGAAAACAGGCAAAGTTTTCACCCAGTCTTATACATACTGGCTCCATCAACAGATAAAAGCAGGGTGGTGTAATAAGAAAGTGAATGTGATCAAGCTGAAATCAGCTGACCAAAATTCACAGAATACTGTTTGCTAATCCAAAAGCTTGGGTGATCACAGCAGCACTGCGAGGTTCCTGCAACAAAAAAACAGAATCTTTGCCAGTGGCCTTCACACAGCTTGGCCTTGGAGGGCTTAGAGTGACTTGGCTGGGCCACCTCAGGTGTCTCTCCATTGCTCTGAACCTCAGGAAGGCATTAGCATCTCTGCAAACAAATTTTGTATCAGAATTGAGGTTTTCCTCCACCTGTGTGTTGGAAATGACCTTTCAGTGTTGTACCGTGAACCAATTCCTCTTTAAAGCAATTTCTTCAATTTGTGATAGGCATTTATCTGAGTCCAAATGGCAGACACTAGATGTGTGTTTTATAGAGAATGTAATCCCAGTTGTGATGGTTTCTTTGACTTAAATTTAGGATTGCAGATGGAGTAGCTCTTATTTGACTTAGAACACCAAAGAAAGGTCTTTCAGCACCTGCTGATGTGCTAAGGTGACTTTGTTCTTCTTTGATTTCATCTAGTCTTGTATTTTCTTTGCAAACTCCTGGGAACAAGAATCATTTTTAGACCTTGTATCTGTGAAGGCACAGAAGCAGTAGGGAAATGGCACTTGCATAGCCAGGGAGTAATTCTCCCAATGATAAGAACTGTTGGATTGCTGGTGCCTTCTGTGACTCCAGAGTGGACTGGTATGCCTGTGTTCTTTTGTTCTGAGGAATATGAGGATAATAGTAAAAATTAAACAGTTAAAGAACAGTAGAGTGCTCCAGGCCTTGCAGCCAGTAGGTGATGGAGCAGAACTGGTCCTCTATTTACCTCTTTGGAGTGGGTTTGATCTTGATCTTGGTATCTGTGAACAGAGGACAGCACGTTAACCCCATCAGTGGAGTTTGACAAAAGATACTACTTGAAAGTCGTGTTGTGCTTCAGGGGAAAGTCAGTAAAGCATCACCCTCTGGCTCCACAGAAGGGAAAGGGATCGTGTTCCCTTCTGCAGAAACAGCTGGTGCTGCTCGCTGTCGTGGGGAAAGCTGTTCTGGTAGGGCCTGTCCATATAGGGGGGGTGTCAGAAATGTTATTTGCTGCTTGGTCTTTTTTGGAACAGTTTGTTTACAGGAACTGGTTTTATTACCAGGTGATAAAAATTCATTCCTGTCCAAACTGATAAAACTCCTAAGAAAAAGCCTGGGTGGCTGTGGAGCCCTTTCAGGCTGCCCAGGCCAGCACGAGCTGCTCCTCAGTGCAGGTTCGGTGCTACAGAGGGCAGAGCTTCTCCAGAGACACCAGAGCAGTCATGACAAGATGCTGGCAGCCCTTTAGATGCTTTTTCCCGGGGTCTGCTTCTTACAGAGGGGCAGAGGAGCTCATTAATCAACTCTAAATAAACCTGCCCGGGGCTCCAGGGAAATGAAGGCAAGGGGTTGGGTGGTGCAGCTTGTGCTTTCCCTCCTGTGTTTCTCCTTACCCAGAGCCTTGCCTTGGGGACTGAGCAGCCGTGCTGACCATGGGCGAGCAGAGTCACGTCAACAGCCTGTTCCTCAACGAAGACGCAGCCAAGCGGCTCAACGCCGAGGGCCGGGTGCAGCGGTTCCGGCAGGCGGTGCAGAAGCGGGCGGCGCGGGCCAAGAAGCGGATGCACAGCATCACTGCTGACAGTGCTAAGAGCTTCTTCAGGAGAAATGCCTTCGTCCTCTTCACCATTGCTGCAGTCCTACTAGGTATGGACCTGGTGGCAACAGCGGGCACCGTTTATAAATGTGAGGAAAAGTTTATTTGTTCTATAAATGTATTATTTTATCATAATGATTTGGCTGGGGAGGTGAAGCTGATGAGCTGACAGCTGAATCAGAAGTACCTTTGTGTGCAAGAACAGACCTTGCAGAGGGTGTGTGTGAGGGAGTCCTTGTTGATCCTTTCTGGCTGCAGCTTAGGAACAGTCTAAACCAGAAAGTGTTTGATGATCCAGTTCTACCAATCCCCATAAAAAAGCATCCAGGTTTGTTCAGAGGCTTCTTGTGAGTGCAGCTACAGGCACAAGGGCTCTTTGGATTTCTTCCACAGCTTTAGCCTGACAGTACCAGAAGGGCTGTGATACAATGCAGCAAATTGTTGGGCCCCCAACACAAGAAGGACATGGAGCTGTTTGAGCGGGTCCAGAGGAGGCCACAAAGATGATCAGAGGGCTGGAGCACCCCTCCTATGAAGAAAGGTTGAAGGAGTTGGGGTTGTTCAGCCTGGAGAAGAGAAGGCTCCACGGAGAACTTATAGCACCTTCCAGTACCTGAAGGGGGCTACAGGAAACCTGGAGAGGGACTTTTGACAAGAGCATGTAGTGATAGGATGAGGGGTGATGGCTTTAAACTGGAAGAGGGGAGATTTAGACTAGGTATTAGAAAGAAATTGTTTACTGTGAGGGTGGTGAGACACTGGCCCAGGGTGCCCAGAGAAGCTGTGGCTGCCCCCTCCCTGGCAGTGTTCCAGGCCAGGTTGGATGGGGCTTGGAGCAACCTGGGCTGGTGGGAGGTGTCCCTGCCATGGCAGGGGGGTTGGAATGAGATGAGCGTTGAGGTCCCTTCCAACCCAAACCATTCTGTGATTCTATGAAATCTGCCCAGCAAATAGAGGAACATTGCTAGCTTTTCATCCAGGCTATATGTCTCTAACTCACTGGCTGAACTTGGCTTTAATAGGCGGGTGGACAGTCTCTGAACTCAGTAATCACACTTAGGTTAGGCTGGAAGATCGTATCACTAGTCACAGCATTTTTGTGTTCATGAGCTTCCTGGGAACAGACTCCAGAAGCACAGTGGACAGGGCAACAAGGAGTCCTGTGGTTTAGCACAGGGCTCCTGTGCATATAAATATGTCAGGGGGAGAGAGAGCATGCAGCAATCACTGGATCATAGCCTTTTAGAAAAAGAAAGCATTTGCTCCTTTGAGGAGAGGAGGAGCTGAAAGGAGATAAGAAAGAGGAAAGCCATGCTGTAGGACTGAGGAACAGACCACAGGATCACACTGTCCCATTTTCATTCTCATCCCTTGCCAATCCACAGGGATCATCCTGGCATTTTCCCTCCGGCCCTACCAGCTGACCTATCGCCAGATCAAGTATTTCTCCTTCCCCGGCGAGCTGCTGATGCGTATGCTCCAGATGTTGGTTCTTCCTCTCATTGTCTCTAGCTTGATTACAGGTGAGAAGTGCTTTCTGCTGCTTCCAGCCAAGGCAATAATCAGCAAAAGCAGACAGTAGCTGTTATTGAGATGCCCCTTTGTGCCCCAGCTGGAGGTGCTTGGATTAGCTTGGCTAATAGTGACTAATAGTGGCTAATAGTTCACTACAGCTGTAGTGAACATGACTCACTCTCATGCCCTGCTGGAGAAGCAGAAGGCCTTGTGCCTTGTCAATAGACTAGGGAGGACACAATGTGGTGTTTCCAGTGCCCAACACTTGAATGCTAACAAGGATTCCATACGTAACCTCAAATGTCAACAAGTCTGTTGCCCAAGTCAGCTTCAGGTTTCCTCTGGCCTAGGGAAGGTTAATTCATGTCAGACCAAAAGAGCTGGAGTTGATCACTGGCTGGAGAGCTTGTTAGCTTGTTTCACCCAGATCCTCACAGAAGACATGCCAGCCAGCCAGGCTTTCAGGCAGTGGAAGGGACTGCAAGGCATTTCATCTGCTCAAACATCACACCACTAGGGCCCTAAAGGTCCAATGTACTAGGAGAGGATTATTTCCCTTCTGAGAGCTTCAGGAAGAAATTGCTATATTCCCAAATGCAGCCTAAGACCCACCAGTGCTATGCTTCTTCATAACCACAAGCCACATTCTCCCATATCAACATCACCTTGGAGCTCCAAAGTCTGCCCCTTGTATGCTGTGCTTCCTAGAGACCCCAGCTCCCCATCCAACTCACACGTGCCCTGCACACCTTGAATCTTCCTTGGGCTTCCCCCTTCCCTCTTAGACAACAGACCTTCTCACCTTGTCTCTTTGTGACTCCCCAGGAATGGCCTCGCTGGATGGCAGAGCCTCAGGGAAGATGGGAATGCGGGCTGTCGTCTACTACATGGTGACCACAATCATAGCAGTCTTCATTGGCATCCTCATGGTGATCATAATCCACCCAGGAAAGGGATCTAAGGACAAGCTTCACCGAGAAGGTAGAATTGAGCAGGTGCAGACCACAGATGCCTTCATGGACTTGGTGAGGTAGGTGAACAAGATGGTCTCATGCTGAGACCATATCGGTGAGATTACATTCCTCCACAGAATGTCCTTTTGAAGTGTCACAGCTTTGGGCATACACTCTTAGGGAAAGAGGTTTATGGCTGAGTCTTGCCCAGCTGACTACTTTGTAGCTCAGTCTTGCTAACTGGCTTTGCCACTGAGACTGAATGCTTGGTCTGGAGCTCTGGTGTCCAGCCCTTCTCTTAGAGGTATTAATGCAAGAGGCCAAGGTGTGCTTAGCAAAACAAGAAATGAAAGCTATCAATGACTGCATGTCCTTCAGAAATTCATTCAGCAAAGGCTACTCCAAATATCCATCTTCACTGACCCAAGGAAATCAAGCAAGTGGCTCTTGAGACAAAGCTGTACCATCTCAAGTGGGATGAAGCTGTTTCTGAGGTAGAAGATAACAGAGAGCTCACATGACAGTTGTAGAAATGAGGCTGAGAGCAAGGCTGTATATTAAAAATTGTAATATGGTATTGTTTCAAGGTTCAGTTGGGTTTCATGATGCTTTTACAATGGACTCGTATCCCAGTGCTGTATGTGTGTAGTCTCTTTCCACATACCTGAAATACAGACTTCTGGAGTCTGAAAAGGTGCAGGAGGGTGCCTGGCTCCAGGTCAGCATATTCCCATCTTCTGTCAGTCAGACAGAAAGGGCCCATCTGCTTTGCAGCCTGAGCTGGCATTGTGAGAGTTGTGACCTGAGGCACTGCTCCAGGGAGCCCTTGTTTTCTTGCTAGGCAAACAGGACAATAACTCTTTCCTTGTTTTACCTACTGCAGGAATATGTTCCCGCCTAACCTGGTAGAAGCCTGCTTCAAACAGGTATGAAATCCTACCTGGCCTATTACTTCCCTTTGTGTCCTGTGCCCTAGACCATGGTCCCCCTACTTCTCTGAGGGATGGAATAGCAATGGCTTCATACTGCCTTCACCCTTCCCCACATCTGACTGCTCAAGGAGGCACTGCAGTCATTAGTCTGTGTTATAGCAACCGCCACACAAGCTTTTCAAGCTGTCTGTAGGTGGGGACTTCAATCTCCATCTCATCGCACACTCAAAGCCAGGAAGAGTTTGTGTGATCTCAGGTAGCAGGCTTGGACTGGCAGTGAAATGGGAGCAGATTCTCCAAGGATTTGTCACTTCTGTAGTGGTAGTGCCCTTGGAAGCAGTATAAAGGGTTATAAGAGAAACCAGAATATCTCAGTCCTAGGGATATGAGATGCTCCAATGGTCTCTTTTGACCTTCAGCTCTATGAACTTTTTGATGAAAGTACTAAGCTAGGGAGCTTGAGACCAGGCAAGGCAAGTTGCCCGCCCAGGTCAGCACTGAACTTACAGTACTCTCTTTAGGAAGGGATGCAAGAGCCTAGCATGTTGTCCTGAGCTCTTGAACCACGGCCTGTGAGTGCATCTGATAATCTGTGTCTTTTCAGTACAAGACGCAGTACAGCACCAGGGTCTTCACCAGAACCGTCCTCCACAGCAGCAATGTCACAGCAGGTGTGACAACCACTCAGATCCCTGAGAACTTCACCAGCATCCTGGAGAACATCACTCATGCCCTGGGGACCATCTCCGAGGTGCTGACCCTTGAAGAAGTCATTCCCATCCCGGGCTCAGCCAATGGGGTGAACGCGCTGGGGCTGGTAGTGTTCTCCATGTGCTTCGGTTTGGTGATCGGCAGCATGAAGCAGAAGGGACGGGCCCTGCGGGAGTTCTTTAACTGCCTCAACGAAGCCATCATGAGGCTGGTGGCCATTATCATCTGGTGAGGAGCACGGCCGGTTGGAGCAGGAGGTCTGCAGGTGCAGTTTCCGCTGACCTGATGAGAAGTGGGGTAGCTTTAAGGATGACATGCATAGGAAAAGCAGATGGGCACAGCTCTCCTTGGGCTCCATCAGGCTGGAGGGAAAAGTCTGGATGGGATATTTGTTCACATTTCATTTCCTGTTTTTTGTTTTTACCTTAGAAATATCAGGTACACCAGGACTTGCTTTCCTTGAGGCTGCTGGAAACATCCTTGGAAGACCAGAGAGCTGGAGTGGAAGATCTCTTAGCCTTACCAACAGGGGTAGGGTGTGAGGCTTTCCCACCAAAAGCTTTCCTTCCAGCTATGTTCCAGGAGTCTGACTTAGCTACGAATCACAATAACCTATTGCCACTTTCCTGCTGCTCCGGGTGACACCTGGATGCATTTGCTCTGAGAGCTGAGCTAGGTTGACACGGTCAACTCAAAGTTGCTGCCTTTCAGTTTGAGGTCTCCCAGATCCCAGCTCCCCTAGAGCTCAGCTGGTTGTTGCTTTCTGTGTAAGCCTGCCTGTGCTACACAGTCCAGAGAAGCAAGGCATTGCTGAGACTGGTCTTCTCTAGAAGGCAGAATTTTACCAAATCTAGTTATTTTAAGCTCTTTACCCATCTAGGGCTCAAGGTCTAAACAGGAGTTTGAGGTAGGTACCGTGAACCAGGAGAGATGTGGGACTGGCAGAATACATGGAAATGTCTGACAGGAAGGGGATCAGTGTGCCCCACACCCTCTCCCATTTTAGATCACTCCAGCTTCCATTCCCTGGTTTTCTAGTCACAGCCTTTTATCTCAAAGCAACATCCTGGGCACAGGGGGACAGTCTGTCCACAGAAAGGAGAACAACAGCCCTGAGCTCATAGCACTGCTGGGGAGGCCCAGCCCTTCTGGGATCTCTTCCTCCACAGATAAGCCAGAACTTGGGGCCTTGCTTTCCTAAGAAGAGATAAGAGTTGTCTGAGGGCACAGAAGGGAGAGCATGAGCACAGGGGAACAAGTAGACTTGCACACAACTCCCAGAGATCATTTCAAGGTGCCTTAACACCCCTTCCTCCAGCTCCCCCTTACAGTGAAAGAAGGCAGGGTGTTGATGTAGAGCACATCATTGGTTACACTCGGGAAACTCTGGGTGTGTACAGTAGGCAGTGTCTGGAGATACCTCCTGACTTAAAAGATCCTGCTGGTATGGAGGCAGGACTTTCAGCGGCAGCCCAGCACTCCTTCCTGAAGCCACAGTCTGCCGAGCATCTCCCAGGAGCTTGTTTTTCCTGGGAAGATCTCGTCACTAGCTGCAGTCAAGAGTGTCTTCTGAGAGGAAGGTCAGAGGAAATGAAATATTTGTGAAATCCTTTCCTGAAACTTTTCCAAACCTCCCAGGCTAAGTTGGAGTTTGGCATGTGAACCTCTGAGCCTTGTGCATGAATTGCATGTGAGCTCTTGAGCTGTAGAGGCCAAGCCCTGAGAGGTGTTGCCATGGAGCTGGGATTTTCTTTGGTCCAGTTATTCGTCAGTGTTCAGTTTAGTGCCCATGATATTCTCCATGTCTGTGTTATGGCTTCCTTTCTGTGGAGCCTCACTGCTGCTCATGAGATGCGTTGTTATGGAGGGGCAAAAAAGCCATAAGGAATGGAAAGGATAGCAGTGTACCTCAAAATGGTTTTTTGTATAAGCCATGGCTGCTCTCACAAGTGTTGGTGTGCCCAGTCCTTGCTGCACCAAGTATGGATTCCCTATATGCTCCTATTCCCTAAATGTGAACATCTGAAGATAGCAAGGCTGATATCCCAGAGCCTATAACTTTTATTCCCCCATTCCCTTTTTCCCCTGTACTTCCCTGTGCCTCTCAGTAAAAAAGGTACTCTCGACCCAAGCTCTGTTTGGAAAGGAAGGGACTCTGAAGACTCCTCTACATAACCTCTCCTATCAATTCTACAAGGACTGTTGTGGAAACATGTAGGGAACTGAGAAAGAGGAGGAATCCTCCACCAGTGCCCAAGTTGTGCACACAACAGAGTACTGGAGTCCCCAACAGTGCAACAAGTGCTGGTTTTTGACCATATGGTGAACAAGTCCCAGCTCTTTCCAGGTTTCCAGAAAAGCAACCAGCAGTATCATCCAACTGTTAGGCTCAGTAAGCACTTCTGGTGTGCTGGCTTACTGGGGATTTGTCCAGACAGCATGTATTAAAGCTGGTGTGAAAGTGTGAGTGCCAGTTCTGAGCATCAGCCTTGTGTTTCTGCCACAGGTATGCTCCAGTTGGGATCATGTTTTTAATTGCTGGAAAAATCCTGGAGATGGATGACCTAGCAGTGATGGGAGGCCAGCTGGGGATGTACACACTCACTGTCATCGTCGGACTCCTCATTCACGCCCTCTGCATCCTGCCGCTGCTCTACTTCATCGTCACCCACAGAAACCCCTGGGTATTCATTGCAGGGCTTCTGCAGGCCCTCATCACAGCCCTGGGCACCTCCTCAAGGTACGGTGGCTACATAGGAGTAGGGGTAGGGCGAGTATGGATACTCTGGGGCTGCTTCTCAGCACTCCATTGCCCTCAGTGCAGCACTGTGGTCTCCCAGTTTCTAGCACTAGTAGCTTTTTGCACGGGTCCAGCCAGGCTGATTTGAGACAGGGGAGATGCCCACTCCCCTGCTGAGGAGCCCTAATCATGTAGCTCTCTCTAACCATGAGTGCATGACCCATATTCTGCCCTTACATGGTGATGACTCTGCTTGCAGCACCGAAATGCTCAGCTCAGGACAAATATCAAATCCCACTGAACTGCAGCATTATGCCCAATGTACCTCACATGCACATGTACTTACACACAGTTGCACATTTCTCTGTCCTAGGCACACATACTGTGTGCAGCTGACACTGACCTCACAGGAGGCCTGGGCAAAGGCATAACCACCCGTATGTTCAGTGACTCACACTGCCATGCCACCCCACAAAGCAAGGGATTATAGGTGGCTGTTGTTTCACTAAGTGCCATGTTTCTTGGTATGTCCATTTCCAGGCAAGCACATAACAGTCTCTCCCACATGTGTTCTCATACTGAAACATACTGCATTTTTCCTGCTCATGTTCTCTTTCAGAAACAATTCTCTGCTTTCTCTGCAAGATATTCTCACACATGGGTCATTCTCGTTTTATGCACTGAGGGGGGTGAGAAAGGGCTCAAGGTTTTTTAATAGCTGGAAAAGGAATTTTGGTCTTGAGGCTTTGTCCTATGTACCCTGAATCCTCCAGCATCACCTTCTTTTGGTGTTATACCAGCATCATCTGCCTCAGGGCTACACAGCCCCTGTCCCAGCCCCCTGAGGAAAGCCATGTCTGAATATGCAACTGCAGCATGCACTATATCTGAGGAAGCCTTGCTTAGACTGTTCTTTCTACTAGCAGCTTCTGGCCTCTGGCTCACATGGCAGGGTGAAAAAGCAGGTGGGTAAGGTCATAAACCAGGCAGAGGCTTAGTCCCTCTTCCAAAGTCAGCATATACCCAATTAATGTTGTTTTGTAAATTCCTTCCAGCTCAGCGACTCTGCCCATCACCTTCAGGTGCCTGGAAGAAAACAATGGCGTGGACAGGCGCATCACGAGGTTTGTTCTGCCTGTGGGAGCTACAATCAACATGGATGGGACTGCACTGTACGAGGCCCTTGCAGCCATCTTCATTGCACAAGTCAACAACTATGAACTTGACTTCGGGCAGATCATCACAATAAGGTGACTTTTGAAAGAGTTATGGGACTACAGGAAGGGCATCAGTTTTGCGGGCTTACCCGAGGTTGCTCAGGTTCCTCTTTAGCTCAGAAGATATGATGAGAAAAAAAAAAGTTTGGAAAAGAAGGGTGTACTACACCGCCAGGTGTAGAAGCACATATGATTTGGGCACCACATCTCCGAGGCTTCACTTGAGCTCTTATTACATTTCCAGGTCTGGGCCATCCCTTATCTAGAGCTGCAGCATGCGGTCTGTTATGTATGGGTGCCTGGCAGAGGGGAGCCTGGCTGCTGTGTTGATGTCCCATGTGTCACCATCCTGCTTAGTGACCAGGGCAGAAGATGTGTTGTAGTGCCAAGATGTGTTGTAGATGATGAGTTTGAACTACTTCCTGACATTTTTGCAAATGCAACTACCTCTTTTCTTCCCTTTGCTGATAGTTGTGCTTTCCTGTTCCCTCCAGCATCACTGCCACAGCAGCCAGCATTGGAGCTGCAGGTATTCCCCAGGCAGGACTGGTGACTATGGTTATAGTGTTGACGTCAGTGGGGCTGCCTACTGAAGACATTACACTGATCATCGCTGTGGACTGGTTTCTGTAAGTCCTCTGCTCAGCAGCATGCACTCCTCTATGCTCCTTGCCAGTGCTTACAGAGTTTGTCTGTGCTCCCAATGTCTCTGCTACAAGCAGTCTCAGTAACCTGTATCATTAAGCTTAAAATATCCCTGTATCCATGAGACCTTTGCACTGGAGCCCTCTCTGCCCATGCTGGAGTTTTCACCATGTACTTCAGTGACCCAAGGCATCAGAGGTCACTTGCAGGTCAGCCTGGTCACCGAGCAGATTGCCTTATCCTAAAAGGCACCCAGAAACTATCTCCAGTCTGATAGGGACAGGCTGTGCCAATAATAAGCAAATTCACACTGCAGAGTGGTGGTTTTACGCTACCAAACATGGAAAGCGGGATGAGACTGGACTGTGCAAATTTGAGGAGTGTTCAGATGGGTGCAGCTAATCAACTACATTGCTCCATTTCACCTTTTCTTTTTTCTTTTAAACCTTGAGATAAGTGATTTCACAGGAGTGCTCTTAGGAACTAGATTGAAGAATGCATTTGTGCAGAGTCCTTGCTCTCACAGTCTTCTCAAACACAACAAAATACGGACACAGGGATACACTGTCAGTGTTTCCTCTGTTCTTCTGTATCTTGTATTGCTGGTTTGTAGCCAAAGCAGCCAAAGTCTGCTCCCAGCCATGGCTGAGCAGCTGCAGAGTCTTGCCCAACACCTCTTCTCCTGTGACTGTAAGAACAGACTTGGCTGGAAAAGGCCCTGTCTTCTAAGACACCAGGTTACCTCTTGCACTTACCCAGACAGGTTGGTTGCAATCAGGTACCAAAAGTCTTATCTGTTGTACTGCTGAAAGATATGATGGGTTGCTGGACTGATGATAGTTTCAGCTCTTACATACAGTTATAGTTGTGGAGAATACCTCTTTGCAAAGGGTGTTTTAGATTTGCCATTGTACACAAATAGGCTGGTGCCTTGTCTTAGTGTATACTGCCCAACCAAGCTGAGGAAATCTGGCTTCACAACTGCACTAAGTCATAGGTTTGCACCACAATTTCTGCACTTTCTGTAAAACAAAACTGGCAAGGCTCATCTGAGTCTGCAGAAAGGCCTTAGCAGCCCTTTGGAAAGGAAACTGTCTATGTGGAACCACAATCACATTTCCCTCGTTTTGTGGCAAGTCCAAAACTCTTCAGTGAGCAACTGGGAACTCAATAGAGCAGGAATGAATGTGAAGCCTATGCTCAGGGCTACCAACCAAGGGAGGCTCTCCGGGAGTCATTTTCCTGCCAATGTTGAAGTGTCAATTATTAGAGTCACTTGAAAAGTAGAAAAATTTCATTGAAGAAGTTGCTTGAAACAGTCTTCATCCCCTTAGCTGTTACTAAGAAGCTATATTTAAGTTTTCTCTCTGATTTTTCAGGGACCGCCTTAGAACGACCACCAACGTCCTGGGAGATTCTCTGGGGGCTGGCATCGTGGAGCACCTCTCCCGGCATGAGCTAGATGCACAGGACTGCGAACTTGGTAATTCTGCGATAGAGGAGAAACAGCAGCTCTCCCACCGGGTTTGCCCACAGAACGACACGCACAGGCACCCCAGGAGTGAGACAGCACTATGAAATCAGGCAGCAGAGCACAGATTAATGCTGTAAAAAGCCGAGACTTGAAACAGAAGTTCATAGTGGAGGACACAGGGGGATCCACTCTCCAAAGTGCACACTTTTCTCCCCTCTCTGCCACATGCATTTTTCCCTGATCCCATTTCTCCCCCATCCCTTTCTGATTGGCATTAAAAAGGAGAAAATTAAACTGCAAAGAAAGTTTTATTCCACAGAAGCCTGATTTAGTCATTCTTATGGGGTCCAAGAGTTAGACCTGAGTAAAGAAGATTCAGTGAATGAGCTGGACTAGAAGCTCCTTCATTTCTGAGCTGAAGTATGAGCCAGTTAAGTGGCAAGGTGGGTTGGGGACACCACCACCTGTGGACTGGCACCAAAATGTTGCCATGATGACTCCACACAGCAGGATACAGCTGCAAAGCCTTCACTTGGTCACTGGCTTGCCCCAAGCATATAAAGCTTTTAGCTTTAGCCATTTGGATATCCCTGGAGAGCCCAAGCACTCCTGTTCAGCTCTTCACTGGCAAGAGTGTTTATGATAAACACAGTGTCCTCCTTGCTTACAGTGCTGGTGTTTGCACAGATATTCAAATGATGTTTCTTGAGAGCTTCTCACTCCTCTGGCAACACTCCTGAAGTCACCCAGCTTCTGAAGGAATGTGGGGTCATACAGTTGGAACAGAGCTTACTGTGCTGGCTGGTAGCACAAATCAGGGTCAATAGGTGGAAGTCATTAGTGGAAGCTGCTAAAGGATTGTGAAAGTGGCAAACCATTAAAGAATTTATTATATCCATTATTCAGCCTCTGAAACAGCTCTCCCCTCTATCAAGCTCTGCCAAACACCAGTTAACTTCATTTCTCTTTAGCAAGCTGTTCTTCAAACAGTTGTAGAACAGAAAGTTATTGAGAGTGGTCAACATGGATTTACCAAGGGTAAATCATGCTTGACCAATCTGCTAGCCTTCTATGATGTTATAACCAGTTGGCTGGATGAGGGGAGAGCAGCAGATGTCATCTACCTTGACTTCAGCAAGGCTTTTGACACTGTCTCCCATAACATCCTCATTAGGAAACTCAGGATGTGTGGGTTAGACGAGGGGACGGTGAGGTGGATGACAGCTGGCCGCGACAGATCACAGAGGGCTGTGATCAATGGAGCAGAGTCGAGCTGGAGGCTGTAACCAGTGGTGTCCCCCAGGGGTCAATACTTTATCCAGTCTTGTTCAACACATTCATCAATGACCTGGGCGAGGGGGACAGAGTGGATCATCAGCAAGTTCGCTGATGAACCCAAGCTGTGAGGGGTGGTGACAATCCAGAGGGCTGTGCTGCCATCAGCAGGACCTGAAGAGGCTGGAGACCTGGGCAGAGAAGAACCTCATGAGGTTCAATAAGGGCAAGTGTAGGGTGCTGCATCTGGGGAAGAAGAATGCCAGGCACCAGTACAGGTTAAGGGGAGAACCTCCTGGAAAGCAGCTCTGAGGAGAAGGATCTGGCAGTCCTGGCAGACAGTAAATTATCCATGAGCCAGCGATGTGCCCTTGCCACCAAGAAGGCCGATGCCACCCTGGGCTGCACAGGGCAGTGTGTGGCCAGTAGGGTGAGGGAGGTCATTCTCCCCCTCTGCTCTGCCCTGGTGAGGCTGCAACTGGAATCCTGCATCCAGTTCTGGGCTCCCCAGTTGAAGAGAGACAGAGACCTCCTGGAGAGAGTCCAGCAGAGGGCAGCGAGGATGAGTGGGGGATTGGAGCATCTCCCCTGTGAGGAAAGGCTGAGAGAGCTGGGACTCGTTAGCCTGAAGAAGAGAAGGCTGAGGGGTGATTTAATTAATGTTTATAAATACCTAAAGGGTGGGCTGAGGGAGGATGGAGCCAGACTCTTTACAGTGGTTCCCAGTGACAGGACAAGGGGCGACAGGCACAAGCTGGAACATGGGAGGTTCCATTTAAATGAGAGAAAGAACTTTTCAGTGAGGGTGCCCGAGCACTGGCACAGGCTGCCCAGAGAGGGGTGCAGTCTCCTTCTCTGGAGATTTTCCAGCCTCGCCTGGATGCAGCCCTGAGTGATGTGCTCGAGGGGATCCTGCTTTACAGCAGGGGAGCTGGACTGGATGATCTCTGGAGGTCCCATCCAACTCTGAAAATTCCATGATTCCATGATTCCTCTTGATGAAACCAGAAGGGGAAATGCAATGTTCAAGAGCAGTTTGCCCACCTGGGCAGCAGGGTTGTACCTCCATGCCAGCAATGACTCCCTGCCACCCCAGATTAGCTCAGAAAACAGTTTCACTCATCATAAGACTCTTAAGGAAACTGTTCCTTTGCTCATCTTTGGCTTTTTTCAGAGGAACTTCCTTTCAGTCACATTTCTCCAGAATGTGCTTCAAAATATCTGTCTTTCTACAGCTTCTTATCTTTTAGAGGCAGTACCCAATCACTTCCCAGCACTTGTACCAGTTTGCCAGACCCCAATTAGAAATTCAGTATAAATTTCTCAGTTCCTACCAAATGGAACTGTTTCTGTTTAATACACTTCGACATAAGCCCACACAACATCCAAAACATCTCAGAGGCTCAAGCAAGAAGGGACGTGCTTCATCCATGCTCTATCCCCCTTCCCTGGCTTGGCCAGGAACACAGCCTGTATCTCTTGCTCCAGTGAACAGGACCAGCAGGGCTTGCTCCATAATATCCAGGTCCATGAACATGCATGTCATGACATCCATGAAAGTGAATGTCTAGACACAACCAGGAAGATGGGAGGAATCCACAGGTTTTGGGTGACTGCAGTGCAGCTGTCCTGCTTTAGAAATGGCAAAGCTCAGAAACAGTGGCAAGCAGCCTCCTCCTACACAGACAAACTGCCTAAGCTGGACAGCTTTCACTTGAGGTCTGCTCATTAACCCAGACCCAGTATATCACTCCAACCTCTCTACCCTGGCTTTCCACAGTGTTTTGCCAATCACTAGGCCCAGTACAAAGGACACAGCCAGCAGCAGAAAAACAATCCAGTAAGGAGATTCTATTGCACGTAGAGGAGTCAGTATATAGGGGATCACTGGGGGTACAAACGAGTCAGATCACAAATAATAGACATCAACCCCAGTGACCCCAGGAATGACATAGCATGACCCGTAATAGATGGAACAAACAGAGAAACAAGGTAACCCACGGACAAAATGGGAGACAATGAAGTCCATAGGGTGATCACGTACGATAGAAGTAGCCCCATGATGCCTCCCCACAAAGCCCACGTTTGTAAATGCCAGATCTGACCGGGGCCCAGTTGCAGGAAGAGTCAGGAGGTCCTTCCCCAACAGGAATCTCTGCGAAGTGCATCCACTCCAACTCTTCCTGCAAGTGGTCCCAGCTTTTATGCCCACAGCAGGACCCCTGGCACTCATTGACCCAATGGGGGGCACTGGGGCTTGTTTACCCAAGGGCTTTCCTTACAAGGCCGGCCGCACCTTGGAGGAAAGCCAAAAGGTAAACTCATCCCCTCCTTTTGAAGGACCACGGGGACCACCCATCTGTCACCCTTAATTCAGGGCTCGGGGTTCAGACACCAGCACTTCACCACAGGGATGCTTTTCATCCAGAAGCCCCAGCCACATGCTCAGAGGTGCACTTAAGTGGACCTCAGTAAAGAAAACCTGAGAGGCATCAGCTGAAGTCAACTTTGCAAACCACAACCTCAAAACTGCCCATGCTTACCTCCCCAGCACTAACGAAGCTTCCTGAAACACAGTTCTTGTTCTTGTTCTCAGTCCAAAGCCAGATCCTAAGGCTCTTTTTGGTCCTTCAGGAACTGCAGGATTATATATTGGTGCGGCCACATTCCACAGCCTGTAGGCAGAGCACTCTATTTTTATGGGCTGGATGATTGTTGGGAATCAGATAAATGGACAAATGCATCTTTTTCACATAAAAGTGGATAACAGAGCAGGGTAAACAGAAGAGTACTGTAGTTCCATGTAGCAGTTGTTGGCCGCAGACCCTAAGGCTGTTTCCTGGCTCTGGGAGGCAGGTTGCTTATTCTGACAAGAGATCTGCTCTAGCAGGGGACTAGTGAGCAGGATAACAAATTATTATCCTCCTCTTTGCAGCATTTTTTAATCTTGTATGGATACTATTATAATGTCTGCTCTTCTCCTTTCTAGACTAAACAGACCCAGTATACCCTCACAGGTAATAATCATTCACGTTCCTCTCCTCTGGACTTTTTCCTCACTGTTCCACATCTTTCTTAGAGTGGAGTAACTAAAACTTGACACAATAATCCAACTAAAGATTTTTTTATGCTGAGCACTGAGGAAATAATATTTCATGTACATGAAGATTTAGTTCTTAGACACAAGTTACCACAGTTTAACAGCATGCTATGCATCAGCTGATCAGGTTAACTGTCCAAGATGCATACATACAACAAATACAAGTCTGTTCATCTCATCTTAAATCTTAGTGAGGTTAGACTCTTGCTTTGATGAGATGGCTGTATCTATAGACTGGATCTTAATCAAAGAGTTCTAAGATGCTCTGCATTAGCTTGTGTCTATAGTGGGCTAAGACAGCATTAGCTTATCATTAACACAGCTCAGCTGACATGAGTCTAAACCTTCATAAAGAACAGACCTGCTTATAAAACCCGATAAAGTGCTTTATTTTTTCACAACAGCATGATAGCACTGACTCCACTCCAGTGGCAATACGTGATAATTCCTACATCCCTTCAAGCAGAACTGCTGCCTAGCTAGTAATTTCCCAGCCTGTGTTCGTACAGTTGACTATTGTTACTTAAGTACCGCAACTTATATTTGTCCACATTGAACTGCATCTTGTTTTTCTTTTTTTTTTTTTCAGACTATTTGTCCAATTTTGCAAGAAAGCACTGAATTCTAATCCTGAAGAGACTTCCTGTATGTAAAGGGCAAACCGACGGATGAATTGGAAGAAAAGATTGTTGGATTGGACTCTAGCTCAAATGGGAACTATTTCTGGGAATTCCTGTGGCTTGGGTTATACAGAGAGTCAAACTAGATGATCATAAGGGTCCCTTCTGGCTTTATAACATATGCACGTGCTTTCTGGTTTAGAGATATTGCAAAGGATCCTTCCAGCCCTTCCTTTTAAAAGCCGTCTGGAAAGATCCCAATGATACTTCAATAAAACTCAGCAGGAGTCTAACCTGTTTTCAGTTGCTGTTAGCAGACCTGTAAACATATGTCAAAAGGGGCTCTCCATACCACACTGCATCAACATGATCTCACATGTTCCCACAAAGTAGTACACTGCAAGCCTTGTCATTTGTGATTTTCTGCTTTCAACACATAAAGCACAAACAAGTGGAGGTCTCATTTTCAAATACTGCAAACCAGTCTCCCATGGGGATTTTCAAAATTCAGCTGATAGTTTTTAGCTCTGGTGTTTACCCATGTTGTTAACCAGTTTATGATTGGGATTATCTATCTGTTTACCGCACATGAACAGTAAAGAATTTTCATGAATTTGCATATATATATATATAAACATCTTTATATTCTTTATATTTCATATATATATATATGAAAGGGGCACCTGTGCACAAACATACATATACACAGAATTATTTTTTTTTGTGGCTAACCCAAGAAGGAAAGGCAATACTAAATTCTCGCTCTGTAAAGCTGCATACTTCATTTTGATGCTTACCTTGATTTACCCAACTAATCCCATCCCCAAATCAATGGAAGCTATTTTACTTCATTCCAGTAATGAGTTTTCCAAAGCAAGGTTTACCAGGAAGGAGCTCTATACATGCTGATTTTTGAGTTGTACCTGCTGCTGACGTAACAAGCACTTCTTAATCTATAGAGAAAATTCTCCACTTTGTCTTTGACTTCCCTGAGCATATCCCAAGGACTCACATCCCCACTGGATCTGACTTGGCAAGGATGCAGGCTTTATGAGCTCACAAATACAAAACTGTTTGTCCTCCTTCCAAACCCAATGCTGACCTTGTACTAACTCCGCCTTCAAAAGTGGATAACTGAAACTATTAAATAATTTTATCAACTGTCTTTTTAAATTATCAGATATTTGAGAGTTTCTACAGTCTTTTCTTTACTGCAGTCCTGCTGCTTTGACTTGCAGAAACTTTCTGAGTTTCTCCTATTTGCAAACAGGTTTATTCCTGATGAATAAGGGGGCAACACTTGGGATGAAACAGAGCGCTATCTCATTGCATACATACACGAGGAACTCTTGGATTCGGACACATCTCTTCCAAATTAATTATAAGAGAGAAAACCCATGAAGAATATGGATTTTCGGGTGATAGGCCATGTGTCACATCACATACGTGGCACGTGCACATTGTCTGAGGAGCCAGATGTGCCCATGAAGACTGCCCTGAAATTGCGTGTCCTTCTTTTGCTCTCTCCAGGAAGAGAGACCTGGAAATCCATGCTGCACAGCGTGTTCAGTACCGCGTGTTCGTACCATTCTGCCACTTGGACTGTGTTAATTCCGAGGGCTTTTCCTTCATGCTGTGAGTTTCTGTGTTAATAGTTTGCATATTTGAAAAATAAAGGGAATTTTTTCCACCGTGCTTTTCCAGTATGTTTTTTGCTGTTATTTTCCCTCAGGACTATGACCTTCCAAAGTGAAGGATGTTACTTTCAGCGTTATGTGTTCCACTGCCTTATCTCCATGAGGCTGTGTCCTGGGTGAAACAGCCCCATGTCAGCATTCCACATCATCCCATAGCATCCCACAGGATCCAAGAGCATCCCATAGCATACCACAGCACCCTGCAGAACCCCACAGAAACCCATTGCATCCTATAGCATCCCACAGGATTCCATAACATCCCGCAGCATCCCACAGCATCCCTCCACCTTCTGCCAGCCAGACCCGCAGAGGTGAGGCCGTGTTTTGCCAATCACTAGGCCCAGTACAAAGGACACAGACAGCAGAAAAACAATCCAGTAAGGAGATTCTATTGTACGTAGAGGAGGCAGTATACAGGGGATCACTGGGGGTGCAGACAAGTCAGGTCACAAATAACAGACATCAACCCCAGCGACCCCAGGAATGACATAGCACTACCCTTAATAGATGGAATAAACAAAGATACAAAGTATCCCATAGAAAAAATGGGAGACAATGAAGTCCATAGGGTGATTACATACGATAGAAGTAGCCTCATGATGCCTCCCCACAAAGCCCGCGTTTGCAAATGCCAAACCTGAGCGGGGCCCAGTTGCAGGAAGAGTCAGGAGGTCCTTCCCCAACAGGAAATTTCTGCAAGGTGCGTCCACCTCACAGACAGACACTGCACCCTTCCGCAAGTGGCCCCAGCCCCCGTCCCCAAAACAGGACACCTGGCACTCATTTATCCAATGTGGGGCACTTGGGGCTTGTTTACCCAAGGGCTCCCCCCCACAAGGCCGGCTGCACCTTGGAGGAAAGCCAAAAGGCAAACTTGTCCCCTCCTCCTTAAAGGACCATGGGAACCACCCATATGTCAACCTAGGACATCTGCGGATCTGGTTCTGACATCAATGGTGTTAAAATAGCCTCTTATTATTACTTGACTTCTTATCTGGGGTGGGATCATTGCCTAATAACTATCATTCAGTAACAAATTCAATATAAACTTATTTTATATAAACCTCTTAGCCTACTTTTACAAATTCTAAGACTCTAATTAAACATGTTAAAAAAAGTCGCCAGACACGGCCATTGATAAACAAAAGGATTATTTCCCATTTGATTTGCCCATGTCACCCACATGTTCTGTCTGAGATTAATAGTGTGGGGCTTCTAACAATTTATTTTGATGATAAAGCCTTTACAGATGAGTCTTGGCACTGCGGCTCCTTCCATGGTTTTACCCATCTGGAAGGAATCCAACGGAGACCTTCACCTGTGAGCAAACACATTTATCCTCTTCCAGTTAGTTTCACTTCAGCTGGTCCTTCCCAAAGTCCCGTGCTGAGATTTTTATACTGCACCAAAATTTTCTGTTGTTCATCTAACCTGGTTTTTAAAACTGCACTATGAATTACCATAGGTGGATCTTTTCTTTCTCCTGTGGATGCAGGTAATTTTGCACATACACAGCTTTAGCTAATTTTTCTGCTGGGCTACTGGGCTCTCCCCCTTTTTGTTTTTGAAGCAAATCTTTCAGGGTCTGATGGGCTCGTTCGACCATTGCTTGTCCTGTGAGGAATACCAGTGGTGTGCTGAATACCCCAAGCGAGACAAAATTGTTGAAATCTATGAGAGGTATATGCAGGGCCATTGTCAGTCTTGAGGGATAATGGGACTCCTAAAACTGCAAAACTGGAATACAGATGTTTTTCAACATGTTTAGCAGTCTCTCCAGTTTGAGCTGTCGCCCACACAGCCATAGAAAATGTGTCAATGACAACATGGACATATTTCAATCTGCCAAACTCTACAACATGTCACATCCATTTGCCACAATTGCAAGGGCCGCAGTCCTTTAGGGTTGACCCCGAGGCCAACTCCAAACCCTATTTTCTGACAAGCTGGACAGGACTTCACGCTCCCTTGTGCATCTGTCAAGGGCAAATGAAATTCTCGTGCTAACATTTTTGCTGATTGGTGAAAAATGCATGGGAATTTTTTGCTTGCTCAAAAATATTTACAGGTGGACCAGTCCAAGCTGGAGCTACCAAATGATCAGCTTTACTGTTTCCAATGGCCAATCCTTCAGTCATTAAGTGACTGCGAATATGGGTGATGAAATATGATTGACGTCTGTCATTTAAGGTCAATAATAATTCTCGCAACAACTCAGCAAGCAGCTTATTCGAGACCTCACGAAGCACAGCCCTTTCAATGCGCCACACCACTCCAACCACATAGAGAGAGTCTGATACAATATTCAGTGTTTGATCATTCCAATGTTGAAATGCCCATATTACAGCTCGGAGCTCTAATGTCTGCAAGGAGTCCCTCCCTGGATGATGTGACTATTCCATTGACCAGGCTCCTTTTCCCAGGTGACTCCTGCCTTTTTAGTTTTCTTTCCTGCATCGGTGAAAACAGTGATGCCGTTTACCGGTGTTTCAGACCAATATGGCTGTTCCTCAAAGGTCTGGTTTTGCAGCATAGGGATCATGCGGTGAGCAGGATAAACATTCGTGAGGAGACCCGTGAAATCTGCGCAGGCAATTTGCAAAGGAAGAGAATTTCTAATGAGCCATTCTAAATATTCCTGAACCAATGGCACAATAATTGATTGTGGATCCGCTCCTGCTATTTCCTGAATTCTAGATCGTCCTTTCATAATTAATTGCGCAAGTAGTTCAATTCGGGTCACAACGGTTTTTCTCTGCCTCATTGGAGAAAATATCCACTCTAAAATGCATAAAGGATTTGGCCCTTCCTGGACCCATTGGATGATGAGGGCAAGTGGCCAATCTCTACCTTGTTGTGAATTGACAATCATAAGGAGAATAGGATACTGAGGATTAAACCAAGCTGCATGACATTGGGATATTTTTTCACTGATTGTGCTCAATGCACACTGCTGTTCAGGACCAAGCTCACGTTTCTTGTTAGCTTGAGTAGAGGTGCCTAATAACTGAATTAAAGGTTTTAAATCATCATTTGTTATGCCACAGATACCTCTTACCCATTGAATATCACCAACCAGCTTCTGGATATCATTGAGCGTTTTGATGTCTGATTTGACTTCTAGTTTTTGTGGTCTGACACTAGTTCCTGTGATGATCCAGCCCAAATATTTCCAAGGTGATTGCTGTTGAATTTTTTCAGGGGCAATTTTTAACCCCCTCTTCTCTAATTCTCTGGTCATCGCTATTAAAATGGGATTTTTTTACAAATGTTTTCCAGCAATTAATATCTCATCCATATAGTGATAAATTATCAGTTGCGGATATTTCTTTCGAATTGGTCCTAAGGCCCAGGCAACAAATGCCTGGCACATGATAGGAGAATTTTTCATGCCTTGAGGCAAGACCAGCCAATGATATCTTTCTGCTGGTTCGGCCTTGTTAACAGAGGGAACCGAAAAGGCAAACTTTTCTACAGCATCTTTACACAGTGGAATTGTGAAAAAACAATCTTTCAAGTCAATAATCAGTAAATCCCAATCCTTGGGTAGCATAACAGGTGATGGCAAACCCAGCTGCAAGGATCCCATATTTTCCATGACTGCATTAACTACCCTTAAGTCATGCAACAATCTCCACTTCCCACCTTTTTTTGGGAATAGTAAAAATCGGTGTGTTCCAGGGGCTGTTTGAAGGAACAATATGTCCTGCTTTTAATTGCTCCTCTACTAGTTCTTTGACTTTTAGCAGCCTTTCGTGTGTAAGCAGCCACTGATCTATCCATACTGGTTCTTGTGTTTTCCATTTCAATTTCAGGATTGGCTGCTCAGCAGCGGCCGCCACTAAAAAGGCTGAGTTACCATTTGAGCTCCCATTTGACTTAGTAAGTCTCTGCCAATTAGTGTAATAGGCACATTCATGATGTAGGGTCTCGTAGTAACCATTACACCATCAGGAAACTGAAATGCAATCACCTCTTTGCTAATTTGGGTTGACTGTGTTCCGCCAATTCCATAAATACCGGATGGAGCAAAAACTGTAGGCCATGTATCAGGCCACTGTAATGTTGAGATGATTGTCACATCAGCCCCTGTGTCGATTAGCATTTTTGCTTGTTTTTTCTGGCCATTTTTTGCTATCATGATTATCACACATTCAGGTTTGGCTTCTGCTATGTCTAAAGAAAAGTATACTTGCGGCGATCCTGTTGAGCCGAATCCCCCGTCTCCTCGTTCTGCTATACCCGGTCGAGGAACACAAGATTTAAAAGGAACAAGTTGAGCTATGCGGCTACCTTTTGGAATGAAAACAGGTGGTGTTAATGAGTAAACCATTATTTTTACAATCCCTACAAAGTCAGCATCAATTACTCCAGGCAAAACAAAAATACGCCGTCTAGAGGTTGAAGATCTCCCTAACAATAAGGCACTAAGACCATGACCTAATGGCCCTTGAATATTGCTATCTATTAGATGCACTCCGGTGCCTTGTAGAGTGACGTCTACGGCTGTTCCATGTCCACTCCGGCTCTTCCAGCTGTGGCGGAGGGAACGGTATCGAGGCATCCTTTTGCTGTTGGGATGCTGCCCAAGCCCCCTGCATTTGTGTCATCGCGTGAGAGGGCGTGGCGCTCCTGTTCCCATTTCCCTTACCTTTACCGTTGCATTCTAATATGTTATGGCTATCCTTTTGACAATGAACACACCATTTTGATCGTTTTAAAGCTTTACATTGAATTTTCCAGTGACCTAATTTGCCGCAATTAAAACACTTTTCTTTTTTCTCTTTGCCTCCCTTTTTTTGTTTTAACAAGGGGGCAATGACTCCTTTCATAGTAGGAGCGATAGCTCCTTGCAAGGCAGCAGCAACATAGGCCGCATTATTCATTTGTGTGGTGCGTTAAGCCAATTCAATCATATCAGCTACCTCTGAATTCTTTGGTAGCGTCCCTAAGACCCGTTTGTTTTTTTCATTGGCATTATCAAAGGCCAGCATTTTAAACATTTGCTGTTTCATGGCCTCATTAAGATCAGGGTGACTGTCAATGGCAGAATATAATTTGTCTACAAACTGTGTATAGCTATCATTTGGCCCTTGCTTGACATGCGTGAACCCATAGGGTTTCCCTGGCTCATGCACTGAAAAAATGGCCTGCAGTGCTAGTTGTTGAGATAAGTGCAGAACTTCTGTTGAAAATTGAGACTGCATTTGTACAGAGGCAAAAGGGCCCATACCCAATAGCATTTGGGCCGGAATTCCATATAATGGGTCAGTTTGTCGGCGTGGTTTAGCTTGCTCCGCATCACACAATCTCTGCCAAGTTCTTTGGAACATGAGCTGTTGTGATAGAGTAAGCAAAACATTTGCAACCTGTGTACTATCAAATGGAATCAACAAATCAGCGGTGAAAATATAGCGAATTATTTGTTGAGTGAGCTGTGACTGCAACCCATACTGCGCAACGGCAGACTGAGCTTTTTCTAGCATTTTCCAATCAAAAGCCTCCCACTTTTGACCTGTTGGGGATAAAATAACAGGGAAAGCCTGCGGAAGAAAAGACCCCTCAACAATTGCATCTTTGATGATTCCTCTCCAGCGCTGTGTGGATTCCTGAGGATCTCTGGCTCCGGCGAAGAGATGCTCTGTAGGCAGCAGTGGCGGGGCAGGCGGTTGCAGAGCTGAGGCTTGTGGAGAAACGCCTCGTGGTGTGAAGGGGTTAAAAGTTTTAGATCCGTCCAGTGAAACAGCAACCGCTGTTTTTTCAGCTAGGGTGTGATGCTGTAATTCCAGCTCGCTGAGGCGTGCCATCACATCTCTCATGCATTCGTCCTCTGATGGGGAGGGCCGGTCGGGGCTGTCCTCGGGGCTGGGGTCGTCACCCGAGGGCGGGGATTGCAGGGCCGGTGAAAAAGGGAGCGGTGGGTAAGTACCCGCCCCTGATCTGCATAATGGACCGCCCACCGCTGTTTTTTCCTCTGTTGTTACTTGCGCATTCGCCTCAGACTGTTTCAGGCTGAGAAGCGAGGCGCTGCCCGGCAGAGCTCCGCCAGGTGACACAGGGGGCGGCGGGGCAGAGGTGGAACGTTTAACTCGGGAGGTGGAGTCCCGAGGACCTGGAATCGCGAAATTCTGCGCGAAGGGATTAAAAGGACATGAAACCGCCATGGGTGCAGGGTCGGCCCCCCCTTTTTTCTCCTCTCCGGGAGTCAAAGCCACATATGCAGCAGCAGCAGCAGCAGCCCGGTCCCCTTTCATTGTGCTCAAAGTCTTATTTGTTTCCACAGCACTGAACGTTTATAGGCTTCTTTGCCACTCCTTCCTCCGTTACTAACTTCATCCCACAGACTCGTGCCTATGGCTTCCCAGGCAGACAGCTCAAACGCTGTGCTCACCCCGGGTACCAGGCTTCTGTCCCGTGCCCACTGCAGCAGAGCCTTCAGGGCTTGTGCGTCGTAAGAAATTCCTCTCACAGAGAGCATATCTTGGAGGAGCTTAATTACCGCTTCCTTCACTTTGGTAAGCGTAAACCCCATCTCCTCCCTGACCGCTCACTGACCTTTTTAGTGACAATTCAGAACAGGACCAGTTGTCCTTCGGTGCGCACCGTCTCCGTCCGCTGGGCACTGCGGAACAACTGTCGCCGGGGCAGCGACAACTTTCAGTCGACTTTTCCACCCTCTCCGTCTGCTTTTCTTCACGCTGACAGCATCAGCTTCTAGCAGCGGTTCTGAGGGTCCCTGTTCGGGCGCCAGTTGCGGGAAGTCATGGCAAGCAATCACAGAGATCAATAAATCTTGTGAAAGGCACTTTAATGGCATTACAACCCGGTTTATACAGACAGAGCACTAAGTCACAAGACTCTTCTACGAGACTCTTCTAACTACTAATTGGCTAACAGCACTAGCGTGGCATAAATTGATTTGCAACCTTAAAGCATGCATTCACACCGTCACACCTTTCCCAACGTCCCACCCTGCTTCAGCATCCGGGTCAGGCTCGAAGGTTGGATTGCTCACATGACCATTGCTTGCTAAAAACCCCCCAACAGGGGCCCCCACTCTCCCCTCTCTGCTCGTGGCACCGCCGTCCCCAGGCCTGAGGCTGGGACCCTCCTGCCTGCCCCCCACCTTGTCGCTGGTGCACCCAAACAGCCTTAGGGCCTCTTCCAAAGGTGTTTCCTCCTTGATTTGAAGCATTTCTGGTGGGGGGGATGGGGCCTTCGCTCTGCCCTGATGGTTCTCAGGCAGGAGCTGGTGTGTTTGGCCCTGGGGGGTCCCGTAGCCCCTGGGCAGAGAAGCGGTGTCGTGGCAGAGGGCCTGGGGAGGCAGGGTGGTGACTGTCCCCTTGCTCCTTTTGACCCTGGGGTGAAGGTGGGAGCCGCCTGCATCGGTCTTCAGACCTGTGTGGGTGAGTGGGAGCCGTGCTGGGCCGGCGGGACCCTCCAGGGGCACCCGCCTAGCTGGCACCCATCAGCCAGGCCAGGGCAGGGACCCTCGCCCGGGCTTGCTGAACCCCCAGGCCATATCTGGGGGGGGACAGGGGTGGTGGGGGTGCAGGGAGAGCCTGGGGGTCGGGGATGCTGAGGGTGCCAAGGGCATTGGGATGCCTGAGCAGAGAGGGTGCCGTACCTGGTGGTGGAGCCTGGGGAGTCAAGGGAGCCTGGGGTTTCCCCCCCACTCGGGGTGCCCAGGTTTTGGCACGGGGCTGCTTCTGCCCGGGCACTTGGTAGATGTTGGCTGAGACTGAAAGAGAGACAGGAACGATGGCCGTTGGTCCCCTCTGCTCCTGTCCCCAGGAGCATCACTGAGCTGCAGGGCTCAGCGTTGGTCCCTACCTTGGGTGATGAAATCTTCAGGAACCACCCTAGGCTGAAGAATCTGGGGGGCCTGGGATGCCATGGGTGTCCCCCACACTGGGGGTGCCCAGGTTGTGGCAGAGGGCTGCTTCTGCCCGGGCACTTGGTTCATGTTGGCTGAGACTGAAAGAGAGACAGGAGCAATGGCTGTTGGTCCCCTCTGCTCCTGTCCCCAGGAGCATCCCTGGGCTGTAGTAGGGGTCAAAGTCGGTTCCTACCTTGTGGGTAGAAGGTGTCGGGGAGCAGAAGGACCTGGGACCTGCGTCGTCTCTGCTCCATGTCCCCTTCTGTCTGTGTGTCCCTTCTCTTTCTCAGTTGCTAATGACTCTCTGGTGTCTCCGGTGATGTAACAGTGGGGCTCCCCCAGCAATTCCCTCAGCTGCTCCTGGGGAGGGAAAGGGTTAAGGGAGGCTGGGGTGCCCCTGGCCCCTACAGGGGCCTATCAGGGGCGGTGGGTGCCAGTGCCTCTGGCTGGACGCCTTGGTCCCTTCCCAGAGCTGGGAGCTCCTTGGGATTAGTGGGCCCTGGTGTGGCCGTGTCCCATGGGAGATGGGGTGGTCGTGACCACAGTGCTCGTGCGACGGTTGAGTTGAACGTGGTCGGGCAGTTGGACTCTGCGGTCCCTGACGGTCCCTTCCAACTGAACAACATTGTACAGCCACAGCCGGGTGCTGCTGTCCCCAGGTGGTGCTGGGGGCAGCACAGAGCCAGCCCAGGGCCTGGGGCAAAGAGACGGCTCGGTGCCCTTTGGGGTTCACCGGCTCTGATTTGGGGCAAGGTGGGGCTTTTGCACCTCTCGGGTGCCACTTCCCAGTGCCACGTGCTCCCCACCCCCGCCCACACACACACAGAGGCACGGAGCGGTTATGGACAAACAGCTTTAATTGAACAAGGACAAGAGAAAAGGTCCCACTAAAGCTACTCTAGCCCCCTCCCCCCAAGTTACAACAGCCCCAACTCTGCCCCCCATCCCCTCCCTTGGGATGTTTTTATTCCCGCCCTGCCCTCTCCGGGTGGTGTTCCAGAACCCTGCGCTTGCTGGGTCCCCCCGACAAGTGCCACGTTGTCCCCCTCTTCTTCCCCCGCGGCTCCCACACTGCGGGCTGGGGCGGTGGCAGGTCCCTGCCCGCATCCCCCGATGGCTCCTGCGGCTCCATCCCGGTGGCAGCTCCTTCCCGGCTCAGGATGGCGGTGATGGCGCTGAGGTCGCTGCAGGTGGGGCTGAGCAGCTCCTTGCACAGTGCCAGCCAGTCGAAGTCACAGCCCGGGATGGCTCTGCGGGTGTCACCGCTGCCCACCAGGTCTCTCAGGAAGGCCTCTAAGAGCTCCAGGGCCTCTGCCAGCAGCTCCTCCTGGGGCCCTTCAGGGCTGGCTGCCAGGTCCCCAAGGTTCTTGGTGGCATCTGAGGGGCTTGGGGGGTCATCACTGCCCGAGGTGGTGTCAGTGCCCGGGCATGACCCTGCGGGGGTGGCAGTGCCGGAGCTCTTCTCGGCAGACTCTCCCCTGGTGCAGCCGGGGATGGACGCTGGCAGCACCGGGGTCGCAGGGGCCCCCACTCTCCCCTCTCTGCTCGTGGCACCGCCGTCCCCAGGCCTGAGGCTGGGACCCTCCTGGCTGCCCCCCACCTTGTCGCTGGTGCACCCAAACAGCCTTAGGGCCTCTTCCAAAGGTGTTTCCTCCTTGATTTGAAGCATTTCTGGTGGGGGGGATGGGGCCTTCGCTCTGCCCTGATGGTTCTCAGGCAGGAGCTGGTGTGTTTGGCCCTGGGGGGTCCCGTAGCCCCTGGGCAGAGAAGCGGTGTCGTGGCTGAGGGCCTGGGGAGGCAGGGTGGTGACTGTCCCCTTGTTCTTTTTGACCAGAGGGCGAAGGTGGGAGCCGCCTGCATCGGTCTTCAGACCTGTGTGGGTGAGTGGGAGCCGTGCTGGGCCGGGGGGACCCTCCAGGGGCACCCGCCTAGCTGGCACCCATCAGCCAGGCCAGGGCAGGGACCCTCGCCCGGGCTTGCTGAACCCCCAGGCCATATCTGGGGGGGACAGGGGTGGTGGGGGTGCAGGGAGTGCCTGGGGCTCAGGGATGCTGAGGGTGACAAGGGCATTGGGATGCCCGAGCAGAGAGGGGCACCATACCTGGTGGTGGAGCCTGGGGAGTCAAGGGAGCCTGGGGTTTCCCCCCCACTCGGGGTGCCTGGGTTTTGGCACGGGGCTGCTTCTGCCCGGGCACTTGGTTCATGTTGGCTGAGACTGAAAGAGAGACAGGAGCGATGGCTGTTGGTCCCTTCTGCTCCTGTCCCCAGGAGCATCCCAGGGCTGTAGTAGGGGTCAAAGTCGGTTCCTACCTTGTGGGTAGAAGGTGTCAGGGAGCAGAAGGACCTGGGACCTGCGTCGTCTCTGCTCCATGTCCCCTTCTGTCTGTGTGTCCCTTCTATTTCTCAGTTGTTAATGACTCTCTGGTGTCTCCGGTGATGTAACAGTGGGGCTCCCCCAGCAATTCCCTCAGCTGCTCCTGGGGAGGGAAAGGGTTAAGGGAGGCTGGGGTGCCCCTGGCCCCTACAGGGGCCTATCAGGGGCGGTGGGTGCCAGTGCCTCTGGCTGGACGCCTTGGTCCCTTCCCAGAGCTGGGAGCTCCTTGGGATTAGTGGGCCCTGGTGTGGCCGTGTCCCATGGCTGGAGCGCTGGGAGATGGGGTGGTCGTGACCACAGTGCTCGTGCGACGGTTGAGTTGAACGTGGTCGGGCAGTTGGACTCTGCGGTCCCTGACGGTCCCTTCCAGCTGAACAACATTGTACAGCCACAGCCGGGTGCTGCTGTCCCCAGGTGGTGCTGGGGGCAGCACAGAGCCAGCCCAGGGCCTGGGGCAAAGAGACGGCTCGGTGCCCTTTGGGGTTCACCGGCTCTGATTTGGGGCAAGGTGGGGCTTTTGCACCTCTCGGGTGCCACTTCCCAGTGCCACGTGCTCCCCACCCCCGCCCACACACACACAGAGGCACGGAGCGGTTATGGACAAACAGCTTTAATTGAACAAGGACAAGAGAAAAGGTCCCACTAAAGCTACTCTAGCCCCCTCCCCCCAAGTTACAACAGCCCCAACTCTGCCCCCCATCCCCTCCCTTGGGATGTTTTTATTCCCGCCCTGCCCTCTCCGGGTGGTGTTCCAGAACCCTGCGCTTGCTGGGTCCCCCCGACAAGTGCCACGTTGTCCCCCTCTTCTTCCCCCGCGGCTCCCACACTGCGGGCTGGGGCGGTCGCAGGTCCCTGCCCACATCCCCCGATGGCTCCTGCGGCTCCATCCCGGTGGCAGCTCCTTCCCGGCTCAGGATGGCGTTGATGGCGCTGAGGTCGCTGCAGGTGGGGCTGAGCAGCTCCTTGCACAGCGCCAGCCAGTCGAAGTCACAGCCCGGGATGGCTCTGCGGGTGTCACCGCTGCCCACCAGGCCTTTCAGGAAGCCCTCTAACAGCTCCAGGGCCCATCTCCACGTTGCCCTCCTGCTGCTGCCCAACGTGGGGCTCAGGGAACGGGGATGAGGTCCATCCCGGCCCTCCTTCCTCATCTCGGGCTGAAGCCGTGGGCTGTCCTCCCTGCAGCGGCACCGCAGTGCCCCTCCCTGGGCCTCACCCCCTTCTGGGGGCTCTCCTGCTGCCTCTCCTTGGGCTGGGGGTGTTTCTGCAGCAAGAAGGACCTTTGCCTGTCATTCGGGCAGCACCAGGAGCCCCAACAGAGCCCTGGGCTGAACCCTCCCTCCACCTCCAGGGGGCTGGTACTGTCCCTGTGCCAGTCGGGGAAACTGAGGCACGGCCCGAGATGCCTCACGGCAGCGGTTCCCCACCCCGCTGGGTACCACCGGGCACCGCTCCCGCTCCTCTGCCTGCCTCGCCTGGCTCAGCAGCCGTGGCAGGAGCCCGGCAGCTCCCAGGGCTCAGCTGGGGCCAGTTAACCTCCAGACTGGTTTCACCTGGAGCCCGGTGGCTCTCGGTGGGGGTGCTCCGGAGCCGCCCCCTCGGCTCGTTCCGGGCGCTGCTCTGATAAACCAGCAGCCTGCACCTCCCCTGGCCCTGCCGGGGCTGTCTCTGCCCGGGGCTGTGCTTTGGCGGGGGGGGGGGAAGGGTTGGGCTCTGCTGTTCATCTTATCTTAAATCTTAGTGAGGTTAGACTCTTGCTTTGATGAGATGGCTGTATCTATAGACTGGATCTTAATCAAAGAGTTCTAAGATGCTCTGCATTAGCTTGTGTCTATAGTGGGCTAAGACAGCAGTAGCTTATCATTAACACAGCTCAGCTGACATGAGTCTAAACCTTCATAAAGAACAGACCTGCTTATAAAACCCGATAAAGTGCTTTATTTTTTCACAACAGCATGATAGCACTGACTCCACTCCAGTGGCAATACGTGATAATTCCTACATCCCTTCAAGCAGAACTGCTGCCTAGCTAGTAATTTCCCAGCCTGTGTTCGTACAGTTGACTATTGTTACTTAAGTACCGCAACTTATATTTGTCCGCATTGAACTGCATCTTGTTTTTCTTTTTTTTTTTTTCAGACTATTTGTCCAATTTTGCAAGAAAGCATTGAATTCTAATCCTGAAGAGACTTCCTGTATGTAAAGGGCAAACCGACGGATGAATTGGAAGAAAAGATTGTTGGATTGGACTCTAGCTCAAATGGGAACTATTTCTGGGAATTCCTGTGGCTTGGGTTATACAGAGAGTCAAACTAGATGATCATAAGGGTCCCTTCTGGCTTTATAACATATGCACGTGCTTTCTGGTTTAGAGATATTGCAAAGGATCCTTCCAGCCCTTCCTTTTAAAAGCTGTCTGGAAGGATCCCAATGATACTTCAATAAAACTCAGCAGGAGTCTAACCTGTTTTCAGTTGCTGTTAGCAGACCTGTAAACATATGTCAAAAGGGGCTCTCCATACCACACTGCATCAACATGATCTCACATGTTCCCACAAAGTAGTACACTGCAAGCCTTGTCATTTGTGATTTTCTGCTTTCAACACATAAAGCACAAACAAGTGGAGGTCTCACTTTCAAATACTGCAAACCAGTCTCCCATGGGGATTTTCAAAATTCAGCTGATAGTTTTTAGCTCTGGTGTTTACCCATGTTGTTAACCAGTTTATGATTGGGATTATCTATCTGTTTACCGCACATGAACAGTAAAGAATTTTCATGAATTTGCATATATATATATATAAAAATCTTTATATATATATATATATATATATATGAAAGGGGCACCTGTGCACAAACATACATATACACAGAGTTATTTTTTTTTGTGGCTAACCCAAGAAGGAAAGGCAATACTAAATTCTCGCTCTGTAAAGCTGCATACTTCATTTTGATGCTTACCTTGATTTACCCAACTAATCCCATCCCCAAATCAATGGAAGCTATTTTACTTCATTCCAGTAATGAGTTTTCCAAAGCAAGGTTTACCAGGAAGGAGCTCTATACATGCTGATTTTTGAGTTGTACCTGCTGCTGACGTAACAAGCACTTCTTAATCTATAGAGAAAATTCTCCACTTTGTCTTTGACTTCCCTGAGCATATCCCAAGGACTCACATCCCCACTGGATCTGACTTGGCAAGGATGCAGGCTTTATGAGCTCACAAATACAAAAGTGGATAACTGAAACTATTAAATAATTTTATCAACTGTCTTTTTAAATTATCAGATATTTGAGAGTTTCTACAGTCTTTTCTTTACTGCAGTCCTGCTGCTTCGACTTGCAGAAACTTTCTGAGTTTCTCCTATTTGCAAACAGGTTTATTCCTGATGAATAAGGGGGCAACACTTGGGATGAAACAGAGCGCTATCTCATTGCATACATACACGAGGAACTCTTGGATTCGGACACATCTCTTCCAAATTAATTATAAGAGAGAAAACCCATGAAGAATATGGATTTTCGGGTGATAGGCCATGTGTCACATCACATACGTGGCACGTGCACATTGTCTGAGGAGCCAGATGTGCCCATGAAGACTGCCCTGAAATTGCGTGTCCTTCTTTTGCTCTCTCCAGGAAGAGAGACCTGGAAATCCGTGCTGCACAGCATGTTCAGTACCGCGTGTTCGTACCATTCTGCCACTTGGACTGTGTTAATTCCGAGGGCTTTTCCTTCATGCTGTGAGTTTCTGTGTTAATAGTTTGCATATTTGCAAAATAAAGGGAATTTTTTCCACCGTGCTTTTCCAGTATGTTTTTTGCTGTTATTTTCCCTCAGGACTATGACCTTCCAAAGTGAAGGATGTTACTTTCAGCGTTATGTGTTCCACTGCCTTATCTCCATGTGGCTGTGTCCTGGGTGAAACACTTCAATTCAGGTTTTGCCAAGGCCTTTCCCCAAAGCTTTTTCTTTGGTGCCATCTTTTGCCTTTGTCTGTAAACTGGCAAAGCTGCCCGAGGCTGCTTCCCAGGCGGCTCCCAGCACCCGGCACCCACTGCCCCTGGCCTGGGTACCGGGAACCATTCCTTCCCCAAAGGGCTCCCAGCGCTGGCCCAGGCTGCCCAGGGCAGGGGGGAGTCCCCATCCCTGGGGGGATTGCCGAGCCTTGGGGATGTGGTGCTGAGGGACACGGGGCAGTGGGGACTGGGCAGTGCTGGGGGAACGCCTGGGCTCGTTTCTTTCCTCTTTGGGTTTTTGGCTGCACGGGGCTGCTTATGTTTCCCGCCACGTCTGCGCTCGCTTCCCCCAGGCCGGTTTGGGTTCCGCGCCCACTGCCGCTGGCCGGGGCGTGCTGAGGCCCCGCGGGGCCGGGCTGAGGCGAGGGCGCGGTGCGGAGCCGCCTGAGGGCAGCGCGGGCCCCCGGCCGCCCCCCTGCCCCCAGCCCCCCGTCCGTGGCGCAGCGCCCGGCAGGCGCGCTCGGGCGGAACCGGGGCGCGAACCCGCGACCAACGGGACTGCTCAGCCGTGCGCGGCGCCACGCGCCCCTCGGCAGGCGGGCCCTGGCGCTCCCGGCGCCTGCGCGCGGCGGCGGGGCGGGGCGGGGGGCGGAAGTGGTGCGGGGCGCGCGCCGGTAGCATGGCGGCCGCCCGCTGCTTGCGGCTGTGCGGGCGCTGGCGGCCGGCGCTGCTGGGGCTCACGCGGCGCCGCCTTTTGGCGGCCGCCTCCTCCGCGGCCCCCTCGGCCCCGCCGGGCTTCGCGCCGCCGGCCCGCGCCGCCTTCAGCACTGGCCCGCGATGGCACCAGCGGAGCCACGGCGGCTTGCCGGGGGGCGACGCGCTGGAGGGCGGCGGCGGCGGCGAGGACGGTGGCGGCGGCGGGGCGGACGCTGGCGGGGCCGGGCCGGTCATGACGGCGCTGACGCCGCTGCTCGTCCCGGAGCATTTCCCCAATGTCCCTCTCATCGCCGTGACGCGCAACCCGGTCTTCCCGCGCTTCATCAAGATCCTCGAGGTGAGGGCCCGCCGAGGGGCGCGGGGCCGAGGGGCGGCGGTGGCGCCGGGGCAGCTCTGCGGCCGCTGCCGAGGGTGGCTTTGCCGGGCCGCGGCCGAGAGCCCCGGCGGGCGGCGGCAGGCTCGGCCGGGGGCTCTGGTGGGCGTTGTGAGGGGGCGTGCGCTGCGCTGCCGGCCCCTGGTGCTCCCAGAGTCACGGAACGTCAGGGGCTGGGAGGGACCTCGGAGCTCACCCAGTCCAACCCCCTGCCGGAGCAGGAACCCCTCGGTCAGGGCACACAGGGACGCGTCCAGGCGGGTTTGAATGTCCCCAGAGAAGGAGACTCCACAGCCTCTCTGGGCAGCCTGTGCCAGTGCTCTGTCACCCTCCCTGGGAAGAAGTTCTTCCTCACATTCATGTGGAACCTCCTATGTTCCAACTTGCACCCGTTGCCCCTTGTCCTGTCATTGGATGTCACTGAGAAGAGCCTGGCTCCATCCTCATGACACTCACCCTTTACATATTTATAGACATTAATGAGCTCACCCCTCAGTCTCCTCCAAGCTAAAGAGACCCAGCTCCCTCAGCCTTTCCTCAGAAGGGAGATGTTCCACTCCCTCCATCACCTTTGTGGCTCTGTGCTGGACTCTCTCCAGCAGTTCCCTGTCCTTCTTGAATTGGGGTGCCCAGGTTCCTTGCTTTGGATAGGATTACAGAAATTGTATGTAGCCTTGGACCATGCTCTTACTGTGATAGTGTTCATTGCCATCACCACCAGCACTGCCAGGAGCTTGAGTTTTGCTTTAGAAAAGGCTGTTACTATTTAGGAGGGAGATGGACCATCCGGGTAGTTGGGCAGTTTGGAAAGGGGCTCCACGGTTGTAACAGTGGGGATAAAGTGAAGTGTCTTTGCTCCTGAGTCTGGTTTAAAGAAGTTCTGCCATCAGTGATTATATCTTTCTTTTTTAATCTTACCTGCTTTCTCCAGACTCTGAGTTTCTGCTCCATTTTTGTCCTCAATAGCAATGAATCTGACGTGGTAGAGGATCTGAATGAAATCTACCAGATGGGAACTTTTGTGCAGATTCATGAAATGCAGGACCTTGGAGACAAGTTGCGTACGATAGTCATGGGACACCGAAGGTAAGTACTTGTACGTCCACTGCATCTCACCAGACTTCTTTATAACCAGATACATCCCTTCCTTGTTTCACCATGTGTGTGTGTTTTCATGCACAACTCATGTAGGGGAAGCTTTTGCTTTGTTACCACAGTACATCCTGCTGGTGGTCTGGTGCTCCAGCCCCAGGGCTCTGTGTGCTATTACAGGTGTGACAGAGTGGCCCCAAAAAGGAAGAGCTGGTGCATGTCATTCTCATATAAACTGGAATGTGATGCAAGCAAGCATTCATTAAGCTGAAGTTTAGCAGTTTCTTTGCCAAGTACAGCAAGATTTAGTAATGGTGAAAGAAACTCTGGAACTAATTCAAGCCAGTATTTTTGCTTTAAAAAAAAAGAAAAAAAGAAAAAAGTGGTCGAGAACTGTAATTATGTCTTGTCTACATAATCTTGCCCCAGAGTAGGATTATTGTTGGGAATATAGGTTTAGGTATTTGTGCCAAGTAGTATGAGCTAAGACAATAAAATTGTGGTTTTAATAGCATCAAATAATTAATTTCCATTAGAAGGAAAAATACAAGGACAGAAACATGGCAGGGGAGACAGATTCAAGGTGGATTTTTCTTTGAAGCAATGCTTTTTTCCTCCCACTCACTTTGCTTCAGTTGCATTTGTTCTGGACAGCAAAGAATGGGCAGTATTTCTCAAAGCTGTATTTGCATGAGTTTACAAGTCGACTCCTTTCCAAATGAAGTCTTGGACGTCCTGCTGCATGATCAAAGCACAACCTTGTTTGATTAGATTTTGGAAGCAGGCAGCTATTGGTTTTGGTTTACTGGGAATAGAAATATTTCCCTATAACTTGGAAGATGTGGGGAGCTGGTCTTTATTTATTTGATTGAGACACAGAGCCACTGGTCAGCCATGTCCACAGGAACCCCACTGGATATCAGATTTGAGGAGCATGCTGCATTACAAAAGAAAACTCTTGTATCAGGAGCCAAAACAATGAAGTGCAGTGTCGTTCCAGTGTGGAACGACGTTCTAGTCCTCTCATCTCTAAATCCCTCCCCTAGCTCTCCCCGTACACCTTCAGGTCAGGGCAGCAATGTCTGTAGTCAGTCCAGAGATTTTTATGTGCTGACTGGCCAGCTGGCTGCTGCCAAACTCTTCCTGTTGCCCTGTGAGGGGATGTTCTGTCCAGTAACTGATTTCCACCACCACCAACCCCACTCTCCAGAAAATGTCTTTGAACTTATTATCTGACTCTATTCTGTTGACAAGAGTAGTCAAAATTAGTCCAGAGTTGCTAGTGGCAGGCAGTCAAAGTAGTTGAGGAGGTCTTATTTTTTGAAGGAGATGACATGGAAAATAAGACCTACACCCTGCACGTGGTGGCAGTTATCCCGTGAGCTGGGAGTGCTGCACCACAAGTACATGCCCAGTCTAGCAAGGCAGCTGTGCCTGAGACTATTGCAGCTCCTGAGGGTTTGTCTAGCACTTGTCTTTAGTGGGGAAACCTTTTAAGCCAGTGGAGAGGGCAAGATTTTGATCCCTTTCTGGAGAGCTGTAGGTCATAATTTGCATCAAAACCATTTGACGTGAAGTTGTGTGCTCAGCAGGCAAAATTTAGAAAAGTTTAAAAACAGTAACGGGGAAACTAATTTTTTGGAAGGTGATTATGCCATGTGATCTACCCTGTCCCTTTTAGGGATGAACACTCAATTAATTGTTGTGGAATATATTGTGGGTTTGATCTCTTTCAAAATCATAAACTAGGAAATATCTTTGTGTAATGGGCCAAGATTTCAAATGTCTCGGTATGGAATGGCTTCCAGGTCCCTTATACACATGGTATGTAATATTTAGCATTACGGTAGGTAATGCAGCAGATGTGGTTTCAAGCAGAGAGAGACTGATGGCTGAGAAACAGAAAACTGAAAAAGCAGCACATTATATTCAGAATTGAAGTGAAGCAGTGTGTTTGCTTTTCAGGAGAGACAGGAAGAGGGTCTGAATCCACATCAGAGTTGTTGGTTCATTTCACTAGAGAAACTAGCTCCTGTGCAGACATGCTAACAGTGATGCCTTAACAATTGTTGTTCAACAACTTTGTGCTGCAACTTGTCACTGAGAAGTCAGTCTGTGATACTGAGCTTTGTGTGCATGTCTTTGTCCACCAATATTATTTAGATTATTTTTCTTTTAATAATTATAAGTCTGGTTCTGTAGTTCTGCAGCTGGTTTAAGCTAACACAGTTTATGATGAAGGTGCTGTCAGCTGCCCTTGGCCTCATTCACACACCAATAGGCCAGTTCAGTGGTCACTTAACTTCTTTGTATGGCAGCTTCCTTACTGTGAATTTACTTAGTAAGTCCTATCAGTATCTACCACTTGATTATTACTGTTTTACTAAATCCAACCTTATTTTGACAAAAGAAACCAAGAGCTAGATGTCCTCAAAATACATGTAATCAGTCACCTTTGTCAAAGTTGAAATTTGAGTTTACTCCACATACAACTCAGATTCTTTCTCCTGCTTAAGAGCTGAAATCACATACAACAGAGGAGAATTGACTGTAGCTGGTTTCTTTTGGCTTTCAGGATTCGTATAAACAAGCAACTGGAGGTGGAGCCTGAGGAGCCTGAGAACAAACAGAAAGTCCGAAGGAAACAGAAGTGCTCTAAGAAAGAGGCTGAAGAGGAGCCTGCAGCAAAGGACCAAGCTGTGGAAGTGGTGCTGGATCCTGTAGCTCCTTCCTCACAGGAAGTTCTCATGGTAGAAGTAGGGAACGTGGTTCATGAAGATTTTCAAATCACAGAAGAGGTTAAAGTGAGTGAATTAATTGTGCAAGCCTAGACTTGTCCTTGTAGTGTTGCACCTACATTTCTTGCTTGAATAGAAAGACTTCTGAAATCAGGCTGTAATTTCAGGCCTCAGAATGCATTTCCTCCTTCTCACAGTCACTGCATAAGGGGATTATATGAAAATAGTGTTTTTTCATTGCAACAACTCAATTTGTTAGCACTGATCACCTCAAAAAGTTGCTAAATGAAGAGGCTGAGCTGTGCTTAAATCTCTGTAAAATCCCATGTCAAACTGAGTCTTTACTCCAAGGTGACTTGAGTGGTCAACCTGACCATATCTTCTGGCCCAGAACCAGTTAAGTTTTGTGCATGCAGGAAGCCAGCGTATAGCCCTTCTTGCCTTTCCTTGCCTCCCAGGAGGAATAACTGCCCCAGTGCCAAGTGCCATCCCAGCACCCCACTGCACATGGGTGGCCAGGGGTTGTAGTTCTGTGCTCCCTTGCTGGAGGGGTTGGGAGCAGTAAAACCTAGAAAAGAAGGCATCCTTGGGATCCTGGGAAAGCAGTCTTATGAGCTATGTTTTCCATTTCTTTCTGCTGCAAGTGTGTAGTGAGAATGCACAGGCTTGGATAATGCTGTGAGGAATCCTAGAACTCTGCTGTGGCCCCAACGTGCAGGTGGGGAAACCATGGCATAGAGGAAAGTTATATGGATTAAAGCTTGTATGCAGCTACAAGGACACCAAAGTTTAGGTCTCTGTGTTACCAGGCCTTCACAAAGGGCTTCAGGTCACTTACACAGAATTGAAAATACTGCTCTTGGTCTCTGTGCCGTGGTTCCTACTTCATATAAAGACAGTGGTTGCATTTTTCCCGTGTATGGGACTGAAAACAAATGCACCCAAGGCTCAGAAGGGCTCATACACTGTGTAACAGGCTTTGGGCAGGTGCCTTACTGAAGACAAAGTTTGTACTGTCACTGTGCCCAAGCTTTGCTTCTGAGCTATTGCCTGAGCTAGTCCACAGTCTCCTCGTTGCAGCTTCCTCTGTGTCTGTTGAGGTACTTGGTTGTTCCCTGTGTGTTTGTTCAGAAAACAGATGTTGTTATCTCTGCCTCTGCTCTTACCTCAAAGATCTGTTTGATCACAGGTAAATCCAGACTCTCTAGTTTAGGCCTGGATTTTGTTGGGCTTTCTAAACAGAAAGTTTTACTGTAGAAACATTCAGTGACCATATGGTGCTTCTCAGGGCTTTCCAGGTATTATTTCATCTCTCAAAAGAGTACTAATCACAGGAGATCACAGATCAAAGTCAATGATTTACCGGTCAAGTTGGATGTAGAATGATAAGACTATCATTACGCCCTTAGAGAAGAAACTTTATTTATTGCTTGGTGGCTTTCCTGTGTGTTGGACTCATAAATTTGGGAGGGAACACTTTTTTGTCAGATTTTTTGTTTATATTTTCAAACCTGGTTAATTCTGAATGTTCCCACTCCATCTACACTGATAACTTAAAATAATGATCTTACAATAACTTGATATAATGATCTTACAATAGCTTAGCATGATGATGATGATGATGTTAATTTAGGGAATGGGTAAAGAGAATGTGGTACTTAACCAGAAAAAAAAATCAATATCGGTTTGGATACGTTTGCTTTTCTTCAGAATGGCTTTTGCCTTTGTTTTATTGACATAAATGCATTGTTTTAAAAAGTGCATTTTTTAATTTTAGCCAATGAAGTTAATGGGCAAATGTTAAAAACCTGCTCTTTACAGGCGTGGCAGCAGGGAGAGAGCCTTCTGTGCACAGAGCTTCCTGTCTCCAGCCCCGATGGAAGTCATCGTAGGAATGAGAGCACGGTTGCTGGGCCAGCTTAGAGCCTCAGGTAAAGAGGCTGGGAAAAAACACAGCATACTTTTGGAGTCAAGTGTATACCTACTACAAGTGTATACAAGTTGTGTAACAAGAATAGCCTTCACCAGTGTCATTTTCCTTCCTTAATTGGAAACAGACCAGTACAGGTTCGTGCTGGGCATGGTGCAGATGCTGGAGTGAGGAAATGAGGTTGAGGAAGGGCTGATCTCATTCGGAGCACCCTCCTTGTTCCACGTGCCTCTGGCTTTCCGTGTGAGATACGTTTCCTTGGATTTGTACATTTCAATAAGTAATGTCAATAGGAAAAGTGTTGCAAAAAGTAGTTCTCTGTTAGGATAAACCCCTTATTAGGAAGGATTTTGGTATAATTGTTTCTTCTTGGTGCTGTTAAGGTTGGCAGTGGTGAAAAATGTAATAAATTTGTAGTGTATTTTACTTACACATACGCACCCCCCCACCCCCACCCCCCAGTACCTTTTGAGAAGCAAAAAAGTAGATCTTCAATACAAGCAAATATTACACGTTTTTGTCCTCTTCTCTCTTCAGGTTTTGTTAGAGCCCGAGCAGGAGGAGCCGATATCAGAGATATCAGCACTAACTCGGAAACCTGGGCAGTAGTTAAAGCTGCCTTGGTGGCAGGGATGTGTCCCGGCCCAGTGCCTGTAGACAGAGAAAGCCTGGTTTTGACTGGACCGCAGGAGAAGGAAGTGCGATGTCATCTGACCTCTGTTCTTGGTCAACCTGAGCACAAACAGGTAAAAGCACTTTGAATCTGTAGTTCACAAACAAGAGCGTTGGCAAATGTTTTGGAAATGCCTGTTCATAGGTGCCAGTGCCTTAGAAGCAGGGCGTGCATTAAATGCTGCATTCTTAGGAGATGTTTTTCCTGGCAGTTGATAAAATAAAGAACTGGAGTTGTTTTATTTTTCCAATGTTATTTCATCCAAACTTATTTCACTTAGTCCTTCTAGCTGGAACGAAACAAAATGTTCGTTATGAAACTCTTTGAAGGAAGTAACAGTCCCTGCTCATAACAGCAGGAAGTTCTGCTCTGGAACAGATATTTTTTTTAGATCTTTTTTCGAAGCCCAATACTTTGTTTCAAGGTGGTGGGATAATTTGATAGGAGTCTGGTTGAATTCTCTTTTGCTTTTGTAGTTGTGCATGAAAGTTTATGTGTGTGTAAACGTTTATGTATTTATTTCTACGTCTGTCAAGTAAGAGACACGTTAACATTTTATTAATTGGCAGTAGAGAGTGCAACAGCCTGGTGTGACTTGCTCGTGCGCAGATTCCCCGCCAGCGGGCGAGCTGCCGCCGGTCAGGCACTGCCTGCAGACTGGCTGACACACGCTGGAACGGCAGAGCTCCCAGGACAGCACAGATCAGGTGCTGTTCTGTCCTTACCCCTGGCACCGTGTCACTCTGCTGTGGGCCAGCTAGATGACCAAGTCCTGCTTTGCAGGAGCCGTCAGCCTTTCGTGGGACAGGGGAGTTTGGCTTTGGAAGGTTTCCCTTGGCATATACTGGTATGTGATAGGGAAGGCTTATTTTTCCAGGCCAGTAGTGTGTATGTTGGCTAATTGTTGAGATAGCAGAGCTGTAGTTCCTGCAGCTGTTCAAGAATAGTTGATGGGCTCTGTAATAAATGTCTCAGTTGTGTGAACCCTTATAGATTTGTTTCCATAACATACATGGTTCTGAAGTCTCAGAAGTTACAGTATGGTTTGTACCGAGACAAAAACTGCAAACCAAATCCCGAATGGCAATGCTAATGCTGAAAAGTGTGCTGGCTCTGTTTGTTCTACAAACTGGTTCATTCGATACTTGGAACCAGATTATTCCAACTGAATAATAATTCAGAAACTATCAAGATGCAAATACTTGTATTGCTTCTGGCCAAAACATGCATTTTCAGGATTATTTTCTACTGATAACTTTGAATGACAATTAGCTCTGCCATTAGCTAGAATTGATAGGGAATATACAGAAATTTCCTTTTTGGGGGTGTTGTAAGGATAGAAGCGAAAATAATCTGTCCTACTGCCAGTTCTCTGGAAATATCAGTTACAATCAAAGAGTCCAAGTTATTTTTGAAGCTTTCCTGTCTTGCTCTTAAACTGTTACCCTTAAAATAGTGCTTATGCTGATTGTATTGCACTTTTTTCCTTTTTTTTTAAAAAAAAAGAATCCTACTTAATAGCCACATGTATATATTTCTGGGGTTTTTAGTGGATCTTTAAATCTGCTGTTTTTAGGAAATAAAGCACAGAGCAATGTGTGGTTTTACAAAGAGCTTTAGGCAGAAGTGTGGTAATGGCTTGTTGATGGTGGTACATAAGTGAGGGCCCTCAGCAGGTCTGGATCTGCGAGTTCTGGTTGCTGAAGCAAAGACTTGTCACTGAGGTGTATTTGCAGAAAATAAAAAGTAGTTTTGCAGGTGTTGGCATTTTAAAATAAAATTTAGAAGGCACAAGGCTGGTAATACAGTAGTGTTCAGGTTTTGTATGTAAGTGGAAATTAATATAGAGATGTTAATGCACCTTTTATATTTAATTCAGGGGACGGAGTATCTAATGATGACAGTGACAGTGAGATGGAGGACCAAAGAACTGCTAATTTGGCACTCCTGAAGCTAGGTGAATGGCTCCATCTCAGACTGGACCCTGAAGTAAGTATAGTATCACTTCAGTGCTTGCACCTTGTAGAAGGGTGCTTATGTCATATGTTCCTAAAAGGATTTCTGAAACATTTGGATAACAGAGAATTTTCTGTGAGATTCACTGTCAGGGTCTTCTTGGGCCTCTCAAATTTAGAGGGCAACGTACTGTGTGATTTAACCTTAATTTCATGAACTCATTAAGAAATAGAAGTAATGATCAGGGTCTCAGTCCTCGTTTGCTCAGACTGGTCTTATCACCTGAATTCACTGACTCACTGTTCGAGTCCTAAGGTTTGGTGACGTATAACCCGTAACTCTCAGTTTGTGTGCCTGTGAGCAGAAAGCGAATTGGGTCCCTAGGCAGTGAGCGTGTTCATCCTTCCTCCTCCGTCGGGGTACAGGTGTCCCCTGCATCACACCAGGAAGCAGAAGAGCCTCAGCAAGCCTCATAAGCCTGGCTTATGAAACACTTGGACTAAACAGATCTGGTTATCATACGGTCTGTCCTAGAGATCTTCAGAAGTGTGTTTTTTTAAAAAATGGAATAATTTCTGAGACCATGAGGATTAGACTGTAGTCTCCTAAATTCACTCATCTCATTTAAACAGAGGTCTGTATTGGAAAAATATGTCCCTTAGAGCTCTTTTCCCTCAGGTATGAATGCGGAGTGCATGAATAGAGACTGAATTGAGAGGAAGGGCATAAAGCATGATAAGATTTTTATTTTTTTTTTAAAGATAAAATTTTAAAGTGAAAAATTTAAAAAATCCTGTGGGTTTACAATCTAATGTTAAGTTTGGTGTGGAGCTCAATGAAATAAAACATTTAAAAAATGATCTAGCACCTGAGGAAAGAAAAGGTAACAGCTTAGTTTAAATGTGAGGTTTTCTCCCCCTCCCCAGCACTTTAGTCTTGCCTTTTGGTTTGGACCCTGTTCATTTTAGAGCACCAGATGCTGCCTGATAGGAAAGACATGGGGTACCCTTACCAGTGTGATCTAATTTGCATGAGTCTTTAGCAGTATGGAAATCCATTGCAGGCTGCTGGTTCGCTGTTGCAACTCAGGCAGAAGTGGCGTGGCTTATTCCTGCCTTGTGTGCAAGCTCCTTCTAAACCGTGGGCTCAAGCTGACAAAACAACTCTAAGAACAATTGTAACTGTTCTAAGTACTGAAGAACAGTCTGCAGGTTTGCGGCAGCCTTCAGGACTTTGTCAGAGACCAAGACCTGTGGCTTTTGAAGAACTTCCTTTAGCATCTAGGTGGAGGCCAATCAACAGCAGGAAAAGCTCAGCAGAAACTGAACTGTCCGATGCCTGCTCTAACACTGGAAAGTAAGGTTTTGAGATCTCCTAGAGACTGTAGGCTGCAATTTATTTAGCTATAAAAGCATCACTTGGATTTCTGCTAGGAATAACAAGGAAGAAACAATAGAAACACAGTTGAAAGGATGAATACTGTCCTGTGCTGCGCTGTAGTTGTGATCTGTGTGCCTGCTGCTTGAGAGAGCAGTCAGGAATATTGCCCATGGATTGTGAGCTCTGGGAAGACGTAGCAGAAGAGATTTAAGCCGAGCATTCAAGACCAATGCATGAGCAGTGTTTTGTCACTTAGTGTTTAATATTGTTTGGAAAAATGTTATTCTTTGCAGACTGCTGAGGCAAAGCCATCCAAAGTAGGAAAAAATCACTTTGGTTTTTTTTGAGCTTGACGCTGTAACCATCGAAGAGGTTTTGTTGTTTGTCTCAGTTCAGGTACAGGGCATGCACTCTGAATTCTTTGGATTGTGCCTTCCCCCGTTCCGCTAACAGCCGCACTGATACTGATTCTCTTTCTAGTTTGGTTACCGGCCTTATTGCGAGCGCTTGCCTTTTTTTTAACAAAGCACACATTTCTAATGAGGTTATTGGCAGAACTGTCCCTGTGTACTTGAATAGTAAAGTGCCATAATATTAAACTGGTCGCTGAGAGGAAACCCCGTTGCTCCTCTAGGCACGGACTCGCTGGAGGATTTAATAATTCCTCTGAAGCCTTTCAGTTTTTAAATTCAGCAACGGTAGAAGGGGGAAAACTTGCATTTCCTGGCGGTGGAAATGTGAGCAGTGGGCTTCAGGCTGCAGGTGAAAATGATTAATTTTGTGTCATCTGAAGATGTGTCAGGTGTAAAGAGCTGTAATTCCTCACTAGGCCATTTAGGCCTGTCCTGCTGTTTCTTGTAGAGCCCGGGGGAGGAGGGGAGGAGTGCAGTCATGGGATTTCAGTCTTTGTGTGTGTAAAACTTTAGAACTGAAGCCTGGTTTATTTTAGTGAAGCTTAATTTAATGATTTATTTTTCCCAGGATTCCAAATCTCCTTCACTGAGACCAGATACGCCAGTGCGGTGCTTTATCATGGAAAGCAGCAACTTGCAAGACATTGATACTTCTCAGCAGAAGGGTATATGGTCTACTATGCCAAGTAATGAACAAAACCCAAATGGGGCCTTCTGGGAGAGCGGCATGGTTTACTTAATATTTTCTGTTCAGGGGTGTGGACACTTTCAGGTGAGTCCTTAGTTAGTACTGAATTTTAGCTTTGGTGGATGGTGTAGGAAAGCACAGAAATGACTGTGTAGTATGGAGGGTTCTGCTTACAACTTCTGACCTTCTGATAGGTGGAGTAGCAAGCCAGTGTGTCTGGTTGCTGAGTGAAGAGCTCTTGATCCTTCTCTGAAATACGCCCTTTCGCTAGCTCAGTTTGGCACCCAAAGGCTAAGACTGAATTGCCTCCAAACACCTTGAGTGCGAATAATGTTTATACTCTACATTAATCCTTTCAAACACCACCACCACCAAATCAGAGAGAAGAATCCGAGCACAGTGGGGATTGCTACTCTTTTCCCTGCATGCCAACACACGTGCTGTACGTGAACAAGCAGTTAGAATCAAGTGACTGCTTTCTAAAGCCGGGGAACTCACAGATGGCTTAACATTACAAAAGTTAATAAAATCTGTTTTGCCTGAACTGCGGTTTCTAAAAGTTCAGAAGCTGGAAAGTCATGGCCATGGTTCTTCCAGAGCTGTGTCTTGACTTCAGGTTTAGCAAGGTGTTGACAACAGTTTGTGGACAAATTTGTAGCGAATTTGAAGATAAAGGCTTGACCTTGTAGTGGAAAGTTTCAGGTTAGCTGTGTTGGAGAGAGGGCTAAACTCAGTTGTTCTAGGTAAAGCAAGCTCAGCTTACCTCTTTCTACATAAACTAGTCATGAATCTGATGAACTAGCCCACATCCAGCTGTCTTGGTAATACCACTGAAGGGCTCCAGTGAGATGAACACATGATGATTTGCTAAATGTAGATGTGATACTGGAAAGTTCTTCTGAGCATGCCATTTGATACTGAGAATGGGCTGTTGTACCGGTGCCCTTAGACGAGGCCGCTAGGAGGGGAAGACATGCTGAAGTCAGCAGTGTAGGTGATCGATACTGCCTTGCCCTTCCAGTTTTAGCAACGCACTGGACCTTCATGGGAATGTCAGCTTAACATTCCTATTAATACTCTCTTGTACCAAGTGCCTTTTTACTCTCCACCTTTATTTTTCCCCTGTTCCTTTTATTTATTTCCATTTAATCTGGCTTGAGCTATCTGGGACTGCATGGTGTACCACAGTAGTGTGTGCTAGTAACTTCTGTAGTGCACTGATCTCTTGGACTTCTATGTCATAACTGGCCTGAGTTTGCCTGAGTAGGCGATAAGTTGGGTGTGTGGTTGGTTTGGTTTGGTTGGGGTGTGGGCCAGGAGGGGTGTCCTTAACTGAGTTAGAAGCAGTGTTGGATTTGAGGTTTCTTTTGTTTTTCTGAATACTTGCTGTGATGGAATTTCTTCCCACTTTGTTGAAGAAGGAAATAAAAGCAACTTTTGGCTTCCTTCTTCAAAGAACAGCTCTTGTAGTTCTATGTGAAAGTTCGTTAACGTAGAGAAGGAATGAATGGATTTCTGCAAAAAACTATCTACAGCTAACAAGGAATAACTAATGGACTATTGAGTAGTGGAGCATTCACCTTGATTTCTTACGCTTCAAATGTTTTTACAGCACCTTTTCAACCTCTGTTTCAAAGCTTAAAAAAACCTTGCAATGGTGAGAGGTTGGGTGAGAGGCATTCGCTGTGGCCAAACTCTAGAAGGCATATTGGAAGTGGAAAAACAAATTACACTTCTTTTAATGTTGTAGATGTAAACATTTTTAAAAGATCCACTTTCATGGGGGAGAGCATGTGAGTGACTTTGAAACTCATTCCGAGTTTTGTGCAGTCGTTTGGAAGTCCAGTCATTTATTTAGTTCCAGCGTACGGAGATACGCTCTAATGACGTCTTTTGTGTTTCAACTTTTGCTCCAGGGTTTTGCTAGAATGGCTTCAGAGATAGGGTGTGAGAACAGTCAAGACTGGGGATCTGCTGGTTTCGGAGGTGTATTTAATGTCGAGTGGGTCCGAAAAGAAGGCATTCCTTTTAATTTTGTGCCCCATCTGCTCAGCCCTTGGAATGACAATAAGTACAAATAAGCAGAGATGGCCAGGTAATGGTGCTCCCTTCTGAAGCTGTGTTTGCGTGGTAGAGGTGTGTGCTGTTTATTAGCATGTTTAGCCTTGACATTTATCTCAGCTGTCCTCATATATCTGTTAACCATAACCACGGTTTGTTGGTGCATGTTGTGTATTCTGCTAATGCATCACTGTAGAAGTGATGGAGGCTTTTTGATAAAATCAAAGCAGTTTCTTGCTTAATAGTGTTTTAAAAAAAAAAAAAAAAAAAAAAAAAAAAGAAAAAAGCTTTAAAGCTGGATGCTTCCAAAGATAAAACCTCTTGGAATTTGTGATTTTGATTCTGGAGATTTGTTGGCTGTGAGGGTGGTGAGACACTGGCCCAGGGTGCCCAGAGCGGCTGTGGCTGCCCCCTCCCTGGCAGTGTTCCAGGTCAGGTTGGATGGGGCTTTGAGCAATCTGATCCAGTGGGAGGTGTCCCTGCCATGGCAGGGGGGTGGGAACGAGATAATCTCTGCGGTCCCTTCCAACCCAAACCATTCTATGTTTCTATATAAGCAGTATCTGAAGTCAGCACCAATCCAAGGTACAGTCTGCATGTAAAGATACACAACACATCTGGCTGAAACAACTAACTGAGCAGAACTGTCCCTCAGATTTTTGTACTAATGAAAAGATTTCTATTAATGTCTGTGGCAGATGCACCCGCCCTGATCCTGGAGCCACCTTCTAATGGTGCTCTGTCTGGAAAACCTCGCCTGGCTCCCGGTTAACAGTCCCCTGCAGGGAGGGCACCTGGCTAATTAGAACTGCCCACAGATCAGACTCAACGTGGGTATCAGTGGAGCCCTGCCGGACAGCCAGTTGAGTTGGTCCTCCTGGGAGCAGCAGGTCTGCAGTTGGGGACACTCCCCTTGGGTCGGGATGCCGCACAAGGAAACTCCCCGGGGTTGAGAGCCCTCACCATGCCCCCCTTGGTGAGTGAATATTTCTTCTGGATATCCTTGAGTGAGCCCTCGCCCCTGTGGGTGAGTGATTAGATGTCTTGGGTACCCTTGGGTGGGAGATTTACCCCCCGTTTTGAGTGAGTGTGTGCCTTTGGAGTCATCTTTCTGATGTAAATTAATCCAGTTGTGTAGTAGTATATTGACATCTGAACTTGTGTTTTACTTTTGGTCTGTCGGAGTGTTTAGTTCTACTCAAAATAAATCTCTTCTTTTTTTGAGTAACCACCCTGTGTGTGTGTGAGTGCCTCCGCCTGACACCCGGGCTCAGGGTTGGCTTGGGCTGTTAGAGAGTTTGAGGGGCTGCTCTACAGATTTTGTGGGTGCCTCCATGACAATGTCAACTCTTAAGTTGCAGAGAAATGGAGCCAGCTGGGTTCCCACACTGCAGCACCTTTGTTTTGCTACGTGCCAACTCAAGTGTCATCTGCCAGCCACAAAATCGATTTGGTATTGGTTTATATGCATCTGAGTCTGTATTCTTGGAGGCTTAAGAATAGATTAAGGGCCATGCTCGCCCATAGTCTTAACAGAGGATGTGTAGCACAAGGCAGTGGGGAGAAGTCATGCCTAACAGGCACTTCTGTGTTCCCTGAGCCCTGCCAGTTCTCTTGGCATTGAATGCCATACTGATACTGTTCCGCAGGCCAGAAATTGTGGGGGCTGGTGAAATTGCTGGTCATTGCTTATGTTTGCGAAGGTGAGGGAGGGGACCTCCTGGAAAGCAGTTCCAATGAGAAGGATCTGGCAGTCCTGGCAGACAGTAAATTATCCATGAGCCGGCGATGTGCCCGTGCTGCCAGGAAGGCCAATGCCACCCTGGGCTGCACAGGGCAGTGTGTGGCCAGTAGGGTGAGGGAGGTCATTCTCCCCCTCTGCTCTGCCCTGGTGACGCTGCAACTGGAATACTGTGTCCAGTTCTGGGCTCCCCAGTTGAAGAGAGATAGGGACCTACTGGAGAGAGTTGAGTGCAGGGCAGTGAGGATGAGTGGGGGACTGGAGCATCTCCCCTGTGAGGAAAGGCTGAGAGCGAGCTGGGACCTGCCACCAGCATCACCCCCTCCCAGGGGGAGACTCCAGCTCCACATCACTTCTTATAAAGACCTTGAAGAGCACTGGCCCTAAAATTGCCCGCTGGGAACCCCACTGGTGACAGCCCCCAGCCCCACCGTCACTCCACTGACTGGAACCCTGGGAGCAGCTCCTCGCCTGCCGTAGGGTGGGTTAGTGCTGGGCAGGTTGCCCAGATGGTGCTGGGTGGGTGGGTGGGTGCTGGGCATCCCCCGGCTTCCTTTGGCCAACGCGATGGGTGACCGTGTCATAAGAGGAAGTGAAGTTGGTGAAGCAGGACCCAGGGTGCACGGGGGACCCCAGGGGGGATGGGGGTGCCCGGTGGGGAATGTGCCATGGGGAGGGCAGAGCTGGGACCCCTGGCCCAATGGCAGGAGAGCAGCCCAGGGAGGGCCATGGGGTCTCTTGGGCGGGCCCTCTGCATCCCCCTGGAGTCACAGCAGGGCTGGCACAGCCATCGGGATGCATCCCACCCCCTCCTCCTATCCCCAAGCTGGGGGGTGCCACCAGCCCGGCCCCACAGAGGCAGGGAGGGGGAGTTCAGAGCCCAGTGCCCAGTTCTGGGGTGACTGGCAGGACTGGGAGCCTGGTCCCCCAGTGTGGCGGGGGGATCAGCTTCACCCATGGGATATAAAAGCACTTTGGGGGGGACACAGGGGCTGCAGGGATCAGAGGAGGGCCCTCCCCTCCCAGTGAGGGAGCTGCCTGGCTGCCCCTGGCAGTGGGGTTCTGTTGTCCCTGACCCCTCTGGTGCACCCCAAAGCCAGAGGAGGGTCTGTGACCCCTGGTTTGGGAGCCCTCATAGATGGGACCTGCCTGGGGACCCCCCAGTTTGTGTGTTCCGTCCCCCCCAGCAGCAATGGCCTCTGAGACCCCAGGAGGATGGGAGCAGGGATAGGGCAGGGGCCCACAGGGACCCCACATAGGGACCCCAATATAGGCCATCCCATCCCTGAGGGCCCCCACTGACCCCAGTCGATGCTGGGGGCTCCCCCCCCATCCCAGCTGACCCTCAAAACCCCAGATATTCCCAGGGGGTCCCCCCCATCCCAGCTGACCTCCAGGACCCCAGATATTCCCAGAGGGCCCCCCTCAGCCCCAGCTGAACCCCAGATATTCCCATGGAGTCCCCCATCCTCCCCCAGGGACCCCAGATTCCCCCAGTGCCCTGCAGACCCCGCCTCCCCCCAGTTCCCCTATCAAACTGGCAGCCAGAGCCTGCCCTCACCGTCTGCCCGCACCCAAGATGCCCAGCCGGTCGGGGCTGCGGGACGCGGGGACTGGCTCTGTCTCCAGCCTCTTTCTTGTTTTATCAAGGTCATTTCTGGCAATTTCCAAGACCAGCTCACTGCAGCGTTATTACCGTTATTCTATGGAGTATCTGGCTGTGGTAGGAAGGGCAGGAGCAGAGAGAAAGCTGAAAAGCAGAACTGCAAAAGCAATTCTTCATGGGGATGGGCTGTGTGAGGGAACAGCCCCAGGCTGGCTTGGGGGGCTGCCTGCAGGGTGGCAAAGGTGCTGGGGTCTCTGCCAGAGCAGGCAGGGGGGTTCTCCCTGGGAAATGGGGAGCATGGTGTGCTGGTGGGGATGAGGCTTCGCTCCAGAGTTGCTCTCCAGCAACTTGAGATGTGTTAAAATGGGCTTGAAATTAAAATTATCACAGCCAGTGACAGCAATGATGGGGAGAGGGGAGGGTTCAACACCTGCCCTGATATTTTTTCCAGCTCTGGTTCTTCTGCACAGTGCATTGCTCGCTGGAACTCCTAGGCTCAGGTGGGTGGGGACGTGGGGACGCTGGGGGATCACGGCATGATCTGAGCTTACTGGCACAACAGAAAAGCCAAATGTGGTCAGAGGCTGCGTGAGGCACAGGGAGCTGTGCAGGGCCTGGGGGTGCCATTGCCGCTGTAGGTGCTGGGCAGGGGGGAGCTGTTGGAGCTGGGGGACCGGTGAGGCAGAGGAAGGAGGATCTGTGCTCAGCTGGCCATGCAGAAACGGAGGCTGAGAGAGGCACATCCTTAAAACCAAACCACAAACCACCACCAATCTGCGCTTGGGTGCCTTTGCCCACTGGAGAGCTGCAATAAGAATGGCTGGAGGAGATCTCTGATGGCAACACACGCTGTCCAGGGCACCACAGACCCCTACCCTGCTCCAGAGCACCGGATGGCTCTGAGAAATCCCCAGTGTGAGCTGTAGGCACCTGTAGGCTGTGCTGTGATGGGCTGAGGAGCAGTCCTGAGCAGAGGAGGTCTGCCCAAGGTGCGTGTGTGCGTGTCTGTGCACCCTGCCCTGCCTGTCTACGTAGAGAAGAGGATTTGCTTTCCCTGGAATGCCAGTGCTGGGTATGTTGGAGAAACTTGGCCATTAGAAGAGCAAAAGGACAGTGCACGATTACTTTGCCGAGATGAACGTGAGCCGTAAGCTCATTAAAGGGCTTGGGCTCTGCCTGCTGAAGAAGGAACGCTTCAGTCCCTGGCCGTGCGCTGCTCCCAGAGCCTTGCCCAGGACAGAGGGAGCCCCTCAGCCACCCCAGCCATGCTGGCACCCCTGGTGACAGCGCTGTTCTTTGTGGTGAGAGCGTTTGGACAGGTGAGTCGGGGTTGCCCTCACAGCAAGGAGGATTTAATGCTCTTTATTTCTGGAGGGGTGTGGATTATCTTTAGTAGGGAAGGGAGTGAGCAGTGGGAATGTGGGTGTTGGGGCTGTGCTGTGAGCCCCTGCGGGATGATGACGTGCTGAGCATCACCGCAGCGGGCAAGGCCACCACTGTGGGTTGGGATCACTGGTGCGATGGATGTGGAGGAGCATCTCTTTGTGCTGCTTCTCTCCTCTCACCTGCTGCAAACCCTCTCTGTGTGCAGCTCGGGACCAGCCTGTTCCGTGAGGATCCCCTGCCCTACCTCGTGTACCAGCCCCTGCCCTGGCAGATTCAGTGTGTGACCCAGAGATGCCGCACCAGCCGGGACAGCATGGTGAGGGCTGGCTGCTTCTCCTGCCAGGGGGGCAGGGGGCAGCACGCCACTGTGAACCAGACAGGCTGCCTTCAAAGGCAGAAAAAGGGGCATGCCAGGAGGCAGGATAAGCTGAAAAAGAGAGAAAAGGCATTTGTAGGCAAATTCAAGCTTAGTTTTGGGAATGAAAATATCCCCTAGCAGACCTGATGTCCCAGGTGCTGCAGGATCATGGTGGGCTGAGGAAAGAAACCCAGCGAGCCTGGCTCCAGGCTGGATTGACGTGCAGATCCAGTGAGGCCAGCCTGTGCTGATGTACACCCCAAGATGCTACCGGCATGTCTCAAAGATGGGCTTTTGGATACAAAGCTCTCTGCTGCTTCTCCTTGGAGGACTTCTCACAAGTGCAAATTAATTAATCAGTGCTCTGAAGTGCTCTTTAAGGGAACAGCAGTAAGTATTTTCACGTTTCCCAAAGGGAACTGGGGAGTGGAAAGTGAGGTGAGGCTAGTTCTGTCCCTTTCAGAGCTTCCCAGCTGGCCTGGAAGAGACTGTTCTCACTGATATATACCTAATTGTGTTGTGGTTTTGTTCTCTCCTTTCCTAGAGAGGCAGGAGCTCTCGGCACAACAGCATCTACTCGATTTCTGGAGAGAAAGGTGAGAGTGGAGCAGGCAGGGAGACAGCCCTGCCCAAGTAGTAGTGCGTATGTGTGTGTGTGTGTGCGTGTGTGCCAGTCCCTGCCTCCCTCTTCCCAGGAAACCTGCCCCACTGAACTACCTGGGTCAGACTGTCTCCTCTTCCCCTTGGCCTGGCAAAACCACCCTTAATTCCCCCCTCTTTCCTCCTCCCTGCTCTTGTCACCGAGACTCTGCCCCCCTCTGCTGGAGTCGAGCACTCAGCAAGGAGGATTTGGGCGCTTCTGTTCTCAGTGCAGCTCGGCTGGCAGTCGGGTAAAGGCGGGTGAAGCGATGCTCCGCGCAGGGTGCTGAGCTGGGACAGTCCTCCTCCACGCATCGGTTTCTCTGGCCAGCCTGCTCCCTGCTCTGGGGGGCGGTTTCACTGCCCCCATAGCAGGTGAAGGTCCCCAGGGCTGACAGTGGCACTTGTGTGGGGCAGTACTAGTGGTCCTGGCTGTGGCCGAGTCTCTTCAGTGGGTCAGGGGGTCCTTCCTGCAAACATACATCATCATCCATAAACATTGCCCGCTGCAAAAACCCAGCTCCAGAGGCTGGGGAGCCATGGGGACATGGGCTGCAGTATCTTAAGCAAGGCAAGAGGGAGCCGATGGCCAACGTGGCCTCTTTTTAATGCATCTTTTAATGCCTCCCCATGGCAGGGTGATGCCAGAGTGTTGCCTTGCTCAGTGGAGGCTGTTCGGGGCCACCAGCACTGCCTGTGCTCACTGTGATGCTCGGTTGTCATCCTTAGGTGCTGCTTGGCTGGGTCCCATGCTGGATTTTCTGTGTGGAGCTGTGCCCCAGAGCCCTGGCTGCTCACAGGCTGCCCGTTCTGTCCCCTCCAGCCCTTCTAACAAGGGCTCCAGCCCCTGCTGCCCCTGCTTACCTTCAGCTGGTCAGCGCTGATGTTTGGTGTCTGCCAGAGCTACCAGGCTCTGCCGCTGGCACAGGACGGGGGTGTTCCGTGAAGTGTCATGTCTGGGGGCTCTGCTGGAGCGTGGTGGTAAAGCAGACTGAGAAGCAAACCAGCTCTTTGGGCTTGGTGGGTTTTTTGCTGTTTGAAAGTAGAGTTTGGCTCCTGTTGGCTGTCGTCCTTCGGCTGCTGGTTGGTAACTGGGCAGTGACGCAGGGAGAGCTGACTGCTGTGGTGAAGGGCGGTGGGGTCCCTGGGGTCTCAGGGCTGAGTGCGAAAACTCGGACGGTCTTAAACTCTGCAAAGACCAGGGATGGCAACAGCCGGGAAAGGGCAGGTGGGGAATTCTTGCAAAGACGTAGAAGGAAATCTGTACTGGCCAATTACAATAAAGATGTATTAATCGGTGTGCGGTGGTTTGACCTTGGCTAAACGCCAGGTACCCACCAAGTTGCTCTGTCACTTCCCCCCCATGAGCAGGGCAAAAAAGGGGAAAGTAAATAAGATAGGAAAAAAACAACCCTTGTGGGTAAAACAAAAGCAGTTTTAATGTAAGCAAAGCGAGCTGAAGCAAGGTCCGTGCGCGGAAGCCAACAAATAGAAAAGAGAGATTTATTCTCTGCTTCCCATCAGCAGGAGATGTGTGTGGAAGTTGTGGTGGCAGCGCGGCTCCAGTCAACGCGTGGCTGCCCATGGAGCCAGCTGCCTCTGTGACCTGTGGGGCGTCCCTGGTAACCTGGGTGAGGGTTAGAGGAGCCTTTGTGACCTCAGCCTGTGGGACATCCCTGGTAACCGAGCTGAGGTTCCGAGCAGCACTGTGGCCTGGGTGAGTGATGCGGCCGGGAGCAGGGGCTGTGCCTGCCCTCCCTCCCTGTGCATCCGTCCTGCCTGTGCAGCCACGGAAGGGGTGGGACAAGAAGCTTTTATTTTAACTTGATGTCCTATTAATCCAAACTGTTTTTCTCCCTTGCAAGCCTTGCTCTTTGCGTGGTGTTAATTACACTCACAGAGAGAAGAGTTAGCGCGTGGTTCCCCTCCCAGCCCTCACCCCAGGGAGGAGGAGAGGGAGGGAAGCAGTGCTGTGACAGAGGAAAACAGGAGCAGGAGGTCTCCAGCGAGTTACCTGCACCCGAGTGCTTCAGTCAGGTACATTTGGGGAAGGGAGGGGTGGTGCAGGTGCGGTGGTGCTGTTCACCATGTCCTGAGAATATCTTTGCCTGCAAGCTGCCAGGATTAATTGCTGCTTCTGAGAACGGCTTTACGTAAGGGTTATAAGTATGGAGTGGGCTGAGGACCGCAGAGGTGGAGAGGGCAGCGAAGGCTCTGTTACAGGCTGCTCAGCCCATTGCTGTGGCTGCCTGGATGCCCAGTGCACACCACAACCCTCCCAGATCTCCTGAGGAAAGCACACAGAGGCTTTAAGCATTGAGTATCTTGGAGTTTCACCTGGCCTGGCTGCCTCTATGGCTGTGCCAGGCTAATGCTGGCCAAATGTGGCCATGCAGAGCCACAGCTGGGGACGTTTGGGGCAGGGAAATTAACTCATGGCTGCCTCAACCTGTGGTGAACAGGTTGTAAGGGCCCAGCTGTGGTGGGACTAGATAACTGCCTGCAGTCGTTGAGTTAAACAGCAAAGAAATCCTCCAGAGGGGGATGCTTTTATAGCTTTGGGAATGTCCTCAGGGATAGGGAGAGAGGCCAAGGCAAGCTGCGTGTGGCAAAAAGCTGCCTTGCCCCTGGGCCGTGCTCTGGGAAACCTCTTTTCTCTCATCTCTTTCTCATTTCGGCTTGGTTTTTTGCCTTTTGAAAAAGTCCCTGGAGCAAGTGCTCATCTTCTCTGTAGAAGCTTAAAAGCCTGGGGGGTGTGTCTGCTTATAACTTTATTTGGGAGTGCAGTGGATGGTTGTGATTTTTGTGTTGTTTCCTTTGTGCTGCCAGGTGCCAGGAGCTATGGCTCGCACTGGTGACCAGCTCATCCTGGCAGAAGATCCTGCTGATGACTACGTTCCCACCGAGCAAGGTGACTGATGCCTGTCCTCTCCGGAGCTGCGATAAGGGGTTCAAGCGCGCAAGTCACTTCTAGGTGTATTAAGAAAAAAGGAATTGGGTAGAGCGTGGGTGGAGAGAGCAGAATAAGTAGGATTTCAGAGCAGCTTTGCTTCAGGATTTCCCAGCGTGCCCGTTGCTGTAGCTGAGGAGAACGGCTTTGCTGCTCTTTTGCGAATTCCTAGGCCTAGCACAAAGGACGCAGCCAGCAGAAAAACAAACCAGTAACCAGATTCTATTGTACACAAGAAAGTCAGTAAAAAAGTCACCTCACAGACAGACACTCCACCTTCCTGCAAGTGGTCCCAGCTTTTATGCCCACAGCAGGACCCCTGGCACTCATTGACCCAGTGGGGGGCACTGGGGCTTGTTTACCCAAGGGCTTTCCTTACAAGGCCGGCCGCACCTTGGAGGAAAGCCAAAAGGTAAACTCATCCCCTCCTTTTGAAGGACTGTGGGAACCACCCATATGTCAACCTTAACTCAGGGCTTGGGGTTCAGACCCCAGCACTTCAGTTGCGTAGTGCCTGGTGTAGACCACCTCCACAGATTCCACTTCTGTTTTCCTAGAAATCCAGCTTTTTGCATGGACGATTGGGATTGACCCAGAGAAGGAGCCAGAGCTGATGTGGCTGGCCAAGGAAGGCATCATGGCCCCGTTACCACTCAGTTGGAGTCCTCGGTGAGAGCTCTGTCAGCAGCTGTCCTGTGAGATTCCTGCCTTTCCCTGCTGCGTGCTGCCCACGCTGGCAGCAGAGCAGGGTACTGTCTGGCCAGGGGAGGGGTAGAGATGTATTTCTGGATGGGGGAGTCCTGTGTTCACTCTTCATGCTGTTTTTGCCATGCAGCCTGGCTAAAACTGGCAGAATCTACTACTTCAACTTTGCCTCCGGGGCCTCCATGTGGGACCACCCCTGTGATGACCGCAACAGGGAGCTTGTAATGCAGAAGCGACAGAAGCTGCTGGCAAAAGATGACATGCAAAAGGAAGAAGGAGCAGAAGAAGATGAAGACAGAGACAAAGCTGCGGACAATGACAAAGACGAAGAGGAGGAGAAGAAGGAGGAGGAGAAGGAGGAGAAGAAAAAGAAGGAGGAGGAGAATGAGGAGAAAGAAGATAAGGAGGAGAAGAAAAAGAAGGAGAAGGAGGACAAGGAGGAGGAGGAGAATGAGGAGAAAGATGATAAGGAGGAGAAGAAAAAGAAGGAGAAGGAGGACAAGGAGGAGGAGGAGGAGAATGAGGAGAAAGATGATAAGGAGGAGAAGAAAAAGAAGGAGAAGGAGGACAAGGAGGAGGAGAATGAGGAGAAAGATGATAAGGAGGAGAAGAAAAAGAAGGAGAAGGAGGAGGAGACTGAGGAGAAAGACGATAAGGAGGAGAAGAAAAAGAAGGAGAAGGAGGAGGAGAATGAGGAGAAAGACGATAAGGAGGAGACGAAAAAGAAGGCGAAGGAGGAGGTGAATGAGGAGAAAGACGATAAGGAGGAGACGAAAAAGAAGGCGAAGGAGGAGGTGAATGAGGAGAAAGACGATAAGGAGGAGAAGAAAAAGAAGGAGAAGGAGGAGGTGAATGAGGAGAAAGACGATAAGGAGGAGACGAAAAAGAAGGAGAAGGAGGAGGAGAATGAGGAGAAAGACGATAAGGAGGAGACGAAAAAGAAGGAGAAGGAGGAGGAGACTGAGGAGAAAGACGATAAGGAGGAGACGAAAAAGAAGGAGAAGGAGGAGGTGAATGAGGAGAAAGACGATAAGGAGGAGAAGAAAAAGAAGGAGAAGGAGGAGGAGAATGAGGAGAAAGACGATAAGGAGGAGACGAAAAAGAAGGAGAAGGAGGAGGTGAATGAGGAGAAAGACGATAAGGAGGAGACGAAAAAGAAGGAGAAGGAGGAGGTGAATGAGGAGAAAGACGATAAGGAGGAGAAGAAAAAGAAGGAGAAGGAGGAGGTGAATGAGGAGAAAGACGATAAGGAGGAGAAGAAAAAGAAGGAGA